>CM057141.1:7695484-8320484 GCA_029964075.1 Patiria pectinifera
TTTGTCTGATATCCTGTCATTTTGAAAAGAGTGTCAAGATTGGCGCTGATATTGCACCAACTAAGTCCTGTGTACCATGTGCGAATGCCGTTTCCGATGGAGACAGAGGGGGGGGGGTTCGATTGGAAACTTGAGTGCACATGTTCTTAAGAGATTTTTTTCATGTCAAGCAAATCTCAAATATTTGTTTAGTGCGATAAACTTTACTGCGAAGTCAGCCTTTTCAGTTCGGGTGATTGGCGGTAAGTTGTGACGTAAATACTGCCACTGTCGCTTAAATTACATCAATGTAATTTCATTATAAAGCTAAGCGCAACGCTGAACGCGCACACCAGCATGCATTTGCACACAAATACCGCGTCATGATCCTAACTGTTGAATAGTATACAAATATTGAATGCTTCGAGTGGTGCAGTAAAACTAGCCTCCCGAGGTGATCCATGGACTTTCTATTTTCCAGAGGCGAAGCCGAGGGAAAATAGAATGCTCCATGGATCACCGAGGGAGGCTAGTTTTACTTCACTACGAGATAAAGCATTCAACATTTGATTTATAACACTTCACCCACAGATTCTGCTTGGTTATAATATTTTAAATTATTTAAATCTGAACACAGTTGAAATAAACTTCAATTTCAATACAAAATTGGTGGAAAATGTATTTCTCTCTTCCAAACTACCCCTTCGCGAAATGTTTGAACCCAACTCTGTGGCGCGCTCTCTTTTGGAACAAAACGCGCTGCGTGCAACGCGCAACGCGCACACCAGCATCCATTTGCACACAAATTTCGACTCTGACAAATTTCCCTGAGCTGTTTTTGCCATCAACAATTGAGAGTTGACTTAAGCTATAATAAAATGCTTTGGAGATAAAAAAAAAATATAAAAAACAACGCCCGTTCGCGAATTATGCGTTGTAAATTTTGTATTTGAACGAGGAAACCATAGTCACTGACACCACGAAGTAACACTCCACGTGTTAAACCATATTTTTTGCGGTTTTCAGTTTTTTACATTTTTAAACATTATTCATCAAGGCCTACCTTTGCACGAAGTTTCAAATCTTCAAGAGCTTTACTTTAATAATTACGCTAATTACCATGGCAACTTTTGCGCGAAAGTGACAATTTTCGTTTTCACGAAGCAACACTCAAGTTCCATTTACCATTGTAATGCATGGCGCGCACTCTTCTCAAATGCGAGCAAAAACGTTTTCACGAAGTAACACTCTTCTTGTTTGAGCGCGCGCGCGCGCTGACCTCCGTTTCCACGGAGTAACACTCTTCTAGTGTTGTAATACATTGAAGCGTGCTACTTCGTGAAAACGAAAATTTACAGTTTCGTAGCCTTTTTGTTTCATGAACTACCACTCATCTTTTTCTCTTATTTCTTGTTGTTTTAATACACAAACTGGTCAAAAACAGCAAATTTAATGACATCAATACATCAAGTGTCCACAACGAGAAACCCAACTAAAAATACTCTGCAGTTTTGGCGCAAAGTGTTGTTTTAGAAGGCGTTCAACTTCAGATGCCGTTTTCTCCGATTGCTAGTTTTTACTGGTATGTACATGAGTGTTACTTCGTGGTGTCGGTGACGAATTTATGAAACAGGTGTTATGAAACACACCACCCAAATTTTTTAGAGAAGTCGCGGCAGACCTGATACCATGTTAATTTGTCTGGTATCCTGTCATTTTGAAAAGAGTGTCAAGATTGGCGCTGATATTGCACCAACTAAGTCCTGTGTACCATGTGCGAATGCCGTTTCCGATGGAGACAGAGGGGGGGGGGTTCGATTGGAAACTTGAGTGCACATGTTCTTAAGAGATTTTTTTCATGTCAAGCAAATCTCAAATATTTGTTTAGTGCGATAAACTTTACTGCGAAGTCAGCCTTTTCAGTTCGGGTGATTGGCGGTAAGTTGTGACGTAAATACTGCCACTGTCGCTTAAATTACATCAATGTAATTTCATTATAAAGCATGTCAGGCTCTGACATAGATTTGTTGCACTACTCCAAACAAGGAGTCATTTCATCAACATGACAAGGGCACAAGAGTGTGGCATGTAACACGATCGTGATTGGTAAGAATTAAATTACAAATTGAAAGGAGAGCGGGCGGCAATTCTTTTGGGGTTTTTGTTTGTACCTTTGACGGGAAAAATTAAGAGAATGTATCACGATTGCTTGCCAGATTAATGGGGCACCGCCATTTTCAAAGACTGCATTGATAAAGTAAATATCACGAAAAAAGCCCTGAATCTAAAGACGAATAATGTAAATACTCTTCAACAAATTTGAGGTGATTTTTTTCTTCTTCTTTTTTTTTACGTCTGCAAAAGAGACTTTTATTTGGGTTGCTTTAATGAACGAACAAATCCACCCCGCGAGTAGAGTGGTTCCTGCCCTATGTTATCAATTCTGATACGGGGTTGGAAACCAGTCTGCGCGAACAGAACTATTTTCGGGTCTTAAGGTATTCGAAATTTGTAAAGAAATTAACCCATATCTAAAATAGGCAGTTTTGGGGGGGTCGATGCCTCATTAGAGAGTGAAGAACTTTCTATTGCAAAACGAAACACTTCAAAAAGTAATACATGTAATTATAAAGTTGGACAAAATAATTGACTTCAGTCAATTTCTTCACTCAATTTTATCAATATTAGTGCCACTAGTCAGTTTCCTATTGTGATTGATTACATTAAAAAGTAACTAGGGGCCAATACTTTTTTGTCGGACTGAAACTCAACAATACCACGGTCAGTAAATCTTAAACATGTGTTTCTCTCCTTCAACGACACCAACTGCACGTCCCGATCAAATTAAATAATTCCCAGCTCGTCTTATTTCCAAAAGCAAGAAATAAAACAAACACTAATCAAATTCGCATTCTGGAATTGCTGTTTCGACTAATACAATTCCGTCTTTTTTGCATCTTGGCCAATCAGTTCTCATTGTAACCTTCTTTTTTTTTGGTTACTCCCACAAATCAAATTACATACATGTGAGATGCATGTCCTTCAGCGACACATAATGCACGTCCTGAGTAAATCAAACTTTTCTCGTCTTTTTTTTCTGAGAACAAGGTACAAAAAAACCTTATTAAATTTGCGATTCGAAATTGCTGTATCGCCCCATGAGACTCGGTCCTATTTGCCTATGAGCAGGCCGCAGTCAATATTTATGCCCTTTTGATTTCTCAGACATACCAATTAATGTTGAAGGGGAAACGCATACATGCAACCTCGTTACCAGGTGTCAATCAGTTTTGATTACAACAAAAATATGTTCCAGGTGATTTGGTTTTCAAGTTATATATCATGCACGGTTTATGTTATTCGTGCGATTTCATACCGTCCACAAAACTTCATTTTAAAGGTATCTTTCCTTTTGTGTATTTTAGATCCCAATAATTCGTTACATAATTAACCTTAAAATACACGTTATCTTAAAGTTGTATTATTTTGTGGGCTCATTGAAAAATAATTTAAAAAGCAGAGCACACTAAATTGTTACAACCAAATTTTTGGCACCTGCTGCTTCCGTAACAGTTTAAGCGCGTCTTGGTAAGATGACACCACTGTTTTGGCATGAATATGGAAATGTCTAACAACATCAAAACCTCAAAAGCCAAAACAGTAATAAAAATACTACTCTAATGATTCCATTACAAGAAAAATTCTCCTCCACTTGCTCTTTAGGTTTTGCTGATATTGTTATTATTTTATTTGTTTTTTTTTATTTGTCACCTTTTATTGAAAACTTAAGTACAAGATTGATAGCTAGCATTTAAGCCCCAATGTTAAACGTGACATGCATAAGCGGATAATACATACGCATTATTACTACACACGTGCACTGTGTGATGTACACAAAACTGGTTTATGCTATACTTTGAGACCAGTTTTCATTTTCAGCTAAGAGATACAAATTGCAGAAGTAAAAGTTTTGCATCAAAATGAAACGTGACCTCCATTTATTGTCTTGATTTTATTTTTAAATTGATTGAATCTTCTTTTTGCCATATTTTTACTCTTTGTGAACACATTTTTAAATTGATACAGGCTATATAACTAAGTTATTTTTTCAAAGAATGTTAGAATTTTTTTTCACAGTCTTCAGTGTGCGTTTATTGTTAAAAGCCTTGTTTTGCAGCGGTACCTTATTGAAAATAAATGTCATAGCAAGACTCAATTCGGAATATAAGCCCTGAAGGACAGGAGTTCATAGAAAAACATGTTCTGGTGCGTCGTAAACACCCTGCGTCTACCATTATTCTGAATGCCTTATATCGATTATTTAATACAAAAAGACCTGGCTTGTATGAAAGCAGGTCGCATGCACATTCAGTGTGACTAACGATCTCTTTCTCCTTTTCTTGGCAAAATAACAGAACTTAACAGTAGTCCGTTTATGTTGCCGGGGGGGAACGATTTTACACGTGGCTAATATACAATAACAGTGACCATGAGGGTTTTGCAGGCGACGCAAATTTGACGTTTATGAAACATTCGCGGCGGCGATTGATCGGTTGATTATGGGGGGGGAGGGGGGAGGGGGGGTTGCGAAAAGTACCGGTAGCCGTTTACAAGGGCCATGATGTAGAGGCTTGGGTAAGGCCTGGACCGTTATGACGTTATGAAATGACCTGATTCTGGCTGGAATTAATGTGTTCATATCAGTGGCGTACCTGGGTATATATTTGCAGGTGGTGGGGCACTTAGGGGGCCTCATTTTCTGGAAGGGGGCACTAAATGAATGTTTAACAATAAGAACACATTCTTCCGTCACCGTACTAAATTCTTATGAATACAAATAGCTATGTCTAGCAACGCATTAAATTTATACATCATTTTTAGTATAACCTCGATAAAAGAAATGCTTTTATTATGCATCTCTTTGACAATATGATATATTTCGGCAAAATAACAGAACTTAACAGTAGTCCGTTTATGTTGCCGGGGGGAACGATTTTACACGTGGCTAATATACAATAACAGTGACCATGAGGGTTTTGCAGGCGACGCAAATTTGACGTTTATGAAACATTCGCGGCGGCGATTGATCGGTTGATTATGGGGGGAGGGGGGGGGTTGCGAAAAGTACCGGTAGCCGTTTACAAGGGCCATGATGTAGAGGCTTGGGTAAGGCCTGGACCGTTATGACGTTATGAAATGACCTGATTCTGGCTGGAATTAATGTGTTCATATCAGTGGCGTACCTGGGTATATATTTGCAGGTGGTGGGGCACTTAGGGGGCCTCATTTTCTGGAAGGGGGCACTAAATGAATGTTTAACAATAAGAACACATTCTTCCGTCACCGTACTAAATTCTTATGAATACAAATAGCTATGTCTAGCAACGCATAAAATTTATACAGCATTTTTAGTATAACCTCGATAAAAGAAATACTTTTATTATGCATCTCTTTGACAATATGATATTTCAGATTTATCGAGTTAAAAATATTAAAACATTATTAACTAAAATGTATAAAAAGTTAAAGATTGTTGGTGTAAGTTTGGGAGATTTCTGGGCGCTATATTGACAAGATAAGCATGTACAAAATATAGTTTACCAAATGCACTGCCAAAACTATTTGGGCCGCAAAAAAAAAGAGGTAGCCTAAATCATGCAGAAAAATAGCACATGTCTGTTAACCCTAAGGCCAAAAAATAAAGTCTCCAGTTTCTGGTATGGAGCTTGCCCAAAAAGTGGTGCGGCGACGCGTCTTTCTTTTCTTTTTTTTTACTGACTTTTTTGCTTCAAATGTCGGCTGATGACTGCAAATGGTGCCCGACTAAACTTAGTGCAAATATATGGGAGTCCAGAGAGGCCACATAAAGCTTATTCTCAATCATAACCCCATCTAAAAACACGTTAAAATTGAGCAGCAGCAGGATTCCAGTCAAACCAGTGAGTTTGGTGGTTTTGAGACATCATCTTTCATTGAAAAAAACTTTTTCATTTTGCCGACGCGCATGGCTACGGCGACGCGCGCATACCAGAAACCGGAGACTTTTTTTGGCCTAATAGGGCAGGGGACAGAATCCACCCCCAACTTTTTCGCGATACCCTTGCAAAAAAATGTTTTCCGACCCGAGCTTTCCTGACTTTTTTAGCATGGAGTCTTGCGCATCTTTTGATACATAAAACATAACATTCCGACCATGGATTATCGCGCAGCGAATTTTTTTCGGCGGAACTGAATTTCCCCATTATGTAGTGTGTGCACAAGCAGAATTAACGTTGGTACATATGAATAATTAATAAGCCGATAATTGCAAAACCCTTTAACCTATAGTCATGAACTTTCTTGGGTATGTTATATTAAGTTGTTCTATGCATGCATCAAGTTTCATAATTTTTCGTCACTATGTGGCCGAGACTGAGGGCCCTACCCCCAACTGTGAGATGGTAAAAAAAAACCCGGCTTCTTTAGGGTTAACCCCCGGCCCCATCCCCTTGAGAGCTAACCCCCTCCTTGAGCCAAAGCTGGATCTCTACATATCCCGTTACCGGAGATAAAACCACATAAAGCCTTGAGTACACCAGAAGCCTCTTTGTAAGGAACTGACAGTGAAAGGCATGCCGCATAACCGAATCATCTGAACCATTTATTTGCTGACGGATAACCTCATTCCGACCACTCACTCACTTGTGGGTGTTGAATAACTGTCCTCGCACCTCTGACCAAATGTGTTCTTGCACCACGAGTCAGAATGTGATCTACCGTATTTGTTGTGGGTCATGGCACTTTGTTCACACCTAGTGGCCGTATGGCACCTGAGACAAAACTGATGGTGCTATGCGGTAGCTATACAAGGAGACGTTGCGTTCCCCCCCCCCCCCCCCTCTTCATACCTCCCTCACCCATCCCCTTTTGCCCCACTCAGAGTTTTGGAAAGGCAAAAAGGAGTTATTAAAGCACATTGAGTGCCTCCTCCAGAATGGAAACACCCCCAAAGTCCCATGCTCTGGTGTCCCACTGCCCACTGGTGTCACGCATCCTCGCAATGTAGGCCTAACCTTAACCCTACAGATTACCACGATAGTTCAGGGAACGCACGTCGCACGTGCTGCAACACACGCTGCTCCTTTGTGACGCAAATGATGTGTGACGCAAGTGTGGTTTAGTTTTTACAAACTTTACACCTGACCAGTATTTTTTTGTCATGCCTGACAGTAAAATCAAAAACCAATATGACAATATTTCTTAAAAACCTGTATCATGTATACGCACTGTGGTTTGGCAGTGTTTTCCATCCGATAGAATCTGACAATCCCACACACTTTCTGTCCCCTCTCAACAGCGCAGTTATCTCCAAGGTGCGAATACAGAAACCGGTGGATCATCAGTAAAATCTGCAAGCGTTATACTCTTTCCAAAAATGAATTGGGAATTTGGATACAATTCGAGTGAAGTGATGGCACTTATGAACGATACCACCGTGCCCACGGAGGGCAGGCCGGCTGATGACTTCGTCTTCAGCAGGGCGGCTATGATCGCCCTGACCGTGGTCATCTCCGTGGTGTCAGCCGTGGGAATACTGGGCAACGCCATGGTCATGTTCATCGTGTTCCGCTACAGGGACATGCACACTGTCATCAACTACTCGTTCGCTAATCTAGCTCTGACTGACCTGACCTTGTTGCTATTGGATGGCGTACCTACCGCGGCAGATACCATGGAAACCAACCTTTCGGCAAAACTTGGATGCAATGTTCCTATCTATCTACAATATGTAAGTATTGTTGGCCACATGTGCATACAAGTCCTTTTTATGTTCTGCATGTTCAGTACTCTTTAAAGTTGCGACCCCGTGCTATTTGCGAGTTTCAAATAACTTTCATCCCGAAAAAGATTCTTTTTTCTAAATTGCTATTCTAGCAATACAAAAGTTATTTCTACTTCGACCGAAAAAAATGGCAAATGATTAGCAATGATTACTCTACAATTTCGAACTATTGGCTGCCAGACAACAATTCCGTTCTCGCAGAGTAGGCTAGTTCCCGCCCCACTATCAGTGTATTGTTAATGTACACATCTGGAGCCAGTCTGCTCTCAAAGCGGTTCTGCTTGAGCCCAAAACAGAGGTTTATTTTCAGAGGGTTGCCGGCCTCCAAAAAAGGGGGGAAAGGAAGAGATCTTTTGTTGGAATAAAACATACCAGTTGAAAATTGTTTAGTAAAAAAAAATGACCAAAAAAAGCAACCCTAAAACATTTGCTTTTAAAAAAAAGGGGGATCGGTGGACGTTTATGTTTTTGGTATCAGACAGTGTTGCAGGTCTCGAGACCGGTCTCGGTCTCGGTCTCGCTCTCGAGACCACTTTTTGCCGGTCTCGGTCTCGGGAGCTGTGGTCTCGGTCTTGGTCTCGGTCTCGGTCCCCTTTGGTCTCGATATTTTGGCTGGTCTCGAGTTGAGACCAGCCAAAAAGTGAGGGGGCGGATTCCGCCCCGGCCCTTTTATGGTTAAGTAAAGAATCAGTTTAGGGCAAATGTGACTGCAGTGTGATACTAATGGACATGTCTCTCTTCACTTTCTGGTGAGTGAGGCATAGTCCAATAACCATTGCTCCTCTTCTTATTTCTCGTTTTTATTGTGGGATGATCTGTTGAAACAAGCACTTTATAGCCATCCTCATTGATTCCAAAAACAACTGAGATTTAAATCTTATGAATCAAGACTGAAACATTATTTTTACCGTCAGATTTTGTATTTTGAATATGGGGAACAATTCAACTCTTTTTCCCTAGAAATATTGGTGATTTTTTTTCTATTTTCCTTTTCAATTTTTCCTTTATTCGTGGAGGCGGGAAAACTTCTTTTTTTTTCATTATATTTATTAATGGATATTCATCAATTCGTAGACCATTAAATTGGTATTAGTGGTGGACAGCTGAATTTTGTGATCTCTTTATTAAAATAGATACGACTTGGGAATAGAGTATGCAAATTACGTGAAATGTTCACAGTTACTACTCAATAACATGTTCTTTATCCCAATTATATTTTGTACAAAATGGAGCATGCCATTTTTATTTATTTTTATTTTACGGTCACTTTCTTTTTGACTAGCCATGTATTCATCTTTTCATCTGTGATTAACACAAATTGAGCTACTGCCATGGTCACACAAAAATAGAGTCTAACTGCCTGCCTCGTCTCCTTCCTAAATGTCAATTGCATTTGCATGAGTTGAGAAGAATTGTGTTCCATTAATCGCTATATGCTGTTTACGGCCATCACAATAAACTATTAATATATTGGCAATATGTTGTACTTGTTAATCACTAAAATATTCAAGTGAATTGCCCAGCAAAGTAGCCGATGCGGGAGATGCGATGGCACGGTACAAAACACAGAGAGGCGTGCGCACTGAGCCATGAATCCTAAAAGTACATCTCGCACCCCACATTCAGTTTGTGACAGCACCCTTCTATTGTGTCGGCCATATTCTCAAATAGGCTAATGGCGATGATGACGGCGGGCAGATTAACAGAAGATCGATCAGGCAAATAATTATGGTTCATCAGTCTTCTATAGTATATGTAACGTTATTGACATTAAACAAAAATAAAGTGGCATTACATTTCAGCCTTAGCCAGGCCTTCTTCAGAGGTAAATGACAGAGGAACAAGAAACAAACATGTAGGCTAGGGGACACACAAACATGCAGGGTTGGAAGGAGAATCACAAAGAGGGATTGGGGGGGGGGGCAGACCAATCCATATCTGGCTACCATCTCTCAATTTTTTGGTCTACATGTACAAATCTATATTCCATGACTGAAATTTTAAAAAATAAATCAATATTTTCTTGCTCCAATTTTTTTTGCGAATCAGGTTTACAAGGAGGTCCAATGTTAAATTAAAGTTGCATTTAAATATCCGTTAGTGGTCATTGCTGAAACCAAGGGGTGGCTGTGGAGTTTAGGGTCCGAGTTCCTATAACAGATGAAACATCCACCTTTAACTTTTTACTTTTGTCAAGTTTCAACATGTTCAAGTTTTTCAAAAACTAGTACAAATTGTCGTACTCCTAAGTTAGAGTTTCTTCATCAGATTTACACTTTATAGTAGTTAAACAATATTTTTAAAAAAAAATATTTCTAAAAAAGTGGCAAAAATATATGGAGTTCATCAAATAAGGTTTTCCCCTTCTTTAAATTAGGTTGTTTCCAAAGTTTTTAATTGATTGTGACAATAACAAATTCTGTTGCCATGTTGTAATTTATGGCATGAAGCAAACACGAAGAGCACTCGCATAACACAATTAAGCAGGTACAAGTGATTTCTAACTTTCAATCACTTCCTTCACATCCCCATGAACATCAACATCTCAAGGACAGACTGTTCAGCTGTAATTAGTGCCTTGTTGTTTATTTAGATTATTGTTATTTATTATCCGCGGTCTCGGTCTCGGTTTCGGTCTCGGACCATTTCGGTCTCGGTCTCGGTCCGCCTTGAAGGGGATGGTCTCGGTCTCGGTCTCGGTCTCGCAACTTCAGGTCTCAGTCTTGGTCTCGGTCTCGGACTATCCGGTCTCGACTACAACACTGGTATCAGATGAAAGCTGAGAGCTCTTTCTTTCAAATACTGGAGAAAAAAATCATGAAAATAGCACTTTGGGTTGCTGAGAAAATGCCAATTATGTAAAAGTAGTCATTTTTCATCCTGTATACACAAATACTTCAAACAGTGAAACATTTTATTGTAAGCCTACATTTGTGAAATGCCTTCAATATATTGACATCTTTATTATACTGAAAAGATATAAAAAAGGAGTAAAAACGATGAGACGGTGACTGCTCTATGTTCCGACACCCCTATGTTCCGACAACCTAGATTGTGTTACTCCCGGTTAGGGTTAGGGTTAGGGTTAGGGTTAGGGTTAGGAATAGGAATATGTGCAGTCGGAACATAGGGGTGTCGGAACATAGAGGTGTAACCGATGAGACACCTGTTCAGGTGGAGAATAAAAGGTATTTCCATCAAACTCATTTGAACTCTTGTCATGTTATGTGCCATGTTGTTTGTAAGGATTAGGACCTGCACAAAAATGTACAGTGAAAATCCCTTACTGTGGTATTTTTTGTGTACAGGATAAAAAACGACTGCAATTGGCATTTTCTCAGCAACCCAAAGTGTTTTTTTCATGACTGTTTTAGTATTTAAAAGGAAAAGCTCTCAGCTTTAACTTGATACCCAAAACAAAGAAATCCACCAATCTCTATTTTTAAGGCAAATGTTTTAGGGTCGCATATTTTTTTTTGGGGGGGGGGGATTCACCATGTTTTGGACCGGTACACACGCTGACTTTGCTTAGCTAAAAAATTATTCAGCCATTTTTCTGTTAAGTAGTTTAATGAAATTCGGCCCAAGTCGGAGCCCACTCACCTCAGGCTAAGTCAATAAACGACCATTTGTTTTTAGCTCATTCATTATTTACCACCCGCAGGAATATTGATTTAGCGGCGTGATTATTTGGTGCGTGGTTTTAATTTTGTTCAAGACAGACCCCCTGGATGCTGTTAAATACGGAACTGAATCACCAAATTTGGCGCGGACAGGTCTTCATCAAATTATTTATAGCTGATAGCGACGGCTTACATTATGTAGCACAAAGAAAACAAAGCGGGAAAATGAAAAGGTAGATTTATTATATTATGGTTGAGCATAGATTCAGTCACATCACATTATTTTTTTAACACTTACATGACTCAAAGTTACGTGCCTTTAACTGTGATTTGACTTGTGTTTGGTTTTATGGCTTCAGAGAACACTGTTATTCAAAAAAAAATTGAACTAATTTTTCCCGATTGCACGATGTGACAGCCTGGCGTTGAATATATGAAACAACCCTTTTTACTAAATTTGCTTCTCAAAATGTTTTAATGTCTTTGAAATGAATACGTTGTTACTACTCGCGAGTACCCAGTGAGCGGTATGTCAAATGAAAACTCTCTTATGTTTTTTTTTTTTTATCGGGTACCCCCCCCTTTTTTTTTGGCTTAGAACACCTCCCCCAAAAATTATCACCCATATTTCTCGCCACGCTACTGTAAACCGCAATGGCACAGAAATGTACATTGTTTAAGCTCTGGAAGGAGCTTCTTATGTCACTTTGTGGTCGGTCCGTCTGTCCCCGAAAATTGACCAAAAGTATGGTGTTCTATATGTGCCATCGGCGTCACATTTTTCGGCGTCACATTTTTCGGCGTCGCGTTTTTAAGCTCTGGCAGGGATCATTTTGATCGATTTCATGCAAGACTTTAAATGCAAGACTTCTTGCAACACGGCTAAAGCTTATTGTGCACTCGCACTTGTTTGTTTGTTTGTTTGTTTGTTTGTTTGTTTGTTTGGTTGGTTTTTTCCGAAGACCAGGAATCAATCTGTACCATGCACGCGACCAGAAAATGTCCACAGCGGTTAAATTTAAAGCATCAAACTATTCCGAGTTAATCCCAACACGATGACGCAAGAATGCCTCAAACAAATAAGGAAGGGTTCATTTTTCCCGAGATCGTTCTTTCGGTTGGAAGGGAGAGCTTAATAAATCCCTGTAGGGCGTTTAAACTTGAGCACACTTCATCCTGACGCTGTAATTGCCTGAACAATGGAAGAGTGGCTCCCATTACGGCGAATTTCTACACTGTTCACTTCCTTATATGAGTCTGATCTTCGGCACTGAAGTCGTTGAACTCAACCGTCGTTGAGGATGCGAGTTTAAATTCCAGCCAAGAGCTATCAAACGAGAGGCGGTCTCTGAGGGATCTTCTGGGTGATTGCATACCTGAGGAACCATTTTATTTTCTTCTTTGACATTATTTATAGGAGAAAAACTCGGAGGAAATGTAGGTGTCAAGTGTCCTAATTAATATTTCTGGCGATAATAATAACGTACGTACGTGGCAGACATGATTAAAACGATGAATTCGAAAATCACCATTTCTTTACGGCGCTATTGGGAGCGCTATTCGTATTTGTATGATGTATGTTTTGTAGCCACGCGTAATTTTACGCAAAATTACAATTATTGCAATATTGACTTCGGATCAATTCTTTTTCTTTCTCCTTTTTTTTTGGGGGGGGGGGCTGTAACACTTGAACCCCCCCCCCCTCCCCCCCCCCTCGTGTGCCACTTTTTTTAAGGTGTTACGCTTGGCCCTACATTTTATTGTTTGTAATTTGATAAATGAAATGTTGGGTACAGATTATCATGCACAGGTACGTCTACATTGCGCCCGTCTAATGAACCGCCTTAAGACCGATTTTAATACCTGGTATTACAACCCAGTCAAAATGACACATCACTTCTGAGGGCATAGGCCTATCTGTTTTCTTCTGTGATACGCACAAGTTGACAGTTTTTACTTTCATTGTCACTGAATTTAAATAACACAACCAGTCGTCAGTGAGGGCACACTGCATGTGCAAAGGGTCTGCACATGCTCAGAGTCTCCGTTTAGGTTTTTTTCATTCACATTGAGTTTTGTCGTCTCTAAGTCAACTGCCTTCCTTGTGTAGGTAAGTAAATTAAAGTCTTCGGTACCATGAAACGACTGAGAATATTTCTATCCCCCCTGGACGGGATACCAGTCCGTCGCAGGTTACTTATCAGCTAATGCAGGTACCCATTTATACTCCTGGGTGGAGAGGATCGGTGAGGATGAAGTGGCTTGCCCAAGGACACAACATATGATCAGCAGCTGGATTCGAACCCCTGACCCTCTGATCATGAGTCAGGAACCCTAACCACTTGGCCACACTTCCCCAGCCTTCCTTGTGTACACACCATTAATCTATCTGGTCTGACAGCATATAGTGTCGTGGTTTGTTGCAAGACTTCCTATATGCAATAATTGTTTTGAATAACGATACTCGATACATTACGTGTACCTTCTCTAATTGGAAGAGCATTGACAGTCAAAACATATGTGTCCATGTATACCCCGTGTCATGATGGATCATTAGCAGTGCTCCTTAATCATTGCGTGTGGGCTACCTCTATGGTCCATCAAGGGATGACAGTCGTCTCGTTTACATTACGTGTTCTTGTCTTTTGAACAGCCGTGCTAATTGTTACATTGCCTGTATTGTACGTTGCATGAGAGTAGTGATCCGTGTGTTTCGTTCCTTTTGCTTGATAATATTAGGCCTACGCACATTTTGTCTGTAGCATGTCACGTGTTGGAGTGGCGAAGTGTTGCTCTGCGTTATTTCGAACAGCAGTAGTGCTCCTTGACGCGTGTTTACCTTATATGTTGCATCGTTGAGATGGCAGTGGCCCGCGATACATTACCTGCACCCTCTCAACCTGGCAAACAATCTCGATCATATTTATTCAGCCTGACAAGCGGTCCTTTTTCGATCGTTCATCGCCCACTTCGTCTCAGTCATTTTTACCAAGTTGCTTCCATCAGTTTTTCTAACTTTCCCCCTTTGAATTCCCAGAAATCAACTTTGGTAATACTCACTGGAAGTCACTATGGCCAATTTAATAATTTCCCGTCCGTACTGATAGCCAAAATGAAGAGACGATCTTTGTGAAAAAATTGAAAGCCCTATTCAATGATAGGCCTACTTTTGGGGAAACGAAAATGCAATTATTAGGTACAACGAATTTGTCTCATTAAACCAACTACCAATAGGCCCAAGTGGGTAAACAAGTCTGTAATCACGCGGACACCAAGAATTGATGGGACAAATTACTACCGGTTGACCGTTGATTATGTTTGATTTTCCGGATCATATAACGTTGCCTCCCTCGTTTGAAGTGTCTCACGACGCACGTGCAACAGACACAGCTCGTCTAAATAAATGTATAAACGGTGATAGTGCATAATAGTGCATCACGGTGGTTCGGGGCGAAGAGTTATAATTGCACCACTAATTCCCTGAATGGAACAAGTGGCGTTAGTATATTAAGTAGCGAGATACTTAAATTAGCACATGGACATTGAAATTGACTCGTCATCCGTACACAATTAGGAGAGGTGATTACCGGGTTTTTTCTTGACATGAAAATTGTGAATTGTGATATTGAACGAATGAGGTTACTGGACTTTATACATCCTCTCCGCAGTAATGACAGTTACAACCATTCCATAATGCGTATGCTGCAAAATATCGAACGGCACAGCTTACTCATCCGGTATCGTGTTTTCAAACTCTTCCCCAATCACAATCAATCACCTGGTTATTCTTCAAATCGGCATGTTCATTTTAAATTGCCCTTTGAGTAGATTTTCCTTCATGTATTTTCTAGAAATGTCCCCTTCTCTTGATTAATAGCTGCTAGACATTGACACACGATACACACATCCAGCGCTATCAATCATGTTAAATGGTGTTCGGCGAGGGCCCAGGATCGATCTACAGTTGTTCATGTATAGGTTAGGCTAGCTGTTCATTGCTTGTGGTTTCCGATGTTTAAGACGATTTTAAGTCGAACGTATTTTGGCAGGTTCAAATTAGGCTCGTGGCAAATTTTGAATTTTGTTGCAGTTACAAATAAACACGGACATAATTATGGCTGTCAAATTCATTACGCAAACAGGTGTAGTGACGGGACAGTCAGCCTTTTTACCCTAACAGAAATAAATGATTATGGACAACACGATGTACCATTTTAAGCAACAAGACCTGTAACGTACCCTTTTTAATGCACAGTCCACAGCTGCGACAGCGTATTCGTCCGAAAGCTTTATTGCCACTTTTTATGCAAATTTGGAAAACGCGGGGGGGGGGGTTGGCCTTTGTTTTGCAATCATTGGTGTTCAGTCGTCGGTGACTGAAGAGGCGCAATTAAGGTATCAATTAAGGTATACCATTTAGGATGAAGCCACTTTAACGTTGTACAATTTCGTAATTGCATATGAGCCCATTGTTTTTGGATTACCTTTTAGACGCGCACATTTTCAAGCTGAGGGATATCATATTTCGTTGTAGCGAGGCTAGAATTCACAGTGCAGCTACTTTCTTGACTTGTTTACAAAATAGCAGCCTGCGGCTACTGTACTGCCGTTAAGGAGTATTTTATGATCATGTGTAAAATATGTATTTTATTTTATTTTTCATGATCGCGCCTGAAAAAAATAGTTCAAATTTTATTCAGCTTTTAGGCAAGTACACCCCCATGTCAAACCAAGTCACGTAACGTGCCATGCTTGCTCGACGGTGAGGAACCTGTTTTTCCCTTTGACTTTGCTCAAGTAAATACCAAGATTTCAAGTATGTCGCGCAGACAGTAGCTAGAAGATGTTCCCGCTACTCAGCGTCCGAGGACAAAATGCCCGAATATATAAATCCATGTCAAGACTAAAGTGGGAAACGTCTACCATGATGCATACGCTTTTACAGACCATATTGAATACACAGACCATATTGAGTACACAGACCATATGGAGTACACGACGAGGATTGATAATGACGAGTTACATTGCGGCTTGGTAACTCGGTCTTGCCGTCTTCATCAACCGAACAAGACCCATTCCCTCTCTGTGATAAATCACCAGGTAGTGGCGGTTGATCGGGAGGAACGTTCGTCCAAGCTAGTAGTCACAAGGGGATGGAGCACTGTGTCATCCGGGTGCTGCTCGCGCCATGCATTACTGGTTTTAACTCTATCGCGCGGTAAATAACGAAAAATTGTGTACGTGACTTGTATCAATCCAGGATCCTAGACACCAGGATAAACGACTGTCTGAGCTCTAGTACAAAATGCACTGAGCGGACTTGCCTTAATTGGTTAGACGCGTGATAACGGGCATTAATACCCGTTGGCGAGTAATCGCGAATTTTCCAGGTATCCTATTGTGTTGGGTTTTTGCAAGACATCTAAAACGGAAATATTCATAAAACTGTAAGCAAAACTGCTCCTTATTTAAGATTTAATTGTTCCAAAATTGTTTAATAATAAATACTTCAGGATATAACAGATAATATTGTGCAGTTTTTGTTGTCATAGATGAAGTATTTACCCGGGAAATAAACGTCAAATTTCGAGGAGAACACCGTTTACCCAAATTTCGTTTTTAATTAGGCTTTTATTAATTTTTTTTTTAGAGAGATAAGATGCCGAACCGATGAAACAAAAGCGACATTTCATTGTTCATCTTAAAGCTAAAGATATTGTGCTCGGCATTACCATGGTTATGTAGTTATCACTTATCAAAATTCAATAATAAAGACCAAAAACGTAGACTCATGAATATTCAAAAATATAATTCGCTGGCTTGACAGACTTCGAGGCCAGATCGGGCGCAGAGTCTCGCAAATCTGAAAGCTACCGCGCGCAGTGGTCTTTGTTGATAAGTATTCATGGTATTTGCCACAGTACGGGCCGTTATCGCGTCTAGCCCGGAGTTGGGCCGAGTCGTTAATCCTTGTGTGTAGGATCCGTGTATCAATATGCTTGGTGGTATGGCGTCATCAATCTTAAGCCCCTGTCACACCTTTGCGTATCCTAATTCCTTATGAGTTCCTTATCAAAAAATTTCAATACGCAGCCGTACGCTCAATTAACGTCGAAATGTTTTGATCACTTTGACTTATGTGCGACGCACATCTAGCGCACAAGTAACGAATTCAGCGCATCCATTGCGTATGAGATGCGTATGAGTTGCGTATGCAGTGCACAACATTATTTTTCGGGCTGCGAATAGGTCAGTATGCAGTGCGCATGCCGAGCGTATTCCGCACGCACCCGACTTATGCCGACCGCATGCTTGACGCACTTCTGAGCGTATTCCCGCCGCATTTCCGCCGCTCGCCGTTCAGCGTGCGTTGCATCTGCGCTGCAAGTACGCTATGTATACGTCCAATACAGGCGGCTCATATGCTGACGGGGTGCGTCACGAACACATAGCGTACTCGTAACGCACTCGACCGATGCGGGACCGATGCGCTGCGTATTTATAACTTTTGACCTGCGCAACAGCGTGCGCAGCGTAGTTTTGTGCATGCCCAAAACTATCCTGCGTACTGGGCCGTACCATGCGTATATCTGCGTTCATACGCAGTCGTACGCACAATACGCACCTCATATGCATCTCTATCGTTTTGTGTAGGTTTTATGTACGCAGATATACGCATGGTACGGCCCAGTACGCAGGATAGTTTTGGGCATGCACAAAACTACGCTGCGTACGCTGTTACGCAGGTCATAAGTTATAAATAGGCAGCGCATCGGTCCCGCATCGGTCGAGTGCGTTACGAGTACGCTATGTGTTCGTGACACACCCCGTCAGCATATGAGCCGCCTGTATTGGACGTATACATAGCGGGAATACGCTCAGAAGTGCGTCAAGCATGCGGTCGGCATAAGTCGGGTGCGTCCGGAATACGCTCGGCATGCGCACTGCATACTGACCTTTTCGCAGCCCGAAAATTAATGTTGAGCACTGCATACGCAACTCATACGCATCTCATACGCAATGGATGCGCTGAATTCGTTACTTGTACGCTAGATGTGCGTCGCACATAAGTCAAAGTGATCAAAAAATGTCGACGTTAATTGAGCGTACGGCTGCGTATTGCAAATTTTTGATAAGGAACTCATAAGGAATTAGGATACGCAAAGGTGTGACAGGGGCTTAAGGTCAAACAGTATATTATTGTTTGCCACCCGTGCAGATGGAATTGACAGGTGATAATTCATATCAAATATGTCGGTGACTGAGTTCATGATTAACAAACAAATCGGGGTTTGTTACACCATTGCTAATCACTTATCGTACGGAATAGTCTCGAAGTCTGGCTTTCGACCCAGTATCCAATGAGATGGCATGGCATGATAAACATTTTTTTTCAAGGACAGGTATAGGTGAACATTTAATTTAATTTAATTTAATTTAACCTATAGACATTTTGTTTTTGTCCTTTGTTTTTAAAAGCGTTAAATAACGTCTTCGCGCTTAGGTAAAGTGGTAGAGCGAAAAAAGCTCCTCGTCTTCTGACGTATTATACGTACTATGGGCAGCCATTTTATGGGCAGCCATTTTGGGCAGTCATTCAATTTTATATTCAGATCACGTCTGGAAATAGAAACGCTCTCAAAGCTTCTCCGGAACGCCATTTACCCAATTTTGTAACCATGGTGAACACATCACGTCAAGTGACTCAATCTGTTTTTCGCAGCAAGGTTTCCAGGCGGAGTTTCTTGACAGAACTACGATATATTCAAGAAAAGTTCTCGTTTCGTAAATAAATTTGAATTATTGAATTGCCTTTTCATTCTAGCAAATTGTATTTTCAATCAACAGAAAAACTATACAACCTGGTTTTCCAAAGATTTTTTTTATGATATGCCAACCAAAGTCATGAAGATGGATATACATTTATATGTGGTCAAAATTGCAACGTATTGAGTATGCTACTTACATCCCAAGGGCGAACTTAGGGGGTGGGGATTCGGTTTCGGATGGATACCTCACCCCCAGACACCCACCCCACCCCACCCCAACCCGGCCACCACCCCTATCCCATCACCTCCATCCCAACCTTGCGCTTGACCACAATTTCCAAAGTTTGCTTCTTCAAATATTTTCAGACCATAATTGCAAATCTCACTTCAAATTTTTTGTCACCGCGTCTTGACTTCAAGATCTTAGCAAACCCTCTTGAAAAATCCTGGAGCAACTTATGTACGCCGTGCTTTTTGGGAGCTGGACCAAACTTTTCTCAAATAGCTTTTTTTTAAATATTGACTTTAGCAAGAAGTCAAACGGTGTAAAGTTGATCTTACCATCAAAAAACCAAGATGACTTTTTTTTGTTTTTCCCTTTTCCTAAGTAATTTCAAACATTTTTTTTATATTCTGCTTTACTGGTGTTGATCTTAACACGAAATGAACGATGCGAATGAAACTCTATCCAAATGTCATCTCGAAACATCCCCTACCCAAACCGCAAAAAATAAACAGACTGTAAATTTTGAAAGGGTTCAAGCAGAAATACATCGATTGTGAAAATATCCTTCGGACCGTTGAAGTGGTACGTTTTCATCCCATGCCATTTTCAACGTGTTGTGACGCACGTAACAGGCGTGATATCTGGAAAAATATGTATCTGAATGTATATTTGCCTTCGAAATGCGTCCGGATTCCTCTGAGACGCTTGCCTGTATTTTAGGCGATAACAAAATACTGAGGGAAGTGTATTGCCGAAGCTTTAACTCTGGGTACGACTATTTGTCTTCCCTGCAGGTGTCTGCCGAGGTGTCTTCTCTAACCCTGGCTTTTCTCTCCTACGACCGCTACCGCCTCATATTGCATCCGATGAAGACACTCCAGCGGCGGTCACCCATGGCCCTGCTGAAAATCTTCCTCTGCATCTGGTTAGGTAAGGAATAAAACACGAACCGTGCACCTAGTTGTGATGCAACGGTTACCAACAGAGTTGTCATGGTGAAAAAAGGTCATTGTTGTTGAAAACATCATTTCGTGTCAGGTATCGTTGTAAACATTTTGTGTCAAGTCGTCTGTAATTTCATACCAATGCACACAATTTTATTACCGTTGCTGCTCGCTGATTCGTTTAACTGGCACCAAATCGAAGTCGTTTTTGAGCGGGGAGGTTTCGAATATGTTTATAGTCTTTCGTCGGCCATACTCTAATATCTGATTTAGTGCACACTCTTGCGTGGCAACAATTGACATATATAACACTATATTTATCATTTCTCGCAAGAAATGATAATAATTGTACTGGAAAATAGTCACATAATATTAAGACTGGACTTAAAAGTTGAAACCAAGTTTTTCCAAATGAAAACAGAAAACATGTCAACCATTTTCTCGTAAAAGATTCAACATACCTGTACATGGAATACGCTGAAAACTACTGCATTTTTATGACTCTTCCGAACCGACTTTAGTGAATAATCTTCCAATCCTCTCAACTCTCGCGGGACCACGCGAGATCCCGTGGCTGCAATCAAAGCAGTCGTGGTCTCGACGAAGCAGGCCGTAAACGCCCGCCCGTCTGCCTCGGCACGCACAATTTGCCACCCTTGGGTACTGGACAGAGAAAATTGCAACAAAGTCGTTTCCCGATGGAAAAAAATACCAACCGTTAAAATCATCTCAGTTGATAGTTCTCAGAGCTTTCAGATTGTCTCTTTCCAACGTGTAATTCGAGGGAACCTTGGGGAGCAATTTCAGTCGATAAGTCGAGATATATATCGAATGACACAACGCTACCGTGTTTTCTTTCGGCAAAGAGAACAAGGGTGAGTAAAAAAAACCGAAACGCAAATGTCGGGACTATTGTTTTATTGAAGTTCTGCATGTAGCACTTTCAATATCTAAAACATAAAAGCCCAATTCAAAAGCTTTCTTTTAGTACAAGAATCATTAAACACAACCACCGTTTTAAAGTTCTGTCCACGGATCACAAAAAAGGTGTGCGTTCTTTCAGCAAAACGACAACGATTAACACGCATCACTATGTGATTTGTTTTCGTTTTGCTGAAAGAACACTGAATTTTTTGTGATCCGTGGACAGAACCTTAAAACGGTGGCTGGGTTTACAATTCATGAGTGATTTGAATGATTCTTGTACTACATGCAGAACTTCACTAAAACAATGATCCCAACATTTGGGTTTCGGGATTTTTTTTACTCACCCTGTAGATCGGTACAGACATTAGGTGGCTATTTTCATTTTCTCTGTCGGTATTTTAGTATTAGTCACGATGGCCTTAATTGTTAACAATACGTTTAAATCATTTCTACTAATTTCTTCAAATCGACCCTAAAACTAACTGATGTTAGAAAGTCGACCTCTTGAGAACAAAAAATGGACTTTACCCCAATAGTTTTTTGTATTGTGTATTTTTCTCTATTTTTATGATGATTGACATTATTTATTGTTATTCTGTTTCAATACAGTATCTTTCATAACGCAGATTCCCACTGCACCAGCTGCGGGTCTGACACCAGAGGGCGCATGCTCTGAATACATTGCTACCTGGGGACAGGAGTACTTCTTCAGCTACATTCTAGCCTCTCTGTACGTCATCCCTTTCGGCGTCATCGTCATCTGCTACCTCAAGATAGGCCGGAAAATGCTGGAAGCCGGCCCGCCGAGCAGCATGAAGGCCCACCGGCGCAGGCGAAGTGTCAACATCATCCTGGGAGTCATCGTGCTGTATGCCCTCTGTTGGATACCAGTCCACATCGTTCACATGTGGATGGCCTTTGACCCGGAAGTCAATGCCAGGAGCCCGCTGTACGTGGAGCTGCATACCGCCGCCAACGTCTTGATTTTCTTCAACAGCAGCGTCAACCCGTTCGTGTACGCCCTCATCGGCCCGTCGTTTCGCAGACACATCAGGTTGATTGCGGTCTCTCTAGCCAAATGTCAACCTAGGGTTGCTTTTGCCGACCAGAGGAGTGAGAGTAATCAGAGCCTGTACGGGGCCAAAAACGCACCCGCATCATCGGGAGCTCCAGATCCCAAGACACCGGAAAATTCGATCCCCGGTAGATCCGACAATGCATGCAACGGTGTACACGAATCGACTTGGCTTTGAGGTTATTGCCACCGTATAGCTGCACACATTTATGTATGAGATGGCATTCAAGTGAACTGCCTGAACACTTTGCACTATCTGCACTGACCTCACTTCTAAAAACATTCCTACTGGTGTGTGACCGATACTTACCTTGACGAAACTTTTCACCTCCGAGTTATGTTTACTTTGCTTCTGTATAGCATCCGCAATTGGTGCACTTTTAAGCCTTACTGGGCATACGTTTAGTGAGGCTTCACGGCGCACTCTTTTGGTACACTGTAGTTGGGCAGAATGGGTTGATAATTCGACCAATGCTGGTCAAATTATCAACGGCCTACACTGGCCTTTACTTTCAGTTTTTACCCAATGATAGCCACAAAATGGTTTCACAAATGTTCATCTTTGTACGAGTGCTCCGAGTTCCCCACATGTATTTTAGATTTGTGGAAGTGAAAGGTCAGTGTTTGACACGATCTTTCTCTTTTGCGTCATGCGATTTTTCAGTTTCCATAAATTGAGATGCTAGAAGCAATTTTACAAAGGCCTTTTCCGAGGGTGTTTTTCTAAAGAAATCAATGTACACCATTTTTTTAAAACTCCGACTTTTACACGCTAATTTTCCTATTCGAGGGGTACGGAAGCGCGCCACCAAGGGTCAATAATAGACCATGGTCGGCCTCGCTCAGGCTCTATAGCTGGAACAATTTGGAGTCATGTGCGAAATTAGATTGAATGCCATAATAAAAGGTAGTCTATGTAATAGACCCTGGTCCTGGCGAGGCCGACCATGGTCTATTATTTGTTAACACATTCGGCGATTAATTATGCAACTAAACTGCGTATGACCTCGAAAAACTGATCAATCAGCAGGCGCCTTCTGTACGCGCGTGAAGCTCGGTTCATACTCTGCGCGAAAGCGAACGCGAATTTATGACGTCATGGCAAGTTTTCGCGCTGCGAATTTGTAAAAGTTGAACACAATTTAACCGGGGCGAATTTTGCAGCGAATGTTTATGACGTCAAATTCGCTTCGCATTCGCTTTCGCATGAAGTACGAACCGGGCTTGCTTCGCATTCGCTTTCGCATGAAGTATGAACTGGGCTTAAAGTATGAACCAGGCTTAAAGCCCGGTTCATACTTTATGCGAAAGTGAATGCGAAGCAAATTTGACGTCATAAAACATTCGTTGCGAAATTCGCCCGAGTCGAAATATGTTTAACTTTTACGAATTCACAGCGCGAATACTTGCCACGACGTAACAAATTCACGTTCGCTTTCGCTTTCGCGCAGAATATGAACCGGGCTTAATGCGAGCTTCCCGTGTGCTTAAACATCACCCCCAAGATGAGTAGCATTTTTGTACAGGTGGTTGTGTTACAAAAACGCGGCATCGAAATTTACCAATCTTAGTTCTGATTTTGGAATGAAATGACGTCACGCATGCTTAGATACGCTGTATATCAGACGTTATACAGGAGACCTTGCTCCGTGGACAACGGGTGATACTCGGACTAAATAAAAGGCAGATTCATACTCAACGCGCACGCGAATTCGAACGGGAATTGGTGACGTCACGGGAAGTTTCGCTCTGCACATTCGCAAAAGTTGAACTATTGAACTATCGTAGCAAACGTTTCATGGCTTCAAATTTGCTTCGCATTGGCGTTGGCTTGAATATCGAACTTGAGTGCGAAACTCAAGTCCAGCCAGTCGGGCGAGATTGAATGACGGATGAGCAAAACTTTGATGGATGTAGCAAAAGAATTATTGAATGTCAGATAAGATTTAAGTTTACATGGTTCAGTCAGCAATAAGAGTAAGTTGGCGGTTTCACCATGTGACAAGAAAGTCTGTTGTGAGTTTGTGTGGAGACACCGTCATTTCTTTGGTAACACCATCAAGTGGCCTGTACCAAAAATCGTGAGTTTCCCCCAGTTCTTTGTCAGAACCACGCAAACACACACAAGAGATATTTTTTTGTCACATGGAGCGACATCAAACTTGTACTCTTAAATTGAATAACGAACCCGAGTGCCTCAATTCTGAATCCGGGAGATCAAATGGATTTGCAGGCAAAGTGGCTGAAATACGGGGCTCAAAAATGAATCCCAATGCTTATTTTGCGAAGTTTGCCACGTATTTTGTTGTCAATGAGATTAGTTTTGCATTTGAAGTAGTACGTGCACCGAATAATTTTGTTTTCAATAAACACGCAGGGCGTCCTATGTCAATGGGGGTGCGTTTTTTTAACGAACCGAAGGACGTTAATTTTAAGACGGGAGAGATTTCGCCCCAGAAGGTTGTACACCCTTTGTTACTTTGTACAAGTACTTCACTTTTTTGCGGACGTGCTATTTATGTCAAGGTCGCAATGTTTAAAGAAAATTTGAAAAGAAAATGGAATTAGCCAATGGTGGTTACACCATAATTAATATGGTTACGTTTTAATTATTGTAGTGCTATGTCGGCTGCCGATGGATTTCTTTTGTTACGGTGTTACTCTTGCGTTTGTACATTATGGGAAAACAATGTGTGTTATACAATCTCAGGGTCTTTCTAAGTCGGTTGATGTGGGGATTAAGGGGGTAGACACAGTCTTCAAAATTGCCAAAAAGGCTCTAGCATTGTGTCTTGAAAGGCATCGAAAAAGGCGAGTCGAGAAGGCACAAAATTATATCAGAAGTTAATGCGCTTATTCTGGGTCCATTCCACCGCAAATAAATAATACACCTTATGCGTAGCAGCCATCTTTGAGGGCAATGCCTTTGTTTTGCTGGGATATCATTATGCATGAGTGAACCATATGCAAATTCATTGTAAGTGGCCGCTACGCATAGTGTCTGAAATAAAAACTCTGAAATGGCAGTTTTAGCTCATAAGTTTGAAACACAATGATTAAAACAATTGGAATGTACTATGTGCAATCAACGTTTTTGTTGTTATGTTACCCAGATGCACTCGTTCCACATCCTATCTCGACGTAGACGTCTTGCATCTGATGTCACATCTGAGAAGTCTTTGTTCCTCTGACATTCTTTGTACATTCATTGTCACTGAATTTGAATAACAAAACAGTGCGGAAAGAATGTTGCATCCTGACGCCACTTTTTCATCATATATTATCTCAATGAAGGTCATGCAAAAATGTTGTAGAAACATGAATCTGGGACTGAAAAACAGTTCCTGTTTTGTTACTAAATACTCTGAAAATGCACTCAACGCTCCATAGACTTATACACAACCAAAGAAGTGGCGTCTAGATACTTCATTGAATTTCTTTCCAAAACTGCCCTCAGTGACGGGGCACAGTGCACATATTTTTAACCTTGATCTATAGTCTAAGCCATTTTAATTGAGGCCACCTTACTTATTCACAGGGAACTGTTCCATTATTTTTGTAAAGCATGAAAGCAGTTCTCCGGTTTTGTGGAATCGTTCCAAAAAAGTTATATTTTGTGACACTTTGCGACACCATTTGAACAACGTAATAAAAATCAACACGATATACACTTAAAAGTTGGTGTGTTTTCTATCTGTTACTCCGAAATTCCCTTGCCTTTTCCCAATTTTTAAACATTTAAACATTTATTTTAAAGTTTGAAGCTTTTAACTTGAGCCATTCAATTTTAAATTGTGAAGAATATCCCACTAATGAAATTGAAATTGTGAAAATCGATGGAAAAGATTTTCACGTTGAATGTTTTCAGCACGAATATACCGCTGTTAGTTCCATCAGGATTTGAAATATATACTTCGAACCTCGAACCTTTGGATCCAAAGCTTTTTGTTTGCATTTCGAAAGCGGAAAATACAGTTAAATTACAAAATGCGTAAGATTTCATTTACATTGATAAGTCCGCACATAATGACAAATAAATGCACACGTGACAGTTTTAATTTCAGACAAATACTTTTAATTTTATGGATTTTACATGGATGTTACATGTACCATGCTAAGTATACTGGCACAGGTTCAAGTTTGCCTGCCTAATAAAGATAATGCAGAATTCTTGTAATATCTACTCATTTATCATAATTTCATTCAAGAGATTGTCACATAATTATGGCATATATTGATGACTAGCATTTGAATTATAAGCATGCACCAGCATCAAAATAAAACTGCCCGTATAAGTCGGGGTTCGAATCCCGCAGAGGGCAATTTGCACATACAGCTCAACTGTCCATTCCCAATTACACAGTGGCTGTGCTGCATAATATATAGAAGGGGAAAAAAAGAATGACATTCACCATTCCTTTTTTGTCGATGGTTCGAATCTCGTATGATTTCATCCGTCATAGCCAGTCCCGATTCATTGTGCTGGTTTTGCATATTGCAGTTCCGTCCAAATACATGCATGTTCGCTTGAAACCATGATAAGACTCATTATGAGAGAAAGTGATCAGGACGAGGAATTCGGTCGGGAGTTCGAATCCCGTATATATAGCGGTCACAAGTCGTCACCGTTTCCACGAAGAGCCACATATGTCGATTTTTTAAAACTGCAAAAAAACACCACTTTGCAACAACTTTGTGAAGTAAGAAAACCATCACACTATTCTGTGTGAGCTGAATTTTTACATGAACCCAGTAATAAGACTTAATTCGGCAGTTAATTAGTGAAAATTAATTAGTAAAGATATGTGGCTCTTCGTGAAAACGCAAATTCAGGTTTCCGACATATTGGCCCTTTCTGTTCAACGTGTATTTCCATAGGCACGCGTGAGTACGCGCGCGCAGCTGAAAATGTAACAAAGATATGTGGCTCTTCGTGAAAACGCAAATCGCATTTGACCTACTTTTACGTATTTCCTTGCAATGGGTTTTGTACGCGTTCAAAGAGCCAAAATGTATGTGGCTCTTCGTGAAAACGCAAAATTCATTTATTGAGATTTTGGCCCCTTGCAACATTAATGTAACTTGGAAATTAATGATGTTTTGCTTAAAGAAACATGTCAAAATGGTTAAGCACATTGTTTTAAAGCAAAATATTGAAAAAAATCAAAATCAAAAAAATTGTCGTGAAAACGGTACGTGACGAAGTGAGTTCCAATCATGTCCGTTGCTATCGTGGGTTTAAAAGTGCAGTGGTGTTCCGATCCGGTCCGTTTCCATCGTGGGTCTAGAGGTGCAGCTGTGGTGCAGGTCGTTTGCATATTCCGTGACGTCGCCAGTCACATGGAACATCGCTCCATTCACCAGTTTGCAGTACGTTAGCACAGTCTTCTCTTTGACCAGTGCTGGGTGTAGGTAGGGTCTCCTCACTACTGCTGCTGCTTCCTGCACGCGACAAGCCCCCAAGCCCCACTTCCTCACGGGCCCAGTTCCTGTACCTTACATTACTGGTACCATCCTTGCACTCCCAGGTACCTAGATTTCAACGTAATTTTAAAAAATCATTATAACAGCTTTCATACACCATAACTTATAACGTTCACAAAACGTTCACGCTTCCTGCACCCTGTGGACCTCTTTGGTCAAAGGTCCACAAAGAGTTTGCAAGGTTTGGAGCACATTTTAGAGCACGCTTTAGCCAACCGGCAGCGGTGATATAGCGGTGATTTTACAGAGCAAAATCAATCATCTTGACAAAATGCAAATTCTTCAGTTTCAGAGCATCAATTTTAAAAACGCCTTCGGTTTACATCTCGGTGCAGTTAATCCAAAACTAAGACGGCCTCACGAGAAAAGCCTGCATGACGAAATACAAAATTGATTTTCGAATAGACAAGTGAAAGAAAGTGCACAATAAGCTCTGGCCGTGTTGCAAGATGCATGAAAGTCTTGCATGAAATCGATCAAAATGATACCTGCCTGAGCTTAAAAATGCGACACTGAAAAATGCGACGCCGATGGCACATTTTGAACACAATACTTTTGGTCAAATTTCGGGGACAGACGGACAGACAGTCAGACTGACCGACCAACAAGCTGCTGCCAGTGCTAAAAAATAGTCTTGAAACGCACCTTCAGACTGCAGATCATTGCAGTGAATCCAAAACTTAGATGACACCAGACTCACGAGGAAATCAGTTTCCTCGTCAGACTGTGGCACGACCAAGACACTTCCCATCTTGATGCACTCCTCCTTGGCCTCGGACCACGTCAGGCGCTCATCGGTGGCTTTGTAGCATCTACCTCCCCAGTGGTTCCAAGTAGGAGGACACGCCCCTCTAATGGAGGCCTCACACATCTCACTACTACCCATACATCTGATCATCAGATGAAGGCTTATCAACCTAAAGATAAGCCGTTTGGGCAACATGATTCCAAACTGGCGTCTTGTGGTGAAATGACCCGGTTCCCAGGTTGACCTGCAACGTACAGTTAACGTAATAATTAATTGAAAGGGATGACCATCCGACCAGTTCCGAAGCCATTAAAGCCTCGCACGTCACAGCAATATTAAGATTAACAATTTAGGCTGCTGGTGCCACGTTTCTGGCCATAAAAGTGTGTCAATGAAAATTGACACTTGGTTACCAAGGTCACCAAGGGCACCTTTCAGTAACTCCGTTTCTTTGGTTAAAACGCTCATAAAAGAGCTACTGATTGACTAGTCTAATTCAGAGAATAACGGGTTCGTGAGACACCTAATTAGGCATGTTTACGCTTTATTGATCCCCAATTCAGCTGAAGAACTTATGGCCTTCTCTCGGGATAATTACCAAAACGCATTGTTGCAAATGTAAATCGAAAAAGCAGTTGGGCACAGTATCACTTGAAAATGAGAGCGCTCTTTCGTTTCAGGTTTACGAAATCTCGATTCTACTATTTAGCGACTGGCTTCAGCATCCATTGTCATGTTTTGAGAATCAGATCTATATCTAACAGCTTCGTTTCTGGTGGGTTTTTTTTCAATGCACATATCCAATGCCACCACACAAAGTGAGCGTTTGGAGTAGACCTATATCTGTTCTGCTCGTTATGTTTCTAGAGAAAAGCTTGCGACTTGACCACAAATGAAATTAAAACCACAATTTGGTAAACCCGATGGATTGGCCATGCAGACGCCGACACTTTCTTTACGCGTGCAGGCCTATATACTTGCTTACTGTGGGAGTGCAGTCGCCCTCCCATAATTAAGCACACGTGTAAAAAAAACATGACATCAAGATTTATGGCCAAGGGTTATCATTCATTTAAATCAGTGAATAAAAGCAACTATCAATAAGAACGTAATAGCCCCCACCCCACCGGTTTAAAATTTGCAACGAATCCCGGACACGCAACTGTCATCTTGTTCCCCCTCCCCTCCCCCTCCCCCTCCTCCCTCCTCCCCCTCCTCTTCCTCCTCCTCCTCCTCCACCCCCCCCCCCAAAAAAAAACTTTGATTCCAGATCCACCGGGACTATGGAATATCCCCTTGGACCGGAGACAGAGAGAGCTCCGCGCGCCGTTGGACAACGGGACGTGCGGAAAATCCTGTAATCTTTCCTAATGGACGCGTGCAGCAATCTCATTAAGGAACGAGGCTTAAGATAATTGAATGACCTACATCTGTCGACTTGAGATATTTACAATCGCCATTTTACCGTTACGCCTTACTGACTACACTGCAGACGGATCATTCATGATTTATAACAGCGATTCGATTGCATTGTTACATTTTTATTCGATTGTCGCTGTGGCACCTGTTGAGAGGCAGATTCATCCGTGAAATTGCGCGCTTTCACTGTGCACGTTACGGTGTGTGTGCACGTTGTCAGCACCAGAGCGTATCCCGCTTTTCACCCGTTCGTCACGAGCTTGCTGTTTTTAATCATGAAAAAATATATCTATCAAACCTGGTGCATTTTAGCCACCATACAAAGTTTAAACACAGGTGGAGAGAAGAACCAACTAAAAATTCAATTTTGGGGGGAAAGGTGTCATTGACAGCCTTTTGACACACTCAAACGAATCCTACAGTAGACCTCTTGTTTCGCCATTTCCTCAAAAGTTAATATCATCTTGAAACCTTCAGCGTAAAATATGAGTTATTGCTCCCATTCACGCCGCGGCTCAAAATGTACTATCCGCCCATGGGAATGGGAAATACTATTGAACAGTTAGGATCATGACGCGATATTTGTGTGCGAATCATAGAGCTTTTTATAACACCTCACCCACAGATTCTGTGTCATGATTGGCCGAGAGCGAGTCACATGTTACTTTCTATTTTTACTATCTTTCTATGCACGGCCAAAAGTACTATACCCGTAGCAACCAAAGTACTATACCATTAGCAACCATTATATAACCGACATACAGATCCTTGTCATTTGATTGGTGGAACTCACATCACGTGGCATTCGTTATTGCTCCCATTCATGCCACGGCTCAAAAAGTATTACTATACCTCATACATATTCATAATCGAGAGCCGAACTCTCACTAGTCAATTTGCCATCACGTGCCAGATGTTATTTTTGCTGTTTACCAAGCGCGCGCGCGAGGATTCGCGCACAGGGTAAATACGCATGCGTAGTAGACTGTCGCTCGGGTTACCCTAGTCTGGTTCCCAGACCTGACAATTATTCCCGACGCTCACGTCTTAAATTGTAGGTCAGGCAGCCTCCGTGGCTAAAAATAAACATGACGACATTGATGGCCCTTTTTCAAAGCGCGGCTTCGCTTCCGACTTCGCTTTATCACTTGTAGCTTTTAATGTTCTGATCAAATTTTTAAATAAATCACTTGCTTCGTAATATCATACAGTTATGATAATACAGTTTGATGTTTTTGTAAGATAACATTGACTAATGTTGATCTGGAATCTTCAAAATTAGGGAACCAAATAGCCCTGTTAGCAGGCGGAGCCGAATGAAGACCGAGTTTTGGAAAATCTCGGTAACGGTCGTCAAATTCAATATTGTACATGACGCGGCAAAAAGTTCCCCCGTACGATCCGAGTATATTTGATGCACAAAATCGTCGTTGAATTTCAAGTTTTCTGAATGAAAACAATGAATATTAATTATCAACTCATTTAAAATAAAATTAATAAGCAATTAGCAGTTAATTTAACCTATATTATATACTCGGAAAAACTCGGGCGTCGCAGAGTTGGGTTCAACATTCCGTGAAGGGGTAGTTTGGAAGAGAGAAATACATTTTACACGAATTTTGTATTGAAATTGAAGTTTATGTCAACTGTGTTCAGATCTAAAATCTAAAATATTAAAACCAAGCAGAATCTGTGGGCGAAGTGTTAAAAAAAATATTGAATGCTTATCTCGTGGTGAAGTAAAACTAGCCTTCCTCGGTGATCCATGGAGCATTCCATTTTCCATCGGCTTCGCCTCGGGAAAATAAAAAGTCCATGGATCACCTCGGGAGGCTAGTTTTACTACACCACTCGAAGCATTCAATATTTGTATAATATAACCGACATACAGATCCTTGTCATCCGGCTTCGCCTCGTGAAATGGAAAAGTCCAGATTTTACCTTGCGATAATATTCCCCCCTATTTGTATAAAGCCCGGTTCATACTTCACGCGAATGCGAAGCAAATTTGACGTCATCGAAACATTCGCTGCGAAATTCGCCCGAGTTGAAATGTGTTCAACTTTTGCAAATTCGCAGCGCGAATACTTGCCATGACGTCACAGATTCGCGTTCGCTTTCGCTTTCGCATGAAGTATGAACCGGGCTTTATATTGAATTTAATATAGCTCTTTATACAACACCTGAATAAATCCCCGTCATCTGATTGGTGAATTGTAGATCACGTGACATATTATTATTCGGTATAATGCACGGTGCGACCATGCGTTATACCCATGCGTTATACCGTTTCACTTCGCGCTTGTTCCATGACGCGGTATTTGCGTGCAAAATGCATGCTGGTGTGCGCGTTCAGCGTAGCGCGTATTAGAGCCAGCGCTACAGCGTTGGGTTCAAACATTTTCGTGAAGGGGTAGTTCAACATCTTTAAAATCAAAATAAATTGTAGTTTATAATTTACCAATCAAATGACGAGAATTTATTCAGGTGTTGTATAAAACAAATAACGAATGTTTTACGTTCGTGCGATGGAAAGAATAATTTCATTCGGTGACAGATTGAATGTTCTATTCCACTCGGCTTCGCCTCGTGGAATAGAACATTTAATCTGTCACCTCATGAAATTATTCTTACCATCGCACTCACAAACATTCGTTATTTGTATAATGGTGCGAATCACATGCTGGTGTAGTTGTGCGCGTTCAGCGTTGCGCGTAGCGCGTATTGTTTCAAAGAGCCAGCGCTACAGCGTTGGGTTCAAACATTTTCGTGAAGGGGTGGTTTGGAAGAGAGAAATACATTTTCTTCCAGTTTTGTATTGAAATAAAAGTTCAAATATATCAAATGACAAGGATCGATCTATATGGCAGTTATATAAAACAAATATTGAGTGGCTATAAATTGTAAAATGGGAGAAATATTATCGCTCGGTAAAATCTGGACTTTTCCGGGGTGATTGTTTCAAATCAAAACCAACAGACAGAAACCCACCACGGGGTTGTTGGGTTATTTGTTTATACGTATCTGTTTGTTGGGTTGTCGGGTTGTTGGTTTGTCGGGTTGTTTGTTTGTCAGGTTGGTTGGTTGACAGGTTGTTTGTTTGTCGGGTTGGTTGGTTGTCAGGTTGTTCGTTTGTCGGGTTGTTTGTCGAGTTAGTTGCAGGGTTGGTTGGTTGCTGCAGGCTGGGTGGGTTGGTGGGTTGTCCAGTTGGTTCGGTTTTCGGTTGGTTCGGTTTTCGGGTGTGTGGTTTGTCGGTCGGGCAGGCAGCTGGAAGGGCGGGCGGGTTGGGTTTTCTTTCTTCTTTTTTTGAGTGGTGTTTGGGGGATTCATCAAAGCAAAGGTATACAGCCATTTTATTCGACGGAATTACCTTTAAATTCTAAAGTTTATAACTGTCTTGTACGGGCCTGTCGTCAAGGGGGCCAGGGCGGCCGGGCCCCCCGATGAGCAAACCCCCCCCCCCCCCCCCATCGGCAAAAACCATCAGCGTAAAATTATATAGGCCTATAATTGTATTTTTTTCATGTTGTGTGCCCGCTGGTTTGTACTGTGCCCCCCCCCCCCTAATGCCAGGAGCTGGCGACGGGCCTGCACTTGTATTATTCGGCAAATGTCCATACGAACTGTCATGTTATCATGCCTTTTCACGTTTTTCCAGCAATATTCGGTGAAAAATGTCATCAAAATCTTTTTAACCAGAACATAACATTATTTCGAAAATTACGAAAATGAAACCTATGCAGCCTCCATCCCTCCAATTCAGCGATACATCATTTCATCCAGCAATCAATCCAATTACTTATTCCAATCAGTCAGTCATTCACTTGATGAACTGCAATTAAATGTTTATATTTAAGCTTTGCATTTTCATGCAAGAATTTATTACCAAGCTAAAATTGCCCAATTATTTAAAGCTGTAGTCCATCATTTGCAGCAATCTGAAAAGTAACTGGCGTAATTATTGTTGAAAAACAAACTTGGTTGAAAGATAGTAAGGGAACTAAACTCCCTGTGAAATTATTCTTTCTGGGAAGCTGTCATTTTGAAGTAATTAACGAAAGAAGGCAGTTCCAACGGTGATTCTTAAGAAGCACCGTAGGAAAATTTAAATTAGTAGTTCGTTTTGTTATTCAGCGCAGCGCGCACAAGTATTGGAACGACGCACATGCGCGCGCGGTTGTTATAATTCGTCGGATCAGTGCGCTACGTCGCGTATAGCTGCAATTCAAAACAATTCAAAACATGATTCAGTAACTTTTGATTTGAAATTGAGATCTTAGAATGCTGTTTTTCTCGGAATGTATGGCTGAAGCTGAGTTGAAACTTCATCAGGTTAGTTGCTCAGTATCCTTCATTAGATTTTGAACTCTTTTGTTGCTTCAAACGAACAAAATGCGCAAATTACAAATGATGGACTGTAGCTTTAATGATACATTTTTACACTGATACAAGTCATATTTACAATACTAACAATATGACAGAAATAAATAATTGCTAAATGATACTGAACATAAAAATAGAATGGGTTCCCAATCCACAATGCGCAAAGATGCATAAACACAAGGGGGCCCGGGTGGGTGTGGAGTAAGGGTTGTACTCATGGGGCCTGGGTGTGGGGTATAGGTTACACTCATGGGGCCCAGGTGTGGGATATGGGTTTCACTCATATGGGGACTCGGGTGTGGGGTATGGGTTTAACTGATGGGGCCCAGGTGTGGGGTATGGGTTTCACTCATAGAGCCCGGGTGTGTGGTATGGGTTTCACTCATGGGGCCTGGGTGTGGGGTATGGGTTTCACTCATATGGGGCCTGGGTGTGGGGTATGGGTTTCAATCATAGGGCCCGGGTGTGGGGTATGGGTTTCACTCATAGGGCCCGGGTGTGGGGTATGGGTTTCACTCATAGGGCCCGGGTGTGGGGTATGGGTTTCACTCGTGGGGCCCAGGTGTGGGGTATGGGTTTCACCCAGCCAAATCTGATTTTCTCAACAAATTCTGGCCTGTCTTCTTCTTTCATAAAAGTTTAAAAATACATACAAAGTCTGTTTGTGTTTGAAGAGCTTCTTGACATCAGATTTCTTCTACGCACGACTTTACGAATTCAACAGAATTTTCAATTGACACTGATGATTGAAGCTGTTATTTTCAGCAATTTCAACTCTTACACCAAATGCTTATACCTGCATTACGTGGATAGACATTCCACAGACAGAAAGGCATTTACTTTTTACCAGCCCAATAAGGTATTAAATTGTTCTCAAAATATTGTACACAGTGACCATCATCTTTATCTCACACATTAAATACAAGGACGTTTTACGTAAAAAGAAGAAATTAAAGATTTTTAAAAATTCCTAAAACCTTGTCATATTCATAGTAACTTACAGAATATAAGAAATACATCAACCCTTAACCAAATTGCCTTATTTTATAATAAAGAAATGTAGAAGATTTCAAACGATCAGCTGATTTCCAACGATCAGTCAATTGACTGATTTTTGGAAATACAAAGTGCAATGGACAAAATTGTGTTTCATGATCAAAAGGTTGTGCATGGTTTTCACTGATTTCTCAAAAGGTGTAATATCCACTGAGTTGAAACTTCAACATGCTAGGTTGTGAACACTCTTCTTTAGATTATGAGAGTGTTGTTATTGGAAACAAACAAAGTGCATGAAAAGCAAATGATCCTATATGCCTTTATGCTTGCTTGGCGGTTTTGCCATTTGTTGCTTTAGTGAGCTTCAGCTGTTATTAGACTTGTCTCTAGTTCTTCCTCCGTATCGGATTTCGTGCCTCTCACCTCAGAGTACCACTGGTTTGCAAGATGTCGCATCTGAATTCTACCATCCGTCAAATCCTGTAATTTTTAAAAAAAGACGCAAGCTCATTCTGACAATTTCAAGGAGGCAGTTGGAGGATTTTGCAGGATTGAGGTTGCATTCTATCAAATATGCCTAGGGAGTTAGGGTTAACCCTAACTCCCTAGGGGGTGTGCAAAATCGTATTGAATTTGAAGGATTCAGGACTGTTAGGGATCACAAATGGTATTAAATACCACTCTTACCTTGTTTGTCAATCGCCGAGTGAAAAACGGCAAAAAATACTTGGTGTCCCACTTGACGAAGCCAGTCAGATGAGGCTTGATGTAGTTGACTTCATATTCCTCTTCTGTCAGCTCGGACAGATGCTCAGTGTCAACAGCACTTCCCTACACAAATAAAAGGATCGACAAGTCATCAGTTACTCTGAACATTATCTCTGGGTTATTCAATAAATTTAGGGTGCAAAGTATGATATTTTTCCTGTCCCTGTTACCTTGGTACTTTGTAATTTATGACTTCAAGTGATTTTTATTTGTTGGGTAGGTTGTTTGCTATTCATAATCACTCTCGGAGGATAACTGCACTATGGAGTCACGACTGCAATAAGGAAGGCAGTTATGAGCTGGAGTCCCATCACAATGTAATGTGCACGCTGCATCCCAATGTGAAAAGACAAAGTACTGGGCAGTAATGACTAATGACAGTATTTTTTACGCTTCTTTGTGACTGTTTTAGCAGAGTTTTCTAAGGACTGGCCGAACAAAAGCTTGAGATAAACGGAAGTACCGGTGCGGGCATTTCGAGTTACAGTCATTCCTAAAAGGTTCAATACATGAACAGGTTTGTTAATTTAGATCTTGCTAGTTTTTGTTTTTCATTTTTTTCTTCAGAACTCACCAAATCTTCTGTTTTGCTGAGTGTGACTTCTTTCTTCGGTTTGCCCGACTCCGGTCCGATAAGCTGCAAGATGAGAAAAGACGTCAAATACTAAACAGCAATTGCAATTTGGAGTGTCATGGCCTAGCGGTTAAGAGCACCGGACTCATGTTCTGGTGTTTCAGAGGCAACAGAAGCAAGGCATTTAACCATTCTTGCTTCGTCCTTCGGATGGGACGTAAAGCTGTAGGTCTCGTGTGTTGTCTAATGCACGTTAAAGAACCCAGTAACACTTGTCGCTAAGAGAAGGGGTTCGCCCCGGTGTCCTGGCAGTGGCCGTAGCACCTTGTAAACCCTTAAAAAAAGGTGCTACATAATGGGTCTCATATAACTCATGTACTTCATTCATCTAATAATAGACATAACTCCCAGTGCCTTGAGTACCTATACTCCGTTGCGATAATGCCTGAATAGGTTTCTGCAACGTAACCATACAGATACAGATACAGAATGGACTACTGAGTCCGTGCATGAACAACAGAGGCCGCTAATCACCCAAGCGAGGCAAAAGCCTAAAGCTAAAATGAATCTCAGGACTGAAATGTCTACCTTCAAGACCGGCATAGTCAGGCCACCGATGACCACAACTGTAAACAGGACAACAACGAGGGTCGTGGTTACCAAGACGTGCCTGGTCTGATTACCAAACATCAAATGGAGACTGAGGGCGTAAGCGATGGCTCCCCGCAACCCTGGTGACAAGAGAAGCAAAAAATAAAACAAAAAGTCCAAATCTAAAACAAAAATCTGAACCACAATCCTTGTGGGCAAGAGTAATAAAATGAAGCAATTGATAATAACTTATGACACAAATCAATTATGGTTCAAAATTTTTAAGTCAAAAATTAACGCAAGCCTGAAATTACGACCTTTTTTTTTTTTGAAAAGGACAGGGCTAAATTTCAAGGCACTGCTAAGTACATGAAACACTAAGCTTTAGAAATACTGTTTTTTACTTCTTCTTTTTTACAGACATCCTTATAAGCAATGAAATGGCAAAGGGTACACTAAAGCTCCAAGGGTAACTTGCCCCTCCCCTCCACAACCCAAAAAACGCATGAACTACTTACCACTGAACCACATGACCAACTGCATTTTCAGTGTGATCTTGTGTTCTCGGAACTTGTTGCAGAGAAACGACAGTGGGAAGATGTTAAGTGCCCTGCCAACCAAAATCAGCACCTACGTAGAAATGAAGGGGGGGGGTTGTTAAAAATATAAACAAGAATTTGAAATTTTGGTAAAATTCAACATCTACTATATCTGGGTTCTTGGACTGAAGAAGGTAACACCAATTAATCATTACCACAAATTCTTCTTTAAAATCGGTCAAATATCAGTCCTTCTGCTACCTGTTCTTAATATTATCTTAAGCTCCTTGTCAATGTCGGGCTGGCACATGTTAAACTTAATCACGCATTTTGATTATTGGAATATTCGGTCAAATTAATATTCGGTCAAATCCAAGTTGTAATAATCGAATACTAAATTATTTGAAAATGCTTATTGAACCCAGGTGCAAATCTGAGACACAAACCAAGTCTAGCCCGGGGCCTAATCTTAACTTAACCCTCTCTTTTCCAGTTAGGGACTCAAGTTGAGCAGCATCCCAAGTCTTACTCCTAGTCGCACTTACCAACGTCCAGATGATGAAAGCTGGCTGGAAGTCATGATTAAACGTCGGTACAGCCAGTCCCAGATACACAAACACACAGGTCTCTGTCGGGTCAAGAAATTAAAAAGTATTTACCTCTGAAATCCAGGGGATTGATAGATTGATCTGATAGATTGATACTGCAATCAAAACAACTTCACTGCAACTCACTTAAACCGGCTTGCCAACCACTATTTCTGTTGACATCCACAATCATATTGTCACTAACATCCATAACAGATTCCATCTTTATGACTGGAATTAATACAACCAATGTTGGCCTACCCTTTGACCTATGAGTTTTGATTTACCTGTTGGACTCTTTGCAGACATCATATCCATTAATCAGTGTAATAACTATAATAACTTATACTGAATAATAACTGTAATAATAACTTACACGGTTTGGGGACAATAGTTTCACTAACTTGAAGGCAGTAGTCTTTAAATGATTTCGAAAGTAAAACCAGGAATTCTTAATTTGCTTATGAAACCATAAAACCACCCGTAAACGGTTAATTGATCAGTGGCATAGCGAGAAATGGGGGGGGGGGGTTTGGGGGGGCTTTACCAAATTTGATTTCCGCCAAAAAAAAAAATTTACATTTGGCAGACAGCCATGAAACAAAGACAAAGTCAGGGTTTGAAAACGTCCTGGGACTGATGGTTCAAGCAATGTGCACATACCAGCTACTCCTCCATTCTTTCCCCAGTCCCTTTTTCACCCCTTCTTTGTATGGGGGAGGTTTAAAAACAGGGGTTGGACCCTAAATCCCGCTCTCTATGCCACTTAATTGGATATCCCACAACTTATATATCATTTGTAAACTTACCTGCCAAGAAGGCCAGCGTACGGAAGGTCTGTTGGACGTTGATCTGGGTGATGGGTGACAGGTTATGATGCGTGTAGTGAGACATGGTGATGCCACAAAACAATATAGACATGATACCTGAAAAGATTGGAAGGTTTGCACGGTGAAGAAAGAAATAAAATGTTGCGGTTGAACCATGTAAAAAATCTCTTTTGTGAGTTTGTGAGGTTCTCGAAAGATCCACAGAGAGAACCCAACATTTCAGACAGTACGCTCTGCCCGTCAACAGGAGGCATACCGTCCAAAACGTGGAGTTTCCCCGTTTCTTTTCAGAACCTCAGAAACTCACAAAAGAGATTTGTGACATGGTGCTACTGCAAACATACTCTTATAGCCATAATATATGTCCAGCACAAAACTAGTATTCACATACATTCAGTGTGAAATATCACTGTTAGAGTATTTTAATGGTACTCTTGAAGATACAAGAACACACGCATTCTGTTGTACTTGAACTGGGAGCAACTTTGAGTTTAATGAGAAAAATTGTGGTATTGTTATGCAGGTCAATAACACACATACAGAGCATCTGTGGCGCCCATCTTCTAACAGTTTTTACGGCACTGGTGATCAGGCCTGTAATGTATGCTGTACGGTAAACAGCAGTACTACTTTCATGGCCCAAGGTGCAGGTCACACAAAAGCACTCGGTATTGGAGAAGCATATGGGCTCCGTGCACAAGTACCCCCTCAACGGTAAGAAAGGGAGAGTTGGGGGAGACCACTGGGAGAGACATTTGAATGTATTACCGATGACGCCCACTGCTCATGCAAAGACGCTATGGTTTCAGCACATTCAGAACAAAAAGAAGTCATGCGTACTTTGCGCTATATACGTGTGCAAACCAGTGCACACAGGAGCCCATGCACTGTACCTAGTAATAAGACAGTTTAAGCATAAGAATTATGGTATTTACCAGATAGTTTGAGTCCTTCCGAGAGCACGTAGGGCAGGTAGGAGAAGATGAGGATGAAGGCAAACTCTAAAGAAGGCGTCTTCCTCAAGTCAATATGCTTCAAGAGGTACGAAAAGGTCAAGGTCAAAGGTTATGCTAATATCTTACAAATAACTATAAGAAAACACTCGTCACAGAACTAATTGTGTTTAAAATCAGTTTCATCACATACCGGATGCACAGTGCCCTGCCTGTTCCTCCTTTAGGCCTTTTCACACTGTCATCTCACCTACCTGTGGTGAAATTAACATGGGTCTACGGTAAGTGGAACTGCGTCCAACTACGGGTAGGCAAGGCATACCGTTCACACCAATGTGTACATGTACATGGGTCAGTTGTAGATTTGGGTTTTCTACCAGGGTACAGCCTCTCAGCCCTGGTCCTGACCAGGGTTGGATTTTACCCGTGTAGACAGCTGGACTTGTGAAGAAGTTGTGTGGGATTTCTGCTAGTGTGAAAGGGGTTCCTGAGGTCTCTGTGTTGGACCCGGGTTCAACAAGGTGATTTGATAGTGTGAAAGACCCTTCTAACTACAAAAATTCAACTTTTCTTGAAAATGACACCCCACCAGGAGCCATGATTTCACAAGACCCATGGGACATTATTCACTTACAGTCAAGTAAGGTTATTTCATAATAATTTGGTAATTTTGTTTTCGATGTTTGCAAGTGTAATATATTACCTCTGATGTCTGGACAGACACCAAATCTACATTAATCTCAAATGTAAAGGATATCAAGGCACTGATGATACCAATCAGTATTCCGATGGCAGCCGAAGCAGAGAACATGAGACAGAATGATCCTACGGCGTAACCAAATGCCTCGCTAGACGTCACGTTGACCATCTCTTGGCTGTTTAGATTGATGACAGTGCTGGAAGAAGACAAAGACAAGACACGATTTGATAAATTGTTCATATCAGCAGAGGTTACATTAACATGGTTTTCCCATCTTTTTCTGTAGACTTTTAACACAAATAACCCTTAGCCAAAAAAATATTATACATTAAAATATTAAAGGCATATAGGATCATTTCAAAAGCAATCTACCAAACTATCAAAAAGCTTACTTGAATTAAAGATCGTACTGGTACTAAACACCCCGTGAAATTATTATGTCGGGCTTGCTGTCATTTAGAAGAAATAAAAAAATGTAGGTGATTTCCAACGATCAGCCAATTGACTGATTTTTGCAAATAAAAGTTTGCTTTAGACGAAATTGTGTTTCGTGATTAAAAGGTTGTGCATGGCGTTTCACTGTTTTCTCAAAGGGGTAATATTCACTGAGCGAAGGTTTTGAACATTCTTCTTTGGATTTTGAGTGGTGTTATTATTGGAAACGATAAAGAAAATGATGTTATATGCCTTTAAATTGAGCCCCCACATATGTAATGTTATAAGCGCTGTATGCCTGGTGCTGTCCAATTAACCCTAACTCCCTAATACTTCCTCAGGACTACCCAGCTACATCCAACAGAATCCAACCGGAGATTCCTGCTCAATCCACTGCGCCTTATTATTCAGTTGTCTGCTGAATCCAACGGAGTCCAACTTGGCGTTATAATGCGGTTCAGTACACAAGGAGTTTACTGCTCAATCCAACAGGCTCCATCGGGTATATGACATAGTTGGATCCTGTTGGATTCAGCAGGGTTAGGGTTCCAAGTCTTCACTTACGCCGACATGACAATGGAGACAGCATCATTTAGTATGCTCTCTCCAAACACCAGCATGTTGAGTAGAGGATGAACATCGATGGCGGAGAATATCGCCAGCGTTGCGACCGGATCAACGGCTGAAATCAAGGAACCAAAAGCGAAGCTCTCCACCAAGTCCAACTTGTAGGCCACTTTCGCCTGGAAACAGAACAGTAATAGCAATACTTGTGGCCATATTGGTCAACTTCCTTCCGTATGACTGACAACAATGAAGTGGTTGTAACCAGTACTGGTCCCAATCCAAGGCCAAATTTGCAAGAAAAAAATAAAACCTGAAATTTATAATTTGTCGTGAGTCCTTGCTCAAATGTGGCTATGATTTTGGATTCAACATTACTTTCTGAAAGTAATAATGATCTTAACCAAGACCTGGACTTTGTCAGTTGTGTATCCGGATGCGAGTCTGAGACCATAAGAACCTTCAAAGTAAATTGCGCATGTCCAGGGTGTAGTCATTTCCTTCTTTTTTTTATGTTGATAGCAATTATGAAAAGTCTCATTTGGGGTCCATAAACGGCCAATTAACCATGATATCTAATAAATGATTTACAGAAACTCCTAGTCTGTAATCTCATTGACCATTACTAGATGATGGATGCATAAGATTTGGGGGGGGGAATACATTTTCTGGTTTATTCACTGAGCTCTTCAAAGCTCCGTCATGGACATTACATCTCCATTTTTTTTCAGGGAATAAACAAACTCTTCAGTTATTTTCCGCATATAAGAGTTTTCAACTCCGTGTTCATTTGTGCCTGTAAAGTAAATACATGTAACAGAAATGTTCAGAAATACCTGACCAAGTAGGTAGAGGCCTCCCCCCACCACACTGGCTGAAATAACGGTGCCAAAGACAGCAAACACAAGAATGGAGCCAATGTTCTGGAAGAAATTACCCTACACAGGCAAAAAGAAATTGTAAAGTAATTCAATGAATTTGTGCAAAAAGAAAGACAAAATAACTTTGAGTGAAACTTACATGCCATTAAAGGACATACAACATTTGCTTAATTGATATGAAATACATGTACCTTACTGGACTGTTAGTGAATGACAGTCTAAAGCATCCTGTAAAATCATGGAACCTGGTGTGGACATTTTCAAGGAAAGTGGTATTTTTGTGTCAATTTCAGCCAACCAGCGTTGGAAAAGAACTGGCTTTTTTTCAAATACTGTCCCACTTGACCATATTTAGTTAGTGCACATTCTGTTTGCAATCAATTACACACCTATGAACGGGTACAAGCCAGCTAGACTGGTTCCATGACTTTACAATTCCTGACGATTACAAATTGCTCTGTTTCATCTTAATTGGGGTCAGGGAAACAGACTACAGGAACGTGATTGTTTTTCTTGGGTTTTTCCACCATCTACAAACACAAAACTTCAAACAAGTCACTGTAACATATTTGTTATAAAATACTAACTGCCCAATTCCATCCAATTCTGAAAATTAACAGCAAAAGCAAATGTTGTATAATCCCTTTAATGCAGGGTCGTTGAAAAGAATAATTTTCAAAAAAAAAAATTAAATCAACTTTTTATTTCATTTCAATTGGATTAAATTGTATATGCTGCAGTTTTGTTTTACTCTCAAAGAATTAAAAAAGAATTATACAAAATATCTGCTCTCAAAAATGAGATAAATCTGCCGCATCACATTTGCCAAATCACTTGAAATACTCCATCTGTTCATGGAACACTGAACATAAGTGAAGGACCCACTATGGAAGCCTAGTTTGTCATCTGCTAAAATGTTTCTGTCCAAACAAAGATTGCAGTGATTCGGCAGTTGTAGGTGTGTTAAATATTACATATGACGCCCAGGCTCTGACCTTGTGCAATGAGTAGCCAGACTCGAAGATGATCGGAGGCAGAAGAATAAGAAAGAACATGGTGGGATCCATCATCTCATAGTCCTGCAAATTGGCAAACAAGAAGAATTAATGAGGAAAAACATTACTATGACAGGATGCGAACCAGCTACATCTGGAGTAACCTAGCTGTGTAAGGACACAATACTGGAGAACAAGAACAAAATAGGCCCTGGAAAAAAAAAAAAAAATATTATTTTTTTTTGTTCTTTTTGTAAATATCGACCGGCCTTCCCTAAATAGAAAATGATAATGAGAAGCTAAGTTTTATCGCCTCTTTCCTGTATTAACAGCTTTATGTTGATGATAACTCTGAAAGTTAACGTTAGTTACATGGTGTCCACTTTTTGCTAGGAACCATCCTCAATCCTACAAAATCCCGCACTTGTACATGTACATGGATGTTCAAATGACTGCCTCAGTCCTTCAAAATCCTCCAACAGTCCTATCTCTCATAATGCATTCAGCCTACATTCTCCAAAATCCTCCTCTTCTTCAAACAACATTCATCCTCAATCCTCCAAAATCAACCGATGCTATGTCCATGTGCCCTCAATCCTCCAAAATCCTTCAAAACCGCCCGGAAGACTTTGGAGGATCGAGGAAGGTTAGGGTTAATCTGTCAATATCTTTCTTTTGCAGAGCCTTGTAATGGAGAATCATGTCTCAATTATTTAATGCACATTGAAACTAATGCAACTTTGGTGTCCAGCTGTAACTAACGTCATCACATGTGGCATTTGTGTACCTATTTGCTCTGGATATACAGTAAAAGTTTTAAAACTGCTAGATACTCCTTAGAAAGTAATGTGCTCTTCAAAACATCTACTATTATTTACTTTTCTACACCTGTAGATTTCATCAGTTGCTATGTGTTACCATTCAGCACTCCAGACTCAAGAACCATTGGGTTTCAAGAACACAGGTCTGGGGGCTAGATGAGCCAATGTAAAAAAAATCCTGGATGTTCGCGCCCTCCTGTTAGAAAATATCAACCTCTTCTTTGAGGAAACATTGGCTCTTTAAGAAATCAGTGATGTGAATGTTTTCTTGATGTTCTGAACAATATGCTCTATTTGTCTCCACGGAAATATCCAGATATATTATGGAGGTTTATAAAGACCCCAGTAAATATGCACATGTAAATAGGTGGACACTCAAACGAACTTACGTTAAATAGTTTATCTGGCCCTTTCCATCCAAATTTGTTTTAAAGGGAACAGGTTACCTGATGTTGTAAAACTTCCATTACTCAACTTTAAGACAATATTCATCTGAGGAAAAATATTGTGTGTTTTTTAATTTCATTCAAAGGCTTACTTGTTATGTCCTCGTTTTTAAGTGGTATCTCGAGGTAAATTTTCCCCACCCCCAAGAATTTTACCACTAAAAATGAAAATTATTTTAAATTTTTATTTATCCCTTCATAGGAAGTCACATGTTAAACTGACCAAAACAGACTGTTATAATTATTTAGTTATCAGGAGTGACAACATTGAGTTCCACCCTAAAATTAGCCAGTATTTTATTACACAGCTACATCTGGAACGGGGTTTGAACCTGCGACCTCCGGATTGCCGTTCCGGTGCTCTACCAACTGAGCTATCCAGCCCTATGTTGGCGGCCCCCCATTTAGTCAATGTCTTTGTTAAAAAGCCGCTAGTCTAAAGTTATAGACCCATATATGCCATGTAGCTAGGGATCACGGCCAAAGTCACTTTGCTAGCAACATAACAAAATAAGACAAAGCTTCAGATCTACGATTGAATCTTATGACATACCGTGAGTTTATACTCTGCATTCTTGGCATTCTTGGTGAGCAGTGATATCAGACCAATCAACACTCCCAAGCACACCACAGCGACACTCTCCGGTAAAAGATGGAACTTGAACTTGATCAGAAGATGGACCAAGATGATTGACAGGGCTGCAAGGGAGACACAAACAATGACAGAAGCTGATTTGTAGAAAGGTTCAGGGTGTTTTTTATCATTACAGTGCAAACTGTAAGGATTATCCTTTTTCTTCACAACTGCTTAAAGGTAATTTTGCAAACATTCAAAAATGAAACCGCTAAAATAACATGAAATATCACGGAGCCCATAGTATGGAGTTTCCCAACTATTGTTGGGACTGTTGCCACATTTGAGGCGTAACATGGTCATACCTAGAATGAGTAGAATGAAGAACAGGGCCAGGCTGCTGGAGTGCTCTTCCTCAGCCGAGTCTTGAGCAGGCAACTGACTATCCTCCGTTGTCGTCTTGACTGGACCTGCCTCAGTTAAGGTCTGTAAGACTGATGCGGGGGTGGTGTCCGACTCATTACCAAGCCTGTCAAAATATATCACGGGAAAGAATATTGCAACCTGATGTTACTTTGTACAAAGTCTATTGAGAGTCAAGAAAATTGTTTAAGTAGGGCCTATTTCCTAACAAAATTGGAAATGTTTTTCAGTCCCAGATTCATGTCTTATTATCATTTATGCAATCACTGACCTTCATTGAGATAATGTATGAAGAAAAGGTTGCAACATTCTTTCCATGTTATGCGTTTAACATTATTAAGGGATTTTGTCAGCATACATTTCATCAATTTCTTTTATTACTGGGCAGTTTGTTTCACTCTTCCAGAGTGGTCATATAGCATTCACTTCTCTAACAACAAATGAATGAATCTCTACCATATCACATCCTTTTGCCTACACTCTACAGTTGTTTGTGATGCTGCTTTTGCGGGGCCAGGAATTTATATCTACAGTGTTCTGACTGCACTATAGCCAAGGCCAATGTCATTTTTGTCTTTGCATTGAGGATAGCTCTACTGAGTGGAGCATTGAACTAAGGTACCCTCCATACAAAAGCTCCACCGATTTGCCATACTTTGGTGACGGCATCACAGTAGCATGATAGTGTATATACCCACGCGAGGACAAAAAGACCCCCAAAAAAACGGTAAAGAGAATACAAATGAGAAAGACAATAACCCTGGATAGATCCACACATTCATGACATTCCATAAGACCCCTTATATTGTTCCCAAACAGCGGACATTTTGGGGAAAAAAAACAGCAAAATAGTCAGAAAACTTACAGCTCAATGTGTTTGCCGTGAAGCTCAGACCTTGCTCCGACTTGCCGAATGAGGGCGTCTGACGTGACGTCACCGTCGTTGCTCGATCGAAGAAAAACAAGTTGCGCTTAATCAACGACTGTTTCATGTAGTCATATATGTCCCGCGCCAAAAGCCCACACTGTCAGACGGCGCGGGGCACATATGACTACATAAAACAGTCGTTGAGTAAGCGCAACTTGTTTTTCTTCAATGGTGACGTCACACACGCGCGCGATGAATTATGCATAAGTCATGTCAGTGATGGACTGTACAACTCGGCAGACACATTTAATTGTGAGCGGTAAGTTCAGACTATTTTGTTCTTTTTTTTCAAAATTACCGGTTGTTTGGAACAATTTAAGGGGTCTTATGGAATGTCATGAATGTGTGGATCTATCCAGGGTTACTGTCTTTCTCATTTGTATTCTCTTTATCAGTTTTTTGGGGGCCTTTTGTCCTCGCGAGGGCATGCACAAAATGCATACCATCATGTCGACCGTGTACCTGTCACTAAAGTATGGCAAATCGGTGGAGCGTTTGTATGGAGGGTACCGTAGTTCAACGCTCCACTCAGTAGAGCTACATTGTTAATAGTGTGACTGGCTCACAGTCACACATTATTTCCTGGCATCCCAGAAATCCCTGTTTGATTGTGCTGATTCAATGGCAACAAACATTGAGATGAAGTTGATTTATTAAAATAAGCAAACGGAAATGACAATAATTTAATTATTTAGGCCTAGTTTATGACTGTCCCTATATTATAAGAGAATTATTTTTTACTTCAACTTAGTTCGGCACGACGAATGCATCCAAATGTGCTCAAAAAACACATTTTGCCTAATTTTTTTTCGCATTTACACAGCTTCCTGGATTCCTCTTGGGTGAAATCACAAGACAAGGTGAGGTGAAAATTGATGTGTTAAATTTGGCGGCAGTTAAAGTGGTGAGCTAGTAGGTAGTAGGCCTATGGACATTTTCCCGCAACATTCTTCCCAAAAAGATTATAGGCCGTTGGCCTATAATCTAAGTATTAGGCTTAATAGTTTACCCTGTGCCATTGATCTGTTCTGTTGTTGACATTTCGCTGGGTTGTTCTTCCGGAGGAGCCGGAGGTTTTGTTTCCTTGTCATGCTTGTCATCGTCACCAGACCGGCGCACTCTTTTGACCTCCTTTGAAAGTACCGATCCAAAAGGATCAGAAGCAACACATCCAGACCAATCTATTAATATCAAGGCTACTAACAGTCCTCTTAACACTGAAACATTCATTCTTGTTGAGTAATAAAAGTGCAGAAAAATTCTAGGTATGTTGTCACAATTAATTCTTCGTACAAAAATGATGATTTGCTTCTTTTTACACACAACATGGTACCCTCTTCAGATAACATGTATTTTGCAAAGCGGTCGTTTGGGGTCCCAACATAAGTTGATAAGTTAGTACAACAGAGGGCGCACTAGTATATTCAGATTGGGGCATCTGCAAAAAAAAAGCAATTTAATTTGTGCACAAAATGAACGTGCCCTGCGACAGCCGAATTATTTTGCAGCCAATAATTGGATTATTGTAAAGAAAAATGTAATAACTACATTTCTGTGGATTTTTTTCGCTCGATGTCTCATTCGAAAGTGAATAACCTTTATATTTATAGAAAATCAATTGAACAAAAAAACGTATCTGTATAATTATTGAGGTACAACTCGAAAATAGCACGTGAGGAATAATTTTTCAGGTTTAATCAAATTTGTATAAAACGGAAATTTTGTTTGTCCTTATTTTGGTTCCATTTGTTCGAATGGTTCTGGAGGATAAGATCTATACAATGTGAAAATTGATGTCAAGATTATCAAGAACATATTTTATGGTCATCAACTGATTAAATAGCCATTATCTTAGTAGGGGGCTCATGAATACGAACCCGGGATTCACAGGTTCGCGAAAGCCACATTAGACTGGGCTTGGTCCAGTAATGTATTGAGGTACAACTCGAAAATAGCACGTGAGGAATAGTCTTTCAGGTTTAATCAAATTTGTATAAAACGGAAATTTTGTTTTGTCCTTATTTTGGTTCCATTTGTTCGAATGGTTCTGGAGGATATGGATATGAAACGTCCCATCATAATTCTTTGTTTCCAGGTCTTTATCTCACTTTTACCACATAAGTCATCCTTGCATGTTTTCCTGCCTATATACCTTTTTTTCCTGATATTGCATCTCTTAGAGAGTCGGGTTAGTTCAAGTTCCACATAAATGCAAACCACTGTACACCACAAATAAATCAAACTTTTATATACCGGAAGCCCATGGACTACAAAATCAGTGGAAAAGGAGCAAAGATAGCCTACGTTTTTAGTATACGATCAAATTATCAGTCTTTATTACTATTAAATTTATTCTGCCTTTTTGTGCTCGTGATGCCGAGACCGGCGTACGTGAATCAGTATTTTTTTCAGGTCAAATACTTGACGGGTACAAAGTTCACTTTTAGTGGCTGAATATTTACCAGGCTCTAGTTCAATATTTCATGATGTTTCAGTGACACACCTGCACGCATATGTGTCTGTATATGTCTATGCACTGTAGCCGTATTGTAATTCGGCCCATACTCTGGCTTTTTTGCGCTTGGTGTGGTTCTTGCATTCTTGACTTCAAGGCTGGTAGATCTATACATAAAACTAAACTTGGTAAGGAATGCACATTATCAAAATTTCTATTAATATGCCTGTCTTTTTTGATATTTACTATTTCGCTGTATCCAAATTGAACCGGGTCAGACTAGCAAGTTTGAAATTGTTAACAGGTTTTATTCATACACAATTAAGGTGCAGTATAGTCTTGTTTTAATAAGGTAAGTTGTTGCGGTAGCACCATGTGGCAAAAGCTCTGTTGTGAGTATGTGTGGTTCTGAAAAGAACCGGAGGGTACTCAACATTTCAGACAATATTTGCTGTGCCCGTCGTCACTTCATCGTTGGAATCCCTCATTCACCTGACGACGGGCAGAGTATACTGTCCGAAACGTTGAGTATCCTCCGGGGTTTTTTTCCCCAGAACCACACATACTCACAAAAGAGATTTTGCCACATGGTGCTTCCGCAACAACTTACCTTAGGCCTATATAATAGTTTTGATTCAGTTGTTTGTTTTTCACTTGAAAAAAATGATGTAAAGACACGTTCGGTTATGGCCGGCTCTCGGTATACCAGTAGGCCTATAGCATAAAGAAACCGGCTTCCTTTTTCCACAACAGTGAAAACACAGGACACTGACTGATCTGATAGGCCTACCCTAGTTCCCAAGTAAATCGAGTCTGAAGATCATGGCCGAGTTGAACCAACACGATGTGGAGTCCAGCAAGGCTCAACCTAGCGGAGCTGGTCGGAGAAGTGGCTGCTACGGGATGGACATGGATTACGTCAGGTCAATCAATGGTATACTGAAAGGCAACCAAATCGTAAGTCCTTTTGTCCATTAATTTTTAATTTAATAGTTTTTATATAGGGAAGAAACAGTGTCCTAAAGCGTATAGAACGATGTCTAACCCCACGTCACCTCGACACCCCCCCCCCCAACTCCAGTGCCCGCCCTTCTATTCGAATTTACTCCAGATTTTGGTTCCCTCATCCCCAAAATATTAAACTGACAGCTCGCCATACTCACTGTTGGTCTTCTCGGTTCCAGGGCTGGACGTGTCTGGCGTTCATCATGAGTTGGTTTTGTGGATTGGCTGCTCTATCTATCCTGTTTGCAATTGCCATGTGTTTCGGGCTTGTCTTGACGATCGTGATCTTCGTAGCCTTTGCCTTTTCGCTTAAATCAAAGAAGATCGACTTCTATTTAGCGGTGAGTTGGTATAGCCATTTTATCAATTTCGAATTCGTGATGAAGAAGTTGTATCCATGACAGTAATCGAGTGAGTATTGTGCAGGTGTGCCTAAGATGCAATTTTCAGCATCAGTCATTCTTTTAATTTTTTTTTTCATTTACGGGAGAAATACAGGGTGAGTCAAAAAAGCGGAACCCAAACCCCTCCAAAAATATTTCATATTAAAAAAATATGTAGCATCAAAAATAATAATGACTGGATAGCCAATTTCATAAGCTACTTTTAGATTAAACAATTACTGAAATTACTCAATCCGTCAAAGAATGTCACCATTTAAACGCAATGACCCTAAAACCTGTATCGCCCAACAAAAATTCTGACTGTTTGGAACAACAAAGAAAATGACACAGAATACTTGTTTCAACAACTGTCAACAACTGTAGTAAACAATATCTTTATTAACAACCAATAGGCAAACAATATGATTTTAAAAATGGTTTGAGAAATTAATTTTTAGTCGTTTGATTTCTTTTGTAAACAAAAACAGTATTCTCACAGACTGTCAGCTAGTTCGGGTTTAGAAAACATAGATCGACTGAAATGGCTGTAGTTCACGTTGTACACAAAATACTTAATGCGATAGAGCACCAACAAATGTCAATAGGGATATTTTTAGATTTGTCTAAAGCTTTTGATACGGTTAATCATACAATACTTATACAAAAGCTAGAACACTACGGAATTCATGGAATAGCCCTAGATTGGTTTAAAAGTTATATTTGTAATAGAAAGCAATTTGTTTATTAGAACTCTCAAACGTCTGTTGAACAGTACATTTCTTGTGGGGTTCCACAAGGCTCGGTTCTGGGCCCCTTGCTTTTTCTTATTTACATAAATGATATTTGTTATTGTTCCAGTATAATATCTTTTTGTTTATTTTCCGACGACACGAGTTTACTTTATGACCATGATGATATTGATAAAGGGGTTAGTATACTTAATTTGGAACTTTAAAAAATAGGGTCATTGCTATTATCAAATAAATTATCCCTAAATCTCAAGAAAACAAATTATATGATATTTAGTACTGGAAAACGTAAATATTCTCATACAGTCCCCGTGATCCTCGATGGTACTGTCATTGATAAAGTATCAAATACAAACTTCGTAGGAGTTCATATTGATAGTCACTAACTTGGACAAACCATAGAAATTATGTAGCTACCAAAGTTTCAAAAAACATTGGAATTATTAATCGATTAAAGCATTTTATTCCAATTGATACTTTATTAACATTGTATAACTCGTTTATACTTCCTTATTTTAACTACTCAGTAATATAATTGTTTGGGGCAGTTCCGTTTCACAAAGTAGTAAACTGGTCCTCTTACGAAAGAGAGTTGTTCGTATAATTTCAAAAGCTGGTTATCTTGACCACACGGCTCCTCTAAGCTGTTAAAATTGGAAGATATCTACAATATAAATCTGGGCAAATTTATGTACAAACTTATGAATGGCCTGATGCCTACCTGCATACGTTCATACATTTCATTTTCCGCTGATGTACATTCATATTCAACGAGAAGTTCATTTCGAAGTAATCTGTATCAAATCCATAATCGAGCCACTTTGTTTAAAAATGGAACATTGCAACGCGGCATCAAGTTCTGGAATATACGGTGGCCTTGGAACAACATTTTAATATTGACCTTTTTAATGTCAACCTTGTAACCTCTGAATATTGACGTTGTACCTTCGCAATATGCACGTTGCACGCGGCTTAATATCTCATTTTGGAAGTTGTTCCTTCTTAATGTGAATGTTCCAACTTGTTAATATTCACGTTCGATCTTGTCAATGTACACCATTGATCATGCTTGATGTCAACGTTGCACCTTGCTTCTTCGCAAAATGAATCATGTACCTTCGCATTGTGAACGTTTGACCTTGCATCTTGTTAATATCATTGTTGAACCGTCCTCCTTCGCAATGTGAATCATGCATTCTAAAAAGTACGAAGTCCTTGCCAAGCCCTATAGTTAGATAACCAGTTATGATGGAGTTTCAATCTGACGGCTGTTTAATGTCACTTAACCCGCGCGTCTACCTTGTAGTGATTTTTATCATGACTCAAGCCTCTCTGTTTTATTTCACTCATCTTTTATAATTCATGTTCAGGCTAACCATAACCCAAGGTTGGGCATACATGTAAAAACATGCATCCTGAAGCAAATTTGTCATTGTTTCAAATAACCCGATCTAATCATTTCAACCGTATACTATACACAAATTTATACCGGTTTGCTTTCTGAATGTAATGACTTCTTTCTTCCTGTACTTTCATCTTTGCCATATCCCAATAATTTTTGACTCGCCAACAGGGCTCCTTACCAAATAGTATGAGGATCCCCGCTGTTTTGACGAGCATTTGGTTTTAAGGCTACTGCTAAGTCGAACCCTACATTAATGAAAGACATATTAAAATAAATGTTTCTTAAAGGGAATATACAACATTTGCAAACATCGAAAAATAAAACTACCAATTTTTTACGAAATACCTTACTAGGAGGTTGGTAAATGACAGTCTAAAGCATCCTGTCAAACTATGGCACCTGGTGTGGAGTCATTTTCAAGAAAATGGTATTTTTGTATACATTTCCAACGGTGGTCGGCCGACCACCGTTGGAAAAACCTAACTATTTTCCAACTACTGCTCCAAATTTACAAAAAAAAAGTCCAAATGTTGTTTGCTATTGGTTACATGTTCATGAACGGGTGCAGGCCAGCTAGACTGGTTCCCTTATCTTACAATATTCCGACATCTATAATTGATTAATTTTATCTTTAGTGGAGTCAGGGAACCACACTACATAATTTGCATTTTCTCAGCCACGCAATGTACTGTTTTTATGACTTTTTCAGTATACAAGAGAAAAAACTCTCAGCTTTTATCTCATATCCAAAACTTAAAAATTCATAGATCACGTTTTTGAGAAAAAAAAAAGGACAAATGTTTCAGGGTTGCATTTGTTTGGGTCACCTGTATATAGTAAGCAATCATAGACACCGATATTTTGCCATCGGGAGACGAATATATCTTTAATTTCAAAAATGTATGTTTTGGTTTACATCTTGACCGGTTTTCTTTTTCTATGTATAGCCATCCATGCAACATTTTCTGGAAAGAAATGTAATCTACACCGTATAGATTACCTTTCTTTCCAGAAAATGTTCCAATTCTAGTCTAACACCATCCTGTTATTCAACCACATCATATTAGGTTACACATCCTCATCTGTAGTTAGTCAGGTTTCCAGGAAGAGGCCAACATCGAAGGCGAAACGACAAACCATTCCCATCATAACTGGTTGTTTAACTATAGGGCTTGGCAAGGACTTCGTACTTTTTAGAATGCATGATTCACATTGCGAAGGAGGACGTTCAACAATGATATTAACAAGATGCAAGGTCTTACGTTCACAATGCGAAGGTACATGGTTCATATTGCGAAGAAGCAAGGTGCAACGTTGACATCAAGCATGATCAATGGTGTACATTGACATTTGACAAGATCGAACGTGATCATTAACAAGTTGGAACATTCACTTTAAGAAGGAACAACTTCCACAATGCGATGTTAAGCTACGTGCAACGTGCATATTGCGAAGGTACAACGTCAATATTAAGAAGTTACAAGGTTCATATTGAAAAGGTCAGTATTAAAATGTCGTTCCAGGTCCACCGTAGGAATAGCCTTACAGATACCATAAGACAGTCGGGGTCCCTAAATGTATTCACAAAGAAACTTAAAACCAAGTTTACGTCAAACATTGTATAACTCTATTCTTTGTTGTGGTCTGATTGTGTTGTTAATTGTACTCTGGTAATAAGTCACTTGTCCTTGTACTTCTATGTTAAACACAGTTAATGTTATAATGTAACTATAATACGGGTAATAATGGAAATGGGATAGGGGGAGGAATAAAAGCCCTTGGCTTCTCCTGACCCCCTGTGCAGACGCTTCTGTAGGTCATTCTTAAAATAAGTTAATCCAAAATTTAATTAAAAAGATTGGCCTTCAAAGGACTTTGTTAAATATTTTTAAGTTTTAAACTGAGGTTTTATCGCTGGTGATGTTTGAAGACATTTGTGACGACGATTCTTGAAATCGCATTTTTGGACGAAAGAGGTTTTTGGGTCGTTTGTGATTGAATGGTGATATTTTTCAACGGATTTAGCAATTTCAGTATTTTTTTCGTCTAAAAGTAGCTTATGAAATTGGCTCGCCAGTCATTAGACCTTGGGCCTAGAAATATAAAGGTCACATAAATATGTAAATATGGGAATTTTTAACACAGTTTAACCTAATGAATGGATGGGATGAATAGAATAGGTGTGTAAGGAACCAGGTACAGTTCGACCTATTCTATTATGGTACATTTGGATCTTAGCCCGAATATGAACGAACAATTGGATTTCGAATGCTCGACAGCTGAATGTTGCGTTGATCAGACTGAAACGAGTACTATTGTCTATTTGAAGAATTATTTTAAAGTCATTTTTATTACTTGCTATTGTCGGCCATGGGATATATGAAAAATCCACGATCCATAATCCATGCGTCTGTACGGAGACCGGTGGTCGATCACCCCTCGCATCACACTGCGATCATGGAGCAAATAACTCCGTCCGTGCGCCTATATTCCTCTTGTTAATCGATACAATACCGATGATTCTTCTGCTCTGATCTAGAACGCCACCAGAAAAATATAATGTCTGTGCGCGGTGATCGTAGAAAAGGGAAGGTTTTGGCATCGGCGATCAATTGTATGCGCCTTTTTTCACTGTATACTACTGCCATTATCCGCTACTGCACGCTCCCTTCCGTCTATTATTAGGGGATTAAAGAGACAACACAGCTGTTCGTTCACAGGACTAACGTATGAAACTCATATTTCGAACTGTACCCGGTTCCTTACCCACACCTATTCCTTAATTCATATTTATATCTACATATTTCCATATTTACATATTTATGTGACCTTACATATTTCTAGGCCCAAGGTCAAAGTGTGTTACAAGTCCCCTGTTGACCTTTTTACATATTTCTAGGCCCAAGGTCAAAGTGTGTTAAGAAGTCCCCCTCCACTACTGTCATTATTATTTTTGGGGCTACATATTTTTTTTAAATATGGAATATAATTTTTTGGGTTTGGGTTCCGCTTTTTTTTTTATTCACCCGTATAGCCTGTAGGAGGTTTTTTTCGGGAAATCTCGAACATTCTTCAAGTAGGATATTTAAGAAAGAGATACATTTTAAGAAAGCCTGGGTTTGTCTGTCTTTATTACAGGATTTTCTTGTCAGCATCGTAGCCACAGTTGTCTACTTCGCGTTGTCGTTGCCTATGCTCATTCTCTCCGGAGGGGCGCCACTCTTTATTCTTGCGGGAGTAAGTACATTACATGGACTTACTCGACAAATACTAAAATTAAAATCATGATGTAGACCTTTCTCTATAGTTTGTAAAATTGAGCGCCGTTTTGTAAGGGCTGCCACAATAACATTTAAACCATGGTTGGCAACAGACTTTGCCCAAGATTGCATATGGACATACTCTTTTCTTTAAGAAAGATTTCATTCAGTTTTTTGGTAGAGTTTGTTGGTTATTTTGTCATTTTTAACAATCCAATGATTATGTTTGGGGACATGAATAACTTTCTTTGCGACTTTGACCTTCCATGGTTTGCCAAATCATGGTTGACAAAAATTGCCAACAGAAGGTTGGCGAGGGAAAAGGTCTGGTTAAATTAAATGATACCACATTGTTACATAATTATAATCAACACTGAATATTTTACGTTTTTATGACAGTGAAATCATCCAATGTTTCCCATGGATTCTATTTTTCGTTTTCAGATATTCGGCTTTCTGGCGTTGGCTGGCTTCTTCGTGAATATTTTGTTCAGTTTCAAGAGATGGCGATCTTCTGGCACGAGAGCCGCTAGCGATAACCAACCCTACGATACGAACCAGTAAAAAAACACCGACCCATCATTCTGCGGTGCCAAACAAAAGGCAGATAACAGAACGAGACATAAAACTGGGAAACTCAAAAGATGTAAAACTTGTTTCGAAATATAACCGTAATCATTACAGGAAAAAATGTATATTTCACAAACTTGTACTGCTTGTGAGGGAAATGTAACATTATATTTAAAGGTAATTTGGTATTTAGTTTTAGTCATTCAAATTCGGAAGAAAAAGTCATTTTGCTTACTGCATATTAAGTCAGTAGTTGACTTAGTGGGGCGCGTCACGTAACAAAATATTGATCACCTGTCGCGCCCGACCGATTCAAATCTGGGTCATTTTCAAACTCAGTTTTGTTTGCATGCAGCTTCGATTTTATCTCAACCTCCAGAGTCATAAGCTCGTTTGGTCATGTTGCTGAAAATAACGATGTGAGATTCCGAGTTTCATTTGAAGCTTTATCTCAAATGTTTCAAACTTAGTGAAAGATTCGAATCAGTCCCCAATACTGAATGGCGGCCATTTTGTTGCTACACTGATGCCAATGACTAAATAAAATAGCGACGGGATTACGTTCTACACTATTCCCGCTTAGATAGTAGCATGCAAATTGATTTATTCAAAATTCATGGCATTATGTATTTCATTTATAGTACAGCATTCATTGCGTATGTTCCGAGCTTCAGTTCCTCTTTTTGTAAAGTTTCGAGTATAGTAAGCGTGTGATTGATGTGCTTCTTTTGAACATTTAAGGTTAGGTCTATTTTCCAGCTGTTTTCAATAGCTTTTGTCAATTTCGATGTTTTGGAGAGACGTAGCTTACATTGCCATACCAAAATCTGTTGAATAATATTTTGGTCCTGAGTTTGTACATTTAAAAAGGTAGTTACATAAGTATGTATTTGGAAACGACACCCGATCTCGATATCATTGTTGCTGGAAGGGTACCAAATCCGCAGCCCGACTCCATTTTGCTGTCGTATTTTCTTAATTGACTAATGTCTTAGGATTTCATGGTTGGGCACTATTTAGTGGATGCGTGATATCTGTAAATAAAAAAAGCTGCGGGAGATTGACAAGCCTATAGTGAAATGCCTAATGATGTAGAAACGACTAGTTGGCTGCAAAAGGCTGCAGAAGCGCCCTCACACGACCGTACGCATGACATCAATGTTACGGCCAATCAAAATCAAGGTAGCCCGGCCCGTACCCGCCTACATAACCTGACGTCTGAATATCTTAAACTTTCTTTTGAGAAAGTAAAATAAAGGCATCGAGTTCAAATGGCATACTTATAGGAAAGAATGTAACTACGAGACGCCACTTCAGCGGTTGTGTACAAAGTTTATGGAGAGTCAAGAATATTTGCAATTTATGTCCCAGCAAAAATTGGAAATGTTTCTCAGTCCCAGATTCATGGCTTATTTTTGCAATGACTGACCTTCATTGAGATGATATATGAAGACAAAAGTGGCGTCAGGATGCAACATTCTTTCCTACTTATAAACTAAGCATTGAATTAAATTCAGAAATAATTGAAATGCTTCTTACGTACGTATTCAACAAAACAGAACAAAAACCTCTTTTCACTATACACATCAACAGAATAACGATCACAATGCTGGGAAATATCTAAATTACCGTTTATTTCAACTAGAACTTAGGCGATAAATTTCAGCGATAAATTTGTCGACAAATCGTCAAGTGAAATAAAGTAGCGGTACAGTTAACTATGCTTTATACAATCATTAGCTGCAATAATATAAACCATTTTCATAGCAAAACAAAGCAACCACTCATATTTCTAGGCTGTTCACATGCCCTGTCAAACAAAAGGCATCAGACATGCAGAAAGCTTGCAATTGGCTTTCTAACTGCATGCTGCGAAGAATTATAATTTATCAACTTTGTTTGGATTCCTACACGTCATAGCACAATTCAATACATGTAAAATATCAAAATACTACATGTAACAAAACAGTGGAATATCAAATCATGCCAAACACTTGATTTCAGTACATTGGCCATTACTTGATATATTACCTTTCATAGTCATTTGGCATTCCATACAGGGTGAGTAAAAAAAAAACGAAACCCAAATGGCAGGATCAATTTTTAAATAAATTTGGCCTGTAGCACTTTCAAAATCTAGGACATATGAAAACCCAGTCATTAAGCTTTCTTTTAGTACACTCATTCAAATCACTCATGTATATACTTTTCAAGTTACGGAATTTTGAACACAAACACCGTTTTCAAGTTGTCCACGGATCACCAAAAAAAAAGTTAGTGTTCTTTCAACAAAACGAAAACAATTTTCATTGGGATGCAAGTGAATTGTTTTCGTTTTACTGAAAGAACATTAACTTTTTTTGTGATCCATGGACAGAACTTTAAAACGGTGTTTGTGTTCAAAATTCCGTAACTTGAAAAGTACATGAGTGATTTGAATGATTCTTGTACTAAAAGAAAGCTCATTGATTGGGCTTTCATATCCTGGATTGTGAAAGTGCTACAAGCAAAACTTCATTCAAAAATTGGTCCTGCCATTTGGGTTTCGTTTTTTTTTACTCGCCCCGTACAGATGACAAATTAATAACTGTAAGTAACACAAACCAGGCTAAACTTTGATCTAAATTTCTTTAAGATAGCTGAAGCATGATTGCACCGTTTTCTCTTTGAGGCGTATACAATGACTACAACAAATTCTTTTAAGTGATATGATTATTTTCCTATTCATAGAAATAATTGTGTTAATTTTAAAAAATGTTATAATACGGCTACATAACTAATATTTTGGCAAATAATTCTGGAGTGTTTTTTTTTAAAAGATAACTGAGGTATGATTCCACAGATTACTCTCTGAGGCTTATGCAATGATTTAAATAATTTCTTGTATGTATTATGGTTCAACATAGTTCTTTTCATAGATGCAATTAATTTATTTTTTAACTAAAACGTCTTATAATAAAGCTACATAACTAAGATTTTGGCAACTACTTTTTAACATTACATATCAAGTGCACAATTTTATGAACACAAATGTTTTACTATTTTTTTCTAATTTGAGTTAAAATAAACTTTCAGCAAATTCTTCAAAGACTTCAACTACATTTGTATTACACACACTCAAAAATTATTTGAAAGAAATCAATATCATAAATTATGCCCGTTAATTTCAGACAGATATTTCAGACATTACAAAATATACAAATTACACTTAAAAATTTGGTTTCGAAATTTTACAATTGATTGTCAAAGTGGCTACAGAATGAATTTGTAAAAATGTTTAAGTGCAAATTTATTATATTTAAGACATTACAAAATATACAAATTACACTTAAAACTTTGGTTTCGAAATTTTACGATTGTCAAAATGGCTATGGAATGAATTTGCAATATTTAAGTGCAATTATTTCATTTAAAAACGAGACAAAAATGGCATTATTTTTTTTGGCATTTTCTTTAATTTGGCAACAATACAAAATACGCAGAGGTGCAAATGGTCACAATTCAGCCTTAGAGGAAACAAATGCGTCAGAGAAAATCTCAAATGTTGGAAGCCTAGGGACATTCAACTATGAATACCACCTGTACTGATTGGAAACACCTGTTATTCCCACTGTGAAAAGCCTGGTATTGGAACGTTTGCCTATGCACATGCAAGTTTACTCCACACAAGCAAGTGCTGATAACGAATTTGCAACACTTCTTCTGACAGCAACAACATTTCAAAGAAGCGTCCTGAATGAATAGGTGTTCCTATTTTTGAAAATATCACACTGTAACATTCTGACCCTAACCCCTAATTTATTTGTAATCACAAGACAAGCAGAACTCGGGGATCTGGCTTCTGCAAAAAAAACAACCTTCTGAATGTTTACTAAAGTCACAAATTCCTCACACAACCCCCACCTCTGTTGTCATTGTACTGTATACACTTACATGTATCCAGGCATGCTATGAATTCTATCACGAAGGCCTCCTTCAATGGCCAAAGCATTGTGCTAGCTATTGTTCAGATAATTTGTCACGGGGCAGTTGCTCTGTGCAATAGCCTGCACAATGGTTCCTGCACTGAAGGGGGCCACGCGAGTGTACAGAGATTACGGATTCGTCAACAATTCTGCAAAGCAAGCAATGGGTACTAAGTATGGTTTGCAGATGAGCATGATGAAATAAAGACAAGAAAGAGGTTTGCAGACTACAACATGTACTTATCTCTTCTGTGAAGAACTGTTGGCTCTGAAAGAACTGGGCCCAATTTCACGGCGCTGCTAATAAGCACAAAAATCTGCTTGGCACAAAAAAGTCTGGCTTATAAAAGCAGGTTACCAGCCAAATTTCCTTGTGATATATAAAATTGCTTGTGATTGGTATTTAGCTACTGTTTGCCTAGCATGAAAATCACATGGAGTTTTGGCTGGTAACCTGCTTTTACAAAGCCAGACCTTTTTGTGGTAAGCAAATTTTTGCGCTTAGCAGCTCCATAAAAATTGGCCCCTGGTGCTTAGAGAAATCACCCGGAACACAATGTTGATCCCTAGCCTTTGAAAATCAACATGTCTTCACACAGAAGATGAATTCTCACATGATGTCATCGGCAAACCTCATTTTTGAAATACAGAACTTGTTGACAAACCGCCCTCTACAGACACTGCGCATCCATGGCACATACTTTACGACATCACTTCCCTTGAATCAGCGACTCCCCTTTTGTAGGCGGAGTCATCGTATGCGACACTATTTCTAACTGGAGACCCAGTGACCACAGTGACAACATCAGCACTTGCTGCATCTGGGTTGTTGTGTTCCTTCAACTGTTTGGCCCTTGGCGGGGTGGGGAGTAGGACCTTCTCCAAGTTGGCAAACGGGTACTCGATGGCCAGTGATGCCAGGACGGCAACGAGGTACGACACGGAGACCACGCCGGCAAAGTAGAACGCCTGTCAGGTTGGAAAACACGTGATGTATCAAGTCAAATGGAATGATAAAAGCAGTAAATAAAAACCTTTGGTACAAAGTCACCATCTTATAACCCCCCCTCCCACTTCCTTGTGCATCAAAGTCATGTAAGATCCAAGCCTGACAGTGCTGCCTACTTGGCGTATAGTGGTATTTTTTAAGCCCAAATTGATTTTCACTCTGGACCTAGGGAACAGTTGTAAACTTCTACAATTCAAGATTTCAAAAATATGGTACGATACAGGGAAAATCCTGAGAATGCAAGGATTCAGGAAACATACTCACCAACAGGTACACAGAAAAATGGAAGGGAGACGCAAAGTTGTAGTAGAAGACGAAGATGATAATGGGATGGAACAAGTAGGCTGGGAATGTGACGCGGGCCAGCGGAACCCAGGCACTCCAAGACAGGAAACTGTTGATCCAACCTGTGAGGGAGATATGAGGTCATCGAACGGCTAAACCCAATGTCGAATAAGCCATTTGCGAGTAACCTAAACCCTTTGGGATTTAAATTTAAAAAACATCTGGTACACTGCACTAGCTCAGAATGCTTGGCACATTTTAACTTTGATTTCTCTAGACCAAAGACACTGTTGCTAATCACATGATTCAAGGCAAGCTCTTGCATAGTTACGTAAGAGACGCTCAGCACCAATACATTGTTCACAATGGGTGAGAATGGCACAAAGACATCAGACCATGCCGGAGCTGGGGTTGCTAGCATAAGGCTGGCCCTGAATCACGTGATATAGTAACAGTTTCTTAAGTCTAAAGAATGCACAGTCAAAACATGCAAAGCATTTGGATTAAGTTGGCGTTTCAGATTTTATTTAAATTTAACTTGCAAATGGCTTATTGACAGAGATAGGATTTGATCCGTCTATGAAAGGATAACTTGAACTCTAGACACTGCTTCAGCTGCATGGATCAACATTTTTTTCACAGAATTCCTGAAATGTACCTTTATCCCATCTACCTTAAAGGGCCGATGAGATGAATTGTTCTTAGGAACACATTTTGTGCAACTTTCTTCTCCTCGCAAACACATGAAAACTATTTGACGTCCCTTTTTGGTTAATTTTATTGAAAAAAAAACTTGTTTTAACATTTAAAATTGTCCATGCTTTTCCTGACAACTGATGGCGCTGTTGCTGTTGCTGTGATGTCATTTCAGGAAGCCACTGTTCAGTTTAGGGGTTTTCTGATTAAATTGTAAACCTGAAAATTTGCTCAATGAAAAATAAATTGAGAAAAATTTGCTCACTGGCTTTTTTTCTGTTCTGGCTTTTATCTATTCGGCGCAGATTTAATAGGGAAAGGAAAAAATGAAAAAACAAGTCAGATGGGTTTACAAACACAAATGCCCCGCAACCGTGACTGTTCCCATGACATAACACCACTCTTTTAACATCAACTTACATGTACCTTGGTCACATGGAACGTTCATTGACAGCATTAGTGTTTTCTGTAGGTTTATATGAATTAATCCCTATGATGATGATCTCAGAATAAATACAAGATTTCTATTGTTTTAGCCACTGTGACCTTGACCCTTGAACTTGCGACCCCCAATGCAATAGGCTTCTTCGGATTACCAAGAACAATCCACAAACCAAATTTGAAGTTCACATGTAAAGTATTTCTCAAGTTATCGCACTGACAAAATTTCTTTTGTTTTAGCCATTGTGACCTTGACCCTTGACCTTGCGGACCCAAATGCAATAGGCTTCTTAGGATTGCCAAGGACAATCCACAATCCAAATTTGAAGTTCACATGTAAAGTATTTCTCAAGTTATCGCGCTGACAAGATTTATCCGGACACACACACCCACACCCACCCACCCACGGAAGGACAAGGCGGAAACAGTATGCCCCTTCGGCTTCGCCGCGGGGCATAAAAATGTTCCCTACCCATTTGAACATGTATTTCATGATACTGACCTCCATATCCATATTTGCAAGCAAACACCACCCAGGCTAGAGCCAACGCCCAGACAAAACGACTGACTGAGCCATAGACGATGTTGGCTGCCGTGCTCATCGGTGGTGTGTGGGTGGTTGGATACAGACCGTAGACCACGCTCAGTGCCAAGCCGGCAGCGGCTAACCAGCCCATCAAAGCCAGAACCTGGTCAAAAGAAACAGGCACAACTACTGCATGGTTCCTCAAAACAGACTTGCGGCCAATTTCTCATACTCACTGTTGCTGCCGATTTCAAGAAACTTTACGCAATGGCATAAGTCCACTTGCGCCACAATTTATTACACAAGTTGCGCAACATTTCAAACTGTGCAACATTTCAATTATGAACTTTTCACAAAAGTTTCATAGTAGGCACGTCTACGACTTGCGCAACAAATTATGGCCTTACATGTGCAATCATTTTAGGTGGCATAAGTTGTGGCGTAGCGATTGTAAATGACCTATTTTGCAAACAAAATTGTGATCGCCGTGGAGCCTGTTATTGCACAACCTATCGAGGATGATACAAGACACTCACAGCTTTCTGTTTGAAGTAAAAGTAATCAAAGTGAAGTATTTTACTTGTGACAGAGTTTTTAGAGTTGCCGCACAATTCCGAAGAAAGTCAGACAAAATCATTTTTAAAATGGCGGGCAGAGGTGATTCAACAACTGTTTCATGAACAAACAAAATCATACACGAACAGCCATCGTAAATGCTGTTATTTGTCCTTGTCAAAGATGTTAAGATTATTTAAAACAAATTTATTGTGCAGCTGCACATAACTTAAGATGGATTTCACAAAACTTGACGTAGCAAGTCCAGTCATTAGTAACAGTATTGAACAATCAAAGGTAATTTGAATAGCTTGTGATTTTTTGAGTGCAGGACTTGTGATGGACTTGTTACTCGACTACGTCCATGGTTATGATTTATCTGTCTTCTCACGATGCCTCTAAACCCATCATCAGTTCATCCGGTATATTCCAGGCTTAAAACTTTTATTGAACTTACTGGAGACATCTTGACTCTGCGTTTGCCGATCCGGTGCATGATGTAGCCGAGACCGATCCCCACCAGATACGGAGCAATGCGACAGTAGGGCTTGCCGTACACCATGCTTGAGAAATCAGCACCGGGCAGTTTCTGTTGTCTGGGGAAAACACGAACGACATAAACAAATAACAAGATAATTAGAATCCAATGACGTTTATCGAATGAATGTGCTGCAGTGACGCCATTTTCTGAGTATTACTTATTAACCTTATTTATTTACTTACGCTGTTTGGCCAAATAGATCCACACTGAGGTCGTTGGTGCCAATGATCAGCCCAGTTGATACAAAGGAAGCTATCAGCGTTGCTACAAGAGCCAGCCAACCAAATATCGGAAAGCTGTAAAATAAAAAAATTAAAAAGTAATCAAAGAATTGCAAACAATCTTGAACATCATCAAAGGTGTTAGATCTTGTCTTAAGGCACCACCCCCAACTGTAAGTATCTGGATTAGCTTGAAGTTTATAAAACCAAACAGAGTAAACAAGTCATACTGTTCAGAAGTTAAGCCACTGCAAATGAGTTTGTGCTGGAGCATCGACTGGACGAAGGGCCTGGCAGCTGGGTCACAGCTACAGTTAGGGGTGACGAAAAGGTGTAGTCGATTCCATCATAAGTCCATCACAAGCCAAGTCGCAAGTAAATCACAAGTCCAGTCACAGGCAGCAGAGAGATGTACAAGAACAAAGGAATGCCTTTGTCAATGTGATTAGCTTGTGATTTGACTGGGAACTGCAGGACTTGTGATGGACTTGCAGGGTCTTCTGATGGACCTAATACATCTCTGATTGGGGACGGAGGGGGTTTCTTGGGGCTTGGATTATGGGATAGGGGTGGTTTTGCAGCTTGGGCCGAGATCAAGGCTGAGCTTAGGGGGTGGCAGGGGCTGGATCTAGGATGGGAATGGATGTGTGGCTGGGGTAAGGATTTTGCTAAGGTAAGAGGCTGGATGAAGCCAAGGTTGGAAGGTGTAGATGGGTCAGAGACTTAACAGACTGAGGCTACTGAGATGGTGTGGGGGAATCAGATGGGATATGGGCTAGGGCCACATATCAAACATTTTCGATCTCGGGCTGTGCTCCGTGGTCATATATGGGTTGATGTGGCGGGCTGCCAGAGGTGCCTTTACATGCCAGCGGCCCAACAAGGTTGTAGCCCCGTCCTTCACGATTCAGCTTCTGCGCTGCCAGTAAGGATGATTAGCCTCCCAAATTATCATTATTATTATATGGGCTCCGTGCACAAGTACCCCATCAACGGTGAGAAAGGGAGAGTTAGGGGAGACCACTGGGAGAATAATTCGAACACAGCTTGTCAACAACACCTGATGCTCACGCCAAGACGCAATGGCGATGTGCACACTCGGAATAAAACTAGTGCATGCACACGGGGTGTGTTCCATCCACTGGAGTCTCGACAGTGGTAAAAAGTACCCCCAGTTTTTCACGCACGGAGCCTATAAAGAAGGCTGATCCTAATACCAGAAACATATGAGACAAACAGGGGGGGGGGGCGGAAGGGGTAACGCCCTCAACGTTGAAACTGATCTCATTTCCCCCTCGCAACGTTGGCAGTTCGAAGCTCTGTCGTTAACGCACGTAGCTCCGTGCACAAACCAACCAATACTTGTGTACGTGTGCAGCGCAGACGTACATTTGTACGTACGTGCGTGGCATGTTGTATAGTGTGTACATCCCTGATCCCGCCCGGTTAGGTTGTACGATTCCGTGGGGCTCCTGCTGACCGTTTGAGCATTAGCAGCATGGGAATCCATGGATTATTGCCAAAATTACGTTCAATAGCAACCAATCCAAAATTGGAATTGATGCCTCAATTTCGCTATACAAGGGGGTGTACAAATGTTGTTTGGATTTGGTTCAGGGGAACGAAACTGATATGTGAGTATAACGTTGAGCATGTTGAGAAGAAAGCTCTAAACGCCGTCATGTACATGTACGTCTTGCTACATGTATTTACACGGAACCGGGTGCTCGCGAGGGGCCGGTCACGTACGTATACATCAACATCTGGTGCGCGTGCCGGTGCAGCGCTGAGTAAATGGCAGAAACCATTTTCTCAAACAAACCCTGGAAAAAACTGTCAAATATCTATAGGATGTACGGAGCAATTTTTGTAAAACTTCCAGGAACAAAAGATCGATCCTTACAAATTACGATCGGAGAAAAAAATCAGAGGATGAACGATACAATTTTTCAAATAATGTCGATATTTGTACCCGTTTCAGGGGAGACATTTTGTAATGAATTTCACACCTAGACACATTCAAAGCAGTTAAGCACGTTGATTCTGGCATAAATCAATGACAAATGTTCGCTAATGTTTTTACGCATTTTTATATAAATTAAGCAATTGTATCAATTGAAATTACTCGTTGAACCTATGCTGTCATGTTTTCAATGCTGATAGAGAGAGCATTTCAACGTTAAAAATGGTTTCCTTTTTTTTTTAAACAACGCTCACCTCTTTTAAAAATGGAATGTATCCAAAGAGAATAGTCAGCGATTTTTGGTCTGGAACCCAGAACCCCGGAGACAAATAAAGAAAAACAAGTCAAGAGAAACTTACTAGAATAGCGGTGCCAAGAGCAGAGGACTGATGATGAAAAACTGCATATCATTGGCCAAGTACCAGGTCCATGCTACACACTGCAGTCAAACACATCATTATAATTACAGACAGACTAATCACAGAGAGTAAAAAAATTTACATGAGGTGTCCAAAAAAAATAACTCTTAATTTTTAGAAAGTTGCAGACATTAAAAAGGGGGAATTTTTTTTTGGGGGGGGGGGGGTTGAAAGGCACACAACTTTAAGGGCACACAACTTTAAAGAGACTCTTGGAATGAGACATACCTCGTCTGCGAATGCCTTGGGCCAGAAGTTATTGATATAAAGCAAGTCACTCCACCAGTATTGTGAACACAGAGGTCTTGCTGCAGAGCTCTGCCACAGAGGACCCGAGCCAAAGAACTGAGGGATGTACATCCAGATGAGAATGGTGAACGCAAGCAGGGGTGTCAACCTAGAGACAAGGAGGAAGTCACACAAAGCAACTTCAGAAAACCTTTTGAAGATGCGTGATTCTACATGTAAGGTTTAATGAGACGGCAACAATATTATCAATTTCAACAACAATACACAGAACATTTTGGATTTCACCCAAGCCCACTGCCACCGTGATATTCATAAGCCTTAATGGGCAGACATTAGCTTTAATCCTGGTAATAAATTCACCATTGCTGGCCCGTCTTTTGTTGTATTTTCCCCTGAAGATATATTTAATCCCTAACCAAATACCACATAATACCTGTAAAGAAACGTCTTGTTCACAACCCCACATGCACAGTGGATAATTTTTGGAATGGTATTTCCAATTATTTAAATTAAATCAGGCATTGGGGCATTTGTTTCGTCATTCTATGTTGGGGTTTTCTTTTTGCGGTTTGGTTCCCGTATTTTGTGTTCTCCTCCAGCCTCGCAACTGCACTGGTCTTCTTAAGGCAAAACAAAAAATAGTCGGTCTCTGGTCAGCGCGCGCATCGATTTGATCATGTGCATCAATGCCTCGTTTCCAAAATTTTCCGCGGTAGCTAAAACAGCGCCCTCTATTGCCGCCCCACCTCAAATTTTCATGGGCAGCTCGTCTCCAATTGAAAAAGATATTCATGATGACAAATTACCTCCAGTAGCGATGGAAGTAGAACAAAGCCCATGTCTTAACACTCCTCAACTCCCGAAAGCGAGCAAAAGTGAGAAAGGCAAGCAAGAACCCACTGAAAGGTAAAAAACAACAACAAAATTAGACAAACTGTTCTACATTTTCACCCACTAAAATTGTTAATCAAACAATGATAAACAATATGTGGTTGAGTAAGTATGTTAACCTTCAAAAAAATGAAACTGAACTTGAAAGACAGAGAACATAGGAATAAGCTGACAGAAAAGTAGGTTCGATTTCACCAAAAAATATGACAGACTAAACCTTTCAATTTGTTTCTTCCGTCTCCAAATAATGAGGCAAGTCTGGCTGAATCGGTAAGACCCACGAGTAGGTTACTTTTACCTTTCTGCCGTGATTGATTTGCAATAATGTATTTTCACCTGAGGAAAAAGAAACTGTCGACTGAGAAGTACGCATTGGCGATTGCTTGGAATCCAGCGTGTGTCTTAACCCAACTTAGTAACGTCGGAAGGTTGTCTGTTGAAATAATAAAAAAAAAAAAAATCTCTTTCAATTTTCAAACTAATCTTTTGCAAAAGAATGACATCATTGGCAGTTTTGCAGGTTGTTGGTTCTGGTCCAGCCTGGGGGAGGGTGTCTTTGGCCAAAAATTTGTCACTAATTTCTTAGCCCCACCACAGAACAAGGGCAGAGATGGTTATTGTGTTTGAATTAGCTGTTTACGCCTACGATTTTCATTGAAAACGCTACGGGCTCTGTTCATAGGTACCCCTCACCGGCAAAAATGGAAGGGTTGGTGGAGACCACAGTCTGGTTCCCCGACCAAAAGATTCCAACTTTTTCGACAATTCATCAAAAAAGGCTTAGTTTCATCAGATATACATGTAGATCCTTTGGTCTGGGAACCCGAGGAAGCCCATCGGGAGAGACATATGCACCGTCGATGTCCGACGCTCACGCGAAGATTCTATAGCTTTATGCGCATTGAGAATAAAATCAGTAGTGCATACTTCGTGCTTTACGCGCATGAACCAGTACGCGCACACAGTGTGTCCCGTCCACGGCTCTCAAAATGGTAAAAAGCGACCTCTTTGGTTGGCACACAGAGCCGTATACACCAATCCGATTTTGAAATTACCGTGACTGCTCTGGTAGCCAATACTGGGACGTCTTCCCACCTATACACCCATCACACGTAAGTTCGGTGCACTCTCAACATGTCACTCAAGGGCATCCCATTGTGTGAAATATCAAAGCGAACTTTGAAGCCTCTCACTAATAGTGGAAAGCCACCCCAGTTATCACATGGGCGACTTGGATTGGTCCATGGATACCCATTATTATTACCTGAGGAACTCAATCCAAAGATCAACGTGTGACCTAGCATGACCCATGTCATGCTGATAACCCTGATGCCGTTCAGGGAGCCGATAGTCTTGTCTCCTTGCTTTGTGTCCATTAGTTTGGCCAGGTTGCGATTCAGGGCAAAACACAGGAGAAGTCTGGTTGCTAAATCTGAGGAAACAATGGGTCCAAAGCTTTAAGTCATACTTATAATTTTTTTTGGGGGGGGGGAAGAGACATTATAACTAAGTGGCTAACATAACTGGCAAACACAACTAACATAACGGGGCCGTATCATAAATCCGACGCCTCATAGTCCAACGCCTCATAGATTCGACGCCTCATAAGTCTGAAATAAATTTCGGACTTATGAGGCGTCGGACTTATGAGGCATAAATTCCGCCTCAAAGGACAATGGACAAACGCTGTTTCGGACTTATGAGGCATTGGCGCTATGAGGCATCAGACTTATGCGGTGTCGGACCCATGAGGCGGAATAAATAAATTGCATTCCTCATATAAGTCTGATGCCTCATAAGTCCGACGCCTCATAAGTCGAAAACTTCGAACTTATGAGGCGTCGGACCTGAGGTGTCGGACTTATAAGCGGACCCCAACATACTGCTCTTTTGCTGCTATGCACCTACGCTCAGTTGCAATTCTCTCATTCAAAAATGCTCCAGGTTTGTGAACATGCAGTTGACTGTTGCTTCCACCCACTCACACAATTTGTGAGTCAGTGAGTCAGTGAGTGAGTCAGGTACAGAGAACAGCTGTCCCTCTTTGGATCCAGCTATGGCTGTGCCTCAGAACTGGGTACCCGGGAATCAGGTCAAGACAATGGAATCGAGTAATAGTAACCAACTTTACAAATTACTTAGTAACTTCTACGACAATGAAAAAGAAAGGTTTCGAATTTCACTGGTGGGGAAATTTTCAAGTGAAAACCAGGCTACATGAAAAAACAAAATAAATGTCACCTTTATGATGCTCGCGAAAGATGATTTTTTTTCACCATAAAGCTAAAGCTCACTGTACACACTTGTATCTTAATGACCATGTCTCCAATGCCAAGCGCTGGCCTTTCCTATAAGTTAACTCACTCTGTTTCTTCATCTCATTTTCCTCCCTATTAATTGATGGCCTGGCAGTCCCTACATCCTTCAGTATCGGCACATCATCATCGTCATCTGCCTCATCTGAGTCATCCAGTAACCTCCACGGACGTCGGATTCTCAGACCAAGACTTGGACCCAGCGGCTTCTCGGCTTGAAGCTTGAGGAACTCATCATAGAGAGCGCCAAATATCATCAGCGAGGCAATGAAGCCACAAAGAATTCTAATTTAGAGGGGAGGTCAAGTTAAATATTTGGATTAAAAGAGTCAAGAAAAGTGGAATTTGTGAATTGAAATTGATAAAATAAATACACTCCTTGTTCTTACAGCCCTACTATCATGTGTTGACAATTAATGGGGAATTGTGTAACCTAACAAGAGCGTGTGATAGATACTTATAATTTAAAAAATACTTGGTTAAATTTCAACAAAAACAAATTGTTTTTTCTTCAAAAATTGGAAACAAGCTTCAAATAATTTCGAAAGGTTCTCAAAACAAATTGTTAGAAAATCAGTCTGGAATCAATAAATTAAAATACTGTTTATCAATTGGCAAATGAAACATAGAACCATAATAAAAACAGTATTTCAAAATTTTCAGCATTTCAAGTTTAAAATGTATGATAAAGTTGAAATGCTATTTGAACAAAACATCTCTTGTACTTTGGTCCTACTTCCAAAACCAACAATACACATGATGAAGTCCAACGATATGACCCCCATACTTTGGTGGTACACAAATTTTAATACACGGCTAATTGAAAGGTCATTTTTTTATAGCAAAGATAAAATGATGCAAGCCAGTTGAGTTGGATGCTTCTAAAAATTAAACAAAATCCAAATTCACTTTATTGCACAATTACAACAATAATTTTCATAATATAATTCACACAGGACGGATTATTGTTGGATACGTTGCACTACATGTTAGTTGTTGAAAAGGATGTTGAGAAACAGGCATAACATGAGTTTAAAATATGCCTTTGCAATGACAATGTCACAGTTTTTAAATATTGTCCAGCCCCTCCCCCCCCCAAAAAAAAAAGTATAAAAAAATTTTTAAAATGCGATTGCCTTGTATTTGAAGAAAATTCTTTATATTTATTCTTTCTTTTCTATTTGATTCAAACTCAAAGTAGCATTTTTTAAAAATGTTCCAGACTTCTCCTTAATCTACCTCTGGGGTTCATTCTTGTACTTAAACTTTAGAAAGATTATTTCAAGCCCTGCGACTTTTCCCTTTCTCAAAAATCCTGCAGAAAAAAAAGCCGATGGTGTTTGAAGGATATACGAAGGTTTGAGTTTGTCAGTAAAGTTAGAGCAGGTTTGAGTTCATCAGTGAGGTTAGAGCAACATTTTTAGAAAGACAATCAGTAACCCTAACCCTGCCATACGCAACACACTCAGTGCAACAAATGTACAACTCTGTGGGACCTAGCTTGCTGCATTGAGCCAACACCAGTGCACAAAGCCAAGTCTGAAACAATGAGACCTAGGCCCAATTTAACGGCGCTGCTTAGCACACAATTTAATGCTAACAGAGCCTCCGTCTTTTTCATGGAGAATGTAAGCATAAGCACAGCAAAAGGCACGCTAAACCCCAGAGGAAGAAGTTGCTTAACTTAGTGACGTAACAAAAGAAATCTCCATGCACACCCGACCATTAGCACATCCACGCCGTGAAATCCTGCTTAAGGTTAGCAAATTATTCTGCTATGCTAAGCACAATTTTTTTGCTAACTGTTAAGCATCGTCATGACATTGGGCCCAAGTCCCATAGACTTTACCACAGTTGCATCCTACTGCAGTTGTTGTGACCATACTCGGAGGCAGTTGGGCCCTAAGACTTGTGACCTGATGGATCTTGCTACACTGATCAAATCATTTTGCCGTAAGTGCTGCAAGTTGTTGCGTTTAGCAGGGTTTCTGGCCAGAATACACTATGGGGTTAGGGTTAAAGGGGGAACTCACATCGTGCAGATAACACCTGCGCTGTACGGGATTGTTGGATCCTTTGCACACGTAACACTCTTTTCTTCCAGAGCATCAAGTGGTATGTTAACGCTCTCAAAAACCTTGAGGGCATCTGTTCGCACCACCGGAGAGGAATAAAAGTTAGTTGTTAAAGAAGATCCCGCTCTGCTAGGAGGGAGAAGACTTCTCTGTGTGTTCTTGGGCAAGACACTTGTCATTAATTGCTCCGCCCAACCCAGAAGAAAATGGCAACAGAGTTACAAAATGTTTTTGTGTTTAGAGTAATTGTTAGTACCACCAGAGAGGAGTTAGGGTTAAAATGTTAAGGATCTCCATCTGCAAGGTGCAAAGAAAACTTCTCTCATGCCCTTGGGCAAGACACTTGTCATTAATTGCTCCACCCAACACGGAAGAAAATAGATACATTGAGAGCGGAGTAACACTACTTTTCAGATTAATTTTATTGTGACAAAAGAGCAGCATTAAGCTTTAGTTACTTCTGAAGGAGCTAAAAGAAAGTTGCAGGAGTATGTTATGGGAGTGAATAGCATGAACAATATCTTTTTCTTAGTATTTTTTTCCTTTTCATACTCTGTGTCTGAAGTTGAAACTAAAAGTAGTGGGCAGCTGTGTTACTTAGTAGTACTTAACTGAAAATAGCAAACTTTTGTTATAAACTAGTCATATTACTAGTGCTAGCCTTACTTTTCCAAGTCGAAACTAGAAAGAAGTGAAGGAGAGTGGTTTTACTTACCCAGTAGGTGTGTTAAGACAGCGCTGATGTCATTTTCACTACAGTTACTGGGTAGGCATACCCCCCATTTCATGCCAAATAAGCCCACTTCCCCCAGACTTGTTGCTATATTCTTGTTGGTGGTGCTTTTCTGAAAGGCAAGTTGTCAACAAAATCAATCAAAAGAGACTAAAAGTCAACAAAAAAAAGAAGAGTGGAAAATAGAGAGCTGAACATCCAACTCTAGCTGGATTGTAGAATCTCTGCACCAACTTTAAAATCCAGGAATTTTAGGGTACAGTTTTGTTGACTAATTCTCAAGGTTATAAAAAATGTTCTTCAATGTCCTTTATCTTTTGGAGGTACTTTTGGAGGGAATGTGGCACAATGCATCAGGATTTGAATCCGGCTGCTATCGTTGTTTTTTTTACAGTCACTTCTCCAACACTTGTTTCCTCGATGTAGTATGGGTTTCCCGGCTATTTTAAAACGTTTATCATTCAAATTCACTGTTTCTAATATTCAAATTTGTCCATCAACTTCGATTTAGTGCACTTCCAATGTTTAATTTCGTCCTTTGTCAGACAATTTCAAATTCAGTTCAAGCATATTCAAACAAAGAATAAATGTTTTCATTCTGGAGTATCAATTTTGTTTCGTCCACACCAAACCTTGTTATTCAGAAATCAAATTCTTCTAATTGATCTATTTAAGACAAATTCGATCTCTGAATGCTGCCATTCGGCAACAGCTAAGACGAATTTGATCTGTAATGATGAATATTCTCGACAGTGACTAAAGAGGGTAACCAAACATTGAAATTGAATGGTAAATGACTAAATTGGTTTTGTTTAAGCGTGTGAAATTTTTCTCGAACAAACTTGAATATTCGAGTAGGTGAATATGAATGAAAAATGTTTTAACATAGCCGGGAAAACCTATAATAAATGAGTGCCAGTATTTACCGAGGACTGGAATAGCCTACAGAAAATTGCTACCCAGGGGGATATTCTTGTTTCATGAGAACAAAACAGGAGACCACTACCGGCAAGATAAGTTAAGAGAGTGCTTCACTTACTGACAACTTGGTCGTGTTCACATTTAAACCAATCAAGCAGTAGTTGAATCCGTCTATTGTCATGCATTCATCATAGTGTCCAAGCCAGGCCACATTTAACTGGAGAATTCCGGCTGGGGGCTTGCCAAATGCATCCAGAGCTGCAAAACATTAACACGATCAGTCCACCTAGATGTCCTACAGTGAATGCCTTGTATGATTTGATTAGAAGAGGATGGATTGCTCAACATAAAATTTTCATTAAGGTCGGGTAGGGGGCAAATTCTCCTGATGCAAGTTTTGTCTTCTTTATCAAATTGTTAAAGAGCTCATGCAATGATTTTTTTAATGCAATCCTTGAAAATGCACTTTTGTGTCCAATAAGCCTATTTTTTTAATTTTCATTTTGCCTTTTTCAAAGGTATATATTGGTGCCTTTTTAGGTATTTATGCTATGCACATTTTCATATTCATGAGCAAATGTGTGATGTCATTCCAGGCAGAAACCTCAATATTACAGCTATTTCAGCACCAACAGCTGCCAGAATTTTGGATATTTCGCTGTCGTAAATTTTCTTTTCTTTGGCGATTCGTTGTTGTGTCAGTACATGGCAGTAAGCCAATGAGCAAACTTTTCTCACAAATGTTTTCAATGAACAAATTGTGGGTTCACACTTTGAACCGATAGCACCTAAACTGAACAGTGTCTTTAGTCTTTCTGAAATGACATCACAACAACAGCGCCCTCAGATTCCGGAAAAACATGGACAATTTTAAATGTTTAAAGAAGTGCACTTTTCAATAAAATTAACCAAAAAACCCTAGTTTTCATAATTTTAAGAGGAGTAGAAAATTGCACAAAATATGTTCCCAAAAAATTCACTTCCAAGTTCATGGGCCCTTTAATTAATGTACCTGCTTCAACGTCAGGCTTAGCTAGTTTTTAAGCCATTAGCAACTGTACTACATTTTGTTTATTCACTGATGCATAATTCATAATCCATAAAAGTTCCATAGAACTCTCGGGCAGTTTCGGGTAAGCAGTAATAGTATAATGGGTTAACAAAGAAGTAAAAGTCTACTTGGAATGCTAGTTGAATCAGTCGAGAGTTTAGTATAAAATGGTGCTGCATACTCACCCATAACAACATCTGTTTCAAGGGTTTTCGGATTACCATTGATAAGCCTGTTTATTTCAGCTTCACACTCTGCCGAGACATTGTAACTATCCTGTGCCATGCTTTGCATTGGTGGGGACCAAGATTTGTACAGTATGTCTTTGAACTTCAGTGGATTTACTTGTACATTGGCAAAAACGGCGCAGCAGCATAGGGCTAGCACCAGAAATTTGACATTCTGTGCTGCCATGGTGACAACCAATTAATCTGGCTATAAAAAGCTTTAATTTGCAGCTAGTTAGAAACAGTAATGGTATCAGTTTATAATCTCTGTGATCGTGAGTGGAGCTTGTTTCAGATGTCCGTGAAACAGAGAGAGATGAACCTGGATATTTCTTCCTGCAAAAAAAACAGACAGAAGTGATTTGATAATTGTAGCCCAACTGTCGCATTGTACATGTAGCCCTTAGCTACTCACTAGACGTCACATAAACAAATCTTACCTGGTTTGCCGAGCGAGAATTCTGTGAATTTTTAATCAATAAAAAAAGCTGGATCGAATCTCGAGATTTGCAATAAAAATGCTGGATCATGATCACGCATATCATGTGACTGCTTGTACTTTGATTGTGTAAACAACGGCAACGATTCTGAAAGTTTCGGATCTTCTTCACAACTAGCGGGATGCCGCGCTTCGCGCGGCACCCGCTAGATGGGTGGAATTGACTGTTTCGTAATAATTACTGTATACAATGAAATCTCGATAATTTAAACTCTAATAACTCCAAACAACTGTTAAGTCAAATAAAGAATCAGACCCTCTGCTGCACGCGAGCCTATTTGGATTCGCCATCAGTCTCGCCTAAGTTGTATTTGCGTGCACATAACGTTTCCTGCGGAGATTGTGCGAGGGTCCAGGACATATTGTCAATATAGGGGAAGGGGCTAGCTAGGGTGAGGGTGCTAGTTGAAACGCCCAATTTCCGTAAAACCCGTCAACCATGTCACCAATATTTCCGGGGATGGGGAGAAATATTTCCAGGGATGGGGAGAAATGGTTTTTGTTATAGAGGGGAGATGGTGATATTGAAATCGCTGATATTGTGGAGGTTTATGTTTGTGCTGGGATTCATACCGTTGAAATGTTGTTTGAAATTGCGCGCCGATTAGGAAGGTCTTGCTGTCAACAGTTGAATGAAATTAAGTATTTATTGCCGACCGATTGTCTCATGCGATGTCTCATTATATAAAGCTCATAAATAATGTTGTGCTAGAATATTGTCCAGTCAATTTGAACATTGATTTTCAAGGTGCCAAACCATTAAGGACGTATACACCAACTGTACAAATAGGTAATTTAGACGAAACGCGGTTTGATCTTGGCCTATACAAAATCGTATCCATCGTTCTCACTACAGAGGAGAGGAGAGGGCAGCCAGTGGGGGTGGGGGTTGGATATTGTGTGGGCGTGGCCAGGATTTTTCTAGAGGGGGCAAAACATATTTTGGCCCAAAAAATTCCTGGTTTTCTCAACACATTCTCGATTTATCAGTTTTAGAGGGGGGCAGGGACATTTTGCACCCCCAACCCAAACCCATTAAATTCACACCACTATGACTTTGCGCCTCTTTTTATTATTTTTTTTTTTTTGCTTTTCGGGAGTGCCCCCCAGGCGCGGTTCTAGAACCAAGCGCCAATAAAATTCTAAAATCATTCACACTATATTAACTCATGCACCCATGTGACGACTAATTCTTTAGGGGGATACCGTTCGCATGTACATCACAATCCTTCTTTTTGCTAATGCAATTTTTTTTTTTACGGTATTTATTTTGGGGGGGCTAGACAAAATTTTGGGGGGGCTATAGCCCCCCCTAGCCCCCCGTAGAACCGCGCCTGCCCCCTCGCAACGCCCATGCCTATTTATGTTAGACCTGTGAGTGGTCACATATTATATTTCCGGGGAAGTGGGCAACAATTTATATTTGTTATGGTGAAGGGGGTGTTTCTTATTAAAGTAGAAGTTAATGTCATTATAGCAGTTGGTGTTTTTATTATGGTGGTGGGGTTGTACAGCAAAGTACTCTAGCACGTTCATTTGCAGAAGAGAGTAAAACTAAAAGAAAGGACATATTGGAGCACTTCATAATTATGTCAAGCACCACATGTTAAATGTATTTATTACAAAACTGTGAAAATGAAATCAGGTATACAATCAGAATTTTTTTAGTAATAATGTATTGGCAGCATTCATTACTGTACAGGGTAGTACTTCGACAAAACTCAGGGGATATAATTCTTGTCAGTTTTCGGAGCAATTTTCGCAAGGGACGTCGGTCCAGGCTTGTTTACCATAGGCACAAACATTCCATGAAAGACTTTCAAGCAAGACGGCCAAAGGTTATTGTGCAATTGCATTTTTTTTTGTTAAAAGCTGTAATCATAAATAATGACAGTGGCATTGTAAGTTACAGGACAACATTTTTTTAATGAGTGTTGGTGAAAACTCATGAGAAATGGAGGGGTATGCGAGTATGAATATTTTGTTGTGAAATTTTAAGAGTGATTATGTAACTCGGTAATCAAAGACATTGTTTTGTTATCAAATAAGTCTGCTTGTCCAGTAATTATCGGGTAATCATTCCATCATTATTCTTGGGTACAACTAAGCCAAGGATATAATTTTTTTTAAAGGATGGACATAAAACAGCAGAAAAGAGTGATTTTTTTTGCACTATTTCATGACTTCTAAAAATAAAATTATGGCTAGAAGGAAAATGTGTTTTGAATGGGTAAAGAGAAAAACCAGGAATCTTGCAGTTGAACTGGAAAGAATAGGTGTGTCACGTCTTCGTCTTGAGTTGAGATTCTTGCTTTGGGAACTGGTTGAAGCATGCACTGGAGCATGCTTGGAGCATGGTTGAAACTGGTCATGTGATGTGGGTGTCATCGAGAGTCCTGTGTAAAGGAGTTAGAAAGAAAAGAATAACGACTAAGGTGAAGAAAACTTGTAAACAAAAATACATCGGCTAACAATAGCTCTTTATCCTGCTTGGGTTCATGTCTGTTGTCGAGTCATTTGATTTTCTGCCAGAGTGTATTCTCTAATATCCACTATTCTAACTGTGTTGGTTTCAGGTTTTAGTCTTTGCCTGTATTTTTTGGTTTTTGGCCTGAGGTTTGAACTTGATCACGTCTTTAATTGTGATTTGAGGGTTTCTTTATTAAGTTGGTTATTGGTCTTTGATTTGCAGTAAATTAATGTTGTTTTGCCTATGACTTATGAGTATGAAAGTCATTTCTTTAAAGGAAGTTTTACGTATGATTTGCCGTGTTCTAAGATTACCACAAAGATTTAGTGTGCATAATTTGTATGGAATGAATGTACATTTCATGGCCTATATACAAATGCAGCAGTTTTTTTCTAGCTAGTAGTAGGCCTATAGGCCTAGGCCTAAAACAAACTAAAGCAAAATCCAAAAATAAACTACAAACAAAGCCCAATTGTGAAATCAAGAGTTGGCAAAGTTCTACAAACATGTTCGGGTACATGTTCCAAGTGAGGCCTGTATTTACGGAGGTCATGCAGTAAATTGGCAACATTAAGCCTAGTAAGTTAACCCACGCCACGGCCAAACTCTCGATGTCCGAGGCCTCCCCCCGTACGTACAACCCTCCCCGTACTCACAAACTGAAACTCACAGTCACACTTTTCACAAATAACAATGCTTCTCATTGCCAGTGGCGTTCGAAAGAATACCACTTTTCACAAACAACAATACATATCATAAGTGAGACTTACCGTTCAAAGAGAAAACTGGAGCAAGGAACAGATGTACATCAACCATGTCAACAACGCTGTGCTGAAGAAATGTGGGGCATGCAAGTTGCATGCGCTGCATGCTCAGCGCTCATAACGAACGTATACGTGGCACGTCAATTATCCGGCCCGTACGCAAGATGGCCGGCGAGGCCCAATGGGGAAGGGAATTATGGGAAATAGGGTGGAAAATAGCCGGGCCCCGTTGCGCTTCCCCCGTAGCCAACGCGCGCGATGGAAACGGGAGACCGGTCGGAAAAATGGCAGCGCCCTCCAAATTTTCGTAATTGTAGTATAGATGCTGGCATGCAAAACGTCATGTCCAAATACTATGGAACGCCAAAGCCGCACGGTACACCCGCGTTAAAACCTAGACTTAGCTCAAGGCGTAATAGTCTGATGGTCGTATAGTACACGCAAGTCCGATTATCCACGATGAGTAAGTTTGCACTAGTAGGAGACTACACCAGGGATGTCCACGGGGGATTTTACGAATAACTTTTGTCTGCTATGGCTCCAGTCCAGCTTTTTATTGTATATTTTAATAGTCTCCGCCAACTTGCAAATTACCATTTTTTTACCACCTGATGTTATTACAATATAAAAATATGCAGTGCAAACTGTTTTAATAATAGAGCATTTTTCATATTGTGCAAATTCTCCGGCCTTAATTAAATTCGAGCACCCTTCCGATGCGAAGTTTTTTAACCTGTTTCTTCATATAATAATAATAATAATAATAATAATAATAATAATAATAACTGGATTTATAGAGCGCCAAATTGCCAAAGGATACAAGGCGCTGAAACAAAGAAAGAAGAACTACAGAAAGAACAACAGAACAACAACAAGGGCGTACGACCAGCTATGGTGTGGGGAAAAAAATAGGTTTTGAGAGCCTTCTTGAAGGTTGGCACAGTATCGGGTTGCAGACCAGTAAATAGGCCCCAAATTGCCTACGCCAGCCAAATCACGATTTGCATGCCCTCAAAATCTTCAGTATTTGAGAGTATTGTGGGCCATGAACTTGAGGGTTTGTAAAAAATATGGGTGGAAGCCGTGCACAGGACTGGGAGCTTGCAGTTGTGTGTAATTTGGATGTAATTTGGACCCTAAAAGCGCTCTATTTTGCAATGGAGTGTAGCCATCGTTTTTCAAAATGGCGATGGGCTTCAGGACTATTTTTAGGGGTGATCATCTTCGGATGGAAATTTCTCCTAAAAGTCATCAGTTGACCCCCCGAAAATTGAAAAGAAAATGAAAGGTGATAAAATAAGCTTTAATTTGATGTGTGTCTCGAACACCTTGGAGAGTTGTAAGTATTTTTCCCGAATTTCTGAAGTGGGAGCATTTACCATTGGGGTCTATGGAAGTTTATTTACTGGTCTGCTACCTATAGGTTCAAAATGGCGACGTCCGTGTTGTGATGAAAGTGGGATTGAAAAGGGGCAATTGCTGTCTAAAATTGTTGATTACAAAATGAAATAAACACCAAAAAACTTTTAAAGACAATTTCTTGACAAATTTTTCTGAAGTTCTTTTTTTTGGCTGTGTTTTATTGAAAAACAATTCATGCAACATGTCATTCGTGTGGATTGTTATGTAAACACAAGAGTACACACTGCTCCATTCACCATAGTCTTAAGGTGCTTCGAATAGTTTCTTTTCGTTGGTTAAATTTTCCTTTTCTGGCTAAAACAGGTCTCTGTACTTTCATTAATATTAATTAATTAAAGTATTTTCGCTCTTTGCTGAAAAACTGCTTGTCATTACTGTCATTTTTAAAGTAAATACGAGGCAGGGAGAGGCATTGCAGTACTAGGGTAAGGATGAAACTTACAGCCAATGGCATGAATGAATAGACCGGTAAGCAATTCTTAATGTCAAAATGGAGGCCAACGATACAAAACAATGGTGTGGAAGGATAAAATATGCAATTTCAAGAAGAGTCAAAACAAACAGGAGTGGATGTTTGGTGTGGGCGGGGTCCACGAAGACTGGTTCCAGAAAAACCAAATATGGGCAAATTTCATGCCGAATGCCTGGCTCGAAGAGACGCACAATGAAAAGTGTGCATCGAGTGGCTTACATCGCACATACCGAGAATTTCAATTTGCCCCGGGAGTACGATGTAAGTCACTTGTGCCACAATTCATTGTGTGTCCTCTTCGAGCACCTTTCCCTGGAGCCAAGGCTCATCAACAACCAGCGTAAAGTTTGCCGACGGCACAAGAAATGCCAAGGCCATGGAACATACAAAAGTTGTATCCTGTGAAAAACTAGTGGACTGTAAGTATGGCACTAAATTACATTACTACTGTACTGCTACTAGCCTTCCACAAAGTTAAATTACTTGCTAGGAAACTGCTTGCAATAATTATGGTCGAGTCTAACATTGTGACTTCCATTCACTCCTTGGAATTTGAAACCGTGCTTCGGATTCATTTGGCCCTTCTTATACATATTTTGGGTAGAATAATAGGAATGAAACCTCTTAGATCTACACTGTGCTCGGCTTTTTCTGTAGGCTACCCCTTTTTTTCTTTCAGCATGATATTTCTGTGCCTTTTCTATTTCAGCGAGGGCTTTTGCAGCTGGAGAGCCTGGAGTAACTGAGCAACTAGCAGCTTTGCACTTTTTCACGATTGAATTGACATGCCCATTATTGACCATATGGATGGCACTGTGGTCCCGACTAGAACCATTTCTAGAGAAGGTTTGTGTTCCTTTTGGGTTTGTAACCGCAAATGCATGGTTCATCGATTCAGATTTTTGGGTACTTGTTCCATATTTGGTTTTTTCCAAAGCTTCATTGCCAATTCTTTTGCTGAGTAGTCTAAGAACAGTTTGTTCATCAGTTGCTGAAATGTTTAATTTACCCCGAGCATCAGCTGGCAGGTATGGAAACTTATATCTACCACCTCCACAAACTATTGACCACTTTCTACAAAGGGTATGTTTCCCCATGTAGCACTGAATGATGGCTTTTGCTGCTTTTTCAGCCATGTCAGCCATCTTGCAGGAGTCTCTTCTGAACTTGTTTACAAGTGCAGCAGCCTCGGCTTGTGCTCTGTGGCTGATATCGTCAGCAAAACGATTTTGCAAATTTTTCTTTTCCTTTTTCGTTTTTCCTGGAAACATGCCTGCACTAAATTTTGCCCGACTCATGGCTCTACAAAGTGACCGATTCAAATGAGGAGGGTCTAGTGAATGCTCAGTTTCCATACCTGCCTGGCTTTGCATACATGATTTCATTCCTTTTGCCAAACACCCATCAGCATCAGTTGTAACCCTATTTACTACAAGAGGCTCATTACAGTTTATCAGTTTTTGTGCACATTGACGGCCACCTTCTTGTTCATCGCCCATATTGAAGGTAGCTGGACGAGTAGCTGTGCACGTCTCCTCCTGATTGCAGTTGGCATTGTCACATTTCTTGCAAAGTTTGTTTTCGTGGTGAAACATCACGACGTACTTCTTACTTGTCACGTTCTCACAAACAACGTCTCTCGTTTGTGTTGCTGGCACAAACAGTGTTTTTCCGAGCATTTCTGAGGGGTTGTTGTACTGTCTGTCCATCTCAACTGCCACAGGGCTTTCCCTGTCATGACCTTGTAGTCCGTGAATGTCTTTCACAATTCTTCTTTATCACTCATGTCCCTTTCATTTTCAGCAGTGATGATTTTTCCGCATTTGTCTGCGAGGTTTTGCAGACCAGATTTTGCAGGAACGGTTGTGTCCATTGCTGACAGGAGCCGCCGAGCACCTGCGGTTGCAATGCTGGTGCCGTAAAGGCCAACTTGCAATGCCATATTGGGAGTGGCAGTCTTTCTCCCCTTTCCAGGATGTTGTATTTCGCTGTACAGTTTTGTGTGGTCGGTGTGAAATCCGCACTTCTGGCAGGCCAACATCTCAGACACACCCAGACCTCTGCGCACCTCGGCATCATGCACAAGTTCGGGTTGACTTTCACACTCGGGATTTGCTTGCTGATGACTAAGTGCAGCCTGCATGCCTAACTTGACGGTTGCATCAATGCTAACGAATCGGTATGTTTCTCTCTGTCCTTGCAGAACCTCCCGATGCTGAAGCTCTCCTACTGGGGTAGTTTCGTGGACTTTGGGTCGGAGCAGCATGACGGACCTGGTTGGCTCATCCACCGGAGTTTGACAGTGGAATCCCTCCGCATCTTTGGTGACCGCCTGCTCCAGTTGCTCATGCGTTGGTCTTTTGTAGACTGTAGGTGAGCCTGTGTGCAATTGACGTTTTTGTGGATTTAGTTTTTGAGGTGACCAAGTGTTGCCCTTCTGAAATCCAGCCTTCTTCCTCTTGTACACACCACGCCCAAATCGCCCCATGTTATTACATACACAGAAGTATATGGATGGGATATAACAAAATTCCCCCCTCTGCTTGGATGAAAAAGTGAGAAGTGCATGTAGTTACACATACACAAATTGTCAGGCTCGTGCACTTACAAGTGATGTGTACAATAATGAGTAAACCAGTAGGGATACATGCTTTAGTCCCCCTTGTTCATTTTTATTGGGGGGGAGGGAGGGAGGGAGGGGTGGTGATGATGGTAGATGGGGATGCTTCTTTGAAGTAATTAATCCCCAGCCAGACTATAGTGCAGACTGTAGTGCGATATTGACACAGAGGGCAATTAACTGAAGACAGTCAGTAAGTCAGTAAACTTCTAAAGCCTCTTCTGAATTGAATGGTGAGGGGCAGCCAGTGGAATCATGAAATTAAACAGGATTAATTGCTGTTTATGAAAACAAGTGCATGCATGGAGAATCATGTCCCATATTCATTTTTAGGGGTACTTTTCTTGTCCTTCTTGGCCAATAAACATTTTCCAATAACCATATCAGTATTTTAAAACTGGTCTTTCAAATGAAATGAATATATGTAGGCATATGCATCACCCCCCCTTTTCCATTTACCCCTCCCCCTCCCTCCCCCAACCCTAACCCTCACCCTAACCCTAACGAACCCTAACCCTAACCCTAATCCTAACCCTAACTGGTAATTTCTAACCCTAATTGTCAACCAAGAAACATATTTCCAATGCAAGAGGGGTTGTTATTCATCAGCTTCAGTGGGAAAAGGGCATCACCAATCTGCAATGCACATATGGCAGACAAGCCATAATGTGTTAAAGACAGTCTTCATATTCATGCCTGTAATTATCCGGAGAGTACTTTTCCATTCAATTTTTCAATGAAATATGATTTATGGATACTTCTTCTTGCCTTAAATGCGGTCTGGGGATAAAATGTAAATTTTTGCTTCTTTAAAGGTTGCAGACCAGTAAATAGGCCCCAAATTGCCTACGCCAGCCAAATCACGATTTGCATGCCCTCAAAATCTTCAGTATTTGAGAGTATTGTGGGTCATGAACTTGAGGGTTTGTAAAAAATATGGGTGGAAGCCGTGCACAGGACTGGGAGCTTGAAGTTGTGTGTAATTTGGATGTAATTTGGACCCTAAAAGCGCTCTATTTTGCAATGGAGTGTAGCCATCGTTTTTCAAAATGGCGATGGGCTTCAGGACTATTTTTAGGGGTGATCATCTTCGGATGGAAATTTCTCCTAAAAGTCATCAGTTGACCCCCCGAAAATTGAAAAGAAAATGAAAGGTGATAAAATAAGCTTTAATTTGATGTGTGTCTCGAACACCTTGGAGAGTTGTAAGTATTTTTCCCGAATTTCTGAAGTGGGAGCATTTACCATTGGGGTCTATGGAAGTTTATTTACTGGTCTGCTACCATCGGAGTTTCTGATAGGGATGGGTAGACTATTCCACAATGGGGGAGCAGCAATAGAGAAGGCCCGATCACCTGCGAGTTTATTTGTTTTCTGGACAACAAGAGATTTCCCATGAGAAGAGCGAAGGGAGTGAGACCCGGTTCGAATTGAGAGAAGAGAAGAGAGGTAATCAGGGGCAGAGGAGTTGAGAGATTTGTAAGTGTGGACCATAGTACGGAATTGAATGCGTTGTGCAACTGGAAGCCAGTGTAACTGGTTAAGAAGGGGAGATATATGTGTGTAAATGGGCATCTGCAAAATGAGCCTAGCACATCTGTTTTGAAGCCGTTGAAGACGAGAAAGATCTTTCTTTGAGATACCGTTAAGTAAGCAGCAGCCGTAGTCTAATTTCGAGAGAAATAAGGCGCGGACTGCATTATGGCAGGCATTAAAGTCAAGGAACTTCCTGATCCGACTAAGGTTACGGATATCGGCAGAGTTGAGTGATGTGGTCCGACATCTTCATGTATCGGTCGAAAACAACTCCTTATAAGTTTCTGACTGACAAGGAAGGATGAATTACACGGCCGTTGTGCGTACTATTTTATAATGAGGACGCTCAGTGTCGGGTCTAGCAGGACTGAGTTTACAAAACGCTTCATCTGATAGTTTTTTTAAAAGCTCTAGGTATAGTATGCCAGATATTTTTATAACAACCTTGTGCATTAGAGACACACTCTTGGAAAAAATGGTCCGGTTAACATTAACTTATTTCTTATGATGGACTGCGGTTTGGCCGAAGTCAATTCAGCGTGATCGGCTGACTGATAAGGTTTACGTACAAAACCCCAAGCCAACGAAGTTTTTGTATAGAAAGCTGCCGGACCACATTTTGCGAGAGTGTGTCTGTAATGGTTGCATTTCTGAGATCAAAATTATGACAGAAACAGAAAAAAAAGTAGAATAAGAGTCTCTGGGGGCGACGGGGGGCGATTTTTTACGGGGACGCCCCCCCCCCTCCCCTAGTTACGCCGCTGAGTGTAACAGCGACATACATGTACATGATATAGATCAGTCACGAAGGGGAAGGACAAAATATAAAAACATAAAAATGAGACCTATTGATTTAGCCAGTAAACTAACGACTCGGCGTCCGTGATCAAAATCCCCCAATAGTTGTGAGATGGTTGTGTTCGGTAGCTAATATACAATGGCTCTTTGGCTTCGTTTCAGGATGACCAGTGTCAAAGAGGACGGACAAAATTTGAGTCATAAAATTTTGCCATCGGCCACCCCAACATAAGCCACCCTAATATCGAATGACCCCCTCAACCCCTCCTAATTTGCAGATTAAAAAAAAAAATAGTGTCCAATTTGACTCCTTCATGTCATACGAGTGTGATGTTCCATTTTAAATAGTTATGTGTCCAAAGTGATCCGCTGTTTTTTATATATTAATTTTGGGTCGACACTCAATAATTTTATTGAAATATTACTCCTTAAAGGGAAAATACAACATTTGCAAACATCAAAAAATAAAACTACCAAATCATTTTAAAATACCTTGCTGGACTGTTAGTGAATGACAGTGTAAAGCATCCTGTAAAATCATGGCACCTGGTATACTGTCGTTTTCAAGAAAAGTGGTATTTTTGTATCAATTTCCAACGCTGATCGGCAGATCAGCGTTGGAAAAAAACTGGCTTTTTTCAAATACTGGCCCCAATTGACCATCGCACTTATTTGCAATCGATTACAAACCTATGAACGGGTACGAGCCAGCTAGACTGGTTCCCTGACCTTACAATTCCCCAATGTATGTAAACTGCTCTGTTTCTTCTTATGTGGAGTCAGGGAACCAGACTACAGGAAAATGATTGTTTTTCTTGGTTTTTATAGCATTTTCGAACCCAAAACCTCAAAAAAGTCAGTGTACTATATTTGCTATATATTTCCAACCCCCCAATTCCATCCATTTCTGAAAATTACAGCAAAAGCAAAATGATGTAGGCCTATATTCCCTTTAAATGCCAATACCTATTACATCAAAGAGCCACTCTATACACTGTCTGCTTGAACCTTTAACTTCTACACAAAAAGAACAATGAAAAAGGTGGGTTTAAAGACAGCAGAGGGGGCATGCACAGTACAGCTGGGGGCACACCACACAAAAAACACACAAATACATATAATGTTAATGCTCATGGTTTTTGCCGGGGGGGGAATTGCTTGCCAAGGCCCCCTTAGCGACAGGCCTGGAGCTAGTAGTATCCCATAAAATAATGTGAAGTTAATCCACCAAAGTTCAGTTATTCGCCGGGGGAAAAAAACAAGAGCTAAGTTTATACACAACAACATCCGTTTAAAAACTTTAAATTCATAGTATTTTACTTCGGGTCTAAAATGTATTTTTCAACTTTAGCGAGTAAAATGAGCCCAATTTAAACAATAAAATGCGAAGGCCCGAGGCCCAAGTTATTCAACCCCCCCCCCAAAAAAAATACCCAGAAATATAGGTTTAAGTAAACAAAAAGTCGGTTTAGAAACTTTAAATCTGGAATTATAATAGGCCTATTAGCAGGCCCGGATTAAGTGTGTCGTAGGCCCTAGGCACCAGTCTTCAGTACTTCGCCCGGCCTCGGCACCAGTGTTCCATAGACCCTACTCCGCCCTGGCCTAAGCACGGGCACCAAAGTCATGTTAATGCTATAAGTACAAATCACCCTACAAATCAAGCTAGGCCAAACCGGTATAGGCCTAGGTGCTAGCTCTAAAAGCCTGTTGGCACCAAGGGCGTCAATCGCTTCTCAAACGTGGGGGGGGCGGTACATAATGTGTATCTTGATCAGAACTAATGCGAGTGCGAAGCCTAAACGGCATGGGGTTCGGGGCCCGCCTAACGGGGCCCAAAAAAAAAAGATTCTAGACGCTCTGTGGCGCGATGAGGCATCATTGTAAACATCGTTTTCGAGTTTTGAGTATTTGAATCAGCTATTTTGTGCTACAGAATCAAATGTAGGCTACACATTTTAATTCAGGGACAAAAATAGTTGGGGGGACCGACATGTCCCCCGTCCCCACCGATCGACGCCCATGGTTGGCACCGTGCTTCATAACGACAGACATTACACGTAAAGTTTATGCGTAGGGCCTACATGTATAATGCCTACAGCGTCAGTTGGTGAAATCGAAAATTCTAAGAGAGACCCTAAAACTTTTTGAAATCTTTTCTCTGCAAGTGGGTACGGTGTGTGTGCATGTGGGTATAGGCCTATGTGTGTGTTTATGGCACACTGCTGTATTTTCGTCTATACGGCCCCCCAATTTTTTTAGACCCCCGAATTTTTCGTGGGCCTATAGGCACAGTGCCTATGATGTGCCTATTGGGTAATCCGGGCCTGCCTATAAGTGCGATTTCTCCACCTTATGCTTTTGCCCTAAAGTTCATTTGTCTAAAGGTTTGATGTCCATTCCTGGTTCCAGTCGTTTGAGCAGAGGAACAAGCAGCATTTGTAGAGCACAGATGAAATAGATTCCAGCCAGCATGTAATATACAGAGTTGTAGCTGGAAGTCTCATCGAACAGCCAACCTGTGGTAAAACAAACAATAATGGTGAACGTTTTGTTTCCCCCATACAGAGCTAAAGGTCAATAACTAAGCGTCTTCAAGATTGAGGTAAGCTCATTGCCTACCACGAGGGTAAACCACAATAAATACGTTTGCAAGCACTTGATACATGTGAGCGTGTATAAGCCTATACATTGTATAAAACCATCTTCGCATAATGAGCGCATGGCAGAAAACAATGCGCGTATATAGTATAATATGACTGGTGCAGCACCACAGCTTTCAAAAAGAACTAAAAACGAAGCTTGCTTTACTGATACTTATTCATAAGATGGGATTTTTGCGTCGGGGTGATGTATTATCAAATATACATCATATCAAATTTAGGCTTTGCCCTTCACCGACGTATAAACACTGTATACTCAGTATGTTACCTCCCGAGCGAAAGTTGGAAAAACGTATAGTAGGCCTATACGTATATAATTATACGAGTGATTTTTTTTCCAACTTTTCCTCGGGAGGTAACATACTGAGTATACAGTGTTTATACGTCGGTGAAGGGCAAAGCCTAAATTTGATTTACTGATACTGACAGTGTTTAATGAGACAACACGACTTACCTGCAAGTATGGGTCCACTTAGCATTCCCACGCCCATGAAAATATGAAAAAGTCCCGTGCAAATAGCGAAATATCCCAGTCCCACAAACCGCCGTGTCAGGACAACCGTAATGGCGTAAAAGGCTCCGGTAGAAAATCCCTGCACGATGGACGCAACCACCAAAACGGCGTATTCGTCGGCGTTGATAAGAAGCGAGGAAACGCCACACAGGAATAAACAGGCAGCGCTTACGTTTACAGCGGAAATCTTCCAGCTTATCAAAAGTCCGTTCCCCAGCTGACCAACAAGACTACCGATACCCAGTGCGCTGATTAGAAACGCGGCTCTAGAGGGCGTGACAACCCCAGTACCGACAGGCCCATCCTTTGAAATGCTCTGTGCACGTGGAACGATGAACACCGCAAATGCTGCATAAGGACCGGAGAATTCAAACAGGGTGAAACACAACAATGAAAATCGGTAACTTTGCAGGAAAATGTTCAATCCCAGTTCAGATGATACTCTCTTCAGGTGTTTGATAACAGGTGATTTCTCGCAGACTGGATGCAGCTTGTCTGTCTGTATCTCTGGCCCTCTGCACGGTATGGTACAGCCATCCTGCGGGTCAACAGAATCACTGCAAGTCACCATGACAGATCTGGATTCGTCATCACAAATTGGATCGTGGTCTATGTCTGTGATTCCTTCTTGGCTATCACCTGACACATTATCATGCTTTTTGAAATCGTGTGAGGTTTCAGTTCGCCTGGATCGGCGCTTACGATACCGAGGTCGGAGAAGTGCCCCACATACTACGACATTGGCCACGATTGCAGATATGACTAAAACGGCGCCCCTCCATCCGTAAGAATCCAGAAGTTGTTGAAATACCGGAGGCAAAGCCATTATTCCTGTCCCTATACCGGAGAAGGCCACCGCATGAGCTACTTTGTATTTCCTTTTAAAATACATAGCCACTGCCACTAATCCAGCATTGAATGATATCCCAAGGCCAGCACCTATAAACCAGAAAAAGTCAAACCAAGTTTTCTCCGTAATAGTTTTTACTTTCAAACTTTTACACCATATGAAGTATGCACCTCAGTCACGAGGAAGCCATATTTTATCGTGTTCCCTGAATGTATTTTATAAAGTGTAAACTGTTGAATTGGATGGTGCCAGACTATTTATGCGTTCCAAGCCTCACTTTCAATTTGTTTTAAAATGTGGCTAACAATGTAGGGGATGTTTAATCAAACATTTGAAATTATTCATCAGGGCAGACTGATATTAATTTGTAATAAACTTTATGTTATGGCCATCATTTCTATTCGCAAGTTCAAAAAATGAAGATTTTACCTCGCTTTCAATTGAATATGGTCGACTTGTGAATACAGACCCGGTGAAAATCCAATCAGAATATAGAAACCTAATTTGTATAGTGAAATTACCTGCTATTGAAGCCGTTATGTACAAGTGGAATATGCTGCTAACCCAAGCGCTACAGAACATCCCGAGAGCAGTCGAAGTTCCTCCGACTATTGCAGAGAATCTACAACCGTAGCGTGTCGTCAGAACTCCACCTAACAGGACTGCCATAAGATAATGATATGAGCTGTTGCGATAATAATAAAAAAAAAAGTATGAAGTGGAACAACTGCAACAGTTAAATACCGGTACACTTTTGAATGACTGTAACAAGATAACAGATCGAAAGGACTAATCTTCACCTAAATTATTTCGAGTAGGTCCTAATATTTTCTCGCGCTATGATTTTGAGTTTCCCATCTATATTGCTAGTCTATGTAATAGACCATGGCGAAAGCCATGGTCTATACAACCTCGTCCCCAGTGCTTACTTTATTTCCAACGTTGTTTCCAACAGTAAACCCTGGATAGGAAACTTCCTTCCTGCATCCTGATTCGATACCGCAATTAGCTAGAAATGGATTTATATCGTGTACTTGGTGTTGTTATTCACAACGTGCAGTACGTGTTTTCGCGATCATTCGTCCACGCCTTCTCGAAAATATTCATTTCCTTTCCAGTTTGTTAATATTAGTATGAAATGTAATACTGCATGTTGTCTCGTTAAGATCGTAACAGTTTAATTAAAATAAAATCATGTTTTCGTAACTCACGCCATGCTCGCGCTGCGACGAATTGATTCTGTTTTTACCCCAGACACCGCATACAAAAACAAACGCAAATGTAACGCACAAGCAGGCACCAAACTACTCCTAATTTGCATACGTGTTCAAAAATCTTGCACATGCAAATGATCCAATACCAGGGTGAGAGAGCAGGTAGTGGTGGGCGCGTACTGCTCGACACCCTGGGGACGAGGTTGGGGTCTATAATATTTGAGCAGATTCGCTGATTAATTATGCAAGACAACCACATCTTGACCTCTAGATTTTGACCAATCAGCGGGCGCTTTCTATATCGGGTCTACGGTCATTCACCGTTGTCGCGTCATAGATATGGATACAAGTACCCTAAACACTGCAACAAAGGCTGTGGTCACGCGCTCTGTATTATGTTACGCGAATACGCGCCCGGCTGTTGTTGTACAAAACACTGCATTCGAATTGACCAATCAAACGTTTAGTCCTGATTTGGGAACGAAATGACGTCACGATTTAGTAAAGTGGACTCCGATTGGCTGAGGCGCGAGATCGCATAATTATGCATGCTTTGACATATCAGACGTTGTACAGGAGACTTGGCTCCGTATTGTCGTCATCAGGAGTACAATATTTCCACACTACCGTATTACACGTATTATAGATGTATGTACCCTGTACTTTTGGTCGCACGTGATTGAATTTTTTTATATGTGTGTTAATTACGGTAAATGATAATTTTATTAGTAAAGAGTCCAAAGGCATTTTATGTGTTTGTGTAATACGTAAAAATGACAAACGGGTGAATATTAATACAGGTCATGATGTTCGCTCTGTTATCAACTGAAGTATATTCGCCTTTTTGCAGTATATGGCGCATGGCAGGACCAATAGGAGGGGCTATTTCGGACTAACTAAACTCTTAGCGCCCATATTGTGTCGACCATATAAAAAATAATGCTACAATGTCATGCCGGTGCCATGCCGCTCAGTTAAACGAGATAACAATGATATAGTCTATACCGTATTTAGGCACATCCTTTCCATAAACTTGAAGAACAAAAAAATCGGTTCTGAAACAAGAACCTAACCGCAGTGCAACTGTGAAAACCATACAAACATGTGGGGATGCTGCGTAGCCATAGTTTGGCCATAATATACACGTGAAAACCATACATACTGAAACAATGTACATGGCTTGTATTACCAAAATGACAGATGATGATGATCTCTTACCACTGAAGCAGGAAACAGCCGTTATGAGGCTCTGTACTGCCGCTGTCTCCTTAGCACTGGCTTCAAACTCCGTCTTCCAGCTCAGATACAAGACTCCACATCCTCTCATCAAACCGAATAGAAAGGCCAGCTTCAAATGAGCTGCAATGACCACTACTATGCCCCATCCTCCCTCAGCTGGGATCGGCCTAGATCGTTTCTGGGCCACAATGGTGCTCCGCATTTTGGTATAGATATTGCAACCAGATATTCTCGTAAGGAAAATTGGTAGACAGAGCGTTTGATGAATTTACATACTGCCAAGTCTTCCGTGTTCACAGCATATAATTATGCAACATGCTAGTGCAGTATAAAATACACTAAAATAATGGTGCCGTTTGGTTAATCTTCCTGGGGAAACACATACGTGAAATACTTTATCTGAAAAAAGGGCATGTCAATGTTACCAAAGTCCGTATTTTGACCTTTGATTTCAAATGGTTTATTATCGTTCAACCATAGCAGCCAAATGCTGAACTGTGGTCAAATGACATTAAACATATCAAAAAAGTTGAACATACTTTTAAAAAAAAGAAAGAGAGAGGATATAACAGTGACATTGAAAAAAACCCAAATAATCCATTATGTGTCTTGGAGATAAAATTGACTTTAACTAGAGTTGTGTTTACAATTGGGAAATATTAATTTAAAAATCTTTTGAAGAAGAAGAAAAATGTTTCTGCACCAGGCGGATTAACAAAAATTAAAAGTTATTGCTTTTAAAACGTGACTAAGCTTTGCAACACTGTGAAGATTACTTTCTATTAAAAAGCAAAACAAAAAAAATTACATAAGGCACAATCATTTCTTACAAAATACAAATAGTGCTCAAACAGTGTTTGACAGTTGTTCATTTATAAGAAGACCATTCAGGGATGGGATATTGCACTGTTTCTGAATTAGCGTTCAGTCAGTCCTGCATCTGATGTTTACAAAGAACTGTTTGTGCCTTGTATTCAGGGTGATTCCAAAAAAAATGAAACCCAAATGGCAACCCCTATTTATTTATTTTTAAAGAAGTTCTGCATTTAGTGCTCTCAAGATCTGCAATAGAAAAGCCCAATAAGCTTTCTTTTATTTAAAGAATCATTCAAATCACTCACGTACTTTTGCGATTATAGAATTTTAAACACAAACACAGTTTTTAACGTTGTCCACAGATCATATTAAAGGTAGGTGATATTTCAGCAAAACGAAAACTATTTACATATAAAAAAAACTATTCACATAAAAAGACATGCACATCAGAACACTCTTATAACCAAGATAACTGGCACTTATTATAACATTATTTAATTGAAAAAACCTGCTGCTTCCAATACAGCTTTATAACGTCAAGATCAGGACACGACATAGTTTAATTTTCGGGTTAAAAAAAACCGGTGTTTGTGTTCAAAATTCCATAACTCAATTCACTAAAAGAAAGCTTATTAATATTGGGCTTTCATATCCGGAAAGCGCTAGTGCAGAACTTTAATAAAAAATAGGGGGCACTATTTGGGTTTCCATTATTTTTTTACTCACCCTGTATGTAGGCTGCCCTCGTTGGAATAAGTATTGAAAGGTCGCCAAACTGATTGTGTAACGTCGTCGATCACAGATTCAGTTACGAAGATTATTCTGTGTAGTTTTGTTTGGCTAATGGAGCTCACAAGAAACAAGCGTATGCCACAATTCTTCAAAACTGGGACATAATGTTATTATGTGCAGGCTGAGACTGCGCAGTAATCGCGACAAGACGTATAGGCAAGAATATTTAACTAAGTTCAAATGATAGCATCGATCCACAATTGTTATTTTAGTGTCATCCATTAATGGAATGTGTAGTATTTTATTAGTATAATGTTGAACTACTGTATCACTATAATAGATTCCTTTTGTGGATGGCACTAAACTGTGTTGTGACTTGCCTGACTTGACGAAACATTCAGTCCCACTCATCGACGTTTCTATCGACGGATATTCTCCAATAAAATTTGGCTTGGTGTGCCTCACTTTTTTGGCTGCTTCATGTTTTCTTATAAACTTTTTAAAACATTTCAGACGTAGCTCGGCCGAGTGACATTGTATGATCTTCAAACAAAGTACCGTATGCTGAGAATTCGAGATAATTATCTTGTTTTGCGAGAAATAACCCATAGGCATTATGGGTGCTTATATAAGGAGCGAATTGGGTGACGATAATTAATTGCACTACTGGGAAAAACTCCATGTCTTCAACTCAAAAACACATTTTGACAACATATTTCGTTCTCAAGTTAACCTGCTTGCGCCTTCGTACGGCTGTGGTTTTCGTATTGTCGCGCCTAGACTCCTAGCCCAGATTCTGGCCGTTATTTTATTTTTTTCTGTAGGCTCCCTGCTGTCCATGCTTATTCGATTGTTTTCCTTGAACGCATTTTTGTTTGTCTTTTTTCTGCACCCCTCTGAGAAAGAGAGTTTGTCGGTGACTATGTTATTTTCTAAAGGTATACGGTTGCAGACCAGTAAATTGGTCCGGAATTCCTTTCGCCGGCCAAATCTCGATTTGCATGCCCTCAAAATCTTCAGTATTTGAGCATGCTGTGGGCCATGAACTTGAGGGTTTGTAAAAAAAAATATGGGTGGAAGCCGAGCACAGGACTGGGAGCTTGCAGTTCTGTGTAATTTGGATGTAATTTGGACCCTAAAAGCGCTCTATTTTGCAATGGAGTGTATGCATCGTTGTTCAAAATGGCGATGGGCTTCAGGACTATTTTCAGGGGTGATCATCTTCGGATGGAAATTTCTCCTAAAAGTCATCAGTTGACCCCCCAAAAATTGAAAAGAAAATGAAAGATGATGAAAGCTTTAGTTGATGTGTGTCTCAAACACCTTGGAGAGTTGTGAGTATTTTTCCCGAATTTCTGAATTGGGAGCATTTACCATTGGGGTCTATGGAAGTTTATTTACTAGTCTGCAACTGTATAGTGCGGTAAGTTCCCGTTCCCGATAACGTTTGTCCCTCGACCATTTCCACGCCCATTCAACCGAAGCCCCCTTTACCTCATGTATTCTAGTGTATTGAATACGGTCCTACTAAACTGCGTCAGCAAGCGTCAACAAGCGTCAACAAGCGTCAACGGTCGTCAACAAGCATCAACAAATTTTGTATATGCTTTTGAACATTAGGGTTAGGGTTAGGGGTTAGGGTTTTAAATAATTTCAACTTTAATTGATATGCAGAAGATGTTCTTTATTGCTTTTTCTACCATATAAAGCTACTTTCAATGTTCAAAAGCATATACAAAATTTGTTGATGCTTGTTGACGACCGTTGACGCTTGTTGGAGCTTGTTGACGCTTGTTGATGCAGTTTAGTAGGACCCATTGAATAAACCAGGGGGCCGGCAGACGCGGACGGACTTCATTGCATCGGGGAAGATCAGACAGTCCGCTGATAAAAGTGAAACAGGGGTCATGGTGGGGAAGGGCGCCCCATTGCGTTGGATAGGTAAAAATCAGATTTGCTCCATGTACTAAAAGTGATAAACTTAGTTGTGCAAAGCCGCTATATATTTCTTGGTAAAATCATGCAGATATGTAACATTTTAAAGCAGTTTATTCTCTGATTGATAGAACCGCTTATGTGTTTCATGGGGAAGTGCTTAAAAGTGCCTTAAAATGGACAGTGCACAGTATTATTGTACAGGAACGTTACATGACAGATACAGGATTCAGAGATATGGGGTGGTAATTTGAAACCCCCCCCAAAAAAATATATATATATATATATATATGTTTCCACTTTTCATCATATGTATTATTGTTTATGGCTTATTCTCAAAAGGATTGTTTTGTAAGTACACAATATATTTTTGAAATGAAGTGTTAAAATAATTAATGACATTATTAATGACATTATATTTCTTTCTCAGGAATTTGCGTATTTTGTGTTTTTTTTTACAGTGTACAACGCTTGTTATGTGACATGAAAAACATTTTTAAAATCATATTAATTATTTATACCGTTAAAAAATGAAGGGGATCATATAAGGCCAAAAAAAAAAGTCTCCGGTTTCTGGTATGGAGCTTGCCCCAAAAGTGGTGCGGCGACGCGGCTTTTTTTTTTTTTTTACCTGTTTTTTTTTTTTGGGGGGGCTTCAAATGTCGGCTGATGACTGCAAATGATGCCCGACTAAACTTAGTGCAAATATATGGGAGTCCAGAGAGGCCACATAAAGCTTATTCTCGATCATAACCCCATCTAAAAACACGTTAAAATTGTGCAGCAGCAGGATTCCAGTCAAACCAGTGAGTTTGGCGGTTTTGAGACATCATCTTGTATTGAAAAAAAAACTTTTTCATTTTGCCGACGCGCATGGCTACGGCGACGCGCGCGCATACCAGAAACCGGAGACTTTTTTTTTTTTGGCCTAAGGAATTAATTCACTGATGTTTATATGAGCAATGGGTTCTACTTAGAAAATGATTTTATTCAAAAATAAAATGTGGATCATTGCGAAAAACTTGAAGCTGGTTTCCATATTTGAACAATTGCAGGAAAGTTTTGTAAAATTTGAAAGCAATTGCCGCTAGACTCCTTATCGTTTACATTGCAGGTCTCCTCCCCCAAACTTACATTTAAATTGTATTCTCTGATACTGATAAGCATTGCCGAATCTCAACATGTTACTATATTCACTGACAGGTCATTTGTTTGTTCAGTTATTCATTCCATGTTTTTAAAGTTGTTTTTCTCTTTCATCAATGAAAAACCTGCTCGCATTTTACACCCGATGTTGTAATTTACGTGTAGATGACAGTCTCACACGCGTTTACCTACTTAACACTAGGGCGATCGTGTTTCATAGGTCTCTGTACAAAAAGATACCCAGTGTCCGATCCTTTGCTCAGGGTGACCGTTTTAGCCGATTTTCGGCTAACTTTGACAGAATTTTTGTTAAAAAACGACTTTGACAGAAAATTTGACAGAATGAATTTTTTTGGCAGACTTCTGGCAGAATTCTGCAAAAATGGTTATTTGACAGGAAAACATTAAATTTGAACAAAAATGGTACATTTGTTTAAAAAAAACTTCAATCCTTTTAAACAAACCCGTACCCTTGCATAAAAGGGACAGGTTGGCTGGTCTAGGTGCTGAGGTTCACTGGGAAACGGACTTCGTCGTGGCCGGATCCTTTTGCCCGAAATTTACGCGATAATTTCACGACATCTTTATGAGACTATAGATTGTTTATAATGTAATTTGAACCTCAATTAAGGCAAAAGTACCAATCTGCATGTGATTTTAAGTGTTTATAGTGTATTTCGACTTTTCGAGTAATTCTGGGGAATTTGGCAGATTTTTTATAAATCTGACAGATTTTTGATGTGCATCTAGCAGAATTTGGCTCTGACCTTACGGTCACTCTGCCTTTGCTGCACTCACATGACGAGTACGAGAACTTTAAGAAGTCAAGTTCTCGAAATTTGTTTTGTTGTTTTTCCGGATTTTATGACAATACAAGTAGTTGGACAAGATGGCAGATCGGGTTCAGGACTACGGGCCCATGTCACCCGCGTGCGCTCGAGCGCTGAGTGATAAAATGTACGAGAAAAGGAAAGGAGCGGCTTTGGAAATCGAAAGGTAGGCCAACGTACATGACGTAAATAAACGAATGCACATTGCCATTTGGCATTGCCATTAGCCCCATAATCATCACCTGGTCACAGTGATCATGCTGTTTGTTGTGTCTCATCATTAATTATTACAATCTCATCATGACTTACCGTATTGTGAGCCCCACAGCGATGCGTGCTAAATTTCCCAAAAAGTTATGTTCCTTTATTTAACTTAAAACATGTAAAACATAAACGCTAGATTGTTTTTGCACTTGATTATTCATATTGCAAAATACTCGCTGCTTTTGCCTGCTTTTACCGGGTTAAAAAAAAATCAATGGAAAAGGGAAAGAATGTTGCAACCTGACACCACTTTTTTCTTCATATTTCATCTCAATAAAGGTAATTCATTGCAAAAATGATGATAAGACATGCATCTTGGACTGAGAAACATTTCCAATTTGTTAGGAAATACTTTAAAAATTCATAGACTTTGTACACAACCGCTGAAGTGGCGTCAGGTTGCAACATTCTTTCCGGGAAAAGATAAAATTTCCCAGGGGAAAGATTTCCGTACCTGGCCATCACTAATGTTTCCCTGCAGTGACCTATCAGCCATCATAAAGTGGTAATAGGCCTATGTCCTAAAAAGTCAAATTTAGCAGGGAAAATATTGAAGCATTTACTGAGAAAACACTTGGAATTTTTCAGACCAGTCTCATAGGGTTTGTAAAGTGCACAGGGTGACAAATGATGTCCAGGTATGGAAATCAAATTTTGAGGGGGGCGATTTAGATAATATTTGTCCGAAATGATGGCATAACATTAGACCATGAGAATGAAATTTTAGATTTGCATCTGAACATTTTTGGAAAGTCAAGAGGACCTTTTTTCATCGTTCATTATTTTTCATTCTGAAGTTCAAGTTAGGTTTCAGATGACTTTTGGTGTACATGTACATTTCAAATTAGATCAGCAAATTGCAGTTCTGACATTGTCTTAACATCTATACTTTAGCATAGTGATTAATCTTAAGCAGAAATATGGAAATTTTTACAACCGAGTGCCCAAAAAGGTGCAGATTTGAATCATGCTTTAGTAAATTTTCCTCTTTCAAAGAGAAATTTGTTTTTAGAAAACCTTAAAAATAACGGGGAACTGCCTTGAATATCTTCAGATTGGTGCGAGATTTAATGCAGTCGAACAGCACAGACCAGATTGACAAACTCCTACACATTCTGGGCACAGAGTTTGCATTGTCTGCTAATGGCCACGCTCGTAAGGGAGGATTGATTGGGCTCGCCGCTCTGGCTATTGGTATGGGAAAGGTAAGATATTTCCCAAGAACTGTTAGGTTTAGCATCATCTTTGACTCTTTGAATATGAAGTAAATTGCATCCAGAGGGAATTTTAAAAATGTGCTATGAAATATACAGGGTGAGTAAGAAAACCGAAACCCAAATGTCAGGACCATTGTTTTAGTCAAGTTCTGCATGTACATGTAGCGCTTCCAAATCTAGGATATGAAAGCCCACTGCATAAGCTTTCTTTTAGTTAGAACAAGAATCATGCAAATCACTCATGTACTTTTAAACACAACCACCGTTTTAAAGTTCTGTCCTAGGATCACAAAAAAAGGTGTGCTTTCTTTCAGCAAAACGAAAACAATTCACATAGCATGCATAGGGATGTGTATGTTTTAGACAACCATTTACTTAAAGACGATGAAATTAAATTGAATGACAGTTAGCCCATAATGTGATCTGAAAATTGTACGAGACACATTAGAGAAACTTGGCACTTTTATTTTATTTTTTTAAATGTTGCCAGGATTCAACTGCTTACTTACCTCAACTGATCCAACCTGTCATCGCCTGCTTCAGTGATCCTGACAACAGAACCAGGTACTTCGCCTGTGAGGCATTGTACAACATTGTGAAGATTGCACGCAGTGCAGTACTCTTACACTTCAACACAGTCTTCAGCATACTTAGTCAGGTATCTGTTCTAGATTCTTTCGTAATATTTTCCCAAATTAAAGAAGTCCTCCCTTTCCATTTACACTCATCTTAAACTCTTCAAAGGCATATAGGATCATTTGCTTTTGATGCATTTTGTTTGTTTACAATAATAAACCGCTCAAAATCCAAAGACTAATGCCCAAAATCTAACCTGTTGAAGATTTTGCCCAGTGGATATTACACTTTTTGAGAAAACAGTGATAAACAATGCACAATCTTTTGATCACAGAACACGATTTCGTCAATAGCACTCTTTATTTAGAAAATCAGTCAAAATTGACTGATTGTTGAAATTCAACTACATTTCTTGATTTGTTCTAAATGATGGCAAGCCAGACAGAATAATTTCATGGGGTGTTTAGTACCAGTACGATCTTAGTAGGCTTTTGGATTATAATTTGAAAGATGACATTTCGGATAAATGCAAATGATCACGCTTATAAACCCTAAGTATCAAACATTCATCAAAATCCATTTCCCAGCCACAATTGCACTCTCTGTGTTGTAATGGTATTTCTACCTGTTGTATCTAATTTGGTTGCTTTTTCCCAATTCAGTTAGCGGCTGATCCGGACATCAACGTTAAGAATGGATCGGAACTCCTTGATAGACTTATGAAGGTGAGCTGAATACTGATAAGGCCGAACAAAAAAAATGGTGTGTTTACGGTAACCCGACCTGGAATTTTTTCGGCCAAATTGCCGACCTCAAACTTTTTATTGCCATTTTGAAGGTTGATAATTGACAAATTTCAAACATTTCAGGTACTTTTAATTATTTGCCACGAACAAAAAACACTTTCCACACTTGAATCTGACCATGATTTGATACAAACATACCTGTGTTAAACGTGCGAAAATCGCGACGATCTCAAAACTTGAACTCTCAAACTACGAAGTACGATTATTTTTGCACAAACGCATCGGGGTACGCCTGGCTGGCCGACGGACGGCATGGTTCTCCCCACATACAAACGTGCGTACTGCGTATCTGCCCGATACGCTGGAATTGCGGCCGGCCCGATACGCCGACAAAAAAATGCCGATCACATTTTTTAGCCCCTGATACGCACAATATAATTATCATACACGTCATTAAAATGCACAATTTGATCGTTACATACGCCATTATTTCAAAATCTTGACCAAAATCCTGTATTTCCGATGCATGTGTGATCAAAATGCACACATGGACCATCAGCAGCACCCAGCTAACATACAGCATGGTGCACTGGTTCCCTTCGCCAGCTCGGAATCAATGCTATGATGAAGGACCGGAACCAGTGACTACTGCCTCTCTCCGGTCCATACTTCGTATCATACAGCATGATGATGTAGTGGGCCGAAGTTGGATCGTAAAAAATATTACCAAACAAACATCGCTGGAGAAAGAGAATTTCTGCGAATTAATTCACAGAACGTGATCTTTACTTTCTGTGTATGTGTTTTCCATTAAAATGACGAGATTGCAAAGCTCGAACTTGTGGCGAATCATCGTAGCGTGTTTCTGCAGTAGTGCAAGATTTTCGGGCCGTGAGCACGGCGCGATGTTCGGCCAGCCAGGCGGAATGTTGGTGGTGCCAGCGGCCGTGATGTATGTTAAGTATAAAGTGGAATCACCGACCTCAAATATATATTTTTAATTAGGTGAGGCAAGTTTTAATCACTTCTGATAGCCAGTCTTGATAATTTTCGTGGCGCAAATGAAAATAATCCAGGCACAAAATAAACATGATTCCTTGCTCTATGATTAGTACGAATGATGCTCCATTAATCAGAACCCAAAAAAATTGGCGAAATAATTTTTCGACCTACTGACGCTATTTTGAAAGACATGTAATCGGAAGCAAAAGTTGTTTTTTTCTCCACCTTAATTTCTTAATTTGAAACTTACATGTAAATGTAATGCATACTTTTCTAGTTAGGAGGCAATGAAACTCAGGTTGTGAGATGTTAATTTTTTTAAGTTAACAATTTTGATTTTTTTTTCTTTGATTACAAAAATATTAATAACCTACAAGATCTCCTCTGAATTTCAAGGACAAATCTTAAGATAAAGACCCCCAGATTTGCTCTAAAATGCACCAGAGAGCTTCTAAAGTTCAAACATTTTCGGGTTGTTGAATCACAGCAAATCTTCCCCCACATGTTTGAAAAAATCCTGGGGAGAACCCTGGCCGACGAAACAAATTAATTTGGATTGAAATGTATCGATTGAATATGTTCAATGCTTGAATAGTGGTTTTATACAATTTTTTTGCGAAAGAACACGCATGGGCATGCAGAACTGAAATGAAAAAAAAAATTACAAAATAAAATTATTTCCCTACCTACCTACCTGGATTTTTTTCAGGCCGTTATCGTAAACACACCATTTATTTTGTTTGGCCTAACTCAAAAGTATAGACCATTATCATGTTGCGGCCATCTTGATTTTTCCCATTCAAATCAACGTAACCAAAACGAGGCTGGAAGGAAAAATAGTCTGGCTCCTTTTTGCACAAAAACCATTATCATTCAGTACTGTTATTAGATACAAGGAACATGACTAAAATGGTGGCAGCATGATAAAGGTCTATTGCCGAGGACAGTGGTCTGATCACCAGGCATACCTAAGGGTGGCGCTCCCCGCACTGACTGGAAACTTTGAGAAAATTCCCCCAGGCTGAAAAATAGTGCACCTCTCTGAAACTGTGTGCTACATGGAATATAAGAGTCAATTTGGCTTCCCTCGGCCTGACAGAATCCCCAGTCTTATCTTTGTCAAAAGCCATCAGTTTGAATTTTCCCCACCCTTTATGAAATCCTGCCGACACCGCTGACTGATGACAAGCACGGGAGTGTGTGTGCATGGGGAGAGGCCCTCAAAAGATAGCAAATCTCACATTATTCCTGCAATACAAAAGGTTTTTCCTGACTCTAGATTTAAAGGTGTATTGTCCATGCTCTTTTATAGATTTTCTCCCCCAAACATGACATGTTCTTATTATATAAATGCATTTCACTTTTAATGAAACATTTTGCTGAAAATTGGCTTACTTAAAAATTACTTTACAATTTCTTAGTTATTTGCGGTAGACTGGTTCCTGCCCTCATATCAGTTGCTAATGTAGGGACCAAGATCAGTCTACTCACATGGTGGATCTATTTTTTGTGCAAAAATAAAAGTCTCTTTCAGAAGGTTGCATATGCCCACAATAAAAAAAACTAGTTTTCTCATTTAGATAAAACGTATCATTTAAAAGCTGTAAGGAGAAACTAATTTTGAAAAAAAAAAAAAATTGTTGAAGAGCACAGCCAGTCATCTTTCAATTTGTGATCAAATGCCTGTGAAGTTTTTTAAGAAGTGACATTAATGTTATGTGACATTGGCCACATCTTTATTATTCTATATTCACTGACAGGATATTGTGACGGAAAGCCCCGCCTTTGATTTGGTCGCCTTTGTTCCTCTTCTAAGAGATAGAATTTACTCCACCAACTCCTTCGTCAGACAGTTCCTCCTCTCGTGGGTAAGTGGAAGTGTCGGTGCTATTTATGAGGGCTAAACCCTTCCTATTTGAAACACTCTTGCAGAAACATTCCCCCCCCCCAAAAAAAAGAAGATGTTCCATAACATTGTTGTACTTGGGGCCTTGCCATCTTCCAAGGTAATAATTAAGAAATGGACGTGAAGGAGTGTGGAACTGAATAAAAAATATGGCTGAAGAGCAGTCTTAGCTGTAGCCCTGGCTTCATCCCAGATTTTACCCCGGACTGCAGGCATACTTTATTAACCCTAACTCCCTACTGTCTTTTACTACATGTAATTACTGGATCCAGTCCACCAAAATCCATCAATCACATTCCAATGCATGCTTTGCTTTAGGCCTCCAGGCCCAAGTCCATCATACTCCATCAATATTTAGTCAAACCAGGCCTGCAGGACCAAGTCCCCCAAAAATCCACCAAAATGGGGGGATGGATTTTGATGGAGTTGAAGAGGTTAGGGTTAAAGGTCCTAATGGTCTTCGACACACCAGGTCCAGGCATACATTTGTGACCCCAATGGCATTGGAATATTTGTAGATTATGGAGTGTGTTCTTTTTAATATATTGTGCTCCGGATGGGAGTTTAAAAATATCTGGTAACAAAAAGGTTAAGACGAACAACTGAAATAATTTCCATGTTTTCATACACTCAACCCAAAAAAGAAAGTCCCCCTTCCAATACTTTTTTGTCTAACTCAAAAATTACTAAGCCCCTCTCACTCAAATAACGACTAATCAGTACAGAAATTCCTTAGCAATCCAGCCATACTCTTTATTTGGCCCAAAACAGTGCTAATGTGTACGAATTTATGCAGTTTGTGACAAATGATACCGAAAACAGTTGCACTTTTGTATACGTGCAAGTTTTGGTTCACACTCACCTTGCACTTATACAAAAGTGCAACTTTTTTCCGGTACCATTTGTCATAAATTGCATAAATTTGTGCACATTATCACTGTTTTGGGCCAAACAAAGAGTATGGCTGGATTGCTAAAGGAATTTCTGTACTGATCAGTCGTAATTTGAGCAAGATGTGCCCAGTAGTTTTTGAGTTAGACAAAAAGGTGTTAAGGGGGTACTTTCTTTTTTGGTTGAGTGTATTTTGGGATTCCTTCTTAGATCACCACATTGAACTCGGTACCAGACATCAATCTCCTCGTCTACCTCCCAGAGATTCTGGACGGAATGTTCCACATCTTGGGAGATGCCAACAAAGAAATCCGAAAAATGTGAGACACCATTCAGCTTGGGCTCATGTATTGTAGTATATTCTTCCCACGGCATCATTGCATAGATGGCCTTTCAAAAACAAGTGGTAGAAGGTAGAGAGTAGTACCCACTGTGAATTGTGTGCAGGAATTATACATGAAGGAAGGACACATCATGGTGGCGCATTGGTTTGTGCACACGTGTGACAGGCTGTAATAGTTCACATGGGTCACTCTTAAAACCTTTTAGAGTAGGAAAATGTCAAGTGTGCAAGGGGTGTGCATCAGATACCGGAGTACCTGACCGCTCATGTCAAGAACCGGTTCCAGATCGAGTACCCGTAACCAACTTTACAAATTACTTTGTAACTTCTCAGACAATGAAAACGAAAAGGTTTTAAATGCCACTTTTGGAGAATTTCAAAATTAAAACCAGGCTACATGGAAAACCAAAACAGATTTTACGTTTATGTGCATTTTCAGAACCACACATACTCACAAAAGAGATTTATTTACATGGTGCTACCGCAAACTTATCTTGTCTTAGTATACATGTGCATTTTGCCTGACAGTTGATGCTCGCGAAAGTTGCAGTTTACCCTGTAAAGCTGTACAGCCCTTCAGACTACCTCTGGGATTTGAATTTTGGGTTGGTTTTTACGGGTATCCGGGTACCTGTGTTTTACTCCAATAGGGTACTCTGTTCCTGTACTACCTGTAAATGCACACCACTAATGTGCGCATAGCACTGGAGTCAAATTTCTCGAATATTAAATGTTGTTAGGCCTAACTGGCATGCACAAAATGGCTGCTGAAAATAGCAAAAGGCAATTCGAATTATTTTTGGATGTGGAAATACATGTATGTGTTAAAATTTTAATATTTTTGTTTATCTATAAAATAATGACAGTTTATACATAAATAAAAAATAAGAATCAAGATTTTGTAAATATTCCATTTGGAACTATGAATTTTGAACTTTGACCTTGCAGGTGTGAATTCTGCCTGGATCATTTCATGAAGGAGATGAAACAACTGCCGTCCAGTGTGGATTATGCGTCAATGGTCAACATACTCATAGCACACAGCCAGGCACATGGTAGGTCAGAAGAATAAAATACTGCCCTTTTGCGGTCATCACGCACAACCCAAAGGGGCAGATAGACATAGACTGACGACCCTAACTCCCTGGGTGTTTGTGCTAGGAACCCGCTGGAATCCTCCAAAATCCTCCATTGTGAATCAGATCAATTATTTTTTCCTTTCGGACTCAATCCCTTATGATTGTGTGAATCCTAAGCTTTTATTCAGGGGTGGAGAAAAAAATGATATCATGTGACCTGTTGGCTCCATGCGCCAACAAAAGAGGGCACCTTTTTACCTTTTTTGAGAGCCCCTTGGACGGGACACAGTGCATACTGTACTGTACTGGTTCGTGCGCGCAGTACGCACGACTTCCTGAATGTGCCAAAGCTATAAGCCACAGCGTCTTCATTTGAGCGTCAGGCATTGTCGGCGTGCAAATACGTTCGATTTTAACTTGTGATGGTCTCCCAGACTAATCCCTACCCCCCAATAACTTTAGATCATTCAAAATATGCAGTGGATGGACCGGGAACCAGTCTAGGTCTCTCCCAACTCTCCTTTTCTAGCCGTTGAAGGAGTACTTGTGCACGGAGCCTATTGGTGGCTGGAACGTTATGATATAGGGTATTCAAAATTCAGTGGAAAGACTTTTTTAGCAACTAGGCAATACCGTAAGTTCGGACGTACATGTCAGGCACTTTAATAAGCTGCTGTTGGAAAAGTAAATGTGATACATCACTAATAATGTGACATCTATTGAGTAGAAAGCAATTACAGACCAAACTAAGGTACCACCACCTTAAGGACCTTGTACATGTTCATCATGTGGTCAGACGTACATCGGATTTTATGGACTTGCCCAACTTCATAATGTTGCCTCATCACATAATTTCGTTAAGAAAAATTTCAGATATGTTACACTGTCGGTTGCTAAACTGCCATGGGTTGGCTTTCAAGTTTGAGCAATTTTAAGCAAGGACAATGGATGAATTCTGAATTAACCTATTTTTCGATAAAAGAAATTCTTGATTTGTCTTTCTATTGGTTTCAGATGAGGTCATCCAGCTGACTGCCATCAACTGGCTGTTGGAGTTTCTGAATCAGGCGGGACGTACCATGATACCGTTCACCTCGGGATTGCTCAATGCCACAGTGCCGTGTATGGCGTATGATGACGTACAAAGGAAAAATATCCTTTATTACTTTTAGGAGCTAATCTGGAGCCAAAGGGGTCAAATCACCAGATACCCTCTGGCAGTCTCGTTCAAATCACAAATCCAAAATCTTGATGTGAAAATTCTGAATGATTAATAATAATAATGATTATAATAGCAGGCATTTACATAGCGCTTTTACGCCACAACGGGGTATCAAAGCTCTTTACAATTATTATTTTCCCTGTTCAACGGCAAACACTCCTGAAACCTTCTTAACTCCCTGGGGAGCATACACGGCCGGTAGGCAGCCATTTTGGCGCTCTTGGCTGTAATCAACCTCCCATAGACACCAACACTGCCCTCACAGGTACCCATTTACTCCTGGGTGGGGAGAAGCAATGAGTGACAAAGTGCCTTGCTCAAGGGCACACGCACCATGGCCCCGGGCTGGACTCAAACCCACAACCTGCAGAATTACCCCCTGACCACAAATTCAATGCTCCAGACCACTAGGCCACGGCACTCCACTGATTAAGATTGTACTTTGTATTTGTAAAATGAACTTACACGGAAAGACGCATCACACAGAAATATATAGTGGTGTTAATTTTTGCTTAATAGCTGCTTTCCTTAACGTTTGATTGTTCCTTTACGCATCAAAGAAGCAGCTAAACTAGTCAACCAAAACCTTATGAGGCTCATTACCACAGAGGATGACAAAGATAATGACGAACTAGAGGATAAACCGCAGCACACAACACCCTCGGGCCAAAGGTGAACCTAATAGGGTTTGGATTGGATACAAATCTGTACAAACATATTATTTGGAAACCAAGTTGGCATAGACCATGTGCCCTGTGATGCCATGTCGACAGGCAAACGCTGGGCAACATTGAAGCATCTTTTGCATCTTATTTAGCCCACATTAACCAATTCGCTGCGGGATTACCTTTGCCGAAATTTAAATTTTCCAAAAAGGCAAAATTTCCCAGCCAACTTCTGATACATGGCCAAACGCCACATATAGTGATTCGCAAGAGTCATTTCAACGGTAATTGTATGATTGTTCTTGCCAAAATCTGTTTTAATACTCCGGGGTGTGCACTGGAGCGTAAATTGTACAACAGTAGGCCGTGCACAACGGCCAATTCAAGATCCACAACACATGGTCTGCCTCCACAGACCTCACAGAACCTGTGTGTGTGTGTGCAAAAGGCACGAGGGATTAGCATGTTTAGACGTGACCCGGTGGCAAGTCGAGGCAATCTTGACGTCTTAACCCGTCAGCCGTGCCTGTGTACAAAAACAGCCAGTGCGTGTTATCACGTCCTCCGACGCAAACTGGTTAACAGTGTAATGTCAACACTTTTAAAGCGATCACACATCAAGAGATACACATGCAGTGCAGAAGGGAACAATTTGCTATAAGTTGGCAACACGTAACCATATAACAGTCAATTTTGTAAGCAAAGGTCTTTAGGTTAATGACATTTGACTAACGCCCCTTCAACAATTTGGGTAACTAGCCAGTTACTGTTCCTTGCACACACAAAAAGTGGAAAGGAATCCTACCGACTAATTTAACGATTCAAAGTAGAAGGCTTTGTACAATGACGTTGACTTTTGTGTGATTTACTCTCGCCTTTGGTTTCAACCCCTCCAATATCCAGAGCGATAAGATTGGACATAGCCCCAACGGTTGACGTAATAACAAGGTGCATGCAGCATGATTCCATGCAGTGTAAGATCACTGCGCTGAGATGGACGTATCACTTACACATGAAGACACCAAGGAAGGCAGGTTTGATTTTTAAAAACCAGTCTTATTTTCCATTTTATTTTGGGTGTTTGGAGAGGAATTGATATTACTCCAATGCATTCTGCGATCGCAGGTTTAGAGTCATGAAAAATTGAATGAGCTCCACTCATACAAATATGCACCCACTCTTGTTTTACTATACTCCCGAGGACAATGCTTTGTGTTTCCCTTTGTCCCTGTAATATAACACTCTCCAATAGACTAAGCACACAAACCTACTACAGAGGACCGTTTTGAACAAAAGACCCAACTCCCCTAGGACTGAAAGGATCTGTTGTTCTCACTTTATGTGTCGGTCCTCAGGGTTATGTAGAACACTTGCATATATGTGTCCATTTGTAGGACTGTTTAGAGCTGTCTTTCATACTGTTGTCTCTTTTGTCTGGAATTGAAAACCCTATTGTCTGTGCATCTTAATATTTGTTTGAATTTGACTCGTACATAATGAATAACATGGGTATGAATATCATTACAATTTGATATGGCTAAATTTTGTAAATATCAGGGCTTCAAGCAAGGATGGTAGATTTTTTTTCTGACAAATGTTTCATTTCTTTGATCAATTGGCAGATTTTTCAGCATGTTGAAGACATATTCCCAGTACTTGTAAGAACACTGTCCGATATCTCAGATGAGGTGAGCATTGTTCAGTCCAACTTCTGGCCTGTCTTACATTTAATCATAATAGTGGCTATTTATAAAGCGCACATATCCACCAGGACTGGTGCTCAAGGCGCTACATCATTATTATTACCCCTGCTCATTGGGCCCATGAAACATTCCAAATACCATCTCACTCAGCTCCCTTGGGAGTATCCGGTTCGTAAGTGACTTCGTCATACACGCGCACGCACCACTGATTACGAGCGCCCATTGGATAAACACTCAAGTTGCGTTAACTTCCGGTTCCATTGGTGCCATGCTACACCATGTACAGTAAGTTGAGATGACGTCACACTTACGAACCGGATACAGCTCAATGCTGCCTGCTAGGCGCAAGGAAGCTACTTCAATCACAACAACCATCTCTGCCCTCACAGGTACCCATTTACTCCTGGGTGGAGAGAAGCAATGAGTGACAAAGTGCCTTGCCCAAGGGCACACGCACCATAGCCCCAGGCTGGACTTGAACCCACAACCTGCAGCTTTACCCGCAGACCACGAATCCAATGCCCTTAACCACGAGGCCACAGCACTCCACCGTATTTTTACTAGTTTTTCTGAAGACATTCAGAATATAGTAATTGAAACATTGAGCGGTTTACCTTTTTTTTGGTATTGTTGGAAATGCTCTTCACCAGGTTGTATTACTAGATCTTGAAGTCTTAGCTGAGGTGGTTTCATCGCCGGCTGGACCGGCAGCAACTGCGCAGACAACAGAGGGCGCTAGTCAATCAGACCAGAGGGGTAAATCAGCCTCCGCCACCAATGCTTACTTCCATAAGTTCATGACTAATCTTCTGCAGCTCTTTGCATCCGACCGCCAGCTCTTAGAAGATAGGGGGTCCTTCATTATAAGGTGAGTGTCATCAGGTATCACTCATGAATTGGTCATTTGTTTTTAGTTGGGTAATCTTCTCATTTTTTGTGCCATAAAGAGCATAATACCAGCCAAATTGGACTGACGTGAATGACTTTGAAGTTACTCTGCTTATCTCATGCTTGAAAAACACTAACTGCCAAGCCATTTTCATAGCTGCCAACTATTACGAATTTTTCGTAATTATTACGAATTGTTTGTTAAATTACGAAAATACGATTTGCCACTAAAACATTACGAATTTCCCATTTTCTACCTAACGAAAAAAAAAATACTTGTAAGGCCAACAAAAAAAGTGGTATGCCTCTGTGCATCTGCCGCTACGCCGCCGGGCGGCAAAATGAAAAGTTTTTTTTTTTTGAAAGATGATGTCTCAAAACCGCCAAACTCACTGGTTTGACTGGAATCATGCTGCTGCACAATTTTAACGTGTTTTTAGAATAAGCTTTATGTGGCCTCTCTGGACTCCCATATATTTGCACTAAGTTTAGTCGGGCACCATTTGCAGTCATCAGCCGACATTTGAAGCAAAAAAATCAGGTAAGCTCCATACCAGAAACCGGAGACTTTTTGGGGGGGGCCTAAAGTATCGTTTTTGACCGAAAACTTCTGGCGAAATGTTGTGATAATGGATGGACTGGTGACAAGTCTAATAAGAATGCAGTCAAGCACCTGATAGACATCAATGCAGTGTGCGCAGTGGAGTACTTGAGGACCAGACTAAAACTATTTTTCAATGGTGTGTCATTTGTGCGCATCTCGTGGATGTGTGGTTGTGTGTACTGTATGTGAGTACTTTTCAGTGACGATCGTGAGCACATTTAGTCGCTTATTGCTGGGATGAGACCCATCAGTGCGAGATTTTAATCATGGAATTTAATAAGAGTATGGTTGGAATATTAAATTAGTAATAGAGTTTGAGTTTGTCACAGCGTCCAGAAAAGATAAATCAGCATGCGTTTGCAAGGTATGTTGGCGGGATATTTCTATTGCATACGGTGGCCCTAAATCATTGTGTGTAAAAACATTGATACGAACTTGAAACCCCACATCGATAGCATGCATCTCAAAAAAAATATGCGCACATGTTATTATTGTTATTATTTATTTGACTTCAACAAACAAAGTACAGACATTAAAACGAAATCAATTAAAAAAATATATATATTTTTTTATTTTTTTTATTTTTTTTTTTAATATTATCTTTTGGCCTACAGTACATTATTATTCACAACAAGAAGGGTATGCACATGTATGTGTACATGTAAACCATGTACCTGTACTCGATGTTAGTAAAGCTTTTGATAAAACGAGCTGTTGAAACTGACCGCGCGGGTTGATTACTAATTGGGATTTTGAAAAGTTGGCAGCTATGCATTTTGTTAGGGCTTTTCCTAAATCCTACAAAACGCAGGATCCCATTGACACATCAAGCCCCATATGGGCTCCGCTGTTCATAAAGCCGCATAAGGACAGATCTGTGACATGAGTGCCCTATAACAATTACTAATCTAGTTCATACTTTACTTTATATTTACTAATGACTACAACCATTTTTTTTATGTTCGCCACAAAAAGCGAGGGGGGGGAATTATCCTGTGGCCCATCCCCCGGTCAAAAAGTAGGGTGGATAAATATCTCCTGCCCCCCCCCCCCACCACCCTGAATTACGCCCTTGCTGTCCACCACTGAGTTTAACTAAAAGCACGGTAAAGTGTGTCTATCACGTCCAGTCTAATGTCCCGTCTCTTATCTGTAGGCAACTGTGTCTCCTTCTCAACACCGAAGACATCTACCGGACCCTGTCTGAGATCCTAGTTGATTACAAGGATCTCCAGTTTGCAACAGAAATGGTCCAAACGCTCAACAGCATCCTACTGACGGCAACAGAGCTGTTTGAGCTCAGGAATCAACTCAAAGATCTCAATTCGGAAGTCAGTATTCCATATTTGTTCAGTTCGATTCCAGAACAAAAAAATGTAGCACTTAAAGTCCAAGGCCCGATGTCGCAATGATAACAAGGGTTTCAGCTAAGTTGATACTGCTTGGATTTTGTTGACAGCAGGCTTGATGCAACAGATGTTTTGATTCTGTCGTTGTCTTGGTTTTTTATTATTATGGAATCTAAAATGCTTTGATTACAAGATTTTTATTTTGTGAAATTCACATGTATGTCACTATTACAATTTGTAATTTTATTCATTGGGGCCTGTTACTAAATTGGCAGTATGTTGGGGTTTTTTTGTTTGTTTTTTTCCTCTGCAGAGCAGCTGCAAGTTATTCTGCTGTTTGTACAAGTCCTGGTGCCACAGCTCCATTGCCACGGTGTCCCTCTGCTTCCTCACACAAAATTACAAACATGCCTCTAGTCTCATCTACTCCTTGTATCCTTTTTGAAACAAATTGGACTGAAAGTGGACTGGAACCTGTAACCCCTGAAAGCAATTCCAGTGCTGTGCAGTGTATCCAATGTAACTTTTCCTCAGCTGTTTTTTTTCTTTTCTTTTTCTTAGCTTCACATTTATGCTTTTAAAAATTGACAAAAACGGTAAAGTTCTGGTAAAGCTTGGAAATTCCTCTTCTCTGTTACTTCCATTTGCATGCCTGTTTGTTGAATTGCATTAGTGAAGACCACTGAACCTGAGACCACTAAACTACTGTTCCAGTGCTCTTGCCATCGTTTTTTGTATAAATTGCCTGGCTGCTTTGTCATCCATACCCAAAATGCAATAGAAAGCTAGAAAATACGACTCAGTAGTAGTAAACTGTAGTATGCAGTACTAGCATACATATTTGTTCGTAGTACTATGTGGTATGTGGTACTTAATACCCCAAATGAACTCTTTGGGTGTTAGGCTTAACATAGATAGGCCTGCTTTTCTTGAAATAAAAAACAGAGTCCATTCCTTCCTGGAAAATCTCCTTAACATTCTGACAATTAGCGGTGACCTGGAAGTCACAGTGCACTTCCTGACAGAAATCGACAAGTTGGTCCAGTTATTAGAATCTCCCATATTCACATGTAAGTACACATTCTATCAGGTTTCTAATCATCGTTTCCTTCTCCGTGTAAAATGTACAAGAAACAACCTTGTTACTGTTTAAAATTTGCAGTTCCATGCTTTCACAATCAAATTATCACTTGACCATTTGACCCCCCCAAAAACAAGGCAGTGATAAAAAATTATCATTTTAATAGGCTTTTTAATATCTACAAATCTGGCAAAATCCAGAAAAAAAATCACACTTGGCTCATAGTAAACAAGGTTGTCCGAGTTCTAACTTTCGCAAAAAAATAATGAAATTAGATAAGTCAAATTACACAAAAGCAGCTGTTGTTTTCGACAGATTGTGGGGGTATATTGTTAATGGGAAGTACAGTGAAACGATGCTATAACGAGTGAAACAATACTATAACCAACACCACTATAACGAACATATGGCCATAACGAACGTCCCCTTTGGGTCCCGAAATAGTAAATTTGTTATAGTGGCGTTCTACTGTACTATTGCATTAAACTTTCAAAGTTAAGCGAAGTTCTCAATATGTCACTGAACTAGTCTTGATACAGAGAACTGAAAGCAGTATTACAGGTCTTTTTGCTGATGTTTTTGTTTTCAGATCTCAGGTTACAGCTGTTAGACACTGAGCGTAACCAGCACCTGGTAAAGAGTCTATACGGACTTCTGATGCTTCTGCCCCAGAGTACTGCATTTACCACATTGCAGCGTCGGTTAGCATGTATACCCAACTTACTCCAGATTCCTAAAGATCAGAGGTAATTATGGCCAAGCAGTGTTATAGTTGGGTCTATCGCAATTCCTTTACAAGTCTTTACATGCCTCAAAAGTCCATCACAAGTCCACACAAGTCCTCACATGACATCACAAGTCCTCGCAAGTCTTCGCATGCCTTGCAAGTCCACACAAGTCCTCACATATCAATCGCAAGTCCTCACAAGTCCTTACAAATTCACATGCCTCACAAGTCCTCACAAGTCCTTACAAGCCCTCATAATTCCTTACAGTTGCTCACAAGTCCTTCAGAAGTCCATCACAAGTCCTCACAAGTCCTTGCATGACCTTGCGTGTCTGCCAGTCTCGATTCAAGTCACAAACTATTCAAATGAATTTTAGCAAAGGCATCCTTTTGTTATTGCCTGTCCCCTGTTAATTGTTGCCGGAACTTGTGAAAGACTTTATTAACGAAAGGAATTGTGATGGTCTCAACTACAACACTGTGTCCCTGGGACAATGTTAGTTTCAAATTCTATTTTTTTGCCTAGGCTTAAAGTTATTTGCAAGTTTACATTGAAATATTTCAAGAATCCTGATTTTTCTTGTATTTTAATTCTAATTCTCCAATTTCACTGGGCTGCTAAAGTAAATTTTAAAAAAGGCAAATAACCCATTGGTAACCCATTTATGTAAGCAAAATGTTTATGTTGGAATTTGTCTCACCACGTAAATAAACTAAGAAGTAAACCAAACTAATTTCTATGGAAGACTGCATTGCATTAGCACCGTGGTCTAATAGCTTTAGACTATGCTTCTGATATTTGTTTTGGCCTACTGTTTTTGTTTTTTTTAGAAAGATCCCAGGCTTAATTCCAGAGAAAAGACCATCAATCAGGTCCATCAATTGGGAAGAGATGCTCGCTCACTTCATGAAGATCCAAGCGGAGCACAACAAGACCAAACGTCTCCGCCTCCGATCTACGGATGACCAGCTACAGTCTCTCAAAATCTAACCACTCCTGCAGTGGACCTGAGTTGTATGTAATTCAGGCAGTGTCAATCACATGTCAGTCACATGTCAATCACATGTAATTCACATGTTGATCACAAGACGATCACATGTCAAGCACATGTCAGTCACGTGTCAGACACATGTCAATCACGTGTCAGATACATGTCAATTACATGTCAGTCACAAGTAGATCACAGATCGTTGAAAAGGGTAACAGGGAAGAAAGGGGTTCATGCTCAAGCGTTCATCCCTATCCTCTGAGAATGCTTGCCAAGGACAATCCTGTTTTGATGAACATCGAAAGTAAAGTGGGGCACTACATTGTGTTCTGGATTCCAAAGGTAGGGCAGAACTGTAGCATCATATGTACGCAACCACTTTCCCGATGTGAATAAAAAAAAATCACATTCATCTCATCTAAATATTGTACAGATTTTGCGTTAATTAAAGAAAAAAATGATCGTTGTTTCAAGATAATTGCAGGAAGCCTCTGATTCTGGTTGGCCCACCAGCATTGAAAAAAAAAATGGCTTTTTTCAAATACTGCTCCTAATTGATCATGTTTCGCAATTAGTCCGCATTTTCGTGGCAATCGATTACACCCCTGTGAACAGGTACAAGCCAGCTAGACTGATTCCCTGACCTTACAATTCCCTGACATCTATAAATTGCTCCATTTCATCTTAAGTGAGATCAGGGAACCAGGCTACAAGAACATGATAGTTTTTCTTGGTTTTTCCAGCATCTACGAACGCAAAACTGCAAACAACTTGTAACAATATTTGCTTTAAATTACTAACCCCCCAAATCCATCCATTTCTGAAAATTACAGCAAAAGCAAATGTTGTATATTCCCTTTGATAGTACACGTGTATCTATACACATTTAATCCTGATATAATGTATCGTAAAGTCTTTCCTCCAATAAACAATGAAGTTTTTTCCCCAGAATGAGATGAATTTTTTATGAGGTGATGAATTTCCATTTTATTTGCACTCTGGTTAAGATATCCTTATGTGCATGTGTCATCTTTGTGTTTACCATCAGATGGTTTTTATAAGTCAGTTTTACTTTTTGTAATGTTGAAAACTCCTTTTGGGTAGGGTGGGGGGGGCAAGGGGTGGTCTACTTTACCCTTTGGTCGAGGAGCGTATTTACTCAAGGTTTTTATTATATTGCATATATTTCCTTTGCTGACCTTTGTTAAATGTGAATAATCACTGGTTTTTTTTGGTTTTATACTGTTGTAATACTTCACAAGTCCAGTATTTAAAAAAATAGAAGATTAAAAGTGCAACTATTTTATTTTATAAATGAAATCTAAAAATATTTCTTTATTGAAAAAATAATGACCGACTCTAATCTTATGAAAACAATTTGTCCATGAAATATGCCACATCTCAAGTGTATATGGAATATGATGGAATAAATATACTTATGATTATGTTGCCAAGCTATGTGTGGTTTCATAAGCATCATGGAAACTGGGTGGCATGGGTGGCTTGTGTGTAAAGCGTATGCCTCTTACCAGGGTGACCAAGGTTCAAATCCTGGCCGCGGATCACATGTGAGTAGAGTTGTGCGTTGGTTCTCTCCTGTGCCACAAGGGTTTTTCTCTGGGCCCTCCGGTTTTCTACTCTATGTATGTAATAGACCACGGCGCCTATTATGCGTGAGCAGATTTGCTGATTAATTAGGCAAGACCCCGCCTCTTGACTTCTAGATTTTGACCAATCAGCAGGCGCTTTCTATAGGTCTATCGGGTCTTCGGTCATTCACCCGTGGCGCGTCATAGACTAGTCTGAGTAACACCCGTTATCCACGGAGCCATCTCCTGTCTAACGTCTGATATGTCAAAGCATGCAGATTTATGCAAGCCGCGCGCATAAATCTGCATGCTTTGACATATCAGACGTTAGACAGGAGATGGCTCCGTGAATAACGGGTGACACTCAAGACTACCAGAAATCAGGAACTTTAAAAAACTAGGCTATATTTTTAAACAGCGCCCTCTTGCTTTTAATACACACTGTTCACGAATGCACGTAGCACGCGAGTGCACATATGGGTGCAATGTGTTTCATAATACATTTTGGGTTTTCTGCAACTTACCCCCCCCCCCAAAGAACTTTGAGTTTTCGAATGCAATTGATGTCTTAGGCTGGAATTCGTTGGCAACAGAAACCAAATGAGTAAACACGTAAAAAACAACCAGAAACGTATCGGGAGACTACTTTATATTTTTTTTAAATTAAACTTTTTTTTATTGGCAATGACTTCCAGTATTTACTCACATTCCACCAGGCCCGTGTTTTGGTGTGTACTCGGCAGCCTTGAGGCATGTTAAGGCCAATTTATTTCCAAGGAAATAAAAAATCATTACTAACACCGGAACAAAAACGGGGGCGAACAAATAGATTAAGGTGCGTGCGTCGGTCTAGCCAAAGTTGTGGCCTTTCTCAGTGGGTCAGCAGTTTTTCCAACAACTTTTATCCAACTTTCGACTCTATAATAAAACATTTGGTAGTTATGCACCATCGAGCCTGGCTAGGCTGAATGTCTGGAATTGCGCACGTGCTGGGATTAATGAGAAGTCCAGACAGTGTTGTTGCGGGCGGGGCGCGGCGTAGACATGAACTAATTATGATTCTGCCTGTTCCATTCATTGTTTCGGACCAACTTTTCCCATGTACGCAATATATGATGATCATTCAATGAACCATTTAAGAGACAATAACCATTAATACCGATACTAGATCGTTACAGCAATCTTCGATAATCAAATGGTTAAAGTATCAGTTACCAAATGAGTCGAAGGGGTCCTGTTTTCAATCTTACGAAAATGTCCCAATTTATTCATTTCCCTACCACAAAATGGTCGAGTCTTCTTTCACGCGGGATTGTAGACCACGTGGTAAGTATTGCGCCAGCCAGTTACGATTTTGTTTACAAACTGACCGATTGTCCATTCATAAATTCACTACAGACACAAAGGAATGCGCACGTAGTAGTGGGTGTGTGACTGGTTCGAACCGGCTTTTTTGCATATTTGCCACGTACGTACATTTTGTATACAAAGTATACGTTTCTGCATATCATCATAGTAACGTGCATGCCGCCGGTATTTTCGCGCTGTGATGCGAGCACATGTTGCGATTAAATTCTCAAACGGAGTGTTTTCTCCACATTTTGTAGCCAGCCAACCATAAGACAAGTTTGATAATCGTTTCAGAACAATCTGGACACTGTTTACGGGTTGTTTGGTAGTGGTTTGCGCTTTCGAATTCGAAGAGTGTTCCGTTGACACGTAAGTGTGGGGACTTTCACCAGTGCAGTTTCACTCGCATCATCAAGAGCCAAAACCATCCGGATTGACTTGTAACTGTAAGTTACCTGTAAAGTTGTATTACAGAAAAATGGGGAAAGGCAAGCCAGAGAAAAATGGTGTGAAAGCAGTGGAAGGAAAAGAAGATACTTCTTCGAGTGCCGGTTCCAGCGATGTGGTGGTCCTGAGGCGTGAGATCGGACTATGGGGATGTGTCTCGATTTGCGTCGGTATCATGATCGGCTCCGGTATTTTCATCTCGCCCAAAGGAATCCTGCAAAACACCGGCACAGTGGGCATGGCACTCATTGTCTGGGTCCTCTGCGGTGTGATGTCGGGTCTGGGAGCCCTCTGCTTCGCCGAGCTTGGCACCACCTTCACCAAGTCTGGCGGCGAGTTCGCCTTCTTGTTGGAGGCCTTTGGCCCCCTAGCAGCCTTCTTGAGACTTTGGGCTAACATTATCGCCATCGGTACCGGCACAATCGCCGTACTTGCCATCACCTTCGCTCATTACACCCTGGCTGCGTTCTTTGGTGAATGTCAAGAAGTGCCAACCAATGCTGTTCGTCTCGTGGCCGCATTAATCCTGTGTAAGTACATGTAGGCCTATATAGTATAACTTAGTATAACAGTTACAGAGACTTGCTCTATGCAGAGACCTACATGTTTCCATATTGACATTCATACCCCCCCCCCCCCATGGTAATCCTTACTTTTAGGACACCTCTATTTTTTACAAGTTCTGTTAAAAACTGACTTTTGCAGATGACTGTCCAGTACCAAACTCCAAAGTGACTTTTGCAGGCTAAAGCAGTCTTTTTTCTTCATATAAACTCATGTTAGTTGTAGTTTTGAAAGCACTTTCGAAGAAAATGTGACTTTCCTACCTTTTTTCGCAGTCAGACGTGCATGTTGTAGTTCTCACACTCGTGAAAGCCCTACATAATGAAAGCCCGATGCTGATTGGCTGCTAAAAAAATTGATTAGTCTGGTTCCCAGACCAAAAGATTCCGACTACTCCTGAATCTTTTGGTCTGGGAACCAGACTGAAAATAAATAAATTAGTCTGGTTCTCAGACCAAAAAATTCTGACTTTCCTGAATATTTAGGTCTGGGAACCACTAAAAATAAATAAGGTGTTTATTTTTTATCAGCCAATCAGCATCGAGCTTTCATCGCATCGAGCTTTCACGTTTGCCATCTTGGTTTTTGAGTCTGTTTTCTGGTTGTCATCGTCGTCTTTTTACCCCTGAATTTCCCTCATAAATCAAAGCCCTGCCCTCTTTCCACAAAATTAAACCTGCTGATACTCAAGAAGGTGTCATTGCCAATTGTTCAGATGTGCCAAGAAGTATCAGAATGTCAATTTTGAGTGTCATTTAGTCAACTGTTTTGGTGAGTCTTTCCCTTCCTATATAGGAACGGGGTCCTAAAAGTAAGGATTACCAAAAAAATAAGCCTGGACCGACTAAAAATCCTTGATCATTCATTGTTGATGCCTAATTGTAATAATAATATCATATGCCTATCAATTGGCCCCCCCCCCCCCAGCTGCTCCACCCAAGACGTGGGGATTGTCACTAACCCACACTAACCTGCTAACCCATGGCATGACTGGGGTGCACTCATCATGGTCAGAATGCTAGTGATTGCCTTTTATGATGTACACATGTAGGTAGTACGCCAATGGTAAACAATGTAATTTGAGTGACCAAAATCCCTTTTTAGTCTAGTCTTACTCACTTTGGCGTTCACATATAAAATTAAAAACCCTGAATTCCATTTTGTTCTACATTTTGAAATGTTCATTGCCTCAGTCTAGTCTTGGAGTCCAACTCTAATCTGATGACGTAGGCCCCCTATTTCTTTTTTATCTCTGACAGTGACAGTTGTCAGTAGGTCTTCCACTTATCTACATGTTTACTTATCGTGTAAAAAATAGAGATGCATTGCCTTTTCTCCCTCATTTCTCAGACCCCAACCAACAAAAAGCTAAGAATTTGAGAAACCCTTGACAAATGCAGGCATAAAGTTATCAACTCAATTAAGCCATCTGGAGGAAATGTCGGATTGTCACGAGGGATGCTTTTGTCATTCCTCCGGTCCATTGTATTAAAAGCACAGAAAATGTCGGCCAGCCATGTGGTCATGGTTCATGTAAAACTGCATGGGACCGGTTCTGAGCGGACTTTGCTTGAATTTGGCAAGCATTGCAAGTTGATTTTGGCAAGCATTGCAAATTTTATATGGCATCATCTTGAAGTTGAAGGAAGGAAGGTAGCCTATTTTACCACCTGTAGGCTGTATCCATGTGCTCGCTTCATCCCAGTGACCTTTGCTGGTATCGTGTCGAGAATTATCCCAATTAACCTAATTTTGTAATAAAATTGCCTGTCATTTGTGTATCTTTACAATTAAAATTTCAAAAATCAGCATGAGATGCTTGGCTCGGGGTTAGTAAGGTCAGGGGCATGCATGGGGCACATTCCCTAGCATTTAGAAAGGATCAATGAAAGGAGTGGTTGACTTTAATGGAGGCCTTTCATTCATCAAAATGAAGTGAAGGTTTAGCGTTTGTGCCAATGAGGCGCAACGCAAACCACAAAATTCATGCTAGATCTGATATTCGGGGACCCTGGAATCAACCACGGTTGATTACAGTACACATTGTTCCTTTTTTGTCACGGTTGGCTGTCGAGGCGATAATCGGATTAAGAGTGAAAGAAAAAAATTGCCACCAGTGCGTTGTTGTTTAAAGCGGTATGGAGTGCAGATGTTGTGCTTGGTTGCAATGGAAATTATTGGAGCAGTCTGTAACCAACCCAAAATCGTGCATGCATGTTACATTATGCTTTGAGTTGGAATGCACAATACAACTTGGCAACAGGTGTTACTACCGGTATAGTGTACTGATGAACCATAGCACTACCATTCAGTTCACTGACAAATTTTATGCAATGTTCCAGGAACACCAAATTCCTGCGCAGCACGCACAATTAACCCTTCATCATTGATTTCTAATTATAACAGACTCTGATAATCATGAGCATGAAGTGAACATTTGGGCCTTCATTTACGCGTACATAAAAAGTATGAAAAGGAATTTGACAATAGCCTTAAAAAGAATGTTTGCCAAAGTTTGATACTACTCGAGATCATCTTGTCATCTGATTTCAAAGTTTGTTCTGAGGGGTCGTGCTGCAGCTAGGCGGTAGGCCTACCTCACAATGCCTTCCACATGACCTTTGTTAAACAAGGCTGTTTGTACCTTTTTTGGTTGGGTAGTTGTAACTCATTACAAACCCCATATCGACCTCTGAACTTGTAAACTGGATTTCTTGTACCAGTGCCCACCACCCTTGATCTGATCCCACTGCCCTGCAAAATTTGATTACAATAGATTCGAGGATGACAATGTGGTGGTCGGTGTTTTTTCTAAGTGCGTGATAGAGGTAAACTTTAAGGTCCATGGCTGTTTCACTGTTACCCAGAAACAACCGGTTTAAAAACTTTAATTTAATTAACCCTAACCTTGCCTAAATCTACAAAATACTTCTACTAGCAAACCGTAATATATGCCCTACTTCAGGGTATACATGTGCGTGGGATTATAGTATTTTGTAGCATGTGGTACTTTACACCCAAATGAACTCTTTGGGGGAATAGGGATAATCATTGAAGAATTAGATAACTTCTTACAAAGTGTTTTCTGTCCGAGATTTTTAAATCATTGTTTGAAGTTGTAAAATCATTGTTGTCAGCAAATATCATGTGCAGAAGTTACAACTATTAAAATTTTCAATTAAAAATATAAAGTTCTATTTTGATCTTAATTGAAGTACAAATTTTCAAACCGGGGAGGTCCTAAATCTCAAGATTTTGGAAGGTTTCAAGAGTTTTGATATATTGATGGGGGGGGGGGATTTGGGGAAATTTATGCAAGTGCCGAAAGCTGAATTTTTTGTGTTTGTACTTAAGATGTACCTCCTGCAAGGTGCATTTTGATTCAGTCTCAGAGCAAAGTGCGAAATGGAGGAGTACTTCAGCCGTTGTTCAGATTTGGTTCTTGGGGAGGGGGATCTTCTTGGTCAATAGGGGGCTCAGAAGGTGAATCTGAAATCCTGTAGGCCTCTATTTTAACAGGTTTATTTCAAGTAGTGCACCTGTGCTTCTCAGAACTTTCCTCAAGATGCCAGCTGTAGTGTTAGAGGGGCAGTGTTTTGTGTTTGGGGTGGAGACAAGTCATAGATTTTGAGAAAATACCAAGTAAAAATGTCCATACCAAATTGTGGTATTAAAGCTCTCATGATCTGATATATGTACCATCTTTCCAAGTCATAATACCACTTAGTGTTTACAAACGTACTTTTTTTAACACCATCACAAGGTCTTATGCCAACATTTCAAGTCTTGCTGTACATTGGGTGCTGAAAAGTTTGTTGAGGCGGAGGTCTATGAAAGGCATCACAATGGCTCGTCAACAAAGATTACATCACCTAATTAACATGAGAATACTTCTATTCATACATGTACAACCTAGAGTTAGTAAGGAACTTCAGTGTGAAGTTGTGATGTTGTTTGCCACCCATAGATACGCCCACAAACACACATGGTTTAAAAGTAATTCCTTTTCCGTAGTACATGTTTTATGCCCCAAATCTGGGTGTTTGTTTTTTCTTCAAAAGTCCAAAATGTAGGAAACTGCAAATATTGAATCACTGGTTGTGTAGACATAATGTTCAAATCTCATTCAAAATTTGATATTTTAATGGTATTTAGTTCAGCTGTAAAACTTTGAGTTCGTTCTCATTTGAAAATTCATAACATTAGACAATAAAATGTTTAATTGAAGATGTAGGCCTAATGCATCCAGAGCACTATAAGATTTACACTGCTGGTCACCAGTTAACACGTGGGAGTGTGCCTGATCTGGGACAAGATTGCAAATTTCCTCCATACGGTTGCTCCTTAAGTCACTGCTTAGTACCTCGAGTGTCTGAGAAGGTTTTTGTGCCTAAAATACCCCCTATTGTACTTCCTACAAGCAGCCAACAATTGTGTTACTGATTATACCAAGCAGACCCATTAATTCATCTTCTCTTATGTAACACCTTGCAATATTTCAAAAGAAAGCTTAGCACTCCTAGGTCTGACCTCTCTTAAAAGTTCGTCCAGCCAACATCCTCCCTTAAGCATGAGAGGGCGTAACTTAAGTCTTGGATTTCTGCCCCAAAAAAATTGTCTAGTGTTTTTGTTGTTTAAATCTGCACTGGTATGCAATAGTTGAATGGTTGAACGAGTTTCATGTTTAGGTCTCTTACATTGTGTATGTTTTATTGACTTAAATATAAAAAAAAATATGGATACTATATGTAACTTTTACGGATTGCACATAGGAGAGCGAGCATATCTCATGTAATTTTTGACGTGACAAATAAAAAATTTGAATCTTTAATCTTTGAATCTGGAAGTATTGTGTCTGTCTGGACAGTATCTTGATGTACATGTAACTGTCATTTGTTTTCTAAATAAACATTTAAATGATCTGTCACTCAGAATTAACTTACTTATTAAATTACCCTAAATTTAAACTAACCTAGAAATTGGTTTCATGATCAGAGATGGTCCAAAAGATCTTACATGTACATTGTACGTAATTACCTAATTAGTCCTGGACATTTGCCAAACTCTTGAATAGCAGAACCATTCTGACATTATTCCTTACCACATGTCCACCACAAAAAACGAAGTTCCTCCTTTTTTATTAGCACATTGAGCACAATTTTATCTTTAAAGTTTTGTTCCTCTTTACATTGTTTTTTGTTTTGTTTTTTATTCTAACATACAGAATGTCCATGTATGCATATTACTGTGGAAAATACCCTGCGAAAAATCAAAATCTGTCAATCATGTCATGAAAAGATAGAAATCAGATAATAAAGTTCTCAGCCATTTAAGATTATTTGTGTACAAGCATGCAACAAAAGGATAGACAAACGAACAAACACTTACGTAATTGACTTTACAAAGATAAGATAGGTTGCATAATGATAACAATTCCCTACATGTACTTGTTCACTTCATGTACTAGCTTTCTTTTACACATTGTGTTTTCACAAAAACAACTAAAGAGTCTATTTTTATAATGTAAATTTACTTTTGTAAAATGTCTTTGAATCAAACAGGCATTCCTGTAATACAAACGTGTGTAATGGTAGTACGCAAGTGTTTCTGTACTACTACACATCAATTTTATAGCACGATGTCGCCGTCAAAGCTATTCAAAAGTGGACCTGTGGTTTTTATATTTTTGTTCTAAAACTTTTTCTCCTATTTCTCTTTGTGCTGCAGTTGTGGTTTTCTACCTGAACAGCGTCAGCGTGACGTGGACCACTAGAGTTCAGGTGTTCCTGACCATTGCTAAAGTCATCGGCCTCACTATCATCATCATTACGGGCATTGTGCTCCTCTTCAAAGGTACAAGCCTTTTTGTATTTCTTAGATGGGAGGCGTGGGGGTGGGAGGGGGGGGTTGGCAGCTTTGTCTTGATGACAGGTCTTGGATTACGAAATCAATTTTAGTACATGTACCGATATGAGCCGTGTCCGAAACAGGGATTGTTAACCACTGGTATTCTCTTCCATTGGCCAAAAAACAAAGCCAAAGGCACACAATACCTGCCTGGTTCAACTGTGGCTGGACTATTTGGAAACTAGTCTGCAGGTCATGGCACTGGTAGCCTCACTGGCAGGGTACCGTGCACTGTGGAGAGTTGTGTTGACATTATTGAAAAATGTTGACCATCCTGATTGAGATTAGGCCTCGGGGTTGACACACGGTTGAAAACGTGGAGTTCCACACTTGAACATTTTCAACCCTGTGTCAACTCTGCTTCCACCCTGAGAATGATTTTGCCCCGGGTTGAACTCAACCCTACTCCAGACCTGGGTGGAGATTTCTACCCAGGTTGAAACTCTCGCCAGGGTTCAGAACAGTAGTAACCGAGCAAAATAAGCCCAGTTTGTATGAAACAAGTGTGAAACAAAACAGGGGTGAATGCGGGGTTGAATAATCTAAAAGTCAACCCAGGGTTGCACTGGATTCGGCCAGGGTTGAGTTCAGCCCAGGTTGAAAGGCTGTAGTGTGAAAAGGCCTGTAGAGTAGCCAGACGTACCCCACAAGATGCCCGCATAACGTGGTCAAGTGAACTGGGAACGTTGTGCCACATGAACTTGAAGTAATGTGAAGGTGTTATGCATTTGGCAAAGATTTAGTGCTTGTAGGAGTTCACTCAAAAATATTGCCTGTCTCTCAATCAAGTTTGTAGATTGACAACCCTTTTGGTAAAGTCATCCAACCCTGGTTGTCAAATACAGGGAATAAGCAATGTTTATATACCATAAAAAAAAAACACTCTTGAAAGACGTCTCCAATCAACTGTAAAGCACTTAGTCTTTTCCCATAAGTGTGACAGTGTTTTAGTTCTAGACAACTTGACAGCGATGCAAAAATGAACAGATTCAAAAAAATTGAAAATGCTGATGCAAGACGTCTGGCGCAGCAGGCATGTTCACTTCCCTCAGGACCTACCGGTATGTGATGTCTGAATCAGATGTGAGAGCCGCAAGTTGTTCTAAGACTTCAAACTGATTTGAAGGGGAAGTACCGAATAATCCCCGGTATGCTGGCATTTTGCCAAGAAGCGTGGACCTGGCCGATTGCCAAGAACATATCCATGACTTGGCTCACTGGCTTGGCCCAAGTATACATGTATCAAAAAGAATAAATAAGACTCTTGGCATGTCGACCACAGTAAATGTAATTTATGGACGTAGGTAGGTGCGTCAAATGTTTCTCTTTATTAGGATTCCTTGCCAGCACAATGTTTCAGCTTATCCAAATGTTCACAGATGCCCCAAGAACTGAAACTCTACCCAGTTCGCAGGGCATATGAAATGTTAACTTGTGCCTTCAGCACTGCACTGGTTTGTTTTGAGGTTGTCTGCAAGAGCAAATTGATTAACGACTTCACAGTCTCTAAGAAGGCCACTCTGAGTGGGGGGTTAAGATGGATGATACTGATCAGTCTTAAGATGCCTTCTAGTCTGCACTTTCAAAGGTTGAGCTTCAGACATTGAATATTGTGCTTTGGATGTGCCGCCATTCCATGACCGAGTCAGGTTGGGCTATCTATTTTACTGTCCCTCAACAGATAACAAGGACAAACGGATTTAGACTTCAAGTCTCTATGTACAGGCCTGATATTTTTCAGATTTTTGCCCGAAATCAGACTTTTTGAATCTGAGAGAAAGACATTATCAGTATAGAAAGAAATGCATCTGTCAGACCTTTCATCCAATTTTCAGACTTTTTTTTTTTTAATTGACAGTCGCATCCCTGTATGTGCATCACTGTCTAGATTGTAAAAAGCATGACTTGCAAAATCACTTGAGTTGGTTGGAGAGATTATACAAACCACAAACTTTTTGTCTAAATGTGATCAAACAGGTATGTTGACATAAACATTGTTAATTTTACATGTAATGCGAGGTGAGATGCTGTTGAGAAACAATTAATTTCCTTTGACCTCGAAGAACGTTCTGTGTATTCCGTTGTCTAGAAACCTTATTGTATGACCAGCGTCTGACACTTGACCCAAATAAAACTGAAGCTGTTTGCCTTTCCAACATGTTTTCCTCGCTGAAATGAAACGTTTTGAAAGTCGAAACGGTTATGACTCAGCAAATTTCAAAAATGGACACAAATTCTTGGAAGGTCTTGTGTAAGTAACGGATTAAATTAGCCTGTCACTTTGGATGCGTAGGGTGCCTATCGGCATGTTGAAAGCTTCCTGAGTAAATAAATGACTTGGCAGAGTGCAAGTCATCGATTGAAGCATCGTGCTTCTCTCTAGTGCCTGGTGTGGATCTTTATTGAAGAAAAAGAAAAGCATAAAAAAGTTATTTGAGTTCTTTCAAAATCTTTTGTATCATCTTATTTGTTGCAACTAAATCATTGGAAGTTGTGTAAAGGGCCAAGGCCGGTTCATACTTCATGCGCATGCAATACAAAATTCACGCCATAAAGCATACATGTACATGCTGCAAAATTCCCCTGAGTTGAAATGTGTTCAACTTTTGCGAATTTGCAGGGCGAATAGTTGCCCCGACGTCACAAGTTCGTGTTCGCTTTCTCGCGCCGAGTATGAACCGGCCTGTTGCCTGCTCTCACAGACTGATTCCATCTGCAGTCTTGATTCTAATTCTTGTTCATTCAATAAGTACGGATATGTTGTTATGGTGCTGCACAAACTAGAACGACCAAATATATGCTCAAAATTTGTTAAGGAAATGACGTTTCCTTCCCAGGAGAGTTGAAAGTATCACCTTTGCTCAGAAAATCATTTCCTTGTGACATGTTGACGACATGTTGACGATGTTTGTGGATAAGGTGGTGTATCAGCCAAAATGTAATTTAGTCAGATTCATGACTACCAGTGAAGGGGGAGGGGGTAGGGGAGGCGGGGGTTCAGCAGCGGTCAGTTGGGGGAAATCTAGAAATAGGAAGAATATATTTGAGAAGAAAATTAAGGAATCACAGACTCCATTTGTGAACCTGACATGTGTTTAGTCCTGTCTGTGCCAGCTTTTTGGAGGAAGGAACAAGTGATATGGGAAAGGATGTTGCGTTATGGTTGTCTTGAAGACAAGAATTAACGTGGTTGGGTGAATGACCTGCAGTGCAAACTGACCAACCACTTTTAATGACTCGACAGTAATTTTTTTTTTAACCTGTGACACTTCTGGAATGTACGCTGGATGACAATGCATGTTTACACTGACTGTTGGTTTGTAAAGTACGTAGTACTGTTAGTGTTAGCGGATGTGCTCTCAGCCATGTGGTTGCGAAGGGCAATTTCTAAAGGTTACGTAACACTTTATTTTGAATGAAACTACATGTACACAGACATGGTCATGTTGGCGGGTTAAATCTTTGAAATAATGATCCAAGTATGTGCTAAAACTAAGTCGTTGTGATATGTTCATTACGTTTCGTTGAAATTGGAAAAATAGGCCTCGCTACATGCAATTTAAATATTAATGAGGATAAAAGCCTCCTTCACGAGTTGTTAAATAACAAATATCACCCTTTTTGCCGGCTTCCATTGGTCGATACCGAGACCCACACCATGTCACGCCGAGTAACGCTAATGAATATGCTAATATGCCCGTCATTATTGTGGGCTGGGCCGAAATCAGTCAGCCAAAACGCCTACGGCACTTTGCTGAACAATGCACATGGTTTGGGCCGCAAATTGAAATTATTTTGTCGTCTTCGAAATTTTGCATGGAGATGGTTCACGTTGCCACACTAGCGTCCGCAACAACAGATTAAGCTGAAATTCGGAATATACATAGATGATATATAATTGGGATAAATACACACATTTTTTTTTTGATTTCTTTTTTCTTCCCAGACTTGAAGGTGACACTGACACTAACCAGTATTGGTTTCGCATCGATGACGGCGATTTTTTCACTGACATGAAGTTTAGAATGTAACATTTCAATCATACCAAGCATATTTTCTGAGAAGAAGCAGCAAAAAAAAATGTTTTGTTTTGGTGCATGAATTTCACTCACTGCTTATTATAGCTAGTACAATCGGATTAGCTTTGCCTAACAACGGCGAAGCTTTGCGATTAGCAACCATATGGCTGCTCTGCTTTGCACAAATTCAGTCAAAAAAGTGCTTACATCATTCTCAGGCTTACCTAATTACCTTAAGCTACAAACTCTAGACAAAAACTTTTCAAAAGATTTTATGAACTGTTTGAAATGTTATGTAGGAATTTGGTTTTTACAAAAAGAACAGATTTACATCAGGGCCTTTTTTTAATATTTAGGCTATACTTTTTTTTGGCTTGCAATGATTTTTGATTGGGCTAGGCCAAAAGTGTTGGATACAGATACATGCCAAATACTTTCAATTCGTAACTGACTATCGTCAATAATGGATGACGCATTTGTACATGCTGCCGTATTGCCAAAACCTAATCAATACTAACAACGACACTGGATTTACATCAACTGATGGAAACGCTTCCGATGTTGGTCTTGGAAGCCAGAACAACTGCTGCGTCATTTGGCCTTGTTAAGTTAATTAATAATAGGATGGCGGGCACGTCATGGCATTGGGACGACAATCTGTGTTTGTTTTGATTTGACATCAGAAGGTGTCACTCGGAGATGTCGGTGACCGGTGTATTTGGGTGACCGGTGTTTTTTTGGCCGAGGCTTTGCTTGGCCTGTTTTATCAATGGTTTCCATGGTTACTTAAATTACCTTTATTTATCTTGACTGCTGCAGCTGTTGAGTTTTGATATTGATGTTTCCGTTTTCAATTTCTGTTTCTGCTGTATCTTAGAGACAATACTAAAATCGCTGAAAACTATAAATTATAAAGAAATAATCATTTTTATTCTCTACAGACAAACTTGTTGACTTGTAATTTGATTTATTTTTTTAATGAACGGCACCTACGCTTTATGGTAACAACTGTTTTGTTTTTTCACCTTAATTAATTAATAATAAAAATCAACACTGAATGTAAAAAGGTTACATTTTGTTAGTTTTTTTATTGAATAAAATTTAATTGGATGTACTGCTTTGTTATAAATGTTGGTCACTTACATTGTAGCTCCATGTTTAGTGTAACTGTATACACATTCATGAATCAAATCCTCCTTTATTTAAATTGTTAATTTAATTAACGAATCAATATAGTTGACAGTGTATTCACATAAATTTTAAAAGGTTGATTAGACATAAACAGTTGCAGATTAATAAAGGAAATATCAAAGGAATACAATATAAAAAAGATGATGCAACCCTATTAAATGATCAGTATCTGGGCTGTTTTGTTTGATGGTTTCATTTCATTATCAATACTTCCGGCTTTCCGTACATGCACATCATGCTGTTAGATATTAATACTAGAGTGTGTGTGGATGTTTGTTGTGTTTTGTCTGGGTATGGAAGCTCAAACAGATGTCAGCTTGGCTGAGTAACTTTTGTAATTAATAAATTTGATATTTATTTTTTTTAAAAGTGTCGGTTGCATTCATGGAAAATAAAGAAAGGATATCCTAGCACGCAAACTTTTGCGACCCCGCACACCAGCCAATCGGAGATGACTTCAGAAACTGTGATGTCATGTCGATCAGAAATGTGGACTAAGCTGTTGATTGGTTAATTCACTGCCATATTTTTGTAATACAACAACAGATTACCGAAGACCCGATAGAAGGCGGCCGCTGAATGGTCAGACTCTTGAGATCAAGGCGTTGTCTTGTTTTACATAATTAATCGCCAAATCTGCGCGAGTATCATATACACTTTTGTGCAAGCGGCTATTTAATAGACTAAACCAGGTCTGCCAGGAGGGTGATGTTAGTGAAATGTTTGTCCTGGATTCAAATATATTGGAAAGCTGGGAGGTGTTAGTTGTGCAATACAGGATGGTCCAACAAAACGGACCCTCATACTTCCACTACCCTGAGACTCAAACCACAATGCATGGGGAATCTTTTTAGAAAAAAAATGAAACCAAGATCGCCCGATTCGGTCCAATAGCTTTTGTTCTAGAGCCTGTTTTGTGAAGCAAGGTGGGGGTCATTTTTTTCCCAATGAATTACTAAACAGCGCCCGGGAATTTGACTTGCATTGTAATTGATAGAGGGATTGTTATCGAATAATACCCACATGAAAGAAGTATCCTTCACAAAATAGGCTCTGCAGTAAAAATTACTGGTCCGAATTGGGATATTTTGGTATCATAATTCTTCTAAAAGGATTCTCCATCCATTGGTACAGGTGGTTTGAGTCTCAAGGTAGTGGAAGTATGCCGTTCCGGTTGTGTGTTTTTTGGACCACCCTGTATTGGGATAAAGCAGCAGTGAGGTTTGCCCCACGGAGAAGTGTCAAGTTTTGGTGGGGAATTTTGCCATGTGTGATCAGTTGACAATTAAGACTCCTTTTTACTTTTCTCCAAATGTTTACAGGAAAAACTGAGCACCTTCAGGATGCATTCCATGGTTCCGAGAACACCGACCCAACCAAGATCCCACTGGCGTTCTACGCTGGCCTCTTTGCATACGCTGGATGGTAAGATCTGGCATCTTTGCTTCTAAGTTTACAAATTTGAACCAAAACCAAGAAGTAAGATTGAAAATATGCTCAAAACCAACATGTTCTACACTGGCCTCTTTGCGTACACTGGATGGTAAAATCACACACGTATACATTTGTCTCTAATTTTACAATTTTGAACCAAAACCAAGAAGTAACATTCAGAGTATTCTCAAAACCAACATGCTATGTTTTGTCCACTTTTCATTGTTTATTGAGCTTCAAAATTGCATGACATGGGCATTGCTTTTTGCAAGTCTGTGCTGAGCGAGAATTGATGTCAGTTTGAATGGATTAATTTGCAGGCAGATGCTGCCGCAAGTGACGGAAGAGATTCAAAATCCATCGAGGTAAGCCTTGCCAAGACAGGAGTTGTGACAACATTCCTTCATGTCTGATGGCGCAAGCTTAGTTTGGTGGGAACTCATTTTATTGTTGGCGCTTAGCCAGAGATACGTAGGGGGTCACCAAGTTGTAGCTGCCAGGGTATCAGAGCATCAAGAGCAAATGTCAAGAGAAACGAAATTAACGTAGAGAAAAAAAGAAATTTACGAACATGCAGTTATGGTCTAGAGACAGCCTTTTGGACAGGCCAAATTCAAACTGGATGTTCCAGAAGATTTAAAATGTGGGGATTCGATCATTTAGTGCATTATTTGTGTACACAAATGCTTTCAACAATGTTTGCCATTTAAAAAAAAAAAACCCCGGGTAGTCGTTCTTGGCTGGTTTACAAAGGGCTTGTTTGTGGAATGTGTGTGTTCTTGATGTAGTTTTTAGAGCTGGAAATGCAGTGAATGATGGTTACGTGATAAAGGCTTTTTGTCGTGTACATTTTATTGCCAAAATGTTATTGAAGTTAAAGGCACAAAAAGCATTTGTGCCCTCTAGCAACTATATTTGTAAGGATTTCAAACAAGGAATTGAAACGCACTTGTTGTGGTACAGGTATAGAATATGAGCAGTTGCATATTACCGTCAATAGTAGGAGTCACCTACATAATAGGAATCTTTATTTTGCAAAGGAAAGGCTTATGAATCAATTTTAATTAACAAAAAAAAATCTTCTTGTCTTTGAAGCTACAGTCCATCATTTGCACCTATCCAAAAAGTAACTGACAAAATTACTGTAGTAAGCATACTTGGTTTAAAAATAGTAATGGTACTAAACTCCCTGTGAAATTATTCTTTCTAGCAAGCTGTTTTGAAAAAAAATGCAATGAAAAAAGACAATTACCCTTAGTAATTCATTTTTTAATGAATAATTGCTATAATTTGTTGGTTAAGTGCGCGGCATCGCGTATCTGCAATCGGCTGAATGAGAACGTGTCCCGGACGCTGAATTCGGGCGCAATTCAAAACGTGACTCTGCAATTTTTGATTTGAAATTGAGATCCTAGAATATTGGTTTTTTTTTGCGGAATATACAGCATTCACTGAGCTAAAACCTCATCAGGTTAGTTGTTAAGCACCCTTTTTTAGTTTTTGAGCACTTCTGAGCTTTAAACAAACATAGTGCAAATGATCATACCTTAAAAAATCTGAATGGCAAATTACAAAGGGGTCATATGACTAACTTAGAGATTAGTTAACGTTAGACAGTACCACCGCTCATTCTTTTGCACTTCACATACATTTTGTACCAGGGTATTTTCTGTCTTATATTTATAAATATACACAAAACCGTGAAGTTCTGCTCACCTGCATCCCTTGATTTTCGTCTTTTTTGTGTGAAAGTTAGGTTTGTGAGGTCATGAGAAGGCTCAACAAGAATGCCTTTTAAGCACAGCAGGTGATTCAAAGAAGGAAACAAGTTTTAACCCAAGTCCATAAAAAAATAACTTTTAAGAAGGTTCTTCCCATTCGAATAGCAAGGCCCTCGATTTTTATGTGTATTTTCCTGGTTTCATCAATTTATCTATTGCGGATCTTGGTTTAGATTCGTGGAAAGTGTGTCCCCGTAGAGTTAAGCCTCAGATACGAAACAGCATAACAGGAAATTATTGCAGTCTGTTTTCGGCTTAGGGTAGTCTCGATTTCCCCCATCATGTTTTCATGTCTTGAAAGCTTCTGAAACATGAGAAAATGTGCGCTTTTTTGGGTGTGTTTTTTAAAGTCTGGTCCAGTAGCCACTTGAACTAGTAAAGCTACAAGAAGTTTTGAATGTTCCCCCCAAAAATGGTCCAAATACATTGCTGTATCAGATTTGGGGAGAAGGGTCTGGGAATGTGTCAAACCCTGTTGGTCTTTCTTTCACTTTCTCTCTTTTTCTCCCTGGCTGTAAGCCGGAGGGGGATGTTGCGAAAGCTTATTCCTTCTGTGTGTATGTATGGGTGTATATGTATGTATGTGTGTATGTGTTCATCTTTTCAAACCATGGATGAAAAAATACCAGAGAACAAAAGAGAACAATATCATCCACGATTCCCAGCATACAAAACCTATGGGAGTCTTGCTAAAAAGTTAAAGGGCAATAGGACGTCCACGATCGACGGTGAACACACGTTTACCTGCGTATGTGTTTGTGTATCTTATGTCTTGGTTAGGTTAACTTTTGTCAGCACGATAATTTAAGAAATACTTTACTTAGGAACTTGAAAATTGGTTTGTGGATTGTTCTTGATAGCCTTAAGATGCCTATTGATTTTGGGGCCGACAGGTCAAAGGTCAAGGTCACTATTCCTAAAACAAAAGAAATCTAGTCAATGCCATAACTTGAGAAAAACTTTACTTTGGAACTTCAAATTTGGTTTGTGGATTGCTCCTGGTAGTCTTATCAAGCCTATTGATTTGGGGGTCGACAGGTCAAAGGTCAAGGTCACTATTGCAAAAACAATAGAAAGCTTCCATTTTGGTTAGGGACACTGACTTTACAAAAACAAAAATGCCAGCATGTTAGGGGGACTGCGCAAGTCTAACTTACAGTATTTTTTTGCTTTGTGAACCTTTGACCTTTTACTCCAGACAAATAAAGGAAGTGACTTGATGTTCGGTTGAATGCCTCTTTTGTTAAGCTGTGCAACTGCAATAAACGCTTCAAAAAAGGTTGGCTTTTTGCACCAGAACAACTGTCTCCGGCTTCAGTTCAGAAATCATTGTTGGCAGTGAAGAGTGTGCATGATAGATGTCGCGCAATTCTGTTTGAAATCATGAATAGACTGCCTCGGGTCAAATGAGAAGTTGGCTGCATGCCAGAAATATTTGGGCTTATTTTGGCAATTCTATTAAACACAATGTGGCCAAATGTGCATGATCAACAGCATTTCACATTAATACCAACATGTAGCCTATTGGGGTTATTTTTTTATTTTTTTCTTCCAAAAGAATTATGTCTGTCCAGAAAAGCTGTCACCAACAGCTTTAATAGACATTTTTAATTTCTTTCTTGGTGGGATCCCAGTTGGCATATGATTTGAGGATGCCAGTAATTGATGATAATTTATAACCAATTTACCAATAGTATTTGAATGTTATTCAGTCAAAAATTATTAATGCCACATTAGGACAGGAAATTGTATCGATCAGTCTGTTTTACTGAAACATTAACCAAATTTGACAATTTGCCAAGTTTCTGATGCAATCAACTGCCAAGTCTGGGCCGAGAGCAGACAAGGTTGTTTTTTTTGGGTTATCATCAAAACAGGTGGATTACTGGGAGGAGACGTAGAAGACAAGTTGAAATTGTGTTTTTATTTTTTAAGTGACATGGACATTAAACGGTGAAATGACAGCAGTACAGAAACTAACAAGTAGGGGACATACAAGCATGCATGTGGAAGGACAAACAAACAGAGTGGATTTTCTGGATTAAACATTCATTAGATTTGTGAGTGCATTGTTGGATGTCTGGGGAAGTAATAGGACATTTTTAAGCAGACTTTCCAATGCATAAGTACAGAATGACAATAAGCGGTAAGTTCAACTGGGTCGAAGCAGAACTATGTTGGATAGTCACAAAGTGACTTCTGCAGGCCGGAATTAATCCGGGTGCAGACGCACTGTTGGCAGAATAGCCACAACAGAATGTTAACAATCTCTCACGGTTAATTTTTTTTCAAAATTAAATCCAGCGCAAACCCAAATTTAGATACAAAGGAAATAATATTTGAGAAGAAACTTCTTATACACATGTACAATGTACAGTATGTAACCTATAGCCCTACACGAAACTCACTCACGGACTGTCCCTTATATCATTGATTTCCTTACAATGTGGTGTTCTTTCTTCTCAACAATTTCCTCTTCAAACTTGGACACCAAATATTGTATTTCAAATGACTATTGAATAGTCCCACTCTTTAGCCAATTACAGAAACCCATTCTTTAGCGAACAGAAATTGGTCCATATGGTACTGAGCTGGCAACTTCACAGTTCATGAGTTCAGAGCACTGTCAGTATCATACCGGCAATACTTACATACAGCACTGCATGGCTGGCCTTGTTCACACGCAGTCAATGGGTTTGTTTTGATGATGCAATCACACTGGATGCTGCATGGTTGGCTGTTGTGGTGTTCTAGAAGTAGAACAGCATTCATTTTTTCCCATAATACATGGCCGCAGTCGCCCGCAGCTGGTTTAATGATTTTCACATTCTGAGTGAAAGACTAAATTTGTGTTTATTTTGGGGTGTTTTTTTGGGGGGAGGGGGGTGTGATGGGAAGGTTATGTTTATAAACAGTTAGGTAATTAGGTGCTGAAGTGCTGAAAGAATGTCTCCGCTTGTGTGTCTCGTTTGTTCATTCTTAAAAATTGGTCAAGCCTGAAGAGGTAGGAAAGCGATTACAGTATATAATCTCACATGTATTTGGGCAACTCTCTAGTAGGACACGAATATTAAAAACAAAACAGCAAGTAATTGTGACATGTAAATTTAAAGTATGTGGATAATGGCACAGCCTGGTAGCAGTGTGAATGGACTGTCCATATTTGGAATTCTCCGGTCATTGTGTGAATTCTTCAGTCATTGTATGTTGTAATGACAGGGTCAGAGTTTATTTTGGAAAGCATTGTGATATTTATTTGGAGAATTCATCCAATATTTTGTTAGTCTAGTTACTCCCATTGTCTGCATGGATAACAGTAATTTGGGTTTTTTTTGTCAAACATTTTGCTGAGAAGAAAATTAATTACCCAAAGGCCATCGAGACGTTTATTTCCTGTGACTGATTCTTGTTTTGTTAAAAATTATTTAAGAAAAATCTGCTTTTATTACACAGAATTGGGCTCTAAATATACTTGATTTGAATGGGGGCAAGAATATGGCAAGTGTATAACAACTGCACCGACCAAACGTACATGCATAACCTACATGTACACCATTGTGTCATACAGAAATTGAATATACTGTGATTTGCTCAATTGATTTTGTTTGTTTTTTAACTTGCCAGCCTTGAAATTTATGTAACAATATTTTCCCAAGGTCTTCTCTCTTGTAATCCTTTTTTTCACGGACATCTGTTTCAGCCAGCCATTCACTCAAGTAATATGGACACAAATGGTCTTTTTGTTGCTATAGAAACCTGCCCCTGGGAGTTCTGTTGTCAGTGGGCATCGTGATGGTCGTCTATGTGCTGACCAACATCGCTTACTTCACTGTCATCTCGCCTCAAGAGCTACTCATCTCCAAAGCTGTCGCCGTGGTAAGTAAGAGGGTGACACCTCCGCCTCCCTCCCCTCCCCAAAAAAGTACCAACAAGGAGTAGCAAAAAGGATGGCAGCCATCTTTAATTACCGCCAACTCTAAGAACTTCTCTTTATTTTTTCCATGTCATTTTATTTCTACAGTAATTGCTAATTCCTAAACCAGCCCATGACAGATTTCTGTTCTGTTTTGGGGAAGTGTCGGGTAACTGGGTGGGATGAAGATGGCCGCTGAACTTTAACCCGCTCTGGACATGTACGTCTCGTTCAGTGAATTCTGCATCACAACTGACTGTCAAGATGCTAACTGGTGTGACTTTCTCAGACTGAAGCTCAGAAGTTGAAGAATACATGACTTCGACCCCAGGTGCCGAGAAATCCAAGCAATTCAATTGACTGAGCGAGCCAGAGTTTTCTCCATCAAACTTTTTGCCGCCTCGTAGTTCAATGTCAGCTGAGATGAAACGGCTTCACTTCTTCGTAATCTACATCTGACTACAAGTTCTGATCTTTGATGCATTGAGGTCGAACCCGAGCCTCATCTATTGCGTGCACAGCTCCTCGACCATTGTTTCGACTCGTACCTAAACTCCTATGGCATGTATGGCATACTAATGAACAGTCTTAAACCCCTCATAATGCCATTAGAGGATGGTAAGTGTCACAGCTCCAGTCCTGCAACGAAGTTTGATGTATCTCAAATTTGCTTTTATTGTTTTATTTGCTGGTAAATATTCAAGTGCCATACGTTTAAAAAAACAAACAAAATGGAAACTGACTAGATGTATTATAATATTTTTTGAAGGTCTCCTTTTTTCAAAAATGGGGAACTGCCAACATACATGTATGGCTGGATAGCTCAATTGGTAGAGCACCGGAACGGCAGTCTGGAGGTCACAGACTCAAACCCTGCTCTAGTCATTTTCTTTGTTCAACTATACCAAAAAGAGGGGGGGGGGAATGTGAACTTGTGTTGGCCAAAGTACACGTACCTGTGTATAATACCTCTTGCCTTGACGCATGTATTTGAATCATTATTTTTTTCCTTCTGCACAAATTTACATGTCGTTCTTACTAAAAAAAAATATATGTACAAGTCCTTTTCTGGTAATAAACGCCATGCACTCTGTCTTTATAGTATACGAGTATACATGTATACTACACTAGTGGACTAGAAGTGGCTTTTGTCATCAGTCAGCATGAAATTTGGTGGCATATTTCAGACTTTTATTTTTGCTGGTACAAGGTCATTATTAAGCCTAGTTCATACTTCATGCGGATGCGAAATCGAAGCGAATTGGACTTCATGAAACATTTGCTGCAAAATGGGCCTGAGTTGAAATGTGTTCAACTTTTGTGAATTCGCAGCGCCAATACTTACCATGATGTCACAAATTCGCGTTTCCTTTTGCTTTCGCACCGAGTATGAACCAGGCTTTACGAAGGAAACGTAGAGAGACCATTAATTGTATCCTGCCCGTAGTACAAGAGATAGATTAATGATTTTCTTTATTCCCGGTGTTGAGATTAATCTGATTTCTTTTTCCGTCTTTCTTTTCCAGGGTTGATTTTATTTTAATTTTGGCTGTTCTCTTTGAAATTGTTAAGAGTGGCATAGCTGGCTTGCTTCGCGACACAAAAAGTTGTCAACTTTTCTTTTGTGTGCAAGAACATGAGTTGTCCAAGAGGAACCCAAAAAGGGCCGTTTGGCACAGCAAAAGTTTCATATTTTTTCCATCTCGTTTGTTTATAGACTTTTGGTGAGCGGATGTATGGACCGATGTTATTCATCATCCCTGTATCTGTTGCTCTGTCCTGCGCTGGTTCCATCAATGGCAGTCTTCTCAGTGATTCTAGGTAAATTTACATTTCAATTCAAATGTTGAAGCGTTTGGCAATTTTTTTTGGGGGGGGGGCATAATAGGACCTCCGAAAGTAAAGCCAATTTTAATATATATTTTTTTAAGTGGTAGGTAAATGAAATTGCTATCGGCATTGAAGGACGTTAAAATTTACCATTGGAAGTAGTTAATTGAACTTGTTCACTCTTTTGAGACCTTTGAAATAATAGGATGTAGGGCCCACTAATTAAATCTTGGTTTAGTTTTGGAAAAATGCCAAGTTTTTACCTATCCCCTGTGAATAAATTCGGATTTTCATCATCAAAATCAATTAATTGAAAACAAATTTAATTTGATATGATTTGATTTAGATCCAAACATCACAATTACATTAACTTCTTAGATAATTTGGGGTAATTTGGGTCAACAACTTAAAAAAAAAAAAAAAACATGAAATTGAAAGATTGGCATCTTTCATTGTTTGAACATGGTTCCCAGCTAAAAGATGTTCCAACCAGCTGAATCCAGATTTAATAGATATCTCTTCTTAACAACCTGTTGAGGCATTGTACTGCAGACAAGTGTCATTGAACTGATAACAATATTTGCATCTATTGGTAGCATTGTGTGACAATGGGTGCTGGATAACATGGAGAACTTTGATTTGAAAATAAAGCACTCCTAAGCTCGTTGACCTTGCTATAAAATCATCACCGACACCACGTACTGACACCCTCTGCATCACATGTGTACAAACAATTTTCTTTTTTTGCCGATATTAGCTGTTTGTATCATGAAGTTTAACATGACGAAGTTAAAATTGCTGAAATCATCTAAAATAAGCAAATTTTACTAATGAATTTTCAAGAAATTGGTCAATTCTGGTGTTTTTTGTTACCACGAAGTGACACTGCACAGGGTGTCAGTTCGTGAAAACAAAAATTTACGTGTTTTCGGAGAGTGCGCGCATGCAATAGCGTTAGGGAGTGTCAGTTCGTGAAAACGAAAATTGACGTGTTTTTGGAGAGTGCGCGCACGCATGCGCAGTGTGTGCGCGCACTCTCCCAAAACACATCAATTTTTGTTTTCACGAACTGACACTCACTAACGCTATTGCATGCGCGCACTCTCCAAAAACACATACATTTTCGTTTTCACGAACTGACACCCGTCTTAATCATTTAATTGCTAATTAACTAAGCATATTTTCACAATATAACGTTTATAATTGAGTAGTTAAAGCATTTTCACGTTAAGTGATACTAAAACCTCTAAGATAGATGGATTATTTTACTGAGTAAATTCGTGTCAAACCTTTAAAAGCGTTTTTCTCCGATTTGTATTTCTGCAACGCTGACCACCGGGTGTCAGTTCGTGGTGTCGGTGACGAAATATGCAATACAGCTTCTATACAAGATGTAGTCGGTGGTTAAAGGGTTGTAAGTAAGAAAAGTCTGTCACGAGCCAATATGGCCCATCTGGCCGGTTTTCTTGGCATGAAAAGACTAAGAATATTTCTATTCTAGGGTTCGTGAATCATGATCAGAGGGTCAGGGGTTCGAATCCAGCTGTTAGCCATACATTGTGTCTTCGTGCATCGCAGGTTACTCCCCAGTTAATGCCAGTACCCTTTTAAACTCCTGGGTGGAGAGAGGCAAGTGGGGGTGAAGTGGCTTGCACGAAGACACAATGTATGGCCAACAGCTGGATTCGAACCCCTGACCCTCTGATCATGATTCACGAACCCTAACCACTTCAACTCCACTTCAGGTGAACACTTGAAAAGTGCGAAAAAATAGTTGTTTTATGAAACCGAAAAAGGAAAGATTTTGTGAAATGTTCCGAATGGAATTATGTTTATTGGTTTGTTTTTTTCTTCTAGGACCACGTTTGTTGCCGCCAGAGAGGGCCATCTTCCAAGGATTCTGTCCATGATCAGCATTAACAAGCGTACCCCACTGCCTGCTGTCCTCCTGATGGTAAGATATAGAAGTCACCGAAAGAACCGAGTCAAGGGGAAGGAAGGGCCATTGAAAATTGAATGTAGCAATACCGAGACACAAGCATACAATTTGGTGTCCACCTGTTTTCCTGACCCTGTTAATCTGACAACTGTGCTTTTATAATTCCGATGCACTCCTTTATGCAGTCGTCCCCCAAGAGTGATTAGGAATAGCAAACTGCCTACCCAACTAAAAAACTGTTTGAAGTCGTTCTAAATGGTACTTGAATGGCAAATTACAAAGTACCAAGGTAACAGGGACAGGAAAATGTCAGACTTTGGACCCGTAATTTACCGTATAGAATGACCAATTTGTACATGAGGATGCATACAAGTCTCAACATAGTTTTAGCAGCCATAAATTTTTCTGGAGTGTTGACATTAATTTGGCAATTTTGTACTTGGATCCACTTGCGAGTTACTTTGCTTTGCCAGTAAAAGCGAACACGAATTTGTGACGTCAGGGCAAGTTTTCGCACTGCGAATTCACAATAGTTGAATACAACTCTGGCGAATTTGGCAGCGAATGTCTTGTGGCGTCAAATTCGCATCGCATTCGCATTAAAGGGAATGTACATCATTGGCTTTCGCTGTAATTTTCAGAAATGAACTAGTTGAGGGGTTAGTATAATAGAACAAAATATTGTTACACTGACATGTTTGAAGTTTTGTGTCCGAAAATGCTGGAAAAACCAAGAAAAACAAAAATGTTCAAGTAGTCTGGTTCCCTGACTCCACTAAAAATGAAATGGATCAATTTATAGATGCCGGAAAATTGTAAGGTAAGGGAACCAGTCTAGCTGACCTGCACCCGTTCATGAACATGTAACCAATAGCAAACACAATTTGGACTGAAACAAATGGTAAAAATGGAGCAGTTGTTGAAAAATAGTTAGGTTTTTCCAACGGTGGTCGGCCGACCACCGTTGGAAATGTATACAAAAATACCATTTTCTTGAAAATGACTTCACACCAGGTGCCATAATTTTACAGAATGCTTTAGACTGTCATTTACCAACATCCTAGTAAGGTATTTCGTAAAAACTTGGTAGTTTTATTTTTCGATGATTGCAAATGTTGTATTTTCCCTTTAAGTCTGAACCGAGCTTTACAGTTTAAACAGAAGTTTACATATAACCTCAAAGGCGCCACTGTAAAACATGTGGCAATCGTAAACTTTGCCTCAAAGTTCAAATTAAAGTTGACTCATCTCTGTCTTGTTTTCCCCTTCATTTCCCCTCAGCTGCCCATCTGCTTGATCATGCTTGCGAGCGATAACGTCTATAGCCTCATCAACTATCTGAGTTTTGCCAAGTGGTTGTTCCTGGGTCTGTCCGCAGCTGTCCTGCCTTACATGAGATGGAAGAGGCCTGATATCCCAAGACCTTTCAAGGTAAAAACCCTGCATTTCAAATGTACTTTAAGAAAAGTTGATGCCATGGCAGGCTGAAAGCTTTGATCAGTAGTAACCCTTTCAGTGTACATGTATGTCACATCAAATAACCTAATATTGCAAGCAGCTGGAGCTTAAATTTAGTCAGCACTTGAAAATTGGTTGTAAACAGGGCACCCAATTTGCTGACTAACTGTTTAACATTGTACATGCATATTCAATCCAAAGTTCCATTGGGGTCATCTAATAACAGCATACAGTCTTTCCCATTCAGATGTTATATGTCTCATTCAGAATAATTATGTCTCCAATTTTGTTTGCGAATATATAACCAACGTTTCAATCAAATCCCCCCCCCCCCCTCATGTGCTGCAGGATAGCACCTCAAAAAATCATCATGTTTCTCCGTTAGGCGGTTTGTTAGTTAGTAACAAATGTTGACATTGTCTGTTGCTCCTACATATTTTGACCAATTTCAACCAAACTTTGTCAAAAGCATCAGTAGACCAGCCCCAACATGTCACATGACCAAACTGGGGTCAAAGGTCATCATGGGGTCACTGGGGTCAAACTAACCTGATTTACTCCAAACACACTCCTTCCAGAAATGACATGGCACAATCACGTGACTCATGCATGAACACAAATTCCTTGGCCCGCAGCGTCCAAGATATTTCCGATTGAGCTTGTTTAAACAGAGCAGTGTTTTCCCAAAAAATTGCAAATTCTGTAAAAAATTTATGAATGTATGCAAATCTAACAATTAGAAATAGGACATTTTATAAAGCGTTTGAATTGTCATCTTGGTTTTGCTTTGACTGTATTTTGTAATTGCTTTACAGGTCAACCTTATTATCCCTGTCCTGTTCATACTCTCCTGCCTCTATGTGGTTGCCGTATCCCTCTACTCTGCCCCATTGGATTGTGGGATAGGTCTGGGCATTCTACTGACGGGTGTGCCTGTCTACTACCTGTGCATCTGGTGGGAGAACAAACCCATTTGGCTTGAAGACTTCATGGGTGAGCAGAGCTTTTATCCTAAGACGACAGAATTGTCTCAAGTTCAAAAGAGAACAAATTTCTATCATTCAGTGCCAAATTCATTTGTTTGCAGTTGTTGGAAGCAATTTTATTTTGATTTTCATGCGTAGAACACTGTATGGCTATACTTTGTAGAGTACATGTACTTCTGAAAGAGTGCTTGAAATCATTAGAAAAAATCCATATTCCCCCCTTTTTTTAAAGGCTTTTAAAAAATGGTTTAACCCAACTGTGCAATAACTGGTCAGTGAACTTGACAGTTTTCACTTTAATTTTACTCTTTTTTTTTTTTTTTGCAATATAGTAAAATCCACCAAGTTCCTTCAGAAATTGATGCTTGTCGTCGTCCAGGAGAAGCAGACATACTAAATTCTGGAGGAAACAAATCCCCATGGAGTCTTCCCAGCAGGAGTCAGGGGACTAGACAGCAAGTGCATCTATTGTAGACTTTAGTTCGATGATCAAGGCAGATTGGCAAATGGGCAATTGCAGCGTCACAGATATAACACATCGGACATTTTTGGGAGGTAATTTAAGAGCTCAGTGAATAAACCTGACATTGTATTTTTCAAATCTGATACACCCATCATCTAGTAATGGTCAAGGAGATTACAGACTTGGAGTTTTGGATCATTTCTCTGAATCATTAACTAGATTGGTTTGTCACGGACATTACATTTTCTTCCATAACGCTGGATTTGCCCAGTAGTACTGCTGATCTGTATATCTCTCGTTATTTGAATGGTGAGTTTCCCATAGCAACAGTTTGGACAGTGGAATGGAATTATTGTCCAAACTGTTGCCTGGTATTCGAGACGAAGAACATGTCTCTGTGCTTTTTTTTGTTGTAAAATGTCGCTTAAGTTTGGACTCCAATCACGTGGTAGTGCACAGGGAACCTTAGGACCATTTGAAAAAGCAATTTACCTAGAGTTATATATTTTTTTACATGGAAACTAAAACCCTACAAAAATGGAACTAACAGAGACTTGAAACTATCAATGCAAATGACGTCTTCACTCCCGGGCATTGGGATAGGGTGTGGCTGAGTTGCTAGCAGTGTAGATGTTAATGACTTTATCTTTAATAAGGGGGGAAAAACAGTGTGGAATTAAAGTTACGAATGGAGACTTTGCTGCATATATATTTATTTTGCTGTATTGTTGGGTGAAGGGTTGTAGTTACGAGGACATGGGCTGTATGCAGGGTGCGTGTTGGTGCTGTTTGACATTGTCGTTCCCACTGTCCTCCAAAAACAACCTTCCTCCCCCCCCCCCAAAAAAAAAATTAATCAGATAGTTTATTCAGCACAATGATTTACTCAGAACTTTGTATCTTGCGTATTTGAGGGTACAAGAATCATTTATTTTTATGAGATATATCATTGATTTATTCACTTTTTGGTTTGAAAGCTTGTGTATTTGTAAGGAGTTTCTTATTTTTGAAGCTATTTTTTTTTTTTTTTTGATTTGTTTTATTTTAAAGATATATCTTTTATGTGAAAACTGTTCAATATATACTTCTTGTTATATATGGAAACAGGGTCAGGATGTTACTATATGTCTAAGAAAAAAATAAGTAATGAAAATATTAAAATATGAAACTTCTTTGTAGATTTGTTTTTGTTAAAGTCAGTTGACTTTTATTGATATTCGTTTCAATGTATTTATTATTTCTGGTGCAGAGTCTGCTTCTGAATTTCTTGAAATATTTTTGCTGTTTTTTTTCTGATTGTTCACTGCTTGTTATATAAATCAACAAAGACAAGCAGGAAAGAAATATTGAGTGGTTGTTTTTATTTTATTTCTTATTTTACGGCCATGTTTAAACCAAAAATCTTTAGATGGTGCCAGAAAAAAAATCATTTGAAGAACGGATGTACATGTATGTACAATTTAAAATCGTTTGATTTTGTTAAGCTCCATTCTTTAGAGCTCCAAGTAAAATAAATATAAACCTGTGACTGGTTTAATTGATGAGTTTTAAATGTAGGTTGAGTTTGATAGGTTTTGAGGACTCGCCATTTTGATGGCTCTAAACTTGGAACTCTATAAAATTCACTTTTGTTAACGATGAAATAGAAGAATGGAAAACAAAACAATCAATGCAATATATTTCTAATTTTGTACGTACAAAGCGTAATTACAAAAGTTGAATATTTTGCTGCTGCCTTTCAGGCGATATCATTAAGTGAACTTGATCAATTCTTGTCGTTAAACCGTTGGTGTGAAGAGAGCGTTTTCAATGCAAGAAAATTTCATGTGAAGGGATTTTTGTACAGTGCATTTATTGCATGAAATGATGCTGATTTAAGTGTCTGTAAACAATAATGACTTGGACTGTAGCTTCTGAAAAAACTTTGTTTAATAATTGTTCTTCTTTCTTTAAATTTGAAACAAATATTATAAATGCAAACCAACAAATCCTGATGAAGGGCACGTCAAACGCCATTTCGTGGTGAAAATGGCACAACTTGTCATTTTTGGATGCTTTTACATGCTTTTATCATTCACCATTCTATGAACATAGATGGAAGAATAACAAATACATGTATTTCAGATTGGAACAGAGGGTTGATTTTGCTGTATATATATTCAAGAAATACATTGTAATTCATAATTTTTATTGAACAACATTAATGCACTTTTTTTCCTGCAGAAAACTTCTGTAATTTTGAAAATATAATCTTCAGAGTTATGCTTGTTACCATTTTTGGGGAGTTAGAGAAACTTGTTTAAATATTATTTCAGATTTTGAATTCTCCTTCAGTTAAAGTTTGCTAAAGTAAAATTTTAAATTGCAGTTTAACTAAGGTAAAAAAGCATGAATAATCCAATTATGATTTATGGTATTTGTTTAGGTAACCTGCATGAATTAAGCAATTTGAAGTATTCTTTCGAGATTTGTGTTCACCCTAAATCTTCCAGATCTGTCAAAATCTAAAAACTGAATTGTGCCTAATTCTGATGAATTTGAAATTGTACAGACCAGATTGTAATGATAACTCTTCAATAGGATTTGTGTCTTAATATTGATTATAATATATTTTGTGGACTCTGGAAGATTTAGCCGGTATGTAATGAACAGTCAATAGTAAATACATTTATCAGCATCTCGGCATGAACTGTTTAAAGTTTACAATAATGCTACTTTGTTTATTTTTGGGAGCAAAGTGCCTTTGGGCATTATATGTAAATATGTTAAATTCTGACCTTTTTCTGGGATATATATAAATGATCAGATATCATATTACATGTATTGGAAATGTTTGAAGTTCAGTCTTCATTTATGATTGGGATTAGGCCAAGGAAAAATAAACAACAGTTGATCACCCAGGATTTTTTTCAAAAAGAGGAGGATAAGGGCATTTTAAATTTATTTTATTGAAAAATAGACTAAAGTAGTCATATTTAGCTTACACGATATGTGCCTTAAAAAGAGGTCCTTTTTATGTGATAGTTTTGGTAGTTGTCTACTAGTTGAGACCACAAAACCCTCTGAAAGTACTTATTGAACATTAGTAAAGCTATTAGAAGCATCTGAACTTCTGAAACATCTTTTTTTTAAAATCTTATGCCGAATTAAAAAAAAAATTGATGCAGCCTCAAAAAAGGAAGCAGGCGGTGACGATCTACTGGTATTTTTTTTTTTCCTTGGCCTTACTAGAAGTCAATCACCGTGTATAAATATACTCTTCATTTACTGAAATATTTCAAGAACATTACATATTTTGTCCCTTTCAAAATAGACACTTTGTCGCATTTACTTTATCCTTTTCTTTTTGGTTTGAATATTTAAAAGACAAAGACATTTATGTTTTTTTTTTTTTTTTTCGAGTTTAACCTGTAGCCCTTGTATATCCTGGTGGATAGAAATATAGAAATAAAAATGATTGGAATTATCTGCAAAATTGGATGTTTTCATTTGCTTGATGTGATGCATTCCAGACATCAGTTGGTGTGGGTCTTGTGACGACAAACGCAAATCGCAATCCGCTATGCATGTACGCAGCACGGATGCATCACGTCAGTGTGAAACACATAGTAAATAAACAATTCGCACCCTCTATTTTCAGCCAAGAGATTTAATTATGTATGATTTGAACCTGCTCGCAAACCTTATTTGAAACTGGAGTGTACTTTTCCCAGTAATTTCCTTGGACCTCTAGTCTTAACATAATTATAATAATAACAATCAAATCTGAATTATGATCAGGAAATCTTACTCAAAGTACAAAAATGTAATCTACTTTTCAAAAAAATAGATTTTTGAATGCTTTTAAAATAGTGGGAAAACACTCTACTGTTGATAAATAAATGACTAATATGACTAATCGTTAGCTTCAATAGTACCAAAAGTAATGGAGTCAAAGTACAGTTTCATCAAACTGCAAGCTAAAATTTCCGTTTAACAAATTAGTTTAAAATCAGCACAGAATTGGTGAATATGCAACAGATATCTGATCTCTTGGTCAATTATTTTGGGCTGTCGATATTTGCTCTGTAAAGACCAACCCGGGCAAGCGTTTCACTTTTATCATGAAGGCCCCCTTCAATGGCAGAAAGCATTGCGCTAGCTATTGTTCAGATGATCCCTCATGGTTCAGTTTCTTTGTACAATAGCATCCATTGAAGGGGGCCTCGTGAGTGTAGAGTGATGAAGTGCCCGGATTCATCTAAAAAATATCACAGAATTGGTAAATACGCAATAAACATCTAATGATATTTCATTGTCCAGTGAACCTTCCTTACTCTATACATCGTGTGATATCCAAAACAATACGGGGCCTAATCCATCATTTTTAAAGCATTAATCAATTTTCGTAGTAAATCAGGTGCTGCCTTAGAGCTCCCTGAAATTCGGCCCATGTCTTTATAAACCATTATTACATTCATGTTTCCTGGGATATATCACCGTGGACTTAATCTTCGACTAAATCTTATTATGGACAAAATCTGTTTAAAGATGAATACTTTTAAACTTGTAAACAATAAATAAGATATGTAATATCGATTAAAGAATTTTCAAAATATATTAACCAATAGTTTTTCTAAATTAAGTTGATAAATTAATATATGATTTAATATATAAATTCATGATATAAAGTTCAACTTCCAAATGGAAACAACATTCTCCACAACGACATTGGTGGAAGGCAAAACAAAGAATTAAAATTTACATCGCTGGAATTCAAAATTCCATAATACCTGACAAATTTCTGCAAATTAATAAACATTACCTTTAAAACTCATAAAACAAAAACATTAAGAGCTTGCAATCGACAAATAAGATGACGTCTTGTAGCGTAAGAAGTTAGTGAAAAAATGTGATATTTTGCACAATTTCCACTATCCATGTCATTTTTTAACTTACAAATATTGTTCAAATGGACTCCGTGCACGAACTGTGAATGGCATTATTTTTTTTCCTTACGACTTTCACAACTGCATGTATGGTGCGGTGTCGCACGATATATTTGCACAAACCAGTGGAGCATTTCCTTCAAAGAGTTGCGTCTTTGTCCTAGCATCAGGCGTCGTCGGCAATGTGTTCAAATGTCCCTCCCGGTGGGCTTGATCCCTTTGTAACCCAAGGGGAGACTTGGGGAGACCATTCGTGGGGAAATTTGAAACGCATGAATGAAGTAATACCAATCCTTGTCAACAATAAACTAAAATATAAAGACATGTTGAAATTCTGTAAAAGACTACTAACAAAATAAAAGCCTGTTACGTACCAAGAAAATTTTAACCAGTATGACTGCATGGTTAATATTGCGAATAGAATCTGACTGAAATTAAAACTGCTGTGGCAATGACCAATGACAAAACATCTCTGGGTGGACTTGATGAAGCAGGCCCTTTCTCCGGGGTGACATTATTCTCTACCACATCTATCTCTGGTGCCTCATTCATTTTCCCAGGCTCACACTGGAATGACACCAGGCTGTAGAACCAATCCTCATTGATGCAGTCACACGTTAGGTCAATAGCATTGAACTTTGACCCTTGTGGGCAACCTTCAGAAATAAACCCAACACTCCGGAGCTAGTGAAACAAAAAGTTGAAAAACTTGTCATTTGTTTATTAAAAAATCTTGTGAAATACATTTACACGAAAATTGGCCAGATATAGGCCCATTTGCAACCACTCTGTTGAAAAGAATAACGGCAGACCTTAATTGTTATGTTTTCCGTTTGTTATGTCTCTTTTGCATGTCATTAATGATGGCCATTTCATGTACGACACTAATCAAAATGTGTAACGCTATTTTGCATTCAACTGTGTCCGCAACACACACCTGGGGTAGTTTCGTCGAAGCGATCAGCGTTCGTTTTGCCCGGTGCCCATCTCGCCTGGTTCTCTCATCACCGGTGCTCACCAGTGTGTATATTGTCGTCATGGTGTACGAATTCCTCTCCTCTGTAAAACAATGTGCATGAAGACATTCCAGTTTATTTAAAAATGGTCTTTTGTATTTGTAAACATTGATACATTTGCTACATTATTAAATACAAATAATGAATGTTTGTGAGTGCAATGGTAAGAATAATTTTGCCAAGTGGATCAAACATTCCATCCGTCACTGAATGAAATCATTCTTTCCATTGCACGAATGTGAAACTTCCATTATTTTGTTTTATTACAATGCCTGAATAAATCCTCGTCAACTGATTGGTCAGGGCCATCAAAAGTGTGATCGTGCAATGGAACTTCCATTTACCGTGGAATGGAACTTCTATTTTTGCCGTGCGGCCACACTGGCTTTGGGATGAATAATTCAATGACATGTGATCAATGACCCACCAATCGGATGACGGGGATATCTTTTAACCTGAAACCTATGTGTATAGACTCAGTGCATTCAGCAACCATTTCTGGGGTACTGTCTGCTACTTTAAAATCCCTGACAAACAAAAGCATGACCTCAAGGATGGCTGCCATGCATACAACCCTTAAACAAATACCAAGAAAATTTGACATCTTTTTCTTACGGGATAAGACAGTATTCTGGAGTTGACTTCGATGCACATTTTTCTCTTGGTCGTATTCCGCCAGGCGAAGTGCACTGCCAGGAGGCGGGGGTGAGATCACGTCTCTTGTGTAGGTGACGGGTGGGGGCAATGTGGCAGGAGGAGGAATATAGACTGGCGACAAACAATTCAACAAAAAAAATGAATGCACTAGTTTTGGATAATGTGAAGTAACAAAGAAGTTGAAAATCAACATTGATAGGCAGCTATGTCTTTAGTTTACAAATTAGCCTGTTTGTATTAGCAATTGTTTGATAGTGGAAAAACGGACTGCACCCTTGCAACCCATATCTGCCAAATGTTAATTAACACAAATTTTAACAGACTTGGGCTAACCCCAAGACTTCTGAAATTTGTAAAAATATTCCAGTTTGTTACAAATATTTATCCTGGTAAATATGTCTCAATGAAGGTCTATTCATACCTGATTTGGAATATTTTATGAAGATGGCAAATTCTTTAGCAGAGCCAAGCTGCCCTACATGACACGAATGACAGAAAAAAAAAGGAATACTACAAATCAAAACATGTTAGAATACCAACCAATAGAAGAATTGCATTTGCTCATAAATATGTATGAGTTGTACTAATTCCATACCAGAGTTGCCTGCTCACACCGTACCTCTTTTGAAGTTGGTCATAGTGTTGAGCTTGCTATAGTAGAAGGCCGGGTAGGAATGGTGTCTTTCCCACGGACATGGATGGTCGTGCTGTCCACCGTCGAGCACGACCAGCCAGCCCAACTGATGACCACAACCCTTATACCAATGGCTGATGAAGAAACGACGTCCAAGATTGCCATGGCTGTATATAACAACCAATTGAAAAGGTTAACACAAAATAAGCCTATAACCATAAACCTATAACCATAAACCATGGCTGATGAAGAAACGACGTCCAAGATTGCCATGGCTGTATATAACAACCAATTGAAAAGGTTAACACAAAATAAGCCTATAACCATAAACCTATAACCATAAACCATGGCTGATGAAGAAACGACGTCCAAGATTGCCATGGCTGTATATAACAACCAATAGAAAAGGTTAACACAAAATAAGCCTATAACCATAAACCTATAACCATAAACCATGGCTGATGAAGAAACGACGTCCAAGATTGCCATGGCTGTATATAACAACCAATTGAAAAGGTTAACACAAAATAAGCCTATAACCATAAACCTATAACCATAAACCATGGCTGATGAAGAAACGACGTCCAAGATTGCCATGGCTGTATATAACAACCAATTGAAAAGGTTAACACAAAATAAGCCTATAACCATAAACCTGAACCCTAACCCTAATCTGGACCTAAAACCACATAAAAGTCCACACAATAATGGAATCATCATTTTCTTTGTAATCAAACATATTTAAGAAATTAATGTCAAAATTGTTGTCCAGAAAAAAAAACATAAGTCACGACTAAAAGTAGGCACAGTACCCTACTAAAGTTCATGGCTTACTTTTGCTTAAAGGCATATATCGGATCCTTTGCTTTTTGTGCATTTTGTTCGATCCTAATAATAACACAACTCAAAATCCAAAAAAGAAATGTTCAACACCTGACCCGTTGAACTTTCAGCTAAATTACACTTTTCGAGAAAACAGTAAAAAAAAAAGACACACACACAACCCTTTGATAACAAAACAGGATTTGGTCCAAAGCATTCTGTATTTCCAAAAAAAATCAGTCTATTGACTGATCGTTGGAAATCACCTACATTTCTTGATTTCTTCTTAAAAACGGCAAGCCAGACGGAATAATTTCACGGGGGTGAAGTAGTTAGTACCAGAACGACCTTTAATCCAAGTAAGCGTTTTGATAATAATTCGGTGGGTTACGTTTGCGATAAATGCAAATGATCGTATGTGCCTTTTGAAGTTTAAACCTCTACATCTGCTTTGGAAATAATTAAAAGTTTAGTTTTTCCCATGAAATTGAACAATGTAAAACTGGCAATTTGTGAGTTAATTACCCTTCTATGCTAAAGAAATTCTTGCTGCTCCTGCTGATGTCTTCAAAAGGAGAGGATATCAGACGATTGTCGCTAAACCAATCCATCTTGTTGGAGTCTGTACCATCAAAGGTTAGCTCTAGAAGTGGCTGACGACTCTGGTACGACAGGACTACCTTCACCTACAATCAAGGGGAAAAATGGACACCATGACTTGAATTCGAGCCGGTAAAATGTTGGTTTAAATTTGCCTCAGTGCCCCCTCGGTTAACGCCTTCGTATTCCTAAAGGGTGTCTGAAAATGAAACAAACCCTCAATGCCCGCTCTTTTTCATAGCTTTCAAAAAATACCTCGCAAATGTTGAAACATTTGTGGAGAGTATAGTTCATTAGCTTTTCACAAACGAAACTATCTTTGGGTGATAGCATCTAGCGTAAGAAAGTCCAATTCATAAGATTTCTTTTAGTACAAGAATCATTCAAATCACTTGTGTACTTTTCAAGTTACGGAATTTTAAACACAACCACTATTTAAAGTTCTGTCCATGGATCACAAGAGGTAAGTGTTCTTTCAGCAAAACAAAAACAAATCACATATGGATGTGTGTGAATTGTTTTCGTTTTGCTGAAAGAACGCGCACCTTTTTTTGGTGATCGGTGGACAGAACTTTAAAATGGTGGTTGTGTTTAAAATTCCGTAACTTAAAGGGAATATACATCATTTGCTTTTGCTGTAATTTTCAGAAATGGATGGAATTGGGGGGTTGGAAATATATAGCAAATATAGCAACTGACTTTTTTTTGGTTTTTTCTTGTTCGAAAATTAAAAAAACCAAGAAAAAAACAATTATTTTCCTGTCTGTTGTCTCCTGACCATATATAAGAAGAAACAGAGCAGTTTACATACATTGGAGAATTGTAAGGTCAGGAACCAGTCTAGCTGGCTTGTACCCTTTCATATGTGTAGATTTCAAAAGTGCTACATGCAGAACTTCTCTAAAACAATAGTCCCGACATTTGGGTTTCCCTTTTTTTGACACACCCTGTACACTCTCTAAATGTGTATCAAAATTTGCGATTAATATTTTTTAAAAGCTGTGAAAAAAGGGGCTTGAGGGATCGGGGTTTGTTTTTTTAGACACCCTGTATTGATCCCTATAGTCAATACCTCCTCTACAGTGATGGAGTCTGCCCATTCTTCTACCAAGCTGCTCTTGTACAGGTCCGAGTTGACTGCCGAATCCGAGGTGTAGTCTGACGAAGCCCAGAAATCATAGATGTTATACCCAGTGTGCTGTGTCGCTTTGAACACTAGACGGAACCCTGTTGTTGAGAAATGTGCATCATGGAATAAGTTTGCCCTTTTACAAATATCTTTAGCCATTACCTGCATGATGTACATGACATATAGTAGTATCGCTCGATGCCACAGTGAACTGCTGAGGCATGTTCATGCATACTTCTACATGAATTTCAGTGCGAGGAAATTGTTAGGGCAAATGTACATTGCAGTGAAAGTGTAGGATGTACAGCTTTTATTAGCGAAACAAAAACTTACCCTCACTGTCATAGAGATCACAGTCGTCTCTGTTGCATGAACTAGTTTGGCTGCTCTGGCCGCTGCATCCAGTCTGTGTATCTATGCATTCTCTCTGTCTGTTGCGAACACCGCCCCCACAGGACTGTGTGCATTCGGTCCACTCCGACCAGAAACCCCACCCTCCCGGCAACGCCTCCAGTGTGGTAATGACAGGTGATGAGTACGCCAAGAATGTAATCACTTCCACCCAGTCCATTCGACAATGCTCCGAGTAACCTGCCAAGAAGCGACCATTTTGACACATGGGAGGCTCTAGAGTTATCTCAGGATTGCGAGATTCTGTCTTATAGAAATTTCCTTGGTAAATTCCAATTCCCAAGCTGCATATGCTCCACAGGAATCGGTAAAAGGAATTGTCAACCGCCAAGCTCTGCCAGTAGTCTTCATCCAAACTGTCCAAAGATTCCGATGAAAAGCTTTCAGAGTATTCGCTCTCGTTCTTAGTGAGTTCCGAAACTATCTGTAGCACTTCTGTCAACTGGACATTGTCATTTGTATTCAATCGCTCAACTGATTCGATGACATAATCGCTGAAACTATGAACCCTATCAGCAAAGTACTGCACCCTGTCTCTTAAATTGCTCAGGAATCCAGAGGGCTCAAACCCCCGAATGATTTCTTCGTCTTGAAACAGCAGAATGCTATACAGTGCCGTATCAACGCTCTTCCAGTCCGAGTTTTCTTGAAACTCAAGGAGTTTTCGGAAATAACTGGGTTCCAGATGTAAGACCTGTAGCAAACGAAGAGTCTCCATTGACAGATCCTGACTGGTTGCAACTATCTCTTGAACGAGGTCCTTCAAGTTAGTCAACTCCTGCAAAAACTGACAGGTGCGAGATGACAAATCCACCCAGTCTGGTTGATAATGGTACCAATAGTGCCTCTCGGTATCAAAATCTTCACAGTGGAGGTTCACTGGGTCTGTAGGCCCCACATACGAAAGGACCTCAGGCTGGCTAGTGAATGCTGAGTAGACAGTTTGGAGATCTGAATCCAAGCTGGCGTCAGTTCTCGTCAGAACCGTCTCGAGGATATGGTACTGGTCCAAATGAGGAGCAAAGTGCACCTGGAAGGCAGGGTCGTCTACGATAATTGTCGGCTGTAAAGTCGGAGGACTTGATGAGGACAAGGGCTCAATCATATACAGCACGGCCAAGCTTGCATCACCTGTGTCATCTTGAAGGAAATAAAGGGATGACGTAGAACTCCCTAGAGAGGTGCTGATGGTAGAATCATGATGAGATCGGATGTAGACACTGTCAGCGACCACTCCAGTCAAAATGACATACTCCTGGCTCAAAACTTTCTCAACTGTCAAGAAAAAAATACTATCAATAATAAATTTACAGAGCTATACACAGTTTGTTGTGTGCTCATGTAAATAAATTCCCCAAACTACAACAGCTGGATTAAACACCCCCCCCCCCCTAAATTTCACATCGCAGGGAAAATGATTATCATGTGAACTTTCACAGTTGAAACATTTTTAATGTTTCATTTCAGAAACAATATTTTTTTAACCAAAAATATTACCTGACATTGGGCACATTGTATTTCTCGTCAAGGACCATTTAGTTTTGCATATCTGCATAATCAAAAGTCCTGTATTTTTTCTTGTTTGTTAAATGTGGGAAATGGAACAACAAGGTGCATATCCATAATAATTCAACATGGGGACTGAGGCAATTTAAGTCTTACCTGTGTATGTTTGCGGGACAGGTGTTGGTGGAACCACTGTTTTGAAACTTTCGCCAACTTCATCTACAAAATTACCCAAATATTGATTACAACTAAAGGTTGGGACTGTTACTCAATAAATATTCAATTAAATAAATTTTGGGGGCTAGTCGTCCTTACTCGCGCAGCAGAAGCTGAATTGCGAAGGACGCAGTTACAACATGGTCAAGCCGAAGGCATGTAAAGGTGCCTCAATACTCAGCCAGATCGAAAATGTTTATTTGCGGAGGGAAAAAAACCTGAGAATCCAGAGGAAAAACCCTTGTGGCACAGGAGAGAATCAACGATTGATCTACTCACTTATGACCCAAGCCAGGAATCGAACCCGGGCCATATTGGTGAGAGGCAAATGCTTTAGGTACTGCGCCACCCATAAACTTTCAATTTTTCTGTTGAACGGTGATAGGTCAAACATGGTTAAAAACATGCATGTTCACACCTGACAAGAACTATTTGAGCTAACCTTCTGATGGTGCATCAGTTGGCAGGAGCATGGCCTGGTATTCCGGCTCCTCAGCAGGGTCAAAGGTGTAACTGAGATCCTCACCAACAAAGGCGGAGTACCGGTTCTCTTCCCTGGCTCCAAGACAACCCTGTACAAAGACCCTTGAAAGTCTGGTTCATATTCTTAACGGGTGAAGTCAAAATGACATCTCAAAACATGACATCAGCAAATTTTGCTGTGGTGTCATAAAAGTCCTCAAAGAGAGTCATTTTTTAAGATGCATACACCTCTTAAAAAAATTGAGGTTTTTTTTTCTCCTAATAAATTTTCAATTTGTATGTTTTGTTTTAACCAACAAAAAAGCTACTTTATTCTGATTTTAGGTCATCTGCAACCCTCTCAAAAGGGTTTTCATTTTGCGCACAGACATTAACCCACCCTGCAAAAACCAAATTATTGTCCGGCAGCCAATAATTCAAATCTTGTGAAGAAATAATTCAATAACTAGATGTCGGTGGATCTTTTTCGTTCAATGTCTCTTTGAAAAGTGAGTGACTTTTATATTGCTAGGAAAAATAGCAAGTGAAAAAAAAATCCATTTTTTTAGGTGAAACTGGAAAATAGCACGGGGAACGCGTCTTTAAACCATTCTTGCTCATAAATATATCAGTACATTTGACAACTTCTCTTTTTAACCCCTTGATGCCGGGGCATAATGGGGGCATTCCTCCATACACAGAGCAAGTGACCCGCATGACTGCACAGACTTTGTGTGGTAGCAGGACTGCACAAAAGTTGCAGCTGTGGTCAACTACCCATTGGCCATGTGCCACAGCATACCACAGCTGGCAACTGCATTCCAGTGAGGATTAGCAGCCACAGCTATAGCCGCTCCCCGGTTTTAAGGGCTAACAACTTGTCTGCAATGATTTGAGAGAGAAAGAAATCAACTTACCCTGGAAGAGTCCATGTGTTGATCTCCAATGCAGACCATAAAGAGCTGTAGCTCAAGGATGTAACTAGACCGCAAGAACGCTGGGTAGAATCGGACTTCTACGGTGATATTCTCCATGTGATTGATGGTCCTGCCGCCTCGCATATCCTCCCCTCTATCATTGGCTACCTTGACAATCGACAGCTGGTGACAGGTTATGGAGAACAACATAAAGTGAAGGTTACAGTGAATGACGATGGCAATGATTATGCAGAGTGACAACAGATATTGACAACAGCAGAACAAAACAAAGTTTTCTTACTAACAGAAGCCACGTCAAAGAACTAAACTCAGCCAGTCATTCAAACAAACCAATGCAAAAAAAAAATGACTCCCAAAAACAAGTCAACGCGGTTACAAAGGGCACTAAAAAAAACAGAGCAATGATTATTTTATTAAAACAGTAGCCAGCACCAGCGACAAATTGTAAAGGAATGACCGATCACAAATGATATAACCAAACACAAAGTTTCTCATCGATGGAACAATTTTTCTAAGGATGTCTCCAATTTTATGGAAAGTGTCTCATGCTGTTGAAACTTTTCGAACCAAGGCTATGAAAAAAACCTTGTCATTAAATTTTAGACCCCTGGGTAAAAAAGTCATTGAATAAACAATCATCCAAACTTACAAAGTGAATGTTGGAGTCCGGGGTGCATTCCATTCACGCAAATGTTGCCAATGTTTCTGATCTTTTTTTGCATAGCCAATGGTAATGTTTGCGCTGTTTGCCTAAGTGGCATGAATTCATTGTCTGCCGATAACAAGTGCCGTGTACAAGCTACAGATGGAAGTTGATTAATCATACTTTGAGGATTTGTGAATGTTCTTTTCACGACCTCTCACTTTTATTTTCTAACCAAGATAATTGACTGACCGTGACGCTATCCTTCTGTTCATCCACTGCGTCCACAGTTGTCTGGAGTGTCAAATCAATCCTCACTTCCCACGGCGGTAGATCACTAGTCATATTACAACCTCAAAATAAAAACCAATTCATGGGCAACATCAATCAATGTAAAGAAAAACAATGCTAGATTTTTCCCAAATCTATCAGCCATGCAGTTACAACAAAAGGCAAAGCCAAATTCTATTTCGCTCTGGAAATTGATCTTCCCACTAACTTTTTATTTTAATATCAAGTTTTAACCAGTTCACCCCGGGATTATTTTGACAGTGACCAAACCCAGGTGCGGGATTGTTTTTCACGAACCTCGATCCCCAGACGGGTTCAGGCCGTCATCTGCGGGTAGCACACCAAGATATTTCCGGCCTCGCTCGCTGCGAGCAGGTCGCAGTGCGTGTTTATCCATCATCCATTCCGAATACTGCAAAACCTTTGGTGTATACACGTCATCCGACGCAAGCTGGTTAAGGGGCTGCTAAAGCCATTTTTTTTTTCTTTGTGAGGTGGAATTTGCCTTGGGGAGATATAAGTTGTATAGTGGTTTTTTTGGCCCAATAGATCAGCGAGGCACAAACAAATCCAACATAAACAGAAAACACTTCTTTACAAATATTTCTGCCCATCTCTGCCCTCACAGGTAAGCATTTACTCCCAAGAGGAAATAACAATAATAATAATAAAAAGTTATAAAACGCTGGTATCTAGGAAAACCTTTCCACTGCGCTGTGGTCTGAAACAATTAATATTGTGACAAACTGTCCTGCCCAAGGACAAACATGCAACAATGTTACATAGGAAAGCATTGTCTCACCCTCAGTCGTGTTCAGAGTCTGGCATATGTAAGAGTCAAAGTTGAACTGGAAGACACCAGTAGCATCCAAGGGAAGCTCCTGCACCAAGGCTGAGATATCCATCTTCAAAACCATCTCAAATTCCCAGGATTGTAGACAATACTTGGGCTGACGGAGATTACATAGCGAGGTTTTTTCCAACGTGGAGGGAGGCTGTCAGAGAAAGATCAGATGGGTGAGTTTTAGCCAGGGGAGAACTAATTATAGTTACTCATATTCATCAATGAGCATTCTTGAACCTTTTTTTCCAAGGTAGGTCTAAAACCACACCAGCATGACGATCTTAACAGCCAGTTTGCTTTCTCTCTAAAACACACAGTACAAATGACAAATGACACTGGACACTGACAAATTATCATCACTAAATAACTGAATCTCTTACAACAAAAACATTATCCTGAAATGTTACCCTTGAGTACTTCCGTCAGAGTAGCTTACCCAACTAACAACTTCTTCCAAGGAGTTCCCCTGGACTTCAGGTTCGTAGATCTCGGTTCCATTTTGGAAGACGACCATGGAACGATTCCTGGCCGGCAGCTGTGTTGAGAAGCCCATCTGCAGACGAGCACGCGACAGGTCCGGTGTGCCGTCGCTCAGGAGAAATGGCTCGACGATGGCAAAGTCAAATACAACCAAGAGCTGACCGATCTCGTCTATTAGTCGGTCACTTACAATTGGGACAGAACTCACCACAAAACTGTAAAAGGTGAAAGAATATAATTTGTTTCGGAGCATTTGTACTTTAAATAGCTAACTTTCCTCAACTTTCAAAGTCAGTAAAAGCAATTGCACAGTGCAACCTGAAAACTAATTATCTTTTTCGAAGCAGAAAACAACCAGAACATTTCCAATATTATACATATAAACTAGAATTCAGATAGACCAGATTAAATCCGAATTGTCTCCGACAGCATCAGCCCCAGAGATTTGTTGTTAAACCCATAGATAACAATTTGCAAACAGAGTTAATTTAACTCCCTCTGGGCCTGGGGTAAATGCCTCCAATCAACTATCACAAACCCCCCCCCCCTTCCTGAAAACTAGATCCGCCCCTGATACTGCATGGATCAACTAGGGGACCAGTTTTACTATTCCAATCCAGTGATGTAGTGCCTTGATGCTGGGCCTTGGCCTTAAGGCTGCCTTAAGGCTGGATTTTAGGGCCTTGGCCTTGGCCTCGAGGCTTGAGGGCAAAAGCCTTGGCCTTGGCCTTGGCCTTGAGGGTTCAGGGCCTTGCGATTTTGAGTCAAGGCTCTTCAAGGCCCATAGATATTTGCATTTTCCAGATAAATCTGTTTGAAATTTTGCTGTTACCATTTTAATCGTAGTACCGTGGAGGAGGGAAGCACCCTATAGATTTTTGTGTTGGTACACTTCCACTTTTGTACCATCACATTTTGTTACCATTGTAGTAGATTTGCTACAAAAATATTCCGTACACTTGTGGGGCTAATGAGATGATCACTTTAATTGCATATAACTATGGAATAGATCTGATTGGTTGTATATGTCTCCCTGATAAGTGCTAAAGATTTGCATGTATCTGTTTTAGATAATGCTGATATTTCTGACCATGTTGGGCCAGCAAATAAAAATTTCCCAACTCAGTTTCTTGGATCCCCCTTTTGTTACACTTGGGAGAACTGTGTGTCAATATAGAAGTAAATCATTATTTTGTTTAGTTAAACCATATTAAAGACCTGAACTTATAGTTTAATAGATACAGTGCAGTCATAAAACGGTGTAGGCCTATGCGAGCATGTTGATTGCAATTAAAGAAATGTTTTTTTCGTAACGAGCAATTCGTGATGATAAGGGCGGATCCAGGGGGCCAAAATGGGCCATCCGGCCCCCCCCCCCCAAAAAAACGAAACCATTTCTTTTAATGTGAAGTCATAATAAAGGCAGGCAATGAGTACACCACCATCTTTTCCCTCAAAAAACATCGGTTAAAATGGTCAGAAATTGCCTCAAATCGCACCACAGAGCATCTCGAATCCAAAAATTTTTCGGGGCCCTTAAGCGGGCCCCGAAGCCCAAGCCGTAATTTTTTGACTCCCTTTTTTCGGGGGGACCAAAATTTCTTTGGCCCCCCCCCCCAAAAAAAATTGTGTTCTGGATCCGCCCTTGCGTGATGATGTGTCACTCATGTGACTATAATTAGTTCTATATCAGTGGTCATTTCATAAAACAGGGCCTTGGCCTTGGCCTTGGCCTTGAGGGTTAAGCCCTGGCCTTGGCCTCGAGACTTGAGGGTCAAAGCCTTGGCCTTGGCCTTGGCCTTGAGGGTCAAAGCCTTGGCCTTGGCCTTGAGGGTCAAAGCCTTTGCTCCAACACTGTTCCAATCTAATGATGTGCATCGGGTCGGGTTGACCAGGCCAAACCGGCCCGAAACATTAGAGATATAAACTGAATCCGAACCGAAACCGATCTTAACTCCCTCAAACCAACCCGACCCGACCCGACAAAAAATAAGGTAAAACCAACCTGAACCGACCAACCCGAAAAAAAAAACAAAAAAAACCCAAATACTTTGCTTGGACAAAGTGATCACTTTTTTGTGCCTGCCCTTACCCACGTGGCATGAATTCTTTTGCAAAACCATGGTCTCTCTCTCTGTCATACTCAGTTGGTTGATCGAGAGTAACTCCGCTTATTGAACAAACACATGGTATCATCACGCGGTATCATGAAAACTGTTACAATGTATCTATTTCACTGTCAGTCCCGTCCACTAGAGAAATTAATACTGTGGGAACTTGATAGTACGCACGTTGGCCACCGACCGACCCGACCCGAAGTCGGTTTCGGGTCGTTTTTCCACATCATTATTCCACTCACAGCAGTCAATAGTTGTAAACTATCTACCTTCAAACACTTACTTGACCATTGCAATTCGTGCCAGCCTCCACACAAGTTTAATGTGCGTCTGAACATAAGCCACTGCAGGGACGTGAACAGCGCCCCCTGGGGACCAATCAGGTACAGGGCGTATGTTGGTAGCGTAAAGGACGGTGGTGTACTGAATCTCCTCAAAATGGATGCTAAAATCCCAAATGTTGGACCCATCCGACCTCTCGCAGTAAATGAAGGTGTCGAGATTGCCGTCATAACGTATCTGTTGACAAACAAGAAATCATCAATATCAGAAATTCTGAAAGAAATTAAAAACTGTGCTAGATCCAAGTCTGCCACAAAAAGAAAAGTCAGCTGAAGTATGCCTTCTCCCTTTCTAGCATCCTATCCTAATAATGGGGCAATTTTATGAGATTTACAATTTATTTGTGATGGCTCCAGCACACACCAAAACAGCCTGAAGTTGCACTGCCATATTTTTGAGATAGCTTGCAGCCTATAAATTACATAGAATATTGATGCAAAATGTGACCTGGAAATACCTTTAGTATAAATCTGTCTGATTTGTCTGATTCCCATATTCTATACATCATTGGAAAGCTTATTCAACATCCATTCCCATGAGCCTAACATCCTAGTTTTAAAAAACTGTTCCAAGTGACTGATTTTGCTCTAGACGGTTACATTTAGTCTTAAACTTTTGAGAAAACATTTTGTTCTAGATTAGACATGGTTCTAGACTTGACAAATTTATAGGGAAGTAATATTTCAAAAGACAAGACAGCTTCAGACCAGACGTTCGCAGGTATTTAACAGAGATTTTGAAGAAAAAAAGAATTTGGAGCAGCCAAACTGGCCACTAACCTCATCAAGACGAATCCCGGAAGTTGTATTATCACCTCCTCGGAGATACTCAGAGAAAAGATTCTTGACACCAGAGCTGTTGTGGGACTGGAAGAAGTCATCGTCAAAGTACTTATCGCCCCATCTTAGATTCTCCTCGACGTTGGAGCACTGGCCGGTTCTACCGGACCACAAATCGCCGGTTTGATGGTTGATGGGAGTAACCGTCTTGTAGCGGTAAGGCTGAAAGTCAAGAAGCCAAAGTTCTCTTGCACCTTGGAAAGAATGAGGTTTGGGTGAGAACAGTTGGAAGGAAAATATGGGGATATGTACAAAACTGGTTCCTGCTGTAAGACATCTTAGCTATCCAGACAGGCTAGAGGCACTCGACTTGGAGAGCCTAGAACAAAGGAGAACAAGAGGCGACCCTATAGAAGTGTTCAAGATTTTCAACGGATTTGACAAAACAGAACCAACAAGATTCTTCAAAATATCCAACACAAGAGAAACAAGAGGACACAACATGAAGATCTTTAAGAGTGGGGTGAACAAAGCTCTGAGATGCAGGCAAGACTTTTTCTCCCAGAGAGTAGTCAACACCTGGAACGATCTACCAAGTTATGTTGTGAATGCCAAGACCACAAATTCTTTCAAACATGAGTTCGACGAGTACTGGAAGAGATATGGGGGAAAGATTTCCATATAAGAAGTTCACTAATTTTCCTCTATTGACTAACAAGCCCCCAGATAGCAGTTTCATGTCATCAAAGTCAATTTGAGCAGAGAGAAAATACAAGCATTTTCAGAATAACTTTTTAATCCAAAATCTTACTCACAGGGTACACAGGGTGTTGAGTGAACTTCGTATATGGAAATCTTTCCTTCGAAGTGTTTCCTAAAAAACTTGGAAATGTTTCTCAGTCCCATATTATATTCATGTCTTTTCAACATTTTGCAATGACTGACCATCATTGAGCGTCAGGGTGCAACATTCTTTCCCTCAGTCACGCCTTAATACTACACAAGTGAAGGGTTAGTATCGTTCCTTCTTGACTGACCGTATGTAAATCACATCTCACCGATGGTATCTTCTAAGACGACATCAAGTTCCGCGGTCTCACCGTTCACCGTGAATTTCCTGATCCTTGCCCGGCCCATGTCGCCAAACAACCCATCGGTCGTCTTGTCTGGAACGACTACACCGAGCTGAGATCCCTGCGAAATCCAAGTCATCTGACGAATGCACAGACACATCCACAGCACGATGATCTTCACCATCGACTTCATGGTGTTTGACGGTGGAATGCAGGTAAAAAGACTTCGACTGATATTCAGCTCATGGCTTTCTTTTTAAAATAATTGGGTTGACCAAAAAGCCCCCAAAACGCGGCGCGCCTCCACTCAAGAAAGAATGCATGTATTGCATGGCACCCGTTAGCGCGCGAAAAAAAAAGGTGCACGAGGTTCGTTAAGCCAAACTTTTGATTCTCAGAAATAAATATTATTATAACAAAATAACCAATGTGAAAAGATTTAAGGGGAAAAGGGAAAATCGAAAGGACAGAATGCCGATAACTTCTTTCATATGCAAGCTGTCTATTGAAGATTTGAAACAAACTGAGTTTACGCAAATACTCTATACATGTAGGACAAGGCCTACACGTTACTAACTAGCGGGAAAATTAATAATTATAATAAAAGGAATCAAAATATCCCGGGGGGAATTAAAGAAAACTTTTGAATCGAAATGACCACAATGGGAAAGAAATGTTCCAATTTTCACCCAGCAATATTTTATTTTAGGCAACGATGTTGATAATGTAATTATTTTTGTTAACACAGCAATATTGTACATCTCATGCAGATCTGTCTTTTAATATATATACTGGCTGGGCGGTAAGTTCCAACCAATGGACCCACTTTTGAAAAACCATCAAGTTCAAGAAATCAAGAGATTACACAAAAAGTTTAGTTCAAATTCAAGGAAAATAGAAATAAAGGGAATACTTTTGTTTGCAATCAGGTGCGGACAACACCAAAATAACTGGGGGACATGACAAGTCTAAAAATGTGAGAAATTCAGTTCGCAACATTTTCGCAGGGCATGCAGGGCCCTGCCATTTTAAAGAACCATTCTTGTTTTGCCCAAAAAAATACAAATAGGTCCAGGAATGAATAGGATATAAATTTATTCTATAGGCCTATTCATGGAAGCAAAAGAAATTTCATAAAAAAAGTATTCAATAAATAATTTGAAAGGTTAGCCAAAAGCCTTTTCTTTATACCAAGATGAAGCCCCAAAGTTAAAATAATGACAGAACATCTTTTATCTACTCTAAAACAAACCCAAAAATTAATCGAAACTTAAAATGTTTAAAGAACACAATTTTACGAAGTCACCATAAAATTATGTGACGAATGTAAAGAAGTGTAAAACTACAAGGAACAGGCATACCAAGCAAAGCCAAACAATCATAATTAAATTTTTTGTTTAAAAAAATCGCTTATGTGGTCCAACTCCGTATTCATTTTTGCCTGGTCCAACTAACAGCAGATTTCTCGCGCCAATGATTCAAAAATTAGTGGTGAAAACTACTAATTACTATAAACAAGTAACCATATTTTTTTAAAAGGCGAGTGCCAAATTTAAACCTCACAATTAAGTTGAGAAAAAAATATAAAATACAACTAAAATACAGTCCGTTTGAAACAGAATCACACATCAACTGAATGAGCAGTAAAACATGAATTTAAATTTTGCCAAATTTCTAGGAAAATATATACAAAATTCGCTTAATTTTCAAGCCAGTTTTTGTTATCTATACATGTTTAGATTCAGAGCAACATATATAAATAATTCTTATATATTTCAACGGCTTTTCACCCGTGATGTATGACCCTGTTTTGGAAGGACAAAAACATAATTATAGAAAGAAACATAAAATAAAAGCTAAAGTAAAATCATTAGAAGTCATTTCAGGTAAATTACTGGGAAAAAAACATCTTTCTGTAAATATCATTTTAATACATGTACAAGGCATTTTGAATCTGCATGCTATCCTACAGATATCACTGTAAAGATATCATTTAGAGAAATAAGTAACAACTAAATAATAAAGTTGTGCAAATATATTTCTTGGCTTCTCTTTTGCCAATCTGTGTATCACTTTTAAAACATTTCTCACCGCTGTATTTCAGTCAAAATAAAATAACTTGTAATTCCAAGTAACTTCAAAAGTAAAATACTTGCTTACACATTTAGAAACACCACAAGGTAGACTTATTGTTTTCTGTGTACATTTCATTTGTTCACAAATACTTTTCTCTTCTTCTTTTTTTTTTGCATTCATAATAATGCTTATTATTTGAGCGCCAAGTCCCAACGCACTGTTAATTAACATTACATTACATTCTATAGTTAATGCAATCTTGGTACTTGTCAAAAGTGTCAATGTTTTCGTAACGTCTTTAACCTTAACTTCCTCGACATTTCTGCAGGTCCCAGAGTGCCAGGCTTGCACCTTTTTTCACTGACTGACTGACTGCCTGACTGACAGACAGACTGACTGACGGTTAGTTGAGAGTCAGCCTGGTTGTTGGCTTGCGAAGAGAACCGTGCAGTGCTATCATATATGATAACCCCTTAAATGACTAAATCCAGCTAACAGTGTACACTTATACCCAGTAACTAAGGTGCTAGAACTCCTTGTTTTTCTTCAAATTCTGACTTTGGTTGGTCCTGCTAGTATGACCGACCAAAGTCAAAATCCAGGAAAAAGGGAGTTCTCGTGCCCCAGTTATACTGGGTCTAGAATACAGCAGATGACAAGAAACACAATATAGGGGGGCCACTTTGCATCCGTCACGTTAGCAGTTTTTCCAATGGTTGTAATTTTTTTTTACAGTACCTGAAACCACCCGAAAAGTTTTTGACATGTGAATGAACATGTAGGCTTATAATCAAGTAATGTGTTGAATCATTTCTTTCTTTCTTTTTCAATTTTTAAAATCACCCTCAAAATTTCCATCAAAAATGGACGGAAAAAGTTACCAAAGTTTTCCGTCCACTTTTGGATGGAAATTTGACGATAATGTCAAAAAGCAATATTTATAATCAACTCAAATCATCTAGCGAAAGGCTGCATGTCCATTCATGTGTTGAAATTCTTCTTTGGTAGTTTCAGGTATTTAACAAAAAAAATAACAACCATAGGAAAAACTGCTAACGTGATGGTAAATAAGTGGCCCCATTTATTGTGTTTCTTGTCATATGCATGAAAAGACTTCTAGTGAGCAGCCATTCTGAAAAATCGAAAAAGCGTTTTGTGATCTCTAGGACCAGCTCTAATAGTCTTGCCTTGTTCAGGAATCTGACAAAATCTAAAACAGTGCAGTAAACAAATAGGCACGTTCTTTGCACTTTCTAAGTACAAGTAAAAACAGGACATATTATCAGTAAATTGACAGAGTTGTGTAGTCCTGAATTCATCAAAAAAACGCAAAAATTGGAATCCAATTTCGACGGAATCCGGTAGTTAAGGTTGAAAGAATTATGAAAAAAAGTGACAAATGTTAGGCATACATCGCCCTATCAAAGCACACACATTATGTACTACATCTTTACAATAATGGCTAACGGTTTACTGCATTGAAAGGGCAAATTTTCAACAAGTTATACAATTTTTCATAATTTCACAGCAATCTAACTACATATTCTTTCAGTTGACTATAATTCTCAACAGACCACAACTATTTATATTGCATTACCTTTGTACAAATTGTATTGTAATTACATCACATGCCAATGACATTTATTACCACATTTATCACCACGTTTTATTACATTTTCGTCTGTTTTTTATTCAAACATTTTGATTTCATTGATTAGCTTTGTTTTTTATTTTCATTCTCCACAGTTGCAATGGGCAACTTTAGTATCATAAGAAGGCAATATACCCAGCACAAATGGGACGAAGGGGTACCCCCCCCCCATCTCCCTATAACCTATACACACCCTAGACTATTGTTACCTAACACATCCCCCTAGATATCTCAAATGAATTCCTGAGATTCTGGTAACACAATGACCAACACAAAGGGGGGGGGGGTTCCCCTCTGTCCCATATTCCACTTCCACTTTTTTAAAGGGAATATACAACATTTGCTTTTGCTGTAATTTTCAGAAATAGTTGGATTGGGGGGGTGTTACTATTTTATAGCAAATTTTGTTACTCTGACTTGTTTGAAGTTTTGTGTTCGTAGATGCTGGAAAAACCAAGAAAGACAATCATGTTCCAGTGGTCTGGTTCCATGACCCCACTTAAGATGAAACGGAGCAAGTTATAGACATCAGGGAATTGTAAGGTCAGGAACCAGTGTAGATGGCTTGTACCCGTCAATAGGTGTGTAATCGATTGCAAACAAAATGCGGACTAATAAATATGGTAAATTGGGGCAGTATTTGAAAAAAGCCAAATTTTTTCCAACGCTGGTCGGCCGACCAGCATTGGAAATTTTTACAAAAAATACCACTTTTCTTGAAAATGACAGCACACCAGGTGCCATGATGTTACAGGATGCTTTAGACTGTCATTCACTAACAGTCCAGTAAGGTATTTCATAATAATTTGGTAGTTTTGTTTTTTGATCTTTGCAAATGTTGCATATACCCTTTAATTATAATACAGAATAAATTTGGTAGTAACTGTGATTTAAATTAACACCCCTGTTTCCTCTCAGAACCTCTCTTTTAAAGAGACAGTCCCTTTACATGATGTAGCCGAAATTTTTCTAAAAATGACTCAAAATGCCCTTTTAAAACTCCTGACAATTCATCAGGTGGCTGAAGGAATAAGAAATACCCATTCATTAAAATGACTTACATATTTTTTTGACTGTTTCTAATTTTTTTAAATTTTTTTTTTTTGCTTTCACTTATAACGCACCATTTAAGTATACATTATTGCTTGGAAAAACACATACTGTTACATGTACTATGGAGCTATATCCACAACGCACTTTTTAATGTTACCAAATGGCTAACAATAAACAGTACACATATTTCCCAATCCCTACACCACGAAAACAAAACAAAATCCATGAAAAAAAAATTTTAAATTTCAATTTCAAAATACCTTCACTTTAAAGTTAATTCCAGAAGCTCATTGAAACAATCTTAAAGATGACACTTCCCAAAATAAAAATAAAAATGGTAGTAAAACAAACAATAATAACCTTTAAAATCTGAATCTTAAAAGAAAATGAAAAGAGAACACTTTCTTGTGTGTCATTGGCGTGGTAGATTTAATCTGATTTTAATATTAAATTTTGATATTATTTTCACAAAATTTAATTTCCAAGTTCAAAGATCAAAGTAGTTTAGAAACCACCTTTCCTTCCATGCAGCTGCGAAATTTCCAATAAAAAAATCCATGATTTTCTAAAATGAACATAAAATCAACAGCTTATTACCGGTACTGTTTAGTGTTCCGTAATTTTTGAGGTTCTGCATAATAAACAAAATGTTGAACATAAACACAAAAATGCTAGTGTAATAAAGCACCCTTAACCATGAGTGATGTACTCTCCATGACAAATGACATGTCCTTCTCGGCTTTTGTGTCTACAGAAAAGACTGCCTTCTTAACAAAGTTCCTACACAGAGAACCTAAGAAATTTTGCACAGCACTGGAATTACATCATGTCCTATACCCCACTCATATCCCAACAACATGAAAGTTAACTTGAAGTTAACTCCACTTAACTTGTTACTTGGTAACCAAACTACCCTACAGAGAAAGAAAGAAATTAAAAAATGCTCAACGCAACTCAAAAAATGAACATAATCCAAACCAAAATTGCTACGAACAAGTTCATCACAGGCCTGAGATCATTTATCAAAACGAAGTACGGCAAGTTAAATCTGCGCGATCACCCTGGCATGCTAGCAGTGTTTATAGTCAGTTAGTAAGCACAATTTTTAGTGTACCTTACCAAAACCAACAATGACCTCATTTGACCCTAGATGGCCTTTAACCTCAAATATCTTAAGTCATCTGAAGTCTCCTACCCAAAGATTATTGTCAGCAAGTTTGGTTGAGAATTAAGTCTTACTTTTCATATGACAGCACTATTACAGTTAACCAAATGGAACACACACAGACACATACATGTTTATGTTACATACCTAGTGTGGACATTCCTTTGTTGTCGTGTAGTTCAATTTTTCAATTTAATAGACAAGGAATAATAGACAAGGAATAGACAAGGAATAATAGAAGGTAAATAATAGTTAAGAAAAACCTCTGAAAAACTACAGAGGGGGGGGGGGAACACCGTGTGGACCTGGGCAAATCCACACAACGTCACTGCTACCTGGTTTATGTGGACATCTTGTGTTCGGATGTGCACACACGCACACCCACGTTTCTTTATGGTGTAAATTGAGTATTTTCTATTGTTCCTCTTCCCTTTTCCTTTGTTTAAACTCAAACTTGTTTGCAACAACTCTCGATTTGGTTCCTTTCCTCAATTCATCGATGATGTTGCACGTGTGTCCTCAATTTACACCATAGACAAACGTATACAAACTGGAATTTGTAAGTCCTTGACCCAGTCCTGAAGTTCAGTTGATATTTTTGTACCTGAGAATCTAAGACATGTTATGATGGTTAAAACAGCCTCCACTTCCCAGCGCCCTACTTGCCTTTGAAATGCAAAATTTTTCTATTAAAGAGACAATGCACCAATAAATCGCAACATTTCATTCTGGTTTTTTAAATCACCAAAATCAACCATTTCCCGCATGAGCGTCGCCAGGATGGGGCAAGGGGGCGCTTGCCCCCCGCCCCCCACAAGAGCCAAAAAAATGTCAACAACAAGGGAAGAAAAAAAGAAGAAGAAAGAAACGAAAAAGATGTTTGAAGCCATATTTACTATTTATTTAATACACATTTAACAAAATGGGCATATGCATGGGTGTCAATGGGGGTCGGGTGGTTATGGGTAAATATCCCCCGCCCACCCTTGAAAAATGAGAAATTGAGAATATGCTCGAGAAAGTACAATGATTTGGGGGGAAATATGTGCTTTGCCCCCTCCCCTGAAAAAAATCCTGGCGACGCCCATGATAAGGTAAGTTAATCCAGTTTCTTTTCCTCAGCAACGACGACAAGGAATTTCTGCATCTTGTAGGTGGCATTATCTGCGTATAAAAAGGGGCAAAAATTGTGAGAAAAAAATATGAAAAATTGCTTATTGATTTTAGAATTTGATTAGACAATTTTGAATAATTACTAAGAAAATAAATGTGTGTTTGGGAGGTATTATAACACTCTGTTTAAGACCGGTTGGAGTCTGGATGGGTTCGCCTCGGGTAATTATCACCCATCCAGACTTCCACCGGTCTTAATCAGAGTGTTTAAGGGGCCATTCAGAATTTTCAATGTTTAAAAATTTTGACTTTTTTCCCAAATTATTTTGACCTACCCACCCACCCCTTATTTCAATTAATAAAAAACTGATTTGTTAGGCATAAAAAAACAAATCATGTACATGTACATGCATTACATCCCACTGGCGAGCCTGTGCGGGTTGCGTGTCCTTTCGGAAAAAAATGTACAGAACATACAGGGGACGAAGTTGGAAAAGAAACACGCATCGCAATATCGGAACGCTTGCGCGTAGTTCAGGCAAGTCAAAACATCTATTTTTTTTGGGGGGGGGGGCTCTTTTTTCCCATGAAAAGTGAATTTTGATTTTCAATTATTTAGCTTGACCCACCCACCCACAATTTGGAAAAATAGTCGAAATTTTAAAACATTGAAAATTATGAATGGCCCCTAATATCGACCAAACACATATTTATTCCCATTCATAAATACCTTTTTGGTAAAAAAAAACAAATCTTTTCGGCCATAAACATCAAAACAAGTCAAAGACTAGATGTTGCCAACCATTTTCTTCAACAATTTTACTTCATGTTTTATGAAACCAAATGTTTTACGAGTCCAAATTTCATGTGACACTGGAAAAGTGTTTAAGACCAGCCAGCCATGTCTTTATCATCCGTTTAAGACCGGCCACGTGACGGGCTGTCGACCAATAGGAATGGGTGAACATTAGGTATTTATGAATGGAAATTTACGCTCGCGTTTGGAGTGATATTCCTTAATTTAAATGAATTTGGTAGAAATGCAGTTCACCAAAAAAAAACCAGCAGGCAAAATTGAAAGGAATGTTAAAAAGCTTTTTTTGTTGGGGGGGGTGGAGTGGCTGGTGGAGAGGGGTGTAAGTATGTACTTTGAGAATATGATCGTGGCAAGTACATAATTTGGGCGTTTTTGTAGGTGACTTACGTATAAAGTTGACGAGCCAGTCCGGCTTGCTGGTCCAGTAGACTCCAAAGAAATAGACAGGGAACCCTGTGCAGATGATGGCGGAGCCAATCAGGCAGTCAATCGGTGCGGCTACAAAACCCATGATGACCAGGAACAGACACATGATCAAGAAGGTGATAGGCAAGGCAATGGGAACCTGGTGTGGGACACAGAGATTTGGTTTAAATACACTTGAAATATGACTTGGTTCCAAGAGCTAGATAGGAACTTCACGACCTCCGTTTCTGAACAAGAGAGGGCACATTCAAGAGCTCAGAGGTTGGGAAATGCCACATGCAGATGCTGGTCCGAGTGCGTACGGCATGGCGCAAAGTGTGCACAACTTATTTTATTTTGAATGCGCACAAAGCCACATGGCATCTTTACATGAGCATCAGGCATCATCGGCAGGGCATTCGAGTGTCGCGTCATCAAGTGGTCTCCCCCAACTCTCCCTTTCTTACCGTTGAGGGGGGACTTGTGCATGGAGCCCATAGAAATACAAGTTGATTGATGTCATACGTTAGTGCATTGCATTCTGGGAGCCAGGTGGCAATGTGCTGCCATTAACAGATCATTTCAAGTTCATCATGTTCATGGAGAGGCATTTACTGGCATTTCAAAAATCATTTAAACAGAAAAAAAAGTGATTCTTCAAGAACTGTTTTCACTGTCCAAATTAAACAGCTACACTTCTAAAGGACTACATTAGTTTTTTCACTATATTTGCTTGTCAATCTCTGAAGGTGAATCAGAATTTATTTTGCTTCATAAATGATTCCCCTTGAACAGACCACTACAAGGTTCATGCTTCTAGGTCACAACGCAAGCAAATGTTGCTGTAAATCTTTTTTTAAGATTTCTCACAAGGGCATTCAAAATTGCAAAGTTTCTACTAGACTAAGGTGCAAAAAATGCTACCGGTGTGCAGAGATCCGCACTCACTATAAGAACGCAAGATCTGAATTGAGTGCGATTTTAATCAGGTCAACTTAAGTCATCATTTTTGGCCAACAAATGTAAGGCATGGAAAAGATGTCTTGATTCAAAGTCTTTTTTCTACTTGTGGAACAGATTTTTCCTCAACGTTTTCACCATTTAGTGAAACCATGTGATTTGAATTTGAATATCTGTACAGTAGAAAACAGGGTCCACAAAAGATTGGCAAATGTCTAACTTTTAAAAAGATGCACAATTTAGTAATCTGGTGGTATGACATACAGAGGGAACACTTGGAATTAAAACAAAAGTTTAGAAGCAGATGTTTTGTTGACACATTTACTTGTGCAACATTAACCCTAACCCCTTGAGCACTTTTACCAGAAACTGGAAAGTATCCTGAATCCACCAAAATCAACCTATTGTGTCATGCACAAGAATTGTGGTGTTGGTGACTGCTCAGTATGGAGGTACCCTGAATACATCAAAATCCTGTAGTACCACTTGGCTTACAATCCTGAATCCATCAAAATCCCCCCGTTTTCAATATGGAGGTACCCTGAATCCACCAAAATACTCCAAAATAGGGGTGTGGATTTTAATGGATTCAGGTACATTTGGGTTAAAATAAGACAAATAAGGGCTCCAAATAGACAGAGTTGAACGTCCCACAGAATTGAGACTTAAAGCTTAATCTTACCTTGACAGGCCTAGCCATTTCTGGTCGTTTCCAGCGAAGGAACAGCTGACCAGCGATGGCGCTACCGGTCGCCAGCCAGGTGACAAAGCTGAAGTAGTTAATCAACTGAATGATGTTCTGCGCAGGCATGTACAGCAGGGTCAGACAGCACTGCAAAATAAAGGAGGCATGTCAAGATCTTAGAAATTCATGGTTTTCTGTCGATCAAGTCCAATTTCCTTTTCCTACTGTTGTTTAAAGGTGCAGGCCAGAATGCACGATTTCGGGCAGGGAGTGTGTAAGCTAAAGACACCAGACCAACTCAGAGAAGTGTGTATTTGCCTGCAATCGGGACCCCCTATCGTCCCTCTTTTGTCCCGCGTACATTATCTTTTTAGGAAGCCCTCCCATATGTTTTGTACATGATCGCCAAATTGGGGACCTTCAGGAATTGGGGACCCTATTGTCCTCTATTGTTCAACGTCCCCTATTGAATACAGAAACAAACTCATGATCATCATACATGTACATCATCTTGTATGCATACCAACACATGCTTATTGTTTAAACAAATATTTGTACCAACATTTTTTGTAATAGTTATATTGTTTCTGAGTACAACCAGGGGATTGCTATCACTTATCCTTGGGGGAGGGGGGAAGGGGGAATTTTACAATGGCTTGGTACACTTAGGTAAGATCATTTCATCTCCAAAGTGTCAGGAAGAACAATGTCTGATCTTAAATCTACACAACAATCTGATGATGTCTGTCTATGTACTCACAGTGAGGATAAGGGAAGGCATGGGTGTCCTCCAGCGGACGCTGATCATAGCTAAAGCCTCCGGGAGGTGGCCATTACGAGCACCCACAAAGTATATCCTAGACAGACAAAATAGGTATCGAAAAGTTAAAACCTTCAGGTGCCATATTAGGGTCAAATAGTCTGCATTACAGAAAGTCTGAATATATTTCCGTCATCTGATTGGTGGGTTATTGATCACGTCATGAATATTCATTCCAACCCACGGCCCGGCCACACAACAAAAATAGAAGTCCCATTCCACTGTAACTAATTAATAGAAGTTCCATTGCAGTCACAATATTCAGGCACTGTATAAAACATTTAATGAATGTTTCACATTCGCGCAAAGGAAAGAATAATTTCATGAGGTGACAGATGGAATGTTCCATTCCACGAGGCCATCATTCTATGTCACCACATGAAATTATTCTTACCACTGCACTCATAAACATTCATTATTTGTCTACTGTCTAACTCTTATTATGATTGCCAGTAACTTTTTAGCATACACTAGTGAAGTACAACGAACACAACTTTACTTGAAAACTTATTTTCTTTTCTCGTTAGAGTTTGTCGTAAATCAAAAGCTCGGAATACAGTGCGTTACTTCTTTATGAGTGTAACTTGACTCCTTTGGAACTTTGGATAAAAACCTTTACTACTCATTCAAGAAGTATGTTACTTGGCTCTTCCTCCCTCAATCCTGCCATATCTTCCCGAACACCAAGGTGTTTGGAGGATCTAGGATGGTTACCTGGGGAAATAAGCTCAAATCGAATTCGTCTTACCGAGATCCAGTCAACAGAAGGCCATTGACCCCACCGAAGGTCGACAAGGCAACAGCGACAGGCATGATCCAGGCCATGGGACCAAGAAGCTTGAAACCAAAGGTCTAAGAAAAGGAGAAAAGGAGAAAAGATGAAACACATCAGTCAAACATCAGCTTGCACTACTTGGGAAAGCCAAACTATTCTTGCAATAGTAACGAAGCAATATCCCAAATTTCTGACAATTAGTTTAACTTAGTAAAAATTTCAGATCAGGTTGCCAAAAAGTACTTCTGAAATATTCCATCTGAAAGTTACAAGGGGAAGGACACCTTTTTAAAAGATTGTGGTGAAATTGGGGAACATGAGCGAATAATTAGCAAAGCAATAAAGTGTGTGAAGGAAGAGTGCTGTGGCCTCGTGGTCTGGAGCATTGAATTTGTGGTCTGTGGGTAATTCTGCCAATTGTGGGTTCGAGTCCAGCCTGGGGTCGTGTTGAATGGGCAAGGCACTTTGCTTCTAAATGGGTACCTGTGGGGGTAGAGATGGTTATTGTGATTGATTTTTGCTGCTTTGCACCGAACTGGCTGCATCAAGCTGTATACACTCCCAAAGGGAGCTGAGATTGTCTTGGGCGTGTTTCATTAGCCAATGAGCAGGGTAATAATGATGTCGCTAATTGATACAGATGCCACTAATTGATACAGAGTACCCAACTCTGATAAAGCCAGATTCGCCCCGTACGTTTTGGGTCACATGCTCTAGAAAGATGCGGTAAACATTGGACAGTTCTCAACAGGATCCGGATTCCGGACTCTGCCAACACGGGACACCATCTACACAAACCGTCCACACGCGATTGTGAACTTGGAAACAGACCAAACCGTGCAATATGTTGAAGACAACACCCTATGATGATTTCCTGGTGGCTTCAGGCTATAATCTTCCGACAATGCCAAACAACATATGCCAGTCTAATAGTCATAGCAACCAAAACTTGAACAGACACTTTAAACTGCTCATGGCCGATGTCACTCAAGAACCAAACTACCCCAACAAAAATTAAGAACTTAAGACTTTCCACTTTTGTAGTTAGCTTACCAGAGCATAAGCATGAAATCAATAACTGGCTGAGTGTCTCGCAGCCGTTAACAGATGTAGTATGTGAAAAAAAAATGTTTTTTTTCACAGCGATAATTCGGTCTGAACCATTATTGGTACAGATCCAAATTTTGTATTTTCTTTAGAACGACAGCATACCATTACCAGGCCCTACGATTTCGCAGAATGCTTCATAATATTATTTACTTACAATCAAGCAGGATATTTTATAACATTTTGGCATTTGAATGTGATTTGATAAAATGAAACTTAAAGAACCTCCTGCATGCTTTGTATGCACAAATGAGATGCTGAAATGGATAAATACCCTTTGAATGCCCCTGCCTACAGCTTCATGCTTGTAGCAAGCAGTTTGCAAACATGTCTCTGAGTTTATTGATTCTTGCCTGGCTAGCTCTACCCAAAGTAAACATGTCTGGCCTTTTGCCGTGACCTTCCCATCATGCAACTGATTTGATCCACCTGTGGTCACCTGACAAATGTACTTTGGGGGCTGGCATGGTTCATTTTTCGTTGCCCACAATGGGACCACTTCGCTCATGGCTGCCAATTATGTAACCTTGGTATTGCCATGGCAACCCTTCCACAAAAAAGGCAACTGGGGAGGTCATGGTTCAGTCAAGGTAAACCCATGCTGATACTCTGGGGGGAGGTTACTGCCATTCCAGACACCTTGGACAGGCAATTTCCTTGTTATTCTCTGGGGAATGTCTGGGGTTGAGGCAAAGGACAACTTGCAACATGGAACAAGATGGATTGAGGAGGAACTACTTGACATTCCTTTTTATGATAAAGTAAATCCATCCACACAATTCTGGTTAACAGAAAGTCAGGGGAATATCTTGATTATGGAGCGAGTGTTTAGAAACATGATCTACTAGGTCATGGCATACCCTGATTATCAAACAAAATCAATTTCTGAAGGAAAGTGCACTATTTTCACTTCACTTTTTCCTTGCGCCACAGCTGGACTTCTCCACCCATGCACTGCCAATTATGTAACCTTGGTGTACCATGGCAACCCTTTCCCTTAACTAATCCCCCTGGACTGAATCCAAGCCTCCACTATATCAGCATGAGTCCAGCTGTCTCCAGATGACGAACAGAGCACACTGTTCGAAACATCCGGTTAAAACAAGTGGTTCTTCTCAGAACCACAAAACTCAAGAGATGTTATTTATATGGTGTTAGCGAAACTTTACATTCTCCATTTCAGAAATCTTTGAAAAGGTTTGCGGAATTTAAAGAATTGTTTTTTTTCTCCTTGCGATTTGTTTTGAACTTTACATTCAACTGACAAGAATAAGTAGCTTTCCACCCCTTTCCACCCCTTTAACAGCTATACTAGACAACAATAACAGCAAAGTGTCATAGCTTTTTTTTGTTTACAGTTTATATAATACAGTACTTGGTAAAGTAAACTGAAAGGGAATGTACATCATTGGCTTTTGGTGTAATTTTCAGAAATGAACTATTTGAGGGGTTAGTATAATAGATCAAATATTGTTTAAGTGACATGTTTGAGGTTTTGTGTTTGAAAATGCTTGAAAAACCAAGAAAAACAAAAATTGTTTAAGTAGTCTGGTTCCCTGACTCCACTAAAGATAAATGGATCAAATTATAGATGTCGGCAAATTGTAAGGTAAGGGAACCAGCTTAGCTGGCCTGCACCCATTTATGAACATGTAACCAATAGCAAACAAAATTTGGACGGAAAAATTTGTAAATTTGGAGCAGTAGTTGAAAAATAGTTAGGTTTTTCCAATGGTGGTCGGCCGACCACCATTGGAATGTATACAAAAATAACATTTTCTTGAAAATGACTTGACACCAGGTGCCATAATTTTACAGGATGCTTAAGACTGTCATTTACCAACATCCTAGTAGGGTATTTCGTAAAAACTTGGTAGTTTTATTTTTTGATGTTTGCAAATGTTGTATATTCCCTTGAACACTGGCTGTGAAATATATCAAGGTGTAAAGCATTAGTTAACCAAGAAAACGTTACATATATATGGGTTATTTAGGCATTTCTTAATGTTTATTGTACACTGCTGAGAAAGGACGCAACAACCGAAGCAATGCAAATTCAGGATACTCTGTATGGCACCACAGAAAGCACAATGCTGTCTCTGAACTGTAACCATACAATGCGCAAAGCAGAACAAATTCATGCTTCTTTGCAAGGACGTGTTTAACTAGAAATCGGAATCTGCGCCTAACCTGAATTTGTGCCACCTTCCTCTTGTCGGAAATATTACAATGTACATACTCAAGTTTCTTATCATATAATTGATCACTCAGCCAGGGTAGGCTAAAAACTGATAGTGTGTCCAGACCCAATTGTCCAAAGAAAAAAAATACACGCTCCACATCAGCTGACAAAATAGGCTGACTATCTGAATACAATGCAAATTCCCCAGCTGTTCGATTCGCAAACTTTACAATCCAAAGTACATCCGTGCAATTTAGCTGGGAATATGGGGTTTTCAGTTTCCTTCGTTTCTGTCTGAGTTTTTGTGATGGTCTGAAGACAGGAATAGGAAGTGTGGTATGACTAGCCGATTCTTAAATCTGCTTGCAGAGCAGGACGTTCAAGTTGTGATTTTAGTCAATCGTTAACGCAACTGTGCACTTGGAAAGAGATCAAAATTGTGCACACACAAAAATTGGCCAAGTTTTGTGGCTCTGCAGTATTTTACATTGACAATCACCATTTGGTGCCTACAGCCCTGGCAAAAAAATTCTGTACTAACCCTATAAACACATAATATTTACACGATATGCACATATACACAGGCCAAGTATCATACCGTTCCGTGATCACATCCATACAGTAGTTTCCCGTTACAGCGCGCCCTGATATAACGCTCCTGCCGATATAACGCTCATTTTTCATTTCCCCGACTGCGTTCCCATTCATTGTGTACATATTCCTGCGGTTACAGCGCTCCCGTTTACAACGCTTTTCGGGATATAGCGCTCACTATTTTAAGACCCAGGAACAATATAAAACATGTAAAATGATTCCTGTTATAACGCTATTCACCTTGGAGTGTCAGATTCTTCGCAGATTTGATGAAAACCACAAGGAGCGGCGCGGTCTGCCCACTAACGCCACGTGGTCGCACACACTAGATGTACATGTACAATGCAGTCCATCATGCGTCACACACAGTAGGTGTACGTACGGTACATGTACATACTGTACATGTACATGTACGTGTACGTGCCGATATGCATGTAGTGTTCAGGGCATATCAAACGGGTCCGGGTACAGACGGTGACAGACTTTTTGTGTCACCCTCCGAAACAGTGACCAATCTACAACTCAGTGTTCAGTTGTTTGTGCATTATTTTCAAACTCTAATCTTGAAAGTTTTTTCCATGATTGTGTCCACCCATGGTTTTTTATGTCTCCAGTTAAGTTTTAGATCCAAGAAAGTTTAGAACAGTTTGTCAGAAACCCATGATTTTTTTTTCAACAAATTGTTTATGATTATTAATCTCATGTTTTGGGCGGGATGTGAAAAAAACGTAACATGTCCGTCTGGTTCAATGTATACGTGTCGCAGTTTGACTTCAGCAAAAAAACGAAAACCCTTTTACAATGCAATAACTATACTACGTGGTCAGTGACTAGCCTTCTGCACACTGTGTTGTACATTTGTACACTCATATTGTAAAGCCGACTTTACACTTCTCAGCCACACTGTATTCCTGCTGCATGAATGAGCGCCTGGATTGGAGGCCACATGCTCATAGCGCAACTTCCGCCCAGCGCAGTCGAGTCGCGAGCACGTGTGTGCGTTTTGCATACAGTGGGATTGTGTTGTGTGTGCATGAAGCTTAGGTTGTACGGTTTTCTGATTCGTCGCTGCAAGAGAGAAGTAGGGATAACGTTTTCCAGATTCGTTTGTAAAATCATTTTAAATGTATAAAGTTTTCCATGTTAATGTTGTAACAGTTAATTTGAGATGTTTTTGGTGAAGTTGGAAGATGAAAATACCGGTATGAAATGCTAGCTGCCCGAGTATAAAGCAGCTCAGGAAAAAATCAACCCTAGTCCGTAGTCGGTCTGCTCCAGGGTCGTTCAAGACTTCGTAGATTTTTTTTCGTAGATTTTTTTGCATTGGTTAAGCGACACATTCGGCCTTCAAAATTGTTCCAATGTTCAACTAAAATCCTTCTGTTCAGTTATAGGTTATACATGTTTTGTAAACTTTCATATTTTCAAATTTAAAAATAACTCCGTAGATTCCATGATTTTCTCAACTGTTTTATTCGATTTTATAAACAGAAATGTTTCATTATTTTGTGTATATGGCAACAGAATTCATTCTCCCCATTTTGAAATGAACAATATGATTTTGATGGAGGTGTCCAACAGAAGAATCACAGGCTTTTAATACATGTTACATGATGTATAGTCCGACCCGTACATTCATCATACATGTACATGCATGTACGTGTATGTGTGTACATGTACATACATGTATCTTATATAGTACATGTACATGTGCACATGTATTTGTACATGTACATGTACGTCGGTTACAGCGCTGTGCGGTTATAACGCTCGGTTCAGCTCGGTCCCTTTGAGAGCGCTATAACGGGAATCTACTGTATTGCAATTTTTCGTACTGCACTTATTTTGTTCTTTTGCAGTTACAGTTTATTGCAATCTTTCATTGCACCCATAAATGTATGGTTGGAATAACTTTTTACGAATAGTATACAGTTTTACTCACCACAGCTACAGCTTTGGAGGCTGTTAGTTCTGCTGTCGACATAGCAGAAAAATATGCCACGTTGGCCAGGACGTAAACAACGATCACCAAAGGAACAGAGATGACAATCGCACGGGGAAGGTTTCTGTAAATATGTTTAAAAATATAAAAGGCGGGAAAATAACAACATGTTTTTCCAGCAAAATCTGCATTGATTCCATTTCAAACTGGAATATAAATACATGAATTTTGAACTGAATTTCATGGAAAACAATAACAGATTTTGAACTTACCTGTACGGATTGACCAACTCTTCTGTAACAAAGTTCAGGTAATTCCTGTGGAAAAATCAAATAAATATAATAAAGAACTGACCAAATTTGCAGTTCTTTTCGGGACACCCTGTATTTAAAATGGCCATGAAATGCCTGTGGTATTACTTGCACGGTGGTCAAAAGCATTTCTGAGACTATTACAACTAAAACTACACGTATCTGGATGTTTATTATTTCAAGTCAACTTAAAAATTATTCTATTCTTCTGTCATTTCTGTTCAATACCAAAAGTTAAAGGAGAATGTTAAGTTATATAAACTGCGGTACACACAATGCAACAGCTAGACCACAATGCAATGCTTGCCCACAAAAAGGACAATCACATGTGGTGGACCTAGCAACAGCACAAGCTATTAATCTCCCCCCCCCCCCCCCCCCAAAAAAAAGAATGCTTTTGGTGAAAGACAGCCACACATCGCTTTGCTGTTAAACAGTTCCATGTTCCCAGAAAGTCAGACAAAGGGATCATGGTTGTTTCTGGCTGATAACCCTCACCATCCTCCGTAGGCAAACAGGCCAGAGTAAAGGGCAAGCACAATGTCTCCAACGCTTGTGGTAGAACCTTCAAAGGAGTTCTCAAAGTTCTCGGTGTTACCTAAATCAAAAGACAACAGATTTCAGAAAGTGACAAACCACCGTTCTCACACTAATAAAGACAAAGGAACCCCTAGCCTTTTCTTAAATTTAAAAAATATATTTAACTGAGCAGGGGTGGATCCAGGAATTTTCGCAGGGGGGGGGGGTTAATCAGCCAAAAAATCTGAAAATGTACACAGGGTTGTTTTTTTCCGGGCACTTGGCCTCCGTAAAATCAAAAACTGGGGGGCGGGGGCCTGGTTCCATATTTCAATAGGGGGCGCTGTTCAAATTCAACGATTATTAACACTAGATTACAGAATGGTGTACCGTATTTTGAACAGGCGGACATTATACCAATATAATTATTTTGGGGGTGTCATGGGTTTTTTTTTTTTTTTTACCCCCAAACCCCCCCCCCCACCACCCCCTCTGGATCCGCGCCTGCTGAGCAGTGTATCAAATAACATCCTGTAAATCTGTGCCATTTAAATTTCAATTTTCCCCTCCCCCACCTTATTTGTCACTTTATGAAATGTTTGTTGGGGAGGGGGCAATTTCTCAAGCTGGTCAACAGTGGTCATTTGTTTAAATGCCTAAAAACAAATTCAAATAAAGTTTGCACTATCTTGATGCACTTGCCAGTATAAGTTCTGGCTACAAGTCTGGTAAAAGTTTGGACTAAAACTCGCTACCCAGGGTTCCCAGCACTTTATGAAAACACAATTCGGAGGTTTCCCTCCAATTTCCCCGAGAAATTTCCAAAATTCCATGAAATATATTTTTTGCTTTAAGGTTGCTGTGAAGTCACTGGTTGCAACAGAGCAAGTAAGATACGGATAATTCACAGGCAACTTGTTGACAAGCAATGGCCTCCCTTCTGCCCTTATAACCATCCTTTCCTCACCATATGCAACAGAGATGCACATACACCAAACTGGTGAAAACCTTTCCCTTCTGGGTCACTGTCAAATTCCCCAAGTTTTCCCTGATTACTTTGGCATTTTTCTCAAATTCCCGAAGTTTTCCCTGATTACTTTGGCATTTTTCTCAAATTCCCCAAGTTTTCCCTGATTACTTTGGCATTTTTCTCAAATTCCCCAAGTTTTCCCTGATTACTTTGGCATTTTTCTCAAATTCCCTGAGTTTTCCCCGACTGGAAAACTGGAAACTCATTTTCACGGTTTTCCCTGATTTCCAGAGTGGCTGGGCACCCTGCTTACAACTCACCAAGGAAGAGGTGGACCAGGCCAGCGACGATGATAATGAGGAGGGCGATCACCTTGGAAGCAGTGAAGACATCTTGGACACGGGTTGCTGCCTTAACACTAAGGCAGTTCACAAAGGTCAAGATCACTGCAATGAAATCAGAGTTTCTTCATTAAACTCGGGCCTTCTTAGAGAGAGTAACCTTGCCGAATTCAGCAACATTTTATCCAATACTTGCGCGGTCTTAAAGGGAATGTACATCATTGGCTTTTGCTGTAATTTTCAGAAATGGACTATTTGAGGGGTTTGTATAACAGATCAAATATTGTTACACTGACATGTTTGAGGTTCTGTGTTTGGAAATGCTGGAAATACCAAGAAAAACAAATATGTTCAAATAGTCTGGTTCCCGGACTCCACTAAAGATGAAATCGATCAATTCATAGATGCTGGAAAATTGTAAGGTAAGGGAACCAGTCTAGCTGGCCTGCAACCGTTCATGAACATATAACCAATAGCAAACAAAATTTTCACTGAAAAAAAATGGTAAATTTGGAGCAGTAGTTGAAAAATAGTTAGGTTTTTCCAACGGTGGTCGGCTGACCACCGTTGGAAATTTATACAAAATACAACTTTTCTATAAAATGACTTCACACCCGGTGCCATAATTTACAGGATGCTTTAGACTGTCATTTACCAACATCCTAGCAAGGTATTTTGTAAACATTTGGTAGTTTTGTTATCGATGTTTGCAAATGTTGTATATTCCCTTTAAATAACAGTTCGTTTTCCAATAATATCTAAAATCTGCTCGATCTCGTTGATCGGAGAAGTGCGCAGTTGGATCAATTAATATTTTAAAACAGATGCAGTAGAATTCAGGGAAATTAATTGTTTGTACTTAATTTGAACCCTTACTAATTTGGTACATTTCATTTTAGGTAAAATGTCTGGGCGTTCCGCCATATTAAATCTGATACGGTAATTTTTGGGGGGTTTTCCCAAATAGGAATTTCCCAATGTTTTCGCCCATCCTGATATTAGCAACTCAACCCTCATACTTTCATGTTTAAAATTAACTTTGTGAAATACGTCTAAAGTACTTGTATTTTATAAGTATTTACATACCAAGTCTGTTTCACCAATGCACTTTTTCCTTATGAATTTTGTTTTGGTTAACTTCATTTAATAATTTGTAATGTATGCAGGGCCCCAATGGAAATAAATTATAAACGATTTGGGCATACCCTGGATAAAGAAATGTAATAAATAAAAAAAATTTAAATCAAAATCATTTTAAAAAAATGTTTTTGATGAAATTTGTAGGATTTGTGAAGGTAAGTGTAGGAAAAAAACATTGGTACAAAAATATAATTCTTACTTGCTTGCAACTACATTGCTGGCAGTAGAGCAATTAATTACCCATTCTTCTCAGAAACGGCCAACGCCAGCCAACAGCCCCCGCATTAATTAACAGAGGTGGCTCATTATTAACCACACACGTACAACCCTCCCTCACAATAAACAAAATTAGAAATCTCTGGCTATTTTTGACGTTTAGTGATGAGTCCACCTGAAAATTATTTGCTGATAAAACACCACTGCTAATCAGGGCTACTTATTTGTTACATAATGATAATTATGTGTGCTTCATTATAGAGCTAATTTCAGCGATTTTATTTGGTAGCAAATGAGGACTGAAAACTATTAGAGTCAAATTATATCGTTGCAGTTTTCAAATTGAAAACATTTGAATAGAAAACTGAAAAGAACCGAATTAAGTGACTCAGTGTCACTACTGGTACTAAATGCAGCATTTTTGTACAGTTGTATCTATATCAAACTAGACAAAATTGGACAAGCGATGTATGACAAGTTCATCTTATTTTATTATTTTGGACTTGACCTTGTGAAAGAAAGAACAATAAATACAGGTTTGTCAAATTTGTCATTTATCTTTCAATGAAAATTATGACAAATGAGTTGGTCAAAATTCACGAACAGGTTTATCAGTAAATAAAATAGAAACTTGCAAATTATCAATTAACTTTAATGTTTAATATTTAACAATTCAACAATTCACTGGCACATAAAATAATTTTGGTTCCATTTATTATCGAAACGTCTGAAGTTGTTTGTAGTAAAGTAACAAAATATGGATCAATGGGAATCAGAATTTAACAGTACAACTGGATTTGGGAGCTGGAAAGTATTGCATTTGGTTCACTGAATGTTCAACCGCTTGTACCTTTAGAATCATGCATGCATTCAGTAACTGTTTACATGAATCATGCATGAATTCAGTAGCCATGGAAACATGTACGTATCAAAATGTTAAACGTTTTTGCATTTACGACAATGCAAAGCCAATAACTAGAGTCGTATTCTGCATACACTCAATGGAACCATGGAGTTTCCTACCTCCATGATCGAACTGAGTTTAGATTGTGTCTTTGCTGTAGATTTCATTATTGTCAAGGTGGTGGCATTATCATGTAACAAACAAGCAATTTCCCTTCGATTTAATGACGCCGAGGTGAGATTCTAAACACCATCGTAAAAACACAGATATAGGCAGCTGCAAATTGCTTTCATGACGATGGCAGTGAATGAAACACCATATAAGGGAATCATTCATCTATGAATGGCAGGGTCGCGATGACGTCACGAGCGCGCCGCCCGGAGGCGAGGCAGTTGATACACGAGGCAATCTTCCTCCTCCATCATCAGTAGAAGAGTTTGTTACCACTATGAAGTATTGATCCAGAGGCTGGCTGCGGTTTATTTACTACTCCATGGCGGCGTTTTGGCGACCTAATCCAAGCTTGTTTTTCCCCCGACCCCCGGGGATCGAAACGTATTTCAGGTTCCACCTGCCGCCAATGATACAGCCTCTCGGCAAAAAGCGACCAAAAAGTCGAAATCGACGTCAGGCCCACTGAAGTACGGAACAGCCCGAACTGCGCCAGAGAGAATAAATCTACCTTCTCTACTTCATGTTCTTTGAATTAGCTTTGCGTTCGGAATCACCAACACAAATTGGAGGTACTAATTAAATATCCAAAATGAAACAAATTGCATCAGAATATTGTTCACTCAATGCAGAAATCAACACTACGGACAAAACAACGGACTGGCTGTATAATAAAAATTATTATACATCATCACCTGTCCACGCACGGCACGCGTGTGATCAGTTCATTGACGAAACACGTGCACAACGCACATGTCTGGTTGTGAATCTTGGCTGCAAGCCAATTTTGTTCCACCCGGCCCGCGGGAAATGAAACAAAAAATTCCCGCCCCTACCTCCATGTATATTCTCACTGATCTGTGACGCCACAGGCCAGAATGATTATCATACCTGGCCATAAATTATTTCATTTTTACACCAGATTTCTTTCTTCCGACTGGCTTTTGCCAGTTATGAATACGAGAGCAATAAGACCTCAAATGGGACGTGATACTTTGTGATGGGATTTTTGCGTTGCGGTGATGTAAATCAAATCAGGTTTTGCCCTTCATCGACGTATAAACACTGTATACTCAGTGTGTAACCCCAAGTGAAAGTTGGAAACTTCTGCACGTTATGTAATGTTTTCCGTTGAATGAACATTTTACTCCATTCCTTTTTATCCTTCCCGATCTCTTCCAATAGCTCATTTATTTCTTGATAGGGAGTTGTTGCTAACAGTAACACCCATTACGGAAATGACAACGGAAAACTCCGAAGGCACACTACTAGTACTTCCGCTACTTTCTTGTTTCTTTGGGAAAACGTAAAATTTGTATTTGATAGACAAGTGGATTTTGGAGACAAAGAAAATTCAAGAATAAAGGAAAAATATCATTGTGTGATCCGACTATTTGGGCAGATTTAATTAATTGGACAGAAAAACTATGATCAGTTGAGCGCACAATTAAATTTTAATGGACGTCTTAAAAACAAACAAAGCCTCGAAATTTGACAGATGTCGTCTAGTTTGTTTACTTCTAAATTGGATTGAACTTTCTCATTTGCCGTCTTTCGTCGTCGTTTTGGTTTATTCCACAGCGCCGTTCTTCCTGTTTTTACCTTACTGGCACCAGACAGTCTACATCCTTACACCCTGCTGACACCCACCCACGTCACATCAGGTACGGTACAGGTACTGCAGGCAAGTCAAAGGGACCCATATTTCCTGCGTGGGGCAAATCACGATTGACATGCCCTCAAATTCTCTGTTATTAGAGGGTTTGTGGCTCATGCAGTATTTCAGTGAAATTAGGATGGAACCAGGCCCTAAAATGTATTCTTTTTTCGATGGATAGGAGTGGAGCCTGTGGAGGAATCATTTTTCAAAATGGCGACGGACCTTAGGGTAACTTTTAGGGGTGATCATCTTTGGAGTAAAATTATAAGACATTATAAACCCCCGCAAAATGACCAGAAAGTGAAAGATGGTGAAATAAGTTTCAGTTTGATGTGTGTCTCAAACACATTGGAGAGTTTTGAGTATTTGTCGTGATAGTTTGAAGTGAGGGCATTTGTCATTGGGGTTTATGGCAATTGATTTGCCTGCACCCTGAAGCCATAACACGGCCGGCTCGTTTGCTCTATTTTGAGGGAACTGGTAGCCTCTCATTGGTCAGATTTTGTTTTAATAATGTCCCGTGGTACATGTACATGGTCAGCATTTACAATTCAGCCTAGCATACTCTCCAACAAAACTGCATTTCAAAACGGATGTTTAAAAAATGTGAAAGGAGAATTGTATCTTTTGTTCCTTAAAAATTTAATCAAGCGAATACGAATCCGCATTGTATCCCAATACTTGCAATTATCAAGAAAGGTCAACGTAATGGTGTGTTACGAATTGTGGGGTAAAAGCCTAGCTTATTGACCTATATCATATTTTAACCTGCTTTATAATTTTCATCAATTTTTCTTTCGCATGACTGACGGAGCAAGGGCCAATACTATCATTCCTATATTTAGTATTTTTGAGGTACAATGGTTTTGGGGACAAAATTGATAGTGGAGTTGGTGTTTTGAAGTTATAGATAATCTAGACACCCATTCAAATCATCCATTCGAAATCATTTCCAGGAAAAGGAACTTACAAAGAAATAGCGCCCGTACGAAATAAAGCGAAGTAAAACCCAGCGAGACATCGACACTGTTTACATGTCAAAGAAAACTCTAAAAATAACGGATGCCCTTCGCGAGTTCCACGCATATTTTCGTATCGATGTTTGGAAATGGTATTGACTGGATAGGCTCTTTAAATGCTCCAGTATGCCTACTACCATGTTACTTATCACTTTCAGCCATCAGCGTTCAGTCAGAGCTAATGCACGTGTATTCAGACTACAAACCGACGTCTCAGCCTCGGGATATGACGTCAGCATAAATGTCTCCTGCTTTATTTTGTTGGCAATGAGCCAGCGCAAGTTTGACGGGCAAGCATAGCTACATCTAGTAGATGCACGACAAAATATGTTAACCCAAGATATATTCAAGTGTTTGACTTCTTTCAAATCATCACTGCGATACGGCAGCAGATGAGCAATATTGTGTAGGATGACATAAAATTAGCTAACCTTAAACATTCTCGTAAAAAAGTTACAAGAAAACGAGTTGTAATATCGGGTGCATTGCAGTTGAATGTCGGCACGTCCTGCAGACAGCAGTACATGTGTAACCAACAACGCTTTGAATTTTTGAAAACATTTCGAAGCCGCTGCTGAGTTATGTCAATGCATTGTTTATAATAATAGTTAATTTCTAACGGAGGTTGTAATTTTGTCATATGTTAAAACGGCTAGGCGACATTTATTGGAACTTCCTGTTTAATATAACGAGCTTCTGCGACCGCAGTAAACAAAACAATTTTACTAAAATGACCATGCACGGAGTAGATAATACACAATAAAATATTTTATTACAGAACTGATGCAGATGAATGATCGTGACAACGGCAGAGCAATATGGGGTTGCGATGAGAGATAAACGTGTGATACTGAATTGGGCCAGGTTCCGTAATTGGGCCCCTTCTAGCTTCCTCCACCACGTGGTGTGTACGACTGACTTTCAGTCTCAGTCACGCATCGGGGTGATGCAATACGCGCCATGGTCACGAGATCATTATGTGTTTTATAAATCCAAGATTATTCATAATTGTACACCGCCAAATACAAAAACCTTTATTCATTAAATTGCCATTTTTTCCATGAAGTAATTTTCAACATGCTTCATAAACATAATGTGCTTTGCAGTTTTGGTGACGTTTCAAATTCTTATCAAATTGGGGGGAAAAAAACAGACATCACACAACAACTAAAGAACATCAAAGGCGTATGTTTAGTTTTAAAAACACAGATAATCATGATTCATCTAATAAGTATAGATGTCTACTGTCTAGCCTTTTTATCAGCAAGTTTTTCTTTGTTACTTAGTACCATTCATCTCTATAATTCTAATTTTATCAGATAGGCCTAAATACTGTAGTGTTTGCTGTTTTTACAATCAGATTTGACCTTTTTAAATAAATAACCTAAGCATTCAGCATGCAGATTTGAATTTTTTTATAACAATAAGCTTTTGTTTTCAAGCTTCTTTTTTTTTTTAAAGTAGGGATTTTTGCCGGCGGTTTTATTATTATTTTTTTCATAAATTGTACTTTTCGACATGTAAATTTTTACGTGTCTAAATACATGTATATTGTTTTTATGTGCACATGTGGGTAAGAAGAATTTCACTTTTAAAGTTTTTTAATTGTGATGAAATAAAAATATTGAATCGAATTGAATTGAATTGAAATTCACTCCAGTGAAAGATTCCACTCAGGGCGGGAAAAATATTCAATACAGTACAATGACTGTATTGTGTTTTGTTACAAGTTTGACCTTGAATCGGGGTTGCGCCATATGGAGCACACTCCACACTACTCAACTACCCATCCGTGCATGTAGTAGAACCAGGCGGATTTACGCTAACGGTAAAATCTTTCTCTCGCAGAAAAACGATTAAATGCAAACACATTATAAAAGAGATTTAAGTAAGTCCTGGGATTTTCTGCGCTACAGACTCCTAATCTACTATAGTAATTCGTATTAACCGTAACATAGGAATATTATTGAAATGGTTCCATGAATGTTCAGCGATGTACAGAACCCAAAAGGCTAACACTACTTTTACGACAAGGGTATCACGTCCACAAAGTGACATAATTAAGGTACTAAAGTGGGGAATTATTTTCCATACATGTTCGCCAGTATGGAAAAGACGCGGTGCAACCTGTTCGCCAGAATGGACAAAAACGCGACGAGTTCTAGTATGGACCAGAGGTGCAATAGGTAACATCGAACACACAATAGGTACCAGCATATGCATGGAGCGCCAGCTGCAACAAAGTCTGTTCACTTTCTCTTCAACATCTTCGCACATATCACAAAACGAGCAAAAGCATATTTTGATCCATCAACAAGCACTAATTTGGGTAAAGATGATGACACAATGAATCCCCCACGCGCATGTCCCTCCCACGCCCCATCCTCCTACAGCAGACGCATTGAGTTACACGCATCTTTTTGCTATATTTTATAGCGACTCTTCTCTAAATATTGTACACAGTAATAAAGAATTTTGTGCAATGTACAGGGTGCAGTTTAGGCGGGAATAATGTTCCTGTCACACGTGCAGTAGAGAGGTCACTATCCTCCATCCATGATCCAGTGATATTGAGACATTTCCTCTCTAGTGTCGTAATAATCCTCTCAGGTGTTGGTTTGAAAGAGAGGAACAAGAGGCCTGCTTGGAAGAACCCTGGAGCGATCGATATGATGGCAGCACTTTCACAACTCAACAAAGAGTGGATCCTCTTAGCAAACAACAGAAGGGAGGCTTGGCACAGCCGCACCGTTTAAAAGTGTCAATAGAGTACTGAATTATACATTCTATGTCTGGATACATAGATTTATAATGGTCGTACCGGGAAAAAAAACACAGATGTCCTTAATATGGCCGATTCGTAGTTGGGACTGTTGACCTTTAAGAAAGTGCGTGGACCTCAAGTCATCAATGCTGACTGGATGATGTTACTCACTTCCGTGTGTTAGGCCAAAAAAAAAAAAATATTCGGTCTCTGGTCAGACCAAAGTTCCGGAATTCATTGGTGTCCTCCATAATTTGCCTTGGTGCTTCTTACTGTTGTGTTCTTATTCCTCCATGGTATAACCATGCGATCATTTACTCATTCCATACCGAACTTGACGTAAACCAGTACCCAAAGGTATCATAATCTGTTCGACGTTTCGACTGATGTAAAAATTCAATTTATAATTTCACCAGCATCTGGTCAGATGTTGGTTTTCACTCATGACAACAGTCACCAAAGTTAAGCTACAGATGCTAAGACGTTATCGCCCAATCTTTACATATTCGCCATAAATGGGATACTTGGGGAAAGTGAAGTACACAATTTTTCATTTACCGCCGTTTGACGACATAAATTCGTGGAGAAAACACATGGCGGTTGCTTTGAAAATAAATGTCCCGAAGTGCACGTGACACGCGTACAAGTAGGTTCAGGTCAAAGTAATCTATATTTCGTGACTTGACAGTTATATCATGGAGGAATTGCAGTCATTCTGCTACAGTGATCTTTCACGAGGGCCGATCTTTACCCTTTTCTGTAAAATGCAAATACCTTCCATGGCACGGAAGTACCCAAAATCACACCAGGGGTTCATGTATCTGCCTACATACAAGTCTGAAAAAAAAATTATGGATAGGACAATACATCTTTTGTAAAACAGACCTACAGATTATTAAACCTGGAAGCCAGTCGTCTGCCTTTCAAGCAATATATCCATACTTCCCACAGTTCTGGTTTTATACACTTTACAGTGGATAATTTGCAGATAAAGAATGTTTGGTGCATTATGCGTGTCGTGTATGCACTCTTTCATTTTCTGGGCTCACAACATTATGCGTCGAAGGTATTGTCATGCAACATGATTCATTTATTGGAAAAGTTGGTGGTGTTGAGGGCTTTGCCTAGGAACAAAATTATGACTATGGCTCTGGTTTATACCAAAAATCTTAATGGCACTTTGAGAGCCTAACATTTTGCAAAGATACAGAACTGGAAATCAGTTTTCATATTTTTTTGTAGCATGGACCTAGAATGATCTCCCATAGCTTAATGAAAATTCTACAACTTTCGTTTATGTGTGTGACGTGTTACTGAACAGCCAAATGTTAACGGAATTTTGTCAACAAAAACGAGAGACAATTTTGTTTTGGTTGGAAAATTAAAAAAAATCAGAAACAATAATTTTCTTTCCTATATATAATGAATAAGTATGAGTGGAACTTTAAGAAAGTGCACAGTAATCCTAAGTATCTGGACTATTTTTATGGAATGGTGCAATTAAAATTGGTGTTTTGGACGTCACATCTTCCGTAAACAATCTTACCCCTCATTCAACACACTAGGACTACAATTTAATTATACATGTATATCAATATTGAAATACACTTATTGGATACCCTATTCCAATGCCTAAAAAGAAAGTACATGTAACATTGTTTTATTGCAGTGACGTTGTTTCAAACTTTGTTCATTAAATGAAAAAGTTATCTCATTTTCTGTAAACAAAAAATGTAACGTCCGAAACATTGTTAATTTTGAAGTCTCAGAAAATAAAGGAATTGCAGAACCTATTTATTATTTCACTTTGGGAGATACTCAAGGCAGCTTCCCATCACAGCATAAATTAATGCAGTATCTAATTACAATATCATTATATCAGCAAAACAAATTAACAGTTGTAACATCCGAAACAAATGTAACGTCCGCAACAAAAAAATACCATTCCTCAGCTAATAACTCAAAGTAGAGGGTACCTGAAGTGAATCAATCATCATGAAATGTATCACTGTTATTTTTAAAACAAATCTAAACATTATTAGATCATTGATATCCAACAAAATTCTCGTAGCACAGGAAATTTGTTTCGGACGTTACATAATTGTATTGTCAACACAAAATCAGATTTAAATCAGATATTTTTGATTTTAATCAGATTTTTTCGATTTTTTTAACTTTCAAAATATTGATATGTCTAAACATGTGTCTAAATCTCCCCATGCACCCTCGCACCCATCACAAAGGAGTTTACAGGTTCCTATAATACCCATCATCCACAAAACTCAATCAATTGATAAATGCTTTTGAAAAAAATTGTATCGAATCAGTGATTTAAAAAAATCACTTGATTTCTTCTACATGTAGTCTACATCATTGGTTCAATGGTACATTAATACTAAAGACACTTTAAAAGGTGCATTGCTTGATTGATACGTTGTGTGTGGATATGAATGAAAACTTGATTTATGGTACCTGTACATGGTATACAAAAAAAATATGACAGTTCTCCATGGAGATGGGCATGTTGGTTTCATAAAAATGCTTCTAATTTCAAAACCGGCGGCACTAATCCTTGTGTAACTTATACTGTTTGATTGATGGTCCAAGGTGGAGAACAGAAATCAGGCCTTACACCTTTAAAAGGTTTTATATAAATCTCAATCTAAATTTGTAGGGAGAAACGTTAGGAATAAGACTATTAATTGGGACTTTTAATACACCTTTTGATGGTTCATGTAAGCCTACACCAGCACAGTTGATTCACAATATTACTGTAAACAGATCAAGGAATATTAAAGCAAACGTGAGTGTGTTCTCTTTAACATTAAAAACTTTGAAGAAAAACTGTTAAACTCAGATCTTGACTTAATCAAAACGATTCTGTGTAATTATGCAAAACCTAAATTGAGTCGATGGTGATGAAGGAGGGGTGTTTAAACGTGTTAACAACATCTTACACTTTGTAATTAAGTGGAATCAGTTGATTTAAGTGATGACCCTCAATCAATTGATTTTGCCAAAATAAGATTTTTACAAAAAAAGTGATTTAAATCAGTTTAATCAAAATCATTTGATTTAAATCGCGATTTAAATCAGTGTCAAATCAACGTGATTTAAATAAGCCAACCCTGCACAAAATTGTCATTTTTCATGCTTTTTTTTATACATCAATATTTTATGATTCTTTCAATTTAAATCTTGTCAAGAAAAGTATTTTAATCACTTTATTCAGTTTTAAACCATTTGGATGACAGCTTGTCTGCAACCCTCCAACCCTGAGCATCTTGGGATACCCTACACCAGCAAGGCACAGAGTGGGGACAGGCTTGGAGTGTGTCAAGGACTGGCTTGCAGGTTCATCAAACAGGTCAAAAAAAACATGGAAAGCATACAAAAAACCTCAGAAGAGACATGCTTCCTGAATTCTAGAATGTAAGATCCACTAGTCTAGCATCCCCATCCCTCTCACAGCAGTCCCATCAGCTCATACTACTATATGAACAGCATTTGAACTTTGCATTTGAACTTGTGAAGTACTCATAACTTAACTTTATTAACTTTTTTTTTGTTCTTAATTTTTGTTTATAAAAATTTTTTTTTTTTTTTTTTTCATTCCAATTTATTACTAATAATGATTAACCTAAATCCCTACTCCCTAGGCAAAATGTGCAAAAAATTGGAGAAATTGGAGGATAAAGGACTGTTAAGGCTAAAATTATCTTTTTATTTTTTTTTTTTTATTGTATATGTATTTTTTTTTTTGAGTTGCATTTGACTGATATGTAATGTGATATTAACTTCACTTGGACTCTTGTACTTTGTGATGAAAGTGATGGAACCATTATATTTTTTTTGGCTCTCTCTCATATAAATATTTTGTTTTTTTTTTTTTTCACGGGCTGGGACATTAAATTGCTCATTAAATCTTTGCTCATAGGTGGTCACTCAATTTATAGCAAAGATTGCCTTTAGTTGAATTTTGGTTCACGTATAGTGACAAGACTACAGCTCTCAGTTTGAACCACACAAGTTGTGTTTGTCTGATACTGGTCAAGATACATGTATTTGTATGGAGAATAATTGTAGCAACTACATTTTTTTATGTACCTGTAGGTTCTCAGGGCAGGCACAGTCAGTGACCAGACCAACAAATGCCCCATTGCTACAGATACTCCATTTGCATTCAGCAGTCTACTTGACCCGGCCATGACTGGAACAACCATCAGCTAAAAACCTTGAAATCATGCATGCACCAGTACTGGGATCTTTTCGGATTCGAAGGGAAAGTGCATGTGTCAACACAGACCAAGGTCATCTGAGCAATAAATACATAGAGCTGGACACACGAACAAGGCTGAAATAAATTTGTGTTATACATGTATATAATATTGATAAGCATTTAAAGGGGGTATACAACATTTAAAAACATCAACAAACAAAACTTCTCAATTATTATGAAATATCTTACTAGACTGTTACTAGTTAGTGAATGACAGTCAAAAGCATCCTGTAAAATCGTTGCTCCTGGTGTGCTGACATTTTCAAGAAAACGTTGGGGAAAACTGGCTTTTTTTTTCAAAAACAGCTCCTAATTTTTCATATTTAGTTATTTTCCATTTTCTTTGCAATTGATTACACATCTGTGAAGGAGTACAAGCCTGCTAGACTGATTCCCTGACCTTACAATCTCCCAAAGTCTATAAACTGCAACGTTTCATCTAAAGTGGGGTCAAAGAACCAGACAAGAAGAACATGGTTGGTTTTCTTAGATTTTCCAGCATCTCTGAAGCCAAAACGTGAAACAAGCCAGTTTAACAATATTTTCTATAGCATACTAATCCTCCAAATCCATTTATTTCTGAAAATTGCAGCAAAAGCAAATGTTGTATATTCCTTACATTTGAAAACATCAACATTATTATGAACTACCTTTCTTGACTGTTACTGTTAGTGAATGACAGTCAAAAGCATCCTGTAAAATTATGGCAACTGGTGTGGTCATTTTCAAGAAAATTAGAATTTTTCTATCAATTTTCAATGCTGGTCAGCTGACCAGCCTTGGCAAAAAAAAAAGATTTTTTTTTTTATTGCACCCACATTGCCATATTTTATTGTACCCACATTGCCTGAATTTTGCTTGCAAACGATTACACATCCATGAACAGGAGGTACAAGTCTTCTTGACTGGTTCCCCGACCTTACAATTCCACGATATCTATAAATTGCTCCGTGTCAATTTAAGTGGGGTTCAGGGAACCAGACTACAAGAACATGATTGTTTATCTCGGTTTTTCCAGTATTTGGGAGCACAAAACTTCAAACAAGTCAGTGTAACAATATTTGCTATAAAATATCAATCCCCAAATTCACACATAATTTCTGAAAATTACAGCAAAAGCAAATGTTGTATACAATATCCCTTTAAGAAAAAAAGTGACATCAAATAATACTGTCCCTTTCTCGAGTACTCCTGGTCAATACCTTTTTTTTTTCAATTCAAAAATGGAAAAGTTTTATTTTGACTTAACCTTAATAATCATCTTTGTGGTTGTAAGAACTGCGTTGTATCCAGACTACATGTACCAGTCTTGGCAGATTTTATAGGCAAAGCAATATTTAAAATTGATGCATGCAATTTCTTTTTCGAAACCCAAAAAGAGTTACACAAACATATACTGAAATGAAATGGAAACTGAAACACTGACACTAAACAAGGGAAAAGAAAAAAGCTTCCCTTTGCCAGCAGCAAGAACCTCCATTTGAAGTTCTGAGACGTAGTGATTTCCTTCATGGATATCCTCTTCCAACGCAACCTAAGGGTCTTGATGTACATCCTCTTGAATGCAGGGTATCGGACTTATTTCAGTGTTTTACGACTTCTCACAAATGTTATGTGTTAAACAATATATTTTCTGGTTTCACGATATCAAGTCTTCATTCACAACGATGCTTGGGGATTCTTGATGGTTGAAAACAAAGTCTACTTGATGCTTTTCGAAATCTGGCAACCCACATATTATATATTTTGTGTGATGTACTATACATACATATCTATGATAAATATGTGTATTGATAATTCCCATCACAATTATTTTATCCAATGAAATATTCAGCTTTATAAAATTCGAAAATTGTAAATGAAGTATGAATTATGTATTCCAAGCTGACCAGGCCTATAAATTTAATATTCTATTGATTTTCAACATTTTGAAGTGCAAATATGAATTGATTTATATATCTTTTTAAAAAAAGTACCAGCACAAAGCAAAGGTAGACTTGTAAATTTATATATGTTGCAGTCACGCATAGAAAGCTTCCGGTAGGCTAAAATTTCATCATTTTCTACGGATGATGGATGAATCTCCAAGAAAGACTATTATTAGGCCTACCTGTGTATTTTATAATTATATGCAAATGCAATAATTTCCACACCAGGGGAAAATGTTAAATATTTTGACATGAAATGCTTTGTGTATTTTACTGTGTAGCACAGACAGAATAATAAAAGGGGTGGGCAGTTTCAACATAACAATAGACCTAAGACCTAACGAATGAATGACATCACATTTTGTTTACATGTGCGCTTTATAGAAAAGTGCATATGTAAACAAAGCGTGACGTCATTAAGTCTTACGAAGCCAGTTTGGTATTTCAATGACCCAAGGTCGTTCGGGATAACATCGCTAACGTGATGTTACACGATGTTATGCGCACACCCATTCTGCTGGTAATTTACACACAAGCATCGGCGCCTGCGTTCATGCGCCTTTGAAGCATTATCCCGAATGACCCGATTATCTCGAATGACCCGTGACTTATCATTGTGCACATGCACAATTGAAACATCGAACTGGCTTGTTACAGCAAAGGCATGAATTGTGGTGCTAATGGTCTTGGCACAAGACTGGATTTCGATTTTGTGGAACCTCTGATGCAGCCGGTCCTGGTGGTATCAGGCCTGGTCAAGGTAGTCAAGCCCATGTAGGGCAATATCTGTGAGATGAATCAAATGTAGTCTTGGGATCATTGGCACTCTGAGTATACCTCCTGGGTCTGAGTGCCAAAGTTCTCAAAGATTTAATTCATCTTGTTTGATAGCGCCCTCGACCGCCACATCGGCTTGATGACCGCCCTAATGACAGTAAAAGTTAAATCAGCCATACTTACAGACACAGCAGCAAGCCAGCAGCTTAACAGCAGACGATGGAGGAGGGCAATCTTCAGATGTGAAAAACGGCTGCAAGATGTAATTAGCAAATGTCATGGCAACCACCGCCTGGGCCGTAGGTCGGATTATCACCACGGTGACCCAGAGAAGTAGGAAAGCTGGCAGGCCGCCAAAGGCGACGAGAATGTAGGCATAGTCGCCACCAGACATGGTGATCATTGTGCCAAGCTCTCCGTAGCACAACGCACCAATCATGGAGAAAACGCCGCATGCTGCCCAAACAAGCAACGACAGCCCGACTGATTTAGTGAAGCCTAAGACAATCTGAGGCGAGATGAAAATACCGGAGCCTATGATGATCCCGACAATGATGGTGACACCATTGAACAAAGATATCTTAGGCTTGAGTCGGACTAGATCCGAGTCTGAGACAGGTTGCCCATTGGCGGGTTTACTGTCCGGGCCAGGAGACACCGGGGCAAAGTCTGTCTTGACTGCATCTCCACCTTCACTGGCCATCGTTAAGTCAAGATTACAAAGAATGAGGATTTGGCCTCTTGTAATTGTGGACACTCTAGCTAAGTGCTGACAATGAAATGAAGACAGACGTTTACTCTCAAAGTCAAAGACTGACCTGTGTGTTAAAGACGAGAAAAATAAAACCAATGTCATTGTAATAACTGTGTGCAATAACATTACGAAATGATACTTTTCTGGCTAAAATTAAATTCCCGTGACCCATCTTTGATATGCTTGAGTAATGGCTTTTAAACCCCAATGATTCCCCCCCCCCCCTCTAGATCTCTCGGGGTCTTTACAATATTACATTTACAATTCATACTGGTGTGGACAGGCCTTCCTAGCTCCATATGCGTATGCGTAGCAATCGCACGCATGCAGCACTGCAGCGGACCACGTGCAAGCACAACTACTAAAACTAGAGCGATTTTGTATTCTGTATACATTGTACTACAACGCATGCACATGACGACATCGCGACACGCACACAATAAACAGTAACAGACTGAAACATCAAAATCACTCGAAGTCGAACAAAATAAACTTCAAATCACTCGGTCCACATTTGAATTTAATACACCACAACTGTATTGTCTAAATCTTCAAGACTTTGTGCTCGGCACTACTTACCTGGATTTCACCAAAGACCCCCAAGACTCGATGGAGAATGGTGCAGATTTGCTTCCAGATTGTCTTCGGCGAAACAAAATTGTTCACCTCGTTTTCGGCCTCGTGTGTAAAATTTCGCCGGTATAGCTCGATCTGCGCGCGCCGCGGCACGGTAGCGCGCCAATCATCATTCATTGTTTGGGTGCTCCGTAGAAGGAACTACTATTTATAGGGGTGTACAACCTGAATTAATATATTCATCAATTGTAAAAAGTCAAATAAACGACACAAAATCAACCTAAATATTGTTAACATTTGTATTATTCATCTTCATTTAATAAAAAGTATTGTCTATTAGTTACAAGATTATCTTTCTTGGATTATAGTTGATAACACCCCTCAAATATAACAACATGAAGTGGTCTTCGTGATCACTGAGACGATTGCATCACCGTGGCGCCGTTGATTGTGAACGTACGCATTGAACCATACAATGCGTTGGCCAGTTACGAGTAAAAACATGTGGTGGGAAATTTCCACTATATACATATGTTTACAAAATAACAGTCCACTTCTTCATTCATAAAAATGAGTGGGTTTTAATACGTCGTGGAATTTAACTTATGTGTACCTCTCAATAACTTAAAGGGACACTAGGTCCTGGAACAGCCCAATTTGGCTACAACGCGCTTTGAACAAGATGATGTTAATCGGAAATAACATTTCAAAGTAGGATATAAACATCCACACAACTACCCTTTCAAAACTAGGCGTTTTTGTGTTATTCCTGTATTATGCGTGCGAGAACGAATTTCGGGGTCCACTTTTTGTGATGCTAGTTGTGATTTCGATGCTAGTTGTGATTTCATTCGTAAAGTGTTTGCCTTTTGCGGACGTTGAAGAAACTACTTTTTTGCATTGGTGATTGGTATGGTCACCGCTGTTCCCGAGACACATAACGTGTACCTGTATATCGTACACTGTACACGAAAAATGTATTCGTACTCCGTCGTGTCTGATGTAAACAAAAAGGTTTTTTTCGTCTTTTCTCGGGAACGGTAAGACATTAGGTTGGTTTCCTTTCAACCAGATGTTTGAAATAAACAATCCAAAACATAAAGTTTTCGGGGATTTCAGGACCTAGTGCCCGTTTAAGAAGTTGGATTTTTTTAAAAGACCTAGTACTAATTTATTGTGAAACAGATTTTTGTTTCAGTGTTGACTAAGAATTTGAAGCCTGAAGGTATTATTTTTGTTTTGGTTTTGTGAATAGGCTGAGCTTAGCCGAGTATGATCAGAGATATTTTTTTAAACATCTTCAAATCTTTTTCATGTGAAACTGATTAAAACTAAAATTCGATTGCTGACCAATAGTCCATGCAAATCGGGCTAATACTAATGGACTTATGCATTTTTCGGTTTATATTTTTATTTAAGTATATTTCTTATTTATTTATTAATTTTTGGCACCTGACTCAAATCTGAATTACTGAAATTGCAATTTTAATATGAATACCACCAAACCAGTATGAAACTATATTTGTTAACCTGGATTTATAATTTTAAAAAAAGTATTAGGAAACCGAGTACCTTAATTATTGATGTCTACAATAATGTCCATTGTAAAGCAAAATTACTTTAAAATTAGTATTCAATGCTAGGAAATTTAGTTACGATCAAAAAAATTTGCCGTGTGTAGTATAGCTGAAGTTGAACGATGACGACTGCCGAAACGGCTAGTTGTGAAGGAGTGTCGAAAGGGGGCGCTGTTTTAATTTCATGGAAGATACACAGTTCGCTCATCCCCATCGCCGGAAGGCGAACGATGAAATGCAGTTTTGAATTAGTGACTGTTCGAAAAACTGAGTGAGAATACTCCCCACAATAATTGCTTTGGAAAATACATATTTTCTTTATAAACTAACTTAGAAAAGCTTTAACACTGAAGTTTACAATTATTTTATGCGCTCATTATAGGCCTATATATATATATTTTTTAAAATCAATGTACCAAAGGCGTACATGTAGGCCCATCCTTTCTCCACTTGATTTTGTTTTTAAATTTGAAGAATTTTTGAAGAATCAACATCTCCCCAGTCATGCAAACAAATTTGGGCTCTTCCCGGTATTGTATTGACAACGTGCATGCCTGTGAATCCTAAATAAATGGGTTACTGTTGATAACACAAAATACTTTCAAATATCTGCACAATTTCAATGGGCCTTATTCATGAGTCGGCCATATTGGATTGAGAGTGAGGTAAAATCTTCCGATTTTGGAACTTGTGTGGAGAAATGAAAGCAATGACGTTACTGATTAAAACCAGTCTGTTCTGATGAATAATTTAAAAGTTGTGATTAAACATACCGTAATGTTTAAGCCACACTTTAAAAAAAAATGAAATGAGAACAGTCTGGTGCCTGGGGATAGTTTACATATTAGTTTTTGTTTTTTTGTGCGTCTGGGGTAAAAAAAAAGTCAATTCGTAGCAGCGCGAGCACGGCGTGAGTTACGAAAACACGATTTTTGAAATCAAACTGGCATTCATTTTCATATATTAATATGCAATAATTGGAAAGGAAAAAGTATTTTTTGAGAATTAGTGGACGAATGATCGCGAAAACACGTACTGCACGTTGTGAATATATAGCACCAAGTACACGATACAAATCCATTACTAGCCAATTGCGGTATCCAATCAGGATACAGGAAGAAAGTTTCCTATCCAGGGTTTACTATTGGAAACGCGGTTGGAAATAAAGTAAGCACTGGGGACGAGGTTGGGTGAGGCTAGAATGAATAAATAGTCTGGCACCACTGATCCCATTCAACAGTTCACAATTTATGAAACACATTCAGGGAACACGACAAAATAGCTTCCTCGTGAATAGGGTCCTTTAACACTGTTTATTCAACACGAATAAAGCGTTCTTTTGAAACGTGGGAAAGTATTATACATTTTAAATACAGATATATTTCGATACCACAATGGTAACGAAGGTGGTGACAAAATGGTGTACAGGGTGAGTAAAAAAAAAACGAAACCCAAATGTCGAGACCATTGTTTTAGTGAAGTTATGCATAGCACTTTCACAATCTAGGAAATGAAAGCTCAATTCATGAGTTTTCTTTTAGTACAAGAATCATTCGAATCACTAATGTACTTTTCAAGTTACGGACTCTTAAACACAACCATCGTTTTAAAGTTCTGTCCACGGATCACAAAAAAGTAAGTGCTCTTTCAGCAAAACGAAAACAAATCACATAGGGATGAATTGTTTTCGGTTTGCTGAAAGAACTCACGCCTTTTGTGGGATCCGTGGACAAAACTTTAAAACGGTGGTTGTGTTTAAAATTCCGTAACTTGAAAAGTACGTAAGTGATTTGAATTATTTTTATACTAAAAGAAAGCTTATGAATTGGGCTTCCATATCCTAGATTTTAAAAGTGCTACATGCAGAACTTCAATAAAATAATAGTCCCGACATTTGGGTTTCGTGTTTTTTGACTCACCCTAGTCTGAAGATTATCCAAGCATGCAAAATTGTATGGGTTTTTTTTGGTCACATTGTTTATAGAGCAGAAATTCTTTCAAAGCTGTCGGATTGGTCAACAGCTGCCAATTTTTTTCTCATACAACATCGGGTTACCGAAGACACGATAGAAGGCACCCACCGAATGGTCGGAATCTGGAGGTCAAGACGCAGGGTAATTTTGTATAAACTGCACGCATAATCTTAGACGCTTGTCGTGCAAGACACACCATGGATAGACTATGTGCCTGGTATTGATATCGGTACGATAACAAAACGTGATTATGGTCACGATATGCCAGGCCTCCTGAGGCTAATATCGATCAATAGTTACGAACAAATCAACAACAAAAACTATTCAACATATAAATTACTAAATAATTTCATTATGAAACTACGGCTATTTTCTTCCGAAGCCAACCGGAAACATTTAAATAATTGAGTCGTTAAGGCACATATTTTTTACTGTTGCTGTAAAACTTGGTTCTCTGATAATGCTTAAAAATACTGAACAATAAAAAGTGTTATATTATTCACAAAACTGCAAAACATTCAATTAGATAATGCCACAATATTCCAATAGGACTGTCGGCCGTGCCGTAAGTAAAATAACAATTCCACGTTTAACGGAAATTTCACATCAGCCATTTTGCTTTCACACACAAAAAATGGGATTCGTGCAAGACTCAAGATTGGTGCAAGACTACAATTACCCCGCCATATATTGATATTGGTTTGAAGTACAGGTGATATACGGCCATTTTCTTCCAAGCATGATTAATTGATATATCAAGCAGCAAGTTAGCATGTAAAACGTTCGAAGCGAGCATAAACTGTTCCTGTTTTTTTTTTTCTACGGTCGATCTTTTCGGCAGAAGTATACTCCATCGCCACCAAAGTAACCTGTGGACCAAAATTAGAATAAACATAACATTACACAGCATAATGGTTTGATGTAAAATTCGTAAAAAATGTATAGCTTTCAAAGAAATATCGTGTTCATAAGTATAGTTCGTATTTCCAAATGTTTCGTTGCATGGATACCTTGTCCTCTTAGGTTTTCTCCGCACACGGAGCATTTGAAGCAGTCAAAGTGGAGTCCCCGTCCCTGGATCTTGGCAAATTTACCCCTGTAACAGCATGGGCAAAATATAAATTCAGGTGCCGATAATGTCAACCACGCGATGTCATTTCAGATAGTTGTTATTTGAATATGGAAAAAACGAATAAAGGTACATGTTAACGATCTTCAATGCACGGCAGTGGCAGTGGGCAATAAGTTTGCATGAGGTTTTCACACAGAATTCAGTGTCAGTTCTAAACATGATTCTTTACTAAATTAAGTTTAACCAGAAATCACTTACCAAATTTCAATTAAACATTGTTTGTTCTGCGATTAATTACGAACAAACCACATACACATGCATGCGGAAGTAAACCTATCATTTTTTGTACATTGTGTATTAATTTCTAAAAAGGACGGTGGTGAAAAAGTTTAAAATGGAGACAATGTCACAATTAACAAAAAAAAATTGATTCAGCATTAATGAACAAACTCCTTCTTTATTATTAATAAAAATATTTCCTCCAATAACTGATTCCTTAATCTTACTTCAGTTTTTCCCCGCAGACAGCACACAATCTAGCATCGTAGGATTGAAGTGGTTTAGGAGCCTCGGGAGCCTTAGACTTAAAGACGGTCTCTCGGCCAGTCTTTGTTCCGCTAAACACTGAGGGCGCTGTAAACAAATTGGAGACAATTATATCGACGTTATCAGTGTATGCAGACAAAAACCGCAGCTTTGGCTTTTTACACAACTTTCGAGTTTGGTATTACCAAAGATCCGGCTTAGATTTTTACCTCCTTAATATAACAACTTTCTAGTTGTTGACAACGTATACTCGGAACCTTTTCACATTGTTTAATAGGTTTCGCGGCTTCGCCCATATCCAACTTTCCTTTGCATGGAGTCAAATCCAGTGTTTAGTCGGGCCTTTTTCCAAGCCCCATGGGATTGTGTAGCAGAAATCAAGTCAAAACACCACGTGCTGACCGAGTCCGCGATCCCAGTCCTCTTGGACATTTCAGCACCGTTAGTTGTCCAAATACTTGGTTAACCCAAATGGAGTCGACAGCAAATCGGGCAACACTCTTGTTTCTTAGGTTAATTTCTGCACCGTATACACCGGCCTATTTTCCAGTATATACTTGTCGAACACTGCCACAACAGCTATTCAAAGAACTATTGGGTAATGATGGGCGATTTTGTCACGCAGTTTCTTTTTGATAAAAAGTTTTGATTGGAAGGCCTATTTGTTTTCTTTCGAATGTTGAAACTTCAAAAAGGGCCTTGCGGCATAATGGCAATGCATGCGCATAGACCTATTCTCGGCGCGTACTGAGTTATTACACTCTTGAGTGCATGGCTCTCTGGTAATCACAGTCATCGCACGGACTGGCTAGATATCTCTTGTTTTCCAGTGGGAATTTGAATCATTCTATTTTCAGACCACGTCCGGAGAACCTTTAATCCTGTTTGTCTTGCCCTGTGATTTATTTACCTTCGCCCGTCTCTAGCTTCTTGAAGGATTCCGAGACGGTGAATCTATTCGAGACAAGCCCCTCTCCAGTCTCAGCAATCTCCTGTTGATCCATGACTGGCCTCTCCATGGGAGGCAGGTCCTCGTCATCATCACCCTGACAACGGAGACAAGAACAAGGAGGACTATTGCTTGGATAAACACAAGAGATACGCATGCGCTCTCTGCATGGATCGGGGATACGGAAGTCTGCAAGTCTGGACATTGTTGATATCTTAAAATTATTTCATCATCAGGATAACCTCGCAATGTGTAAGACATATCGACAATTTCAAATAACACACGGAATGCATGTTGATATCTTATGGAAAAAATGGGGCCCATCATACCTGAGACGAATGGTTAGAATGGGAGAACGACATCTTGAAAGCTAGTTTTTGTCTTTTCAAATTGTTTTAGGCAGTATGCATGGCGGCATGGTCCCATTTTACTATCTTCGCGTCCAATCCGATGGTATCTCAGGACGTCCCGGCCCCAGAGGGCGTTGTTGAAATTACTGTTATTTGTTGTTTTGAAAATACTGTGCGTATACTCTTTCGAGAGATATCAGCATAATGATATTTCAGATTATGAACGAAAGGAAATACTCTTAAACGACAGAAATAAAATGCGGAGTTATGTTTCATAGCTTGATTCCAATAGGAGTGACACCCCTCGTCCTACATACTTGACATTCCAGTCGCGTGTGTCTACGCTCCTGGATGTCAAGGCCTTTCAGTATATAGACTACAATATTATAGTAGGGCTGTATCTATATATAATCATAAGAACGGCACCGTACGAGAACAGCAAAGTGTATAAGGAAAAGATCATAATATGGCAAGCTCAACCTTGCAGGAAGGCCCCATGTATACTACGATCATCGCGGGTCAAAGAGTTTCATTTCAAGCCGGAAATTAAGAAAATATTACTTTACCTTGGTCTGTATAGCCTTGGATTTGACCATAAAGTGGTAATTTCAAGTTTTTTGTTTATGGACCAAAAACATAACAAGCAAACACGTGTGAGGGTCTCAAAGCTGAAGGGCAAACCAAACTTAAGTGTAGCCTCCAATGCAGTCGTACACCATGTTAATTGGAACTAAACTTTATAGTTCATGTTGCATGGATGTTGTTTTTTGCATGCACTTTTTATACACGGTACACCCTCACCGCACAGCTGCATTATGATTGCATATGCAGTGACAAGTTGAACAAAAGTGAAGTTTTGACCTCGCGCCGAATCTCATCAGTACAATCACAGCAGCAGCACAACAGTGCAATCAAACGGGAAGTAAGAAAAAGTTCTACACACACACATACCGATCCCATGATGGCACATATACAATGACGTATGACAATAAGTTGCAATGATTCTAGCCCTAAATGAATTTGTACTACAAATCCAAACACAGACCAACACTCGAGATGTCACAATTTGTACAAAACAACATCTTATTCCATTTTACGAGTGACGTGATGCCGATTTACATTATGTACCGGTAATATTAAAGTATTGACGCTGCAAATGCGTCTAGAAGAAGTGCATTTTTCACAAACCTGTAAGTAGGCCATAGTGAATATCCGCTAATTCTCTAAAGTTTGCACGCCAAAGCAACTTGTCCAGACGACGATAATTGACTTCCTGCTCTCAATGCTCCTCCGGACTGATGTCTGCTCCATAAACATCGTCTACAAGACACATCATCAAGTCCCTAAAGAGGTGAAATGACAGGGGGCGCTTAGGTATGATTTATACGGGTCAATCAGTTAGCGATATCCGCGGGCATCACCAGTGCATAAAGTTCTTTGCTTTCTGCTTGTAGTCCCTGGCGAATAGTCATTGCGCACCCAGTCAGCCTTTGGTTGGCCAAAATGGCCGGCAGCGAGTGTTGCCTAATATTCCTTATGGGCTTGATGATTTATTGACCTGGCGAGCAGGGATATTAACCTTGACTTTACTCGTCAATGTATTTTGTCTATACAACAGAGAATACATTGTTGCGGATTGTCTGGTTAAATCATATAATTCCTAGATGAGTGGAGTAGCCCTATTGGCTGCAGAAGCCTCCTGGAAATTCGCGAACGTTTCAAAAGCCATGGGGGAGTGAGGGATAGGCCTACCGTAATTCGTATTAAAATATATTATTTTTGTAAGAAGTTTATTTAAAATGGAAAACATGCAGTAAGGGTTCAAAGAAGATGGCCTAAGGGGCCGTTCACAATTATAGACTTTGTCTAACTGGACTGCAGCCAGATGCTTTATACATAGGTCATAGGCCACTTCCTTCACAAGATTCTGTGAAGCTCATCAGAGTATCCCAGCGTCCTGTTTGCAGGGCGGGGGGTACGAGCGAAAGTATTAACATGAATAGCCCCCCTAGTGTCAGATGAGGTCAACCCCCTCCCCTAACCCCACCCACACCACAAATGTCTCTGTCCAAAACAAAATCCTAAGGAAAGGTCCCTGAAAAGATTTTTACATTTTTTTTTCAGAACAAGTTCGATATTTCCGAATACGACCAGAGCAGAAACGTGCCCTTTGAGCAAAATCCGACTGCAAATCAGAAATCAACCAGAAACGGAGCCCCAGAAACATTCGTTTAAAAAGGCCAATTGTTGAAACCAAACCTCCGTCATCGGGGTTTAGCGCCCTCTTTGACGTTAAAGGCCTGTTATTTCCTTCCTTAAAATATGAACGGCTGGAGCGGAGAGAGCGGAGACTACTAATTGTTGTTCCCGTGAGATATCAGTTCAACGATAGCAGCCGCGTAAAAACTGCATAGAACAACGCGTGCAGTTGTATATAAAGCGTGTCGGGTGCCATGGTGGTGCACAATACATCTTCGAAGTTGTGGCTTGCCACTCCGTAAAGTGGTTGTTTTTTGGAAGACAACACAGACCAGAAATGGAGGAGTTGTTGCCACATCCTTCTGCCATTAACATGTCGCTGAATGGCAGCGGGGGTTGTCATGGCGGAATGGAGTTTGTTGAGGACGACCAGGGTTCGCAGATTCTGACCAAACTCCGTAAACAGCGGTCAGACGAAAAGTATTGTGACATGGTGCTACGGGTTGGTGGACGGGTGTTCAAAGCGCACCGCAATGTGCTAGCGGCTTGTAGTCCGTACTTTGATACCATGTGCAATAGCGGTTTGGAAGAAGACCTCCAAGCCATGGCTGATATGTCTTGTACTTCGGCTGAGGGGATGGAGTTGATTTTGGACTACATGTACACTGGCAGAATCACACTAACTGCGGATAATGTGGAGTGTATTCTGAGAGGAGCGGATCCCTTTCTTATGGTTAATCTCAAGAACTATTGTCACAAGTTTCTCTGGCAGAACATGAATGCAGCGAATTGTTTGGTGGTCAGACATTTGGCTGATTTATACGGGTTTAAAGAGTTGCACCAACGGGCCTGTAAGTTCATCCGCAACCAGTTTGTGAACGTTGTTCAAGATTCCATTGAAGACATTCTCCTGTTGAGTCAAGAAGAAATTCTGAATTTGATCACCGATGACAAGATACGTGTGGAGAAAGAGGAGAGCATCTATGAGTTGGTGATACATTGGGCACAGATGGACCCAGAGAGGGCCAAGCATCTTCCGAAGTTGCTGTCGCACGTTCGTCTGTCCCAACTTGACCGCAACTACCTCAAAGATGTGGTGGAGAAAGAACCCCTAGTCACAGCCAACGGAGAGTGTTTAAAACTCTTAGCAGATGCGCTGCACCAAACAGACACAACCAGAAGAAGTTACTGCAGTGACAGTCCTGTCTTGAAGCCACGAAAGGGGCGATTGACAGACGTTGTGGTCATCACCGGAGGCGTCAGTGATCAGGGGCCATTGGAGAAATGTTTCGGTTACATCATTGATGAGGATCGGTGGACAATGTTGCCTGGGTTGCCTAATGAACTCCGATTCCACGCTGTCGCCGTACTGAACAGTTGTCTATACGCAGCCGGTGGCTCAAGCAGTAATCTGGTGTCCAATAGCGTCCACTGCTACGACCCCATGAATAACTCCTGGAGCAGCGTGGCTAGTTTACAGACACCCAGAGAGTACATGTCCCTAGTTGAGTGCAATGGTTGTTTGTATGCCATGGGTGGCATACGATGGGATCGCTTACAGCAGAGTGTAGAACGATACGACCCTGATGTGGATCAGTGGACTTTCGTATCCCAGATGCCTACTAAACGTTACTCCATGCAGCTTGTGACACTCGGTAACCGTTACATCTACGCCATATCGGGCCGGGACGCATCTCGACGACCCGTATCCACCGTTGAACGATACGACATCCAAACCGACGAGTGGACAATCCTCCCCGACATTCCCATTCCACAAGGCGACCAGCCTTGGGAATTCCCCATCGTCGAAGCCTACGACCATAAAATCTTCGCCACGGATCTTGCCACCAAGTCGTTCAGTCTTGACGCCGTCAGAAACAAGTGGTCAGAAGAGACATGTAACTTTGGTCCCGTGGCGGGTCGTGCCTGCTTACAGTACTGCACCATGGAGAAGAACGTCTTTGTGTTCGAGGGTTGCAACGCTTGTATCTTCAATCGGAAACTTGGCCTTTGGAGCAACATTACGGCGCCCCCAGTGTCAACTTTGGCATCAGCGTGTTGCGTGCTGCAAGTGCCTTACGAATTCCTCAGCAAGACATAGGACCATTGTACGATGACCAACACATGTCAGGTTAGTTTCAAACAAATTCTCGGAAAGAATGTAGTATCCAGACGCCACTTCAGTGGTTGTGTACAAAGTAAAGGGAGAGTCAAAAATATTTTCAGTATTTTCAAGTATTTTCTATCAAAATTGGAAATGTTTCAACAGTTTTGCAACGACTGACCTTCATTGAGATGATATATGATGAAAAAAGTGGGTCAAGATTCTGCAACATTCTTTCCAAATTTTCCTCATTGGGAAAAATACATACATTATTTCATCTGCTAGTAAATTTTGGGAACAAATTTGAGAATTTTTATAACATTTTAGAATTGAGAAAGAAATATTTTATATTCATAAACATATCAAGGTTCTTACCCCCTACCACGTTTAAAGCACCCCCCCCCCCCCACTACTGAGCCTTTTAGGTCTGCACAAATCATGTAAAAAAATTCTGTTTCTTTTTGTAACAAGCAGACCACACACGTAGGGGCATGGGTAGACCTAGTTTGAACTAATCCACTTTTGTGCACAATGCGACAATTGTCCTTTTAACAAAATCAAACGCGAGAACTTGTCACAGTTTGCAGTTTGATTCAAAATTGAATTAATCTTGGAATGAATAAAATAGATTATGTGACTGTAAGCCACTCTGTTTGGCCCTCAAATTTCTCCCTGGAAAAAAAAAATGAATGCTTGTTAAAATATCAAACAGAACTTAACTCAGTTCTAAAATTTATGCCTTGGTGATGGTACATTACATAAAAAAACTAAAGTTATTAAAAATATCATACTTGAAAAATACAGAACAAATTTAATGAACAAATTATAGCAGGTTTTCATTGCCCGTTTGTGAATGTAAAAAGTTAGCCCTGTTTTGTGTTTTTAATCAATCAAAATTGTTCTGACAAAGATTTGATTGTATATTTTTTTTAAGACTCTGACATTGGTAATCCTGCAACTTAACAGAAAAGCCTGTTTAGTGCTTTACCCATTTTGAGTAAGAGTGTACAGTTTCAATGAACTGTATGCTGATCAATTCCCGTCCCCAAATTTCAGTTCCCCATTCAAATACCACTTTTCCAATCCATAAAACATGTACTGTGGTTCTATTGGGTAAAAAAAATATTCTCCAAAGACTCGGGATCATGTACACGTGTATGGTGTCGTGGGATAGTCCAAGACAATTTCTCATGTCAACTAGAGTTTTAAGATGAACCGTTACAGCCTTTCTGATGTGTTCAAAACAACCAGCCAGACGTGTTTCCGTAATGTAGCCCCCTGACAATGGTTCCTCATTGATTTACTATTGATTTCTGAGAAGTGCCCACCAGAAATTGACTCTTCCTGGTGCACCAGTCAATAAGAAGCAGTCCCAGTGATGTGGATCAAAAAGCTTTGCTTTGTCAGAGCTTCTGTCGAGACAAGGAAACGGCATTTGTAAGCCCCACCCTTCTATTTGGCAAATTGAAGAATAGATGAATTGAAAAAGGTCTCCTTAGAAATACCAGAAAAAACATGGACATTACAACAAGATGGGACTTGACAAGTTGACCAGGATAACAGACATTGCATTGCCTTTTTTAAGGATGTTACATGTACCGGTACTTCTTGCTTTTTGAGGTACAGTACAATGCAGTGTGTTGTACCGATATGTACGAAATTCCTATTTTACTGTAGGCCTATATTATATCAATTCCACTGTCTCCAAATTTTTTTGCACATGGACACATCCATGGAATCACACAATCATCGAAAAACTTTTTTTCAGAAAAAAATTTGTCTCAGATTTCTGTAAAAATTTAAGTTAGTTTGTGATTCTCTGTGTTAAAAATGATAACAGGGGGGCAATTCCACGGTAACGGAAGGACGTTTTCACTCATTAAACAAAATTTCAAATGTGTGTATCACAGACACTGTTCATAGTTACAGCAAACAAATGTCACAATTGTATTGCTATAATGCTACTTTCATTTTCCACACTTTTGGGGGGCATGAATGCCTCTCGTTTATGAATTATGAATATTAATGAGGTCGGTAACGGAAGGACGGTAAAACGGACAAGGGTTTTCCAACTTACTCGCGTTTTGCAAAAACTCTGTGAATTTTATGGGGCAATTATATTTTAAAGGTAGGAAATGGAATCCCTGAAGCTTTATCTATACTATACCGCCTTTCATTTGACTTTAAGTGTTTCGGTTATATAATTACAAGGTTTTAAGCAGATTATAATTTGGTAACGGAAGGACGGTAACGGAAGGACAAAAGGTTTACTCAATCATAGCATAAACAAAATGTGAATTTACACTAATTATACAAGTGAAACAAATTGCTTAAATGTGTAACTGAATGTGAAATCAACAATATGCAGACCTGGCATAAATAATTATACCCAAGAAACTATTGAGATAAAGATAGAAGACTGCTAATTAATGATAACAAAAAAAACGAAAACAACCCAAAACACATAATTCACGAACACAGGACTACTACAGAAATAGACTTCAAACCCATCACCTCAATCCTTAAAAGTTTAAATACACAATATTTGAACTCTTGAGTATATTGGTTACATGTTCACCAACAACTTTTAATAATAATACCGGTAGGTTCAAAGGTTTACCTAAAGGGTGGGGGGCGACCAGCCTACATGTACATTTATGGTCAAAACATCTACCGGTAGAACTGATGGCTTCAGTTAGGTGTTGCTTTTAATTGAACTCTAAAATCAATGTTTGAAATCAAATTACAATGATTTAGAGTAGTAACAATTAATGTATAAACATCCAAACTGAAGTTGTTAACTTGGGCATAATTTGTCAAAGACTGCACCTCACATGTCTTACACATGTAAATTGAATAAAAGTGCCCCAAAGTACCGGTACTTTCTGCCATCTCATTTTTGACTTAATTTGCTTCTGGAATGGCTTCACAGAATTCGCATCTTTCTCTATTGTCCATGAATGCTTATGGCAGCAACTTTATGATTTGATTTTCTGCAACAACTCCATACATGTGGTACATCAGCATATATGTACATGTACATTGTACATGTACATGTTGTACATGCCTGTGCCTTCAAATTGTAATAAACACCTTGCCCTGCTTATCCCGCTTTTGTGAAGGTGGGTCACATGAATGTCCTTTCAATGCTCATGATACATGCACGTATTTGTAGTGATTTTCATTATTCAAACATGAGCGCAAATGTCGTAACACTTGATAAAAATACAATTTGTCCTTCCGTTACCGTCCTTCCGTTACCAATTTGGTAACGGAAGGACGTGATTTAATTAATTGTAATTAAAAAACGAGAAGTACAGCAGTGTCAGTTATAATGTCATATTGAAGGCCTACCTAAACTTGCTTTGCACAATAACTTTCAATGCATTCATACTGCAAGTTTTAAAAATAAATTAAAAATATGTATTTTTTCGGTAACGGAAGGACATTTTCGAAGGCTGAAATATTAGAAGTCACTGAAGCGAAACAAATTACGCAAAATGTTAAAAACAAGTTTTAGTCGGTTTTTCAAGACCAATACTTCCTCATGACAGAAACTGATGGCATTAGTGCATATTTTTGTGTGTCTATTGGTAGAATACTTTCATATCACTATTAATCACATTTTTAGGATTAAAACAGGATAATTACATAATCCTTGTTTTTGGTACCGAAATGTATAAAAAATTAAATTCCGACTTCAAATCTTGAAAATATAGACTTTTAGCTTTCATTTGATGCCAAATTTGTTTAAATCACATGTATTTGATTTTTTTGGTGTCATGTCCACTTTGGTGTGGAATTGCCCTCATACCGTACACAAAAATGAATAAATACTTGGGTTGGTTTGAGAACATTTGGAAAGTTTAACGTTTTGAATTGTATCCATTGTATCCAGTTTGTCATTGGGTCGCTTCATTCTCTACAATGGATTTTGCTGTTTTACATTTAAAATCTAGCAAAAATCTGTGGAACATTTTAATTGTCATGCATGCATGCGTGGACAAATGTCATGAATTTAAGAAGCTGTATTTAACCTAAGGTACACATCACAGTGACTTTCTTAGAATTTGCCCTGTATTGTTGGGCCAGGGCTATTCAGCCAGCCATGCGTGGCCACTACCCAAGCGCTGCATTCTCTGCATTATGAATAACAAGCACGTCAAAGATAATTGTCTCCAGATCCTAGCCGAATTCATTAGGCTAGCCAGGAAATGTACATGTACACTTCCTTGACTCATCACAGATTAATTGTTATCAAACAGGATTACTTGATGTAATTACGGTGATTAACGAGGTGTTCAAAACAACGTTTGAGCCCCAGAAAGAAACCAAGTGAGGGCCCATGACGTTGTGTACATGTATAATAAATTCACCTGCCCAACTTGTCTTCGTTGAAGCCGGCACATTTCTTACTTGTAATCTCTATTGTGATGAGATAATAAGCTGGCTGCCCACTGACTGCTTTTGAAGATGCGGCAGTAATGTTCCTTCCAAAGAGGATTTTCTGAAAATCTGTGCCCAGATTACAAGCTAAAACCCTACTTCCTGCTTTTTGAATTCTCAAAATGGTTCAGGGTCTTCTTTCTGGAGAATCTCAGAAATGTTAAAACACGCAAGCAAAGATGTGGGCACATTAGGGTTAAAAGGTTTCCGGAAGTGGTGCTTTTAAGGGAGTCAACATCGGCAGTCCAAGCGTGATTTCATTTCGACATTAGTTGATGTAAGATGAAAGGATAAAGGTGAGGCATTGATTCCAGCATTGTGTATGTATGTATTTGACTAGTTAAAGGGAATGTACAACATCTGCTTTTGCTGCAATTTTCAGAAATAAATGGATTTGGAGGATTAGTACGTTATAGCAAATATTGTTACACTGACTTGTTTCACATTTTGGGTTCGTAGATGCTGGAAAAACCAAGAAAACCAATCATGTTCTCGTAGTCTGGTTCCCCGACGCCACTTAAGATGAACCGGAGCAATTTATAGACTTCGGGGAATTTTAAGATCATGAGAATCAGTCTAGCAGGCTTGTAGTTTTCACAGGTTTGTAATCAATTGCAAAGAAAACGCAGACGAACTAAATATGAAAAATTAGGAGCACTTTTTGAAAAAAAGCCAGTTTTCTCCAACGCTGGTCGGTCGACCGGCGTTGGAAAGATACACTTTTTCTTGAAAATGTCAGCACACCAGGAGCCGCAACTCTAACCCTAACAACCCTGAGCCCATCAAGCTCCAACAGCGGGTTTTGCTTGATTTTGGCAGGGTTGGTACCGAACACTGGCCAGCTGGTGTTGGACTTTGATTGACTGGGTACCAAAGGCCCAGGGAGACCCTGTTGAATTTTGTGAGGTTCGGGGCAGAAGGGCATGAGATTTGTGAACACGTTGGAGTTTGAGGGAGTTCACTGGCATTTCTTCGTGGGTATGCTCACCCACGGTCCTCAGCACAGTTTGTGGTCAAATGTGCATGTACATGGGAGTTCACAGGCATTTCTTCGTGGGTACGCTCACCCACGGTCCCCAGTACAGTTCCTGGTCAAATATATTGCTTTATTTTGTTAGGTTTGGTACCATCCCTATCCAATCACTCGACAATGCATAGGCCCATCCATACCAAGTCAATCAAACTCCAACAGTTGGAGTTTGGCAGGTTTAGTACTGTTCCCCGTACAAGGCCTGTTGGAGTTTGGCAGTTTTGGTACCAGTGCTTACAGACCTGTATGCAGCTGTTGAAATTTGTTAGGTTTGGTATCCTTTCTAGTGCAAGAGCCTAGGGGGTTAGGGTTAAAGGATGATTTAGGCTGTCATTCCCTAACAATCCAGTGAGATATTTCGTGATAATTTGATCATTTCGTTTTTTGATGTTTGCAAATGTTGTATCTTCCCTTTAAGGATGGACCTCAAATACATGATTTAATGAAACTGCTCAGCAGTGAAGTATTGTTTCTAGGTTAAATGTCTTACCTTTAATACTGTGTTTCAACTTTCAAGCAAAATAGAGGAGAATCAGTCTGATGTACACTTTTTTGTTCATTTTTGCTCTTGGCTAGTAGCCAGTTGTTGCACAGCCAGCGTTTACTGTGATCAACTTATTTCTGTGCAAAGTGGAATTTCCACAGATCACTGCAATACCGGTGACAAAAGTGTGATGAATAAATTTTTGTTTTCCTATCCGTACGTGTTTATATCCAACTAATGTACTTCTCAGTCCTGCAATATTATTACATTTACACTTCTATGTTTTCTTTAATCGTATCAAGTTGCCATCAATTAAACACCTGATAAGGATCGTTTGCTCAAGTATTTATGTTTGTGTACTGAATAATATCTACTTTGCTGAATGTAAACTTTAGTCTAGTGACCTTAATTACAGTGACTTTATCACAATAGTGAAGGGGGGCAGATGGAAATTGTGTAAAATTACTATCTGACTTTTTTTTGGGGGGGGGGGAATGGCAAAGGTACAGGTACATGTACATTTTCACCCTCGTGCTGTCTGAGCAGTCACAGACAGTCAAAAGGTCAATCCTCTTCCCTGCCATTACACTATAGACTAGTCATCAATAGTCAGATCGTATTTCAAGCAAGCGCTGTGACTAGTCAACTTAAGTCAACGAACAGGTAAGTGGTACGATTAGGCACAGCTGGCTTATCAATCACGTACAGTCAAAGCATTACTGTATCAAGTCACTTACCCTTAACCCACTAGTAGTTCCTCAGGACTACCCTGCTAAATCCAACAGAGCCCAACCGGAGTTTCCTGCTCAATCCACTGTGCCTTATTTTGAGTTGTCTGCTGAATCCAACGGGGTCCAACTTTGGCGTTATAATGCAGTTCATTTGCCTACTGAATCCGACATTTGGCATCACGAATGTACACAAGGGGTTAACTGCTCAACCCAACAGGCTCCATCGGGTATGATAATTCAGTTGGATCCTGCTGGATTCAGCAGGGTTGGGGTTAAAGTTAAACAGTCACAGCCAGTCCATCCACTTTATGTAAGCTGGGAGCTCTTAACTGTTAAAACAGTCACTTGATTGATTTTGACAGAAAGGACAACTTTGCACAGAACGTATGTTTGCATAAGTTTAGAGGGATTTACCTAATGTACTCTCAAATTTACATGTAACAAACCGGTCTGAGGCCCCAGAAAAAAAGTTTAACAGTTCAATATTTCACTTGATCTTGGAAATACTTTTTTTGGTCGCGTAAATTTCTCTCTGAAATTCAAGCACAGGCATTTCCTCAAATGCACAGAGGGGGAAAAGGCCAATTTATTCGGATTAAAATGTCACAGGTTCCAAAGTTCCCAGGTGGGTGAGCAGCATTTAGCATGACGGGTTAAATTGGGCCCCACGAAATGTGTCAATGAATATGGACAAGTGTAGCATGTGAACGTCATGTCACCCGTACACCTGATCTCGGAGATATATAGCCCCGGTATTCCATGCACGATCCTGGCTTTAATTAGAAATTCAGAAAGTTGAGCTTATTAAATAGGGCATGGAATTTTTGTGTTGGTGTGGTGTGGGGCATTTGCCCTACCCAGCGTATTATATTTGCAGAGTATTTGCTGAGAGCTCTGCAAGCTTAGTTTTAATTTTAATTGCTTAAAAAAAACAGCAAAGTACCGGTAACTTGCTTAAAACATTGGTCTTTTATTGTTGTTTTTTTCAGAATTTTGGAAAGAATCCAATATTGAAATGTTCATGAATTCACGTACACGTGTGTACTACGTGTTGTACAGTGGCAGTGAGCGATTAGATTTGTGAATTTACAAAATATCACAGCCCAACCAAGATTGCTACATGTAATGTATCATTTTTGTATGCTTTTTGTATGGAATTACTTGGTCAGTGTACATACTGGCACTACATATATACATATACAATTGCAAGTTGTTGTTTTTTTATACTGCCTCAGAGTTTCCAGTGAAATACATGTAGTCCAATATTTGAGTGGCCATTCTATGCTGGTGATATAGATGCAAAACGTAGTATCATTGTAACACCAAACCTGCCTGCATTCCGCTGCTTTGTCATTCAGACAGTCTCCTGGCCCAATTTGCAGCATATCTGGGTTTCCATGCCTAGAATTTCACCCAAGGGCTAAATTGGGACCAGTCAGCATTGTGAAAGCTGCCCATAAAAACAGCCAGACGGCCCCATTTATCCAAGCTATTCCTGGGCCAAGAAAAGAGAACTTTACCTTGAGTTCATTGCACTCAGAAGGACGTGTCTGTCCATAGCCCTAAACACATACTATTAAAGCTTAGAGCTTGCCCCATTAATAGGACACCGACCGATTTCGAACGGTCTATTGGATTAGGCCCACCCATACATTGTTGTCTTTTTTATACATGTAGTGATGTATTCCTGGGCTGGATTGGAGAAAATGTCGGTCAGATTGCACTGGGAATTCACCATTGATAATATCTTTATATTAAATCCATTTGGGGAATATGCACCGGGTATGCTCTCTATCTCACGCGGTTTACACAATGTAAAACAAATCCATGTTTGTGAATGCAAAATTGTCAGATGAATTCCTTTTGAAATTATATGGACCAGGCAAATGATAAAGGCTTGTTGTGTATACATTACATGTACATGTACATGTACATACTGTTATTGAAGTAACACAATTATTTTGGAATAACAAATTCTGTTATTTTGAATTCTGAAGTTTCCAGGGTTCTCTAGACATTTTGCATACCGTAGCTTGTGTAACTAAATAAAAACACAGTGTACATGTACCTTCGTGTACTTGTACATGTAATACGAATTCTGTAGCATTTCCAACAGGCGTTTTCATTTGAAATTAAAGGGACATTATATGAAACAGAATTATTCCCCAGGCAAAGTCTTTATTTCAATTCCATCTTCCTATACACTCAGTCAACATCCACTATGCATATTCCCACCATATAAACTTCAAACGAGTACCGCATACCCCGTCCCCTTCCCCAACTTCACTTTTCATCCATCAATGAGTCTCGGATTCCCTCTGGCCTGATATTTGAACGCCTCAAGTCCCCACTGAAAAATGCCAGTGACCGTTGATGCATCCGTTGCGGTCCATCTGTGGCCATTTCTCTCCAAACCTAATTTTACCCCGCTAAAGCCCCCCAACCCCTACTAATTTATCATTTGAGGGAATATGAGGGTAGAGTTCCCACATCCCTGGAGGCTCGGCCATGTTGGAGGGTAATTCCGAGCGTTAATCCCCAGCGCTGTGTATACGAGCTGAGGGAGATTGGCCGAGTTGAGACCCAATTTGCGGCCGTGTGTACTGGAGGATAAGCAGAGGCGCTAAAGCTTGGCCTAATGGCATCTCCACAGAGACACTGCGATGGAATGTTCTCTGATGTGTTCAGAATACACGACACGTTGCTCTCTTTTCTTTTTTGTCCTTTCTTTTTCCAGTACAAGATCAGCCAGTTCATTTGCACTTGTATCCATGTGGGTATTGATGCACAGTTCAACATGATGGGAGGGAGGCAGATACGGGTAGAATTTCATGGTTGAATTAGCTGCACAACATCTTGCAGGAATGCATCGTGGCCAAAGCGATGGTCCAGATCAGTAGTCAATCAACTTTTTGCAAATTCTTGCATGCCAGATTTCAAGCTTGAAGAGAAAAGATTTTAGCTTTAAACAGATTTCAAGCTTTGGAAAAAATTGTGCCCTTTTTGTGGCATCGGCCGTTACGGGTTCCTTTATAAAAAAAAATTGCGCATGTTACGGAGGTTAAGTGTCGGGAGAGAAAAAACATGTTTACATTTCAGCTTGGATGTGCAAGTGCCCTTTTCAAGAAATTCTCCCCCCCCCCCCTTATAAAAATGACCTTGCTACGCCCCTGCATAATGGCAGACCTCGGCTTCAATTGGCTAAATGTTTCAAACGTTTACACGGTTCTTGCTTAAACGTTTACAAAATTAAACGCAAATTCCTATCCTTACTGTATGTTTAATTAAAACAAAATGGCACAGTGGATAGTGAGAAGCTTCGATTGAAGCCTTGAATGGATAAAGCATACCGGTAGATCTCCACTGACAGTGCGCCACATTCCCAATATAGTAGATACTGCAATTTCCATGCAGAGGGCTTACATTCTGGTGGATGGATGGATGGAGAGAATGCAGGGAGCCCTCTAGGCCTTATCCTGAGCGAGTTGACACAGAAATTGAAGAGCTCCTTTTACTTCACTTCCCCCTCGTGTGTTGGCGAGTTTGACGTGATCTGGCCCAAGAGCTGCCTGCTACCTCCGCAGCAGCAGCAGCACAAGCTTTCTAATTTGATTGTACCTGATGTCCAGGTAATTGCGCACTAGCCGTGATGAATTTGAGAAATTTGGTGAGGCCCTCAGTGCTGCGTCGCCTTCAGTTAAAATGATGGGATGGTAGGAGCGGACTGTGTTGGGTATTTGTATAAATTTCCTTGGGCGTCGAAGATTCATTGGCAGCAATCGCGCAAGGCACACACTTCATGTACTTGAGAACACTTTACGCTTAATGTGCAGCAACTTGAGGGCTTTTCAGACAGTTAATGGTTTGGAATTCATGGGGGGGGTATTCCATGGTCTTATTTCCAGCAAGATTAAAATGCAAAGTCCACACCTCTGGTTTGATAGATTTTCATGGATTCAGGACTTCAGTGCCACCCTGAAATTTCACTGAAAGGGGCATTGGTCACACTTTTTTACTTATATTGGATTTTAAAGGATCAAGGAAGCATCCCACCTGCGGAGGAGTAGGATAAAAGTTTATTCCAAATGGTACCGGTACCTACATTTATCTCACACTGCCATTTAATTCGCACCCCCTTCTACAAGAAATGTTGAGGTCCATGTATAACTCAGATGGAGGTCGTTCACCTCACACGCGTGTACTTAACAAGTATTTTTGTCTTTATTGTGTAAGTATACTTACATTTGTACTCAAGAGCTGATCTCAGTTGTTAACCCTCACTCCCTGGGCATTTTTGCGAGGATGGAGCCTCAATCCTCCAAAATCCTCCAACTGCCTCCATGTAAAAATTGCATTACACTTAACAGCCTCAATCCTGAAAACTCCTCCTTTATTTCTTGAATGTGGTCCTTGGAGAGGTGACTCCTGCAAAATCTTCCAGCAATCACTGTCAATATGTTGAGGCAGAGCCAGTGACATCCTGGAGCAGTGCGGAGGATTTCAAGTATTATCTAGGCCTAAAGTTACATGTTTGCACGGCTGAGCATAAACAACACAAGGTCCGGCCCAAGACCTGGACACAGTGCATCCTCCAAAATCAGCCACACATTTTTGCCATGCAGCCTCAATCCTGCAAATCCTCTATTTTGCAAAGAGTACTTTGGAGGTTTGGGAAGGTTAGGATTGATAAAAATGCACTATTTTATAAAAACATTCTGGTATTCTGGACTTGTAAATGAGTGCTCATTAAGTGAACTTGTATACCATCTCAACCCTCCCCCCCCCCCAAAAGATCATCTTGACACTGTACTGCATACATGTACACTTTAAGTTACAGACAAGTACGTGAATTTTTGGCAGTCAATGTGTGGCAGTACAACGGGTAATGAAAACATTGTGCAATGTACGTATACGAGGTTGTTACCCAGGAGAGTACCATATGAACTTGTCATCCATCATTTGTAATTTCATTTACAGGTGAGTACGTAAATTGTCCTGTAATAGGACCGTTCCAGTGAAAGACCACGATACTCTCCACAGATCAAGTTCCGCACTTTATATCATTCCTTCTCTTCATTGCATTCACAGAGTAATGTTCACACGTTGCAAGGCTTATTTTTTTAGCAACATCTGAGTAATTTTTTTTTTCACCGTAAAAGAAGACGCTGTACATGTAACTGTAGTGAGAACAAACAGTTCCCAGCGCAGTTTAGAGGGTTCTATTACAGTTCATGACCGGCCAATTGCCAGGGAAACACTCTTGCAGGATCTAGAGTCAGTGTTGACCGAAAAATTGGTCAATATTGGACTGACTGGCTGAGAACTCTCGTCACAGAGGGAGCACTGGCCGCTACAAGCCTGGCTGATACACTCAATCTTGTTGACATTTCGGATTAATCCCGTTTCTTTTCGCCGTTGTTTTTTCCTTTTCTTCCTCTTCCTTGCTCCTTGCGCACTAATTGACACATTACATTAATTGACAAATTGTACTCTGTGGTTGAGGAGGTGAATGGACGGACAGCGGTGACCCAAGGCAAAGACACTCGGGCCTTCACGTTCCAGGGAAATGCTTGTACAGGTCTGGAAAATATTACATGCAATTCCAAAGAACGTTTGATTGAAACACAATCTTAGAAATGTAGAACTTGCAAGGTTGAAGTTGCACTATGTTGTAATACAGGAATTTATCAGATCCAAACCAACCTTTATTGTCGGTTGAATATATAATATATTATACAATGCCTGAATAAATCCCTGTCATCTGATAGGTGGGTCGTTGATCACATGTCATTGAATTATTCATCCGAACCCACGGCCTGGAAGCACCACAAAAATGGAGTTTTCTGTTCCACAGATAGAAGTTCCTTCACACAGTACACACGTGTTTGGTGGCTCTGCCCAATCGGATGACAAGGATTTATTCAGGTGTTATGTAAAACAAATAATGAATGTTTGGCATTCGTGTAATGGAAAGAATCATTTCATTCGGTGACGGATGGAATGTCACCACATGAATCATTCTTACCATTGCACTCATAAACATTCATTATTTATATAGTATTCCACCGTATTCCACCTTAATCCACCAAAAATCCACTAAAATCCACATCCAGTTTTGGTCATATTTTGGTGGATTCTGACCAATTGAGCCATGACATTACATGTATTTTTTTTGCTTGTTTGTTGTAGAACTGAGAGATTTTGGCAATGGTGTCAGTATTGGAGTATCGGAGCGTGATTTCACCTTCAAAAGAACGCCACTCAATGTAACACGCCAGACCTCAATCAGTTCAAGCATGAAACAGTTTGTTTTTCACTACTTGTGGCATTTTACGGACACTCTGTCATGGGTGAAAAAAAAATATTCGTAGCCAGAGGATGACCAGCATTTCTTCCATTTGTTTGTTCCAATCTCACCTTGAATCAAAGATCAATTTAACGGCTCAGGTCTCAGCCGAATCCTTCACGGGTGACAGAGCTTCACGTTTCCAGCTCAAACTGAGAATCGACTCGTCCGTCCGGTGTAACAAACATGTTTGTCAGGAGTAACAAGAGCGTAAAATGTCAAAAACTGCTTGTGTGACCCCTGACCTGTATTGGGTATTCTGTGGGTTTTTTTTTATCTCTTTGAAAAAACAATCGGATTATGATCACACAGTTTGGAGTACATGTAACTACATGTAAAGTCTGTTTATGAAAGGATGTTCTGTATTGATATGAACACTCTAATGAGTTCCAGGCTTCAATTAAAATCAAAAGAAATCAGTGAAACGCCCTAAAAAAACACTTCTATACTTCTACTAGATTTTTGGAAGGGAGGCCCAACAAACATTGAAGCAGCAGAGGTGGCTAGTTTTCTTTCACCCTCCCCAACCACCCAGGGGGCATGTGCACAGGAGTAAGAGTAAAATAAGTTACTCAACCTGACCAATTGAACCATTAAAAAGATTAGCAAAAACAAACTCATTCAAATTCCAAGCTACCGTACACAGTACATGTACATGGACATCTACATACTTATGTACCATATCTTCGCAAAAAATGCAGGAAAGTTACAGCACGTACTCGTAGCACAGATTAGGGGACCAGGAAGTATTCTAGCCTGTAGGAGTGTGGTGTAACATTCAGAATGTTAAGGAGCCTCTCCAAGACTGCCATGAGAGGGAGATCATGTGGCCAGCAACCCTCATCAAGCTATCACCTGACTTTTGTTTAGCTCTTTGGCCTAGATGCATTTGCATGAACCGCGACTCGAAATAAAGTTGCGAGCACGGAGGCTTGAAAACAATCGTCTGTGCAAGCAGAATTACCATACAGAATTGCTCCTTGGCGAGTAAGAATGGTTTAAGAGGCTTGCCTGCAAGCTGAATCTGAATGATTAAACGGATCACGAGTCCGCCGATGGAAAAAATGAATGTATGCATAAGGCCCTCAGCTGCACAACCCTTGATTTTTGCGGTGGGCCTGTTATTGCATGTGCCAGGACGTAGGGAGTTGTTTTGTCAGAGTATCAGTTTGCTTCAGCTGTGAGGATTGGGATGGGGGAAATCGATGGGGGAAACTCTTGAACTATGATCTAAAATATCAACAACAATCCATCATCTTTCACTGCTCATTTTTTTTTCCTTTCCTTTTTGGTTTCCCTGCTGAATTGTGATGTGATCTTTAGCTTTGCATTTTTGATACGATGAATTTGGGCAAAAGGAAGAACAAGTTTTTGAAAGGCTGGATTTACATACGTGATGTAAATGTTTACAAAATGTTGTTGCAGCATGGTTCCACCTATTCTTTGTTTGTTTGTTGGGTTGTTTGGTTGTTTTGTTATTTTTCTTTTCTGAATAGTGTGCATTGAAATTGGTTTAATTTCTCAAGGGACTATTTTAAACCTTATTCGTCACAAAAAAAATTAAAACCAGTTATTTACTGCATGTATGTTTGCATCACCCCTCAGTTTTGCTCAAGTGAGTAAATAATTATTACACTGTACAAAAATGTATTCCTGTACAGAGACGTCAATTTACTTTTAAAAAAGAAAGGAAAACCACTTTACTGTTGCTTTCAGGAAATTGTGCCCTTTAAGTCTACAATCTATCGAGAAAAATGCTGTTGATTTGCCACTTACCTAGCTTTTGACCTACATGACCCACAAGGTCAAGAGGTCACATTCCATTTTTCTGATTTTTCCCATCAGGTGTCAAGTCCACAGTCTGTATGGTGTGTGTAGTGCTTTACTATTGTGAATTATCCCACCACATCCCCATTATGCTCAAAATCATACCACTGACCCTTCAGTTTATTATAGACCTCAAGTTTTGTTGGTTTAGTTTTTCTTGCGGTGTCAGACAACCAAATATAAAGATATTATCCTCGCATTTTGACTTCTGTGGTCCAGAGTAAAGTCGGGCGTGTTGTGTGGGTGGCTTGTTGTATTGGGGGGCAGGCCGGTTGTTTGTTTTGCGTTCTTGACTAAGGTGGAGACAAGTTTTGGCGGGTGAGTTACATGGTGTGAGTTAATCGCTCTGGAATGACAGCCATGTGATGTGTGAAAGTGATGCGGAATGTGCTAGCAGTGCTTAACTGGATTTGTTGTTGTGGACACGGTAATCACCCATGACATTCTGTTCATCTAACGCTGGATCATACCGGTACATGTATACTTCCGTTGAAAACAAAAATGCTTTGATAGTTGAAGCATGACGGAATGTGGCCAAACATTGGTTTACAAAAGGGAGGGTTTATGATTGAACTTGATGTTTATCTGTGACTCGGATTTTGCAGTCATTGTAAGCCGGAGTTTTCCCATGGAAACCTCAATTTGTGCTGTCAATTTGAGTAAATAATTTTGGAAATTTACTGAATAGTTTGCAAGTTGAAATTTGACTGTAAATAAGTGTTCACACAACACACTGCAGACTTGCTTACGTAAACGTATTATGTGCACCTTTGACATTAAAATACCCAATGGCATTGAATGTCATGTACATCATGTACCGGTACATGTAGAATGAAGACAGAAAATGAAAACCATTTACCGGTACATGTAGTTTTTGAGGAATTTCTTGTTGACACTAGACACTGTGACATTTTCATTTCGCACCCACTTTTGTTTCCACTTGCACTAGTATAACTTGTACTGACTCATCGGTTAACAACTCGACCTGTTTGTTGTTTAAAACTCATGCTAAAAAAAAAAACAGTTTAGTTTTTGAGGGATTTCTTGTCGACACTGGGCACTCGGACATTTTCATTGTTAAAAACATTTCACGCCCACTTTAGTTTTCACTAACTTGAAATGATTCATCGGCTAACAACTCGACCTGTTTGTTGTTTAAAACACACTCTAATATGTTGTGATGCCCAAGCTGGCATGCTCTCACCACCCCTTTGAGGTATAGAGTGAAGAGCCAAGAATAGAGGAATGACAACCAAGAAAGCAGGAATTACCCCCTAGTGGCAAATCATTGGAAACCAGTCACTTCCAACTTGGATCAACCACAAGGAAATGTACATGTATCTGTTTGATTGTACTGTAGGTTGCCAAAACCAACACAATTTTTGGTTTTAAGTGCATTTTTCTCTACAACTGAGGCCCCCCAAAAATAGTTGCTTCCAGTTACATGGCATTTGAAAATAGGGTACATGTACATGTAGATAGGTTGGGGATTTTATATTTATTGGGGGGGGGGGGCAATTTTTTGTGTACGATCATATGGTGTCTGCGTGTAGTGAAGGTAACAGGTAGTAATTGATGGTTTTCTGGGTTTTTTTCCTGATTCCCCCCCCCCCAAAAAAAACCCCGAAAATACATGTAGGTTGGGCTGTCAAAATAGGGTAGGTAGGGTAACTGGAAGCAGAATTTCTTTTTATTTTGGCCTTCAGGAGTATTATAATACATGTATGCTGGGATTGGTCTTTCAAATTATTGTTTTACCTTTATGCCATGCTTGCTTTAGGTTTATATTGTACTAATAATTAACGTTTAGACATAAGCTTCAATTTCATTAAGTCAATTTGAATTTGGTCACAATTAGTTCCCCCCCCCCCCCCTTGGTATTCTGTATTAACAAAAAACAAATTTGGCAAATTTATGCAAACCTGTTAAAAGTACGCCAACATTTGTTATAAATTTTTAACCATACATTAGTCCCTGCTGCCGCCTCTTTGCAATTTTCTCACAGTCACAGTACCTTTTAATTCGAAAATCGTTCCCCCCAAAAAAACGTCTGGTAAAGCAATTAAAGCCGGCCATGCGTGAACGCAATATGTAGCGCCGTTGTGTACATCCAAATTAAATGACACTTAAGCGGTGCATTGAAGTCAATGCGACTATTTATAAATAGGTCACTTTACCCAGAACTATATCACGTATTATTAAGGCGGCATCAAAATTGGTGGGCTTTTTCTTGCGTCGGTTTTGTCATTACCGGTAGCTGTACATGTGTCGCATTCCCAGGGATGGTTTTTGTATCATGTACATGTATTACTTCTTTTCTTTTGGCTGAAAAGTTTTCTTTCTTTTTTTGGGTGTATATGCTTCTGCAGATACCCGGTACAGTGTACCTACAGGGTGAGTCAGAATGATCTGAACCCAAATTCACCATTTTCTTTGTGGCAAATAGAGTGTATTGAGAAAAAACTGAGTGTTTCATATGAATGATCATCACCTTGTCTTCCGCTGGAATTTTGAAATTTTTCAAATTAGTAGCTGTGGTGAGGAGTAATGCCATTTTCATTGAAGTGGCTCATTTTCCAGTCTGCACATGGAATTGGTTTTGCCTTTTTTAAATGTGTCAATAACTTCAAGTGAGTCAGTCACCATGACTAGGTTTTATTTGTTATTACATGTACACTGCTTCACATCAGTACACGATTTCAGTAAATTTGTGTTGAACCGTGGTAAGAGTGGTTTTTCGGCGTGTTAGGCTTATGTCCAAAATACTAGCCTATAACTCACTGGCACTTTTTTTATAACTGCTAACATTTTAATATTTTCTTCAATTTGGGTCAGCTCATGCTGACTCTCCCTGCAGTGTGTAATCATACCTGCACAGAGTGTAAGAGCAACATTAGACATCGTCCAAGCTGAGTAACAAACTGTACACGATTGATTCACAACGGTTGCGCATATAAACATTTATATATCAACAACAAAACGAAATCATGCAGAGATTCTAAGATCTCCCCCATTTCACAAAAACATGTTTCCTAGTTTGTATCTGCACCCCAAACAATACAAATCAGCAGTTGTTTCCTACACAGGGACTATTGTTGGGGACACGCAGTATTTCCCGTTGCCACAGATTCATTGTTCATTTGCTTACAAGTGTACAATTCGCCGGCTGTTACTTAGTGCCAGCCGAGTAAATATGTGTCGGAGAAAAAACTTGGGGGGGGGGGGATGAAGCTGAAATTTGTATAAATAATAGCAACCCGGCGGGAAAATATGAAGAAGGGAATATGGGAAGGGAGGTTGATACGTACCGGTACATTTACATACATGTACCACTTCACTTGTGTACTGTCGAGTGAGAACACTCGATTGCAACTATTCCTCAGATCCGCTGATTTTCTCGTATTTTTGTACTTTTGATGAATGCCATTACAAATTGAAAAACACTGTACAAAGTCTTTTGTTATTTGGATTTCCTCATTTTTAAAAATTCCATTTGCATGCCAGAATTATTATGTACAGAGTTTCTTGTAAGATGCAAATATGTTTGTCTGGTGATATGTTTGTACTTGTTTGAAGAAGAACCAAAGAGGGCATTTTGACTCCGTTGGTTAATAGCAGCTTCATTTATGCTCTGCTGCTAATTACTAAGCCCAGTTTAGTGATCAGTTTCACTGCAAAACTTTAGGGCAATTCCACACCAAAGTGGACATGACACCAAAAAATTCAAATACATGTGACTTAGACAAATTTGGCATCAAATGAAAGCTAAAAGTCTATATTTTCAAGATTTGAAGTCGGAATTTATTTTTTTATACATTTCGGTACCACAAACTAGGATTATGTAATAATCCTGTTTTAATCCTAAAAATGTGATTAATAGTGATATGAAAGTATTCTACCAATAGACACACAAAAATATGTACTAATGCCATCAGTTTCTGTCATGAGAAAGTATTGGTCTTGAAAAACCGACTAAAACTTGTTTTTAACATTTTGCGTAATTTGTTTCGCTTCAGTGACTTCTAATATTTCAGCCTTCGAAAATGTCCTTCCGTTACCGAAAAAATACATATTTTTAATTTATTTTTAAAACTTGCATTATGAATGCATTGAAAGTTATTGTGCAAAGCAAGTTTAGGTAGGCCTTCAATATGACATTATAACTGACACTGCTGTACTTCTCGTTTTTTAATTACAATTAATTAAATGACGTCCTTCCGTTACCAAATTGGTAACGGAAGGACGGTAACGGAAGGACAAATCGTATTTTTATCAAGTGTTACGACATTTGCGCTCATGTTTGAATAATGAAAATCACTGCAAATACATGCATGTATAATGAGCATTGAAAGGACATTCATGTGACCCACCTTCACAAAAGCGGGATAAGCAGGGCAAGGTGTTTATTACAATTTGAAGGCACAGGCATGTACAACATGTACAATGTACATGCACATATATGCCGATGTACCAGTACTTGTACAATTGTATGGAGTTGTTGCAGAAAATCAAATCATAAAGTTGCTGCCATCAGCATTCATGGACAATAGAGAAAGATACGAATTCTGTGAAGCCATTCCAGAAGCAAATTAAGTCAAAAATGAGATGGCAGAAAGTACCGGTACTTTGGGGCACTTTCATTCAATTTATATGTGTAAGACATGTGAGGTGCAGTCTTTGACAAATTATGCCCAAGTTAACAACTTCAGTTTGGATGTTTATACATTAATTGTTACTACTCTAAATCATTGTAATTTGATTTCAAACATTGATTTTAGAGTTCAATTAAAAGCAACACCTAACTGAAGCCATCAGTTCTACCGGTACATGTTTTGACCTTAAATGTACATGTAGGCTGGTCGCCCCCCCCCCCCCCACCCTTTAGGTAAACCTTTGAACCTACCGGTATTATTATTAAAAGTTGTTGGTGAACATGTAACCAATATACTCAAGAGTTCAAATATTGTGTATTTAAACTTTTAAGGATTGAGGTGATGGGTTTGAAGTCTATTTCTGTAGTAGTCCTGTGTTCGTGAATTATTTGTTTTGGGTTGTTTTCGTTTTTCTTTTGTTATCATTAATTAGCAGTCTTCTATCTTTATCTCAATAGTTTCTTGGGTATAATTATTTATGCCAGGTCTGCATATTGTTGATTTCACATTCAGTTACACATTTAAGCAATTTGTTTCACTTGTATAATTAGTGTAAATTCACATTTTGTTTATGCTATAATTGAGTAAACCTTTTGTCCTTCCGTTACCGTCCTTCCGTTACCAAATTATAATCTGCTTAAAACGTTGTAATTATATAACCGAAACACTTAAAGTCAAATGAAAGGCGGTAAAGTATAGATAAAGCTTCAGGGATTCCATTTCCTACCTTTAAAATACAATTGCCCCATAAAATTCACAGAGTTTTTGCAAAACGCGAGTAAGTTGGAAAACCCTTGTCCGTTTTACCGTCCTTCCGTTACCGACCTCATTAATATTCATAATTCATAAACGAGAGGCATTCATGCCCCCCAAAAGTGTGGAAAATGAAAGTAGCATTATAGCAATACAATTGTGACATTTGTTTGCTGTAACTATGAACAGTGTCTGTGATACACACATTTGAAATTTTGTTTAATGAGTGAAAACGTCCTTCCGTTACCGTGGAATTGCCCTTTAGTCACCGATGTACCGGTGTGTAGGTTTTTTCCTCCATCAATGTACATACATGTACATGTACATCTTGAGCAAATATTCTGATATTCTGCAAATATTATACGAATACTATCAGTATCAAAGCAAAATAACTTCTAGAAATTTCTTTTTTTAATGGTTCATGTTTGAGCGCTTTGGGCTTTTCCAGACAAAAGCCCCTCAATATTACAAATCACTTGATAATTCCTTTGAGCTTATTCATCTATTGTTTGCTGGCCTCGCTTTGTTACAGCTCACTTCTTTGTTCTTTGTCCTTTGTCGTCACTTTAGTTGTCCATTGTGGTGGTTGTCCTCAAAACGTCTCGCTCGTAGATCAGTGAGATTTTAGCTAGTGCTTATTCAAATGTCTTTTTTGCCCTCCCCCCCCCCCCCTCCAAATTAGACAGACTTGGTTGTATCTCAGGAAAGGATTACAATATTCTCATGTGATTCCTTTTACTCTTTTCATAGATTTTGTTTTCATATTTCATTTTTGGAAGCATTAACTACATGGCCTTGGGTAACAGCATCTGCGAACAACAATAAACATTTTGTGTACCGTACCTCCACTCATCTAGAAAGCGCACATTCTTCCTTTTTGGCACATGTTCTTGTTCACAGTGACAATGAATTTTCTTTTCATTTTGGCTGATCGTCTGCATGAACAACGTTCTATTGATGTTGTCTGTCCTGGCATGCTTAAGGGAAATGAGTTTGATGGATGTGCCGTCGTCGAGTCTCATAAAAAAAAAGGGTTGATAAGGCCCACACAAAAAAGTCTCTGATTTCTGGTATGGAGCTTGCCCAAAAAGTGGTGCGGCGACGCGGCTTTTTTTTTTTTTTAACTGATTTTTTTTGCTTCAAAATAATGATAATGTCGGCTGATGACTGCAAATGGTACCCGACTAAACTTAGTGCAAATATATGGGAGTCCAGAGAGGCCACATAAAGCTTATTCTCGACCATAACCCAATCTAAAAACACGCAGCAGGATTCCAGTCAAACCAGTGAGTTTGGCGGTTTTGAGACATCATTTTTCATTGAAAAAAAAACTTTTTCATTTTGCCGACGCGCATGGCTACGGCGACGTGCGCGCATACCGGAAACCGGAGATCTTTTTTTTTTTGGCCTAAAAGAGTGTATTTCCTGAGCATCTCGTGACCTCATGTTTTTGTTCACGAAACGGACATAAAATGGAAGTTTGGTAATTACGTGAATTTATTTGTGGGTATTGAATAGCAAAGCAAAATATTTTTTAGGCATGTTTGTACTTTTACAGGAAAGTTTGACATACATAAAAAAAATGTGTATGTGGGGGAGGGGGTTAGACTATACACAAAAATGTAGAAAAAATGTAAAACTATATGGGCAGAGTTTTACGGGTACTTGTCAAACACGTGCATAAATGTTACCGTACATGGTGAAAAATAGAGTACAATACAGTACATGTACAATTTCTGTACAAAATACCGGTATCTCCAAAATACAAAGCTTTGTAACTAACAACATGTGACACACATAATTTTGTTTCAAATTAAAGACATTTTGTACACAGCCAGACAAGAATAAGACTTTGTAACAAAACTTAAATGGTGAATTCATTGTGCCTGTCAAAAAAAAACTTGTTATTTTTTCAATGTTCATTCACATATTAGGCAACAGCTGCACAAGTGTACATGTATGAATGAACATGTCCGTTTGTTGTCATTGTTTTTTTCTACCGCTTATATTTGTTGATACACCTGGAGATATGACATTCTCTTTTGTCCCAGAAGCTCAGTGTGAAAACAAATTGTTATGACACTGGCGAGCTGCCCTGCTGTGTGGACCCCCTGTGGGCAAAATGGTCGATGCTCTGACATTTAAGATGTGTTGGGGAAAGGGGGGGGGAGGGTGGGGTAGTTGAACTTTAAAGAACTATGTATTGCAAAGGGCAGTTTCTTCACACTAGACAACAGAATTATTAGGGTAAACATGAAGGCCTGTTCAATTCTGCAGTAATGGGTTTGTTTTCCACTTCTTTAGCTTGCATCAGAATATGAGACATCTGGAGGGAATGAGTGTATTTTATTTGCAGGGTGGAAACTAGCCCAAACACTGCCTTTCTAGGATAACAGTCAGATATACTGGTCGCTGCATCACGACAGCTTGTCGCCTTGATGAACTTTGACACAAAAGGCCTTTCACACTGTCCAAAGTCACGGTGTCGGACCCGGATCCAACACAGAGACTTCAGGAACCCCTTTTTTTTCACACTAGCAAGAATCCAACACGGCATTTACACGGGTTCGGCCCCCTACACAGGTGATATCCAACCCTTGTCAGGACTTGGGTTGAGAAGTTCTACCCAGGTTGAAAATCCAAATTCTACAGTTGACCCGTATACACACTCGTGTACATGTACATGTACGTGTGAACGAAACACTTTGCCTACATACATGTATGTACATGTACATGTACATTGTGTACCCACGTTCAGTGGGACCCAGTTTGCTTAACCTTATCTTCCTAAATCTTCAAAAATCCTCTATGCAAAATGGAGGATTTTGCAGGATTGAGACTACATGGCAAAAATGTGTGGCTGATTTTGGAGGATGCACTGTGTCAATGTCTTAGGCTGGACCTTGTGTTGTACATGTAGCTCAGCCGTGGATAAATGTACATGTACACTACATGTAGGCCTACCTTACTTGAAATCCTCCACACTTCTCCAGGATGTCACTGGCTCTGCCTCAACATGCATTGACAGCGATTGCTGGAGGATTTTGCAAGATGGAGGCAGTGGTCACCCCTCCAAGGACCACAATTCAAGAAATAACGGATGATTTAGGAGGATTAAGGCTGTATGCAATTTTTACACGGAGGTACATGTAGTTGGAGGATTTTGCAGGATTGAGGTTGCATCCTAGCAAAAATGCCTAGGGAGTTAGGGTTGCGGCTATCTTCAAACAGGTATCAGTGATTTCCAGTTAATCAAGACATAACGTCTACAGTAAGTCTACTTCATGTACAAAAGGTTTTCATTTCTTTCTATTTTGGAGGGTCTTTTTTTGGTGGGATTGGATTATCAACCAAAAGGGTGGGGATGCACATAGTTTATATTATGGCTTCAAGAGAAGGTGGCATCTTTTGGAGAAACATGTAGGAAAGTGTAATGTGTGCGCTTGGGGTGAGATAGGGGTGGGGTACTAGTGAGACGTGCTTGGAATTTCACGCCACTGGATAGCCACAACATTTACAACTTCAAAAAGAAAGTGGCATCTTTCCAGACATGAGGTATTTAGTGTGCATTTGGGGAAACAAGCCCCCTTTGGAATCTCTAGCCAATCATTTCAAAATGTGGGAAGCGCAGCTGGGACGCAGTTAATCACGCTACACTCGACACTGTCTGGCCGCTATCCAAGTTGAAGAATGCCCCGGTATTGCCGACACCTCTCCACACATCAATTACAAGCCATTCAAGTGAAGATTAATCCTTGTATGGCTGATTAGTTGTCATTACAGCACAGAAGCAGCTGCTACTTGTATTTGGCTACATGTCCGTTCTAATTGATTGAATGGGGCTTATGTGCGATCTTTCTCCCTGAATGTTCCCAGCCGATGGTCATTTGTGTAGTGTCAGCTGCGGGATCGCGTTCATTTGGGACAACATTTGGGGATGTTTATTGACGATGCCTGACGGGTATCAATTTTATTTCATAGAGATAGGTCACCCGAAGGAAGCGATTCTAAAAATACTCACCAAGAAGATTTATTTTTCGCTTCAGGGGTTTGTTGCGATAATCATTTTGAAGCAGATGTCATGATGTGCATTGTCTCCATTATAAAGAATAATTGAGGTTGCCACTGAGACTACAGAGTGCGGTATTTTTCTTTGTCGTGATGACTACAACAATTTTTTTTGAAATTGTGAAAAACTATACTGGCCGGCATATCATTCATGCGATATAGCCTAGCTTTAACCCTTTAGTACCTTCCTCAGTTCTCTAAAGTCCTGCGGGCGGTTTGGGAGGATTTTGGAGGATTGAAGTTGAATGCAACATACAATTTTGGAGGATTGTGGAGGATTGAGGGCACATGTACATTCAGTATCAGTTGATTTGGGAGGATTGAGGTTGAATGCATTTTGAGAGGCAAGGCTGTTTGAGGATTTTGAAGGATTGAGGCAGTGGGTATCCTTTAATTGAACATAAGTGCACCATTTTGGAGGATTTTGGAGGGTCGCGGATGGTTCTCAGCAAAAGGGCCTAGGGGGTTAGGGTAAATGAGTTGCAGTTTTGTATGCCCAAGAACATCAGACATTTTTTCCAATTGATTTTAGACTACGGTGTGTTTGCAGTGACTGTAAAAAACAAAGAACAAAACAACAAACGGACCTGTGGTTATTTTTTTCCAATTTGGGCTTGGATTTTGCCTCACTCATTCAGTCAACATCAAATGTCAGTGATCGTCACTTGGCTTTTAAGACATTATGTATGGAATGGATCCCAAGGGCTTTCACAGTGCTCAGCAAAACGTCTGTCAAGTCCTCAAGTAAAATTCCATGAATAAATAACCAATGAAGTACTGTAGATCAAGTTTTTAACTCATTCAGTCCCTTGTGTCTTGTAGAGAAATTTGCTCAGAAAAAGCCCATGGGCTGAATTAGGAAGGATTAATAACAAATCTGTCCATTGAAAGATTTTCATGAACGTAAAAAAAGCGTTAGACTGAACAGATGAATATATGCGTGTGAATTAATAATAAAGAGCGTGCCTGGCATTAATGTTTACTATGTTATCAATCATATTTTTGAGGGAGCTTGAAAAGTATTGTCATAATTCACATTCTTTGGTATATTAACGCCCTCTACAGTATGCGCACAGTCCATATAGCCTGTAAATCCATCCCCTTTAAAAAAAAAAAATACCAGCAACCATTACAGCTTGACAAACCTGTGAAGTGTGCAAAATGATGAATGACGCGGTCCTTGGCATCATAACAAACCCTTTACTGAGAAAGAACTCATCTCTAATAGCGAGATGGAAACAGATTGGCTTCGGAATAGAAATGCAATTTGCGTTCAGTCACATCCATGCCGTTGTGTTACCAGCGCAATCGTGGAAAGGATGTACGCCAGGGGCCCAATCAATACCAAAACATAAAAGAAATTAGCGTTCAGTGGGCCGGACTTGCCAGTTTTAATTGAGAGTAGAAAGTACAGAGGGTTAATTCACAAGGATGGAGGGAAACGCGGCTTGTTTGGGGAAACAGCAGCAAGTGCAGTCAATGAAATTATTTGGATGAAATTTGCTCTGTTAATCAAATCTGGCATTTAAAAAGAAAGGCAGACATTTTTATGCACAGAGAATTGACTACCCTTTTGTTTTTGAGCTTGACTTTTAGCAATTCAACCTTGCTCCATAGTTCATGGTAAATTTTGCTAACAAACAACAGTGTCAAACAGTGCATTGCTCTTAAAGTAATAAAGATTGCAGAGTGACCTTGTGATTTAAAAAAAATACAGCACAAAAATAAACTTGTAGTTACAATGTAGTTTATATGACAGAATTAACCCTAACTCCCATTTTTGCCAGGATGCAACCTCAATCCTGCATAATCCTCCAACTACCTCCATGTAAAAATACAGCCTCGATCCTGCAAAATCCTACGTTGTTTCTTGAATGTGGTCCTTGCAGGGGTGACCACTGCGTCAATCCTGCAAAATCCTCAAACAATCACAGTCAGTATGTTGAGGCAGAGCCAGTGGCATCCTGGAGCAGTGTGGAGGATTTCAAGTACATAATCTACACGTAGGCCTAATTTATGCATGGCTGAGCATAAACAATACAAGGTCCGGCCCAAGACCTTGACACAGTGCTTCCTCCAAAATAGCCACACATTTTAAGACTTTTGGTCCATTTATCAATTCATATTTTGTACACGTATACAAGTTTTTTTCCTATGAAATCAAAGGCATTATCCTTGAATAATCTTATTTTTCATGATGGTTTGCAATATTGCCAAGTGTTGCATTATCTGTGCATCCTGCAGGGGAGTTGGCTACAATGCTGGATAAAAGGCCATGTTTTTGGCTTTTCCGCAAAGTTGCAGAAAAGCCTTTGTTTTTGTTCTGATTTTTTTTTCTTTCTTCTTCTTTTTGTTCCCTGACAAATCCCATAGACTTTGTACATGTCTTTTGTCCGCGCCACTTTTGGCATTAATCTTTGTCCTACATCATTCAAAGTTAGCATAGGCATAGTCCCTATAGCAAAGTTGTGTTCCGATAATTGACGTCATCATGACATCACCATGGGTCACGTGACGTCATCTGAAAGGTGCATATTTTAAAGTCCTATATCTACAGAACTGTAAGTCCTATTGGGTTGAAACTCGGTATGTAGGTAGACCGGGATGTGTTATAGGTAAAAATTGAGGTGACGTCATGATGACGTCGTCTCGCGATTTTATATGAATTTTTGAATTTTTGGACCTTTAAGCCATATCTCACGAACGCAACATGCAAAATTCAAAATTCTTTTTGCATTATGTATCTTAGGTAATAGGTAAACACACACAATTTTGAAAAATGTGTGACGTCATCATGACATCGTAAAAAGTGCGATTTTGTGAAAACACATATATAAGGAAAATTCCGATCGTCATGAAACTTGGTGGATAGCTGGATAATGGTACTTGTATGCAAAATCCGAAATGCTGTCACCATGACATCATCGGTTGATATTTTATGATTTTTTAAATATTTACAATTTCATTGTTCATTTTTTACCACTTCCAAAATTTAACACTTCCTAATTTGGATTGACTTCAAGTTCAGTTCAACATGATGCCATCAACTATTTTTTTTATATTTTATATCTGTTGGTTATACTAGCTCAATATAACTTTTTATGAACTTTGAACAATACACATATATACGTACATGACTGCACATTGGCAAAAAAACATAAAGTCCTACAAAAATAATAAGCAGAAAAGCCTTATGTTCTGTTTTCAAACAGACATACATGTAGATCTCTAGTTGAAATTTGAATCACTTGTGGTTTAATTGCTTTTATCTTTTAAAACTGAAAACATTCCATTATGACAACATTCCACATGTTTGTACCAATTTTATCTTACTTCAAGTTACGTGTAGGTTTTTTGTAAGCTTCAAGGTAATTTATTGCAAATGATCCTAAGGGCCTTTGAAATTGACTTCTCTGACGTAGTTTTACCTCCAGCTTCTTTTCCTGCAATACTCAACACTTTCTCATTCACACAAACATGTAGGGAAAAGTCCGACGTTTTGAAACGTACATGGATTACCAGTACTACTCATAAATTTCTAAAGTTTTGGCTCTCAGGCATGTGACTTTCCTCGGATCGGTTGATATTCTCTTTTACTTTTTACTTCTCTATGTCATTAAAAATTTAAAAACATTGCTGAGACTGTGAGAGACTTGTAAAGCTTGTTATTTTCTCTTTTTTTGGTGACTTCCCAATTGCATGCCTGGGAATTGTCTTTTTTCTGCCAGAATTTTTGTGTGGGTATAAAGGCCAAAAAAATATGGCAATTTATTTTGTGTACGATCATATGGAGGTGTCTGCATACAAGTAAAAGGTAAAAGGTAGTAATTGGTAGGTAGGGTACACGGAAGAAGAACTATTTTTTTTGGAGGGGGGCCTTATTACATACATTTGCTTCACGTGACAAATGTAGGCCATGAAAATATCACCAATGCTAACCTGTACATATCACCTCCATAAAACTTTACGACGACTCTGTCAAAACAAATGACAAGGTTTCTATGAAGTTCACCTCATAAAAATAAAGTACTGGTACACAATTTACAGATATACAGAAACATACGTGTACTGTGCATGGACGTGGACTTGCACATTACCATAGCAGTCAACAAACAGTCTCTAAATTATTCTGTTAATAGCCTTTTTTCATCAATTTGGGCTCAAGAGATAACCCCAAAAGGATTACCAAAATTTACATCCTTAAAAAAAATTTTTTTTAAAATCCTGTAATCCTTCAAAACCTACATCTGCTTTTGAAATATCTTTGTAGATTAAGGACTGCATATTATGAATCTACAAAGAGTTGAATGTTTGTACATTGTAGATTCGGAAAACCTGGAAGTCAGAATACCCATGAGTTTAGGATTGACCTGAATACATGAACATTTACATTGACAGTGCAACCAGTGTGATGAATGGTAAATGTCATGATATTTCGCATGCCCTATTTAAAACACCAGGTGCAATTTATCCCAAAAAAGATTGAGGACGTAACCTACATAAAAGAAGAAGAAGAAGAAAATGGGCCCCACACATGGTTAAAAGAAACTTTAAAACTCATTTATTTTTCATATCGGCTTTGCAGGTGCAATCTGTCCCTTTGCTGGATCATTTTGACAAATCACCAGACTGGATAACGTGTCACATCCAAGACCCATAGTCCCTGTAAATACTCTCGTCTATATTCTATCCTCTGCATGTAAGTCTTCGATGACCTATTTCCAACCTGACCTTTCCTCAAGCCTATCTCCATGGCTACCACCATAGATACTGGCGCCATCATCGCTAGGGCCTTCGGTTCAACCCTCCTCGTCCCCTCGGACAAATTAGACATTACTCGTAAAAAAAAAAAAAAAATTACGTGGGGTCTGGCTCCTGGCAGGCAAATCTCTAGAGTTCTCCAGTATTTTAAAGACTTATCCAGAGTGTTTACAGTTTGGAGTATGCTTGCTTGAAGTTCCCCATGTGTATTTGATGTGCGTTGAATCAGAGTTTGACTGAAGTAAATACATGTAGCTGCAGCTGTGTATGGTGTAGAGCTTATTGATCAATTGCAAGGAAACTCACTGTCATAACTTTGTGTCACCAACCGGTATATGTGAAGGCTTTTAAAAATATTGATTCAAAAGAAGTAGGAAATTGTATCTCGAGCAGCAGTGTAGCCAAAGGGGGGGGGGACATTGTAACCCCCCCCCCTCAGAAATTTGTTAGTTCTATAAGTGACCATGGTTAACGGGTTAAACAGAAATCGGGGTCCCCCCCAACAGCCAGCACCCCCCCAACTGTAACATCCGGCACCCCCCTCCCCTTCCCCAACTGTAACATCAGCACCTCCCCCTTCCCCCACTGGCCCCCTACATGGTGAGAACCCTGGCTACGCTGCTGATCTCAAGTAAACTGTACATGTATGTGAAGTGGGTAAATGGCATCCAATATCGAGAAATGGATCTCTAAAAGCATTTTCTGTCCTCTTCTGTGTACTTGGAGTAGAGACAAATGTTTCATATTTCAAGATATTTGGTCAAAATAATATTTTTGTTTGTAATGTCCTGTTTTGACATACCCGGTCGCGGTCCTAGCTCTATGGACATACTCAGCTCAAAAGTGAAGTATCGGGTAGTGAACTAGAATGTAATGTAATCCAGCAAATGTAGTCACCCTGATGTATTGTGAAAGTTTAACATTTGCTTTTTGGGACATCAAGTTAGCTTCACACTGACATTTCCATGAAGTGTGAACCTGTGTAGAAAGTTTTGTCACAAACCGATGCCAAATATGCTAAAAAAAAAAGTGGAATACATTTGTCAGAGTAAAACTGATGTATCAAAGAAAAAATGGTGAATTTCTTCTTCTTTTTTAATCCAGTGTAAAATATCATTTGTATTTAGACATTCAACTTGGTATAGATATCAGAATCTTTAATACATGATTATTGCATGTCAAGTCAAGTCCTGCTTTAAGACTCTTTTCTTTTCTTTTTTCCTTTTTTAAAACAGATAGACTCGAAGCCTGTTGGCTGTATTAACTACATGTATTATCCGAACTCCAATGCAACACCGTGTAATAATAGATTGATATACCACACCCAGCAAGAATTCCTGCCGACCGTAAATTGTTGATCTCAACACCAGACTCATCATCTCATATAGAACCCTGGAGCCCTTCTAAAAAAACAAATGCACACGAACATGTCAATGTCATACCAGGCTGGTTAGTTCAAGGTGATACAACCACAGGATGAAAATGCAGCCCTCGGGAGAATCAAGTGAACTTGACTGCACTTTTCTATCAACAGATATTCCCCCGCTAATAACCTTTAAGTGACAGCTGGATGTATTTTTTTTCTCTTCTCCTGTTGTCCCCATCTGTAGATGATTACTGCGTTAGAGGAACATCTCTCTTTGCGTCTTGGAGGACCACAGCCCAAGATGAAGAACATCGTGCCGGAAAAGATTGTTGACAGAAACTGGGAGCTGCCTTCAAAAGACTGTCATCTGGTTGTGAGTCAAGTTGTCCGAACCGAAAGTCGGTTGGTATTCACAGCATAGAAAGTGGCTACAATATGTCAAGTCCAATTATTGTACGCTGGTTAATCCGATGTTTGTATCCGGCTTATTCTTGTAGCAACACAAAAGTGAATTCTTGGGGATTAGTGGGTTATTTTTAGACCTTGGCTTTTCCTTTACATCGTTTTTTTTTTTTTTTTTTGGTGGTCAAACTGGAGTAAGGTAAGACGATAACAACAAAATTATGTTCAGGAGGTCTTTCAGTGATGTATACATGTTAATTCCCGACAGCGTTGTGCTAGGGATTCTAACAAACAATTTCTACATCAATTATGCGAATTCGAACCTGTAGCAGGTTGAGGTCACATGACTAACATAACCAATCAAATTAAGAGCTGTTGAGTCAGCCATTTCCACCCAATCACACTCCTCCGAGACCTCGTAATAAACTGTTTTGGCTTTCAGAAATCATGGACTTCAGGGTAACGTGATCAAGGAGCCTTCGGCAGAACTCATGAAATGCAAATTTTTAAAATTGGCTTAAAATTTTGATTTTTTTTTTTTTTTTTTTTTAAGAAAAAGCATTAAAAATTGTTACTTTAGAATTTGAAAGCTGTTTTCTTCCTTCAGAGTTTGAAATCTGTTTAGGAAAATCAGTGTAGCAGATTTTATATTGCAACAGGACGTCTGAAGTTACAAATTTCAAAGACAACTGAGGTCAGAGTGAATGCTGAACTCTATATGGAGGTTTACATGTACAGCACATGAATGTAGTTTCTTATGTACACTCACTGTGATGTGAGAAAAAAATGTAACTATAATTATTAAAAAGAAATATTTTAATCTTATCCTACCCACCTATGCGGCAGATTTCACACAGTGTATGCCCACTGATGAATGGGCCAAGAATAATTTGGATTGAGAGTGTCCCTTTAAGCCTTATAACCCTATCACATGGATTGTATACAACACATTGTAAGCAGATCACTTTAATAACTGTTTCCCTGGGGAGATTATCACAGTCATCTTCATGACCTTTGATTAACCTTGTACCAAGGTTACTGTCTGCACACAATCTTAAAGGAGCTATCACAAATGTTATGTATTTTTAAATTCCAATGTACCAGCAAGCTTTATCGGTTTTTGTCATTGTTCAGACCATTGTATTTATTGTCTGCCTTCTGAAATGGGAATATTGTTTTCCTTTTCTGGGGCCTGACTTTTTTTTTCTTTTCAGAAAATTGACCTAGATCCCAAGGCCTTTGCAATTTGGGGAAGAAACGAAGACGCAAAGTATTAGACTTGGCCGTGCTGGAGGGAACTCATGTCAATCACAAAATGTCAATTTGCTGAACTCACGTTAAAGTTGCAGTGAGGTACTTTTTCTAGATAAAGTTTGCTTGAATTGCTTCAACTAAACTTTTGGCCGATGGCTTGGCTGTTTTTTCCCCTTTCAATTTGGGAAGTAATCCTGGAAAATGTTTTGGGAACATCAAAACATTTCTCAGTGAGCATTGGGACCAAAATAGTCAAGTAAATGTCTGATTTGATTTGCAGTTGTATATTTGGCCATTTGAAGTGAAAAAATTTGCAAACTGCAAAATATGATGAGGGGAACGTGATTTTATAATGGTTGTTTTTTTTTACTTGAGCTGCATGACCCACCTGCATTGATTTTGCTTTTTTTTCTCCACGGATACAGAAAAAAACACTTCAGCTTTCAGCGAAAAAAATTTGAGAGCCCTTGAATCGCTCAATGTTCCTAAATTACCTGAACAATTCACCTCTTCAAAGGGACTGCCTGCGAACAGTGTGAAGAGTCTACTTGTCAAAAATATGACAAAAATGCTAAGCTACCGGTAATTAGTGGTTATTTTTTGAGAATTCCATGGAAACACAGTCCCAAAGGAACCCTGGGAAAGTCGCTTCTGGAACAGTCGCACGGACTCGTCTTGTGTGATGGAATTTGATTGTGTCCCATCCCCCCCCCCCCTTCATGAAGTGTGTCGTGGTATGAAAGATCCCTCATGTTGCGCATGACTTCAGATAGTAAATATTGAAGGTGATATTGCAATTCTTAATTCTTTTCTCTCAAAGTAATAGTTATCAAAATGAATTATAGTGGAGTGAAAAAATTGTAACCAATTTTCGTAGGATAATCAGAGTACTGCTAACCCGATCCTTTCACGTACAATTCAAAGTTAATGGTCTGTGATCTGGCATTGATGGCGTTTTTCTGATCAAATGGAGCTTTCAAGGTCGACAATAATCCATCCAAATTGCAAAAAAGATCAAGGTGCCTGCGTGAATTTGTCTGAATTGGAATTACAATGTACTTTATAACTTCAGAGCTTCCAGCAGTGTGCAATTGATACCAGCAGTTACCGTATTTCATCAACATTGTGTGCCTGCACACTCAATATAAAGGTATTTTACAGAAAAAAAATTCTCATACCGGTAGTACCAATCAAGCTTTAAAAAAAGCATTTTTGTTTTTAAATCACTGTTCCTCTGGCATTTTTGTGTTAAATGAACAAATTTGCATATATCCAAACCAAAAAAATTATGAAGGAGCTAACTGTCATATTATAGAAATTTCTAATAAATTTCAAAATTGAAGTTCAACAGTTAAATAAAGTGTCATTAAGTGAAAGATGCTAGGATTGTATGCTTAAATTTGGATCCCATTATTTTCACTGAATGAATGTATTGCTCATGAAGAAAAATTTGGGGTGTAAGCTTTGATACCAAATTGGGAAGTTTCCCCGCGTTTGCGATGTGTAACATTCTTGTAAAAGTAAATAAACGGATGACTGTAGCAGTTAGTCATATATCACTTTTTTGTAAACACCTTTCCGCACATGGTGTTGTCATGCATAATGAGAAGAGGCTCCGTGCAACACGATCAGCTTTCATGGAATTTAATTTTCACTGATTGTTTGGGGGGGTTGGGGTTGTTTTGGAGACATTTTACTTGTAGGAATATTTATAGATTTTGGTTTTGTACAAAGTATTTATTACATGTTTTTGTGATTGGAAATAGGGTTTTAATAACGTTCTTAGAACTGTCCTTAGTATCTCGCATGTATGATTTGTACATGTGTCATTCTGCAGACACAATTGTCCAATTATGTTGTTGTTTACAACTTGATAAACCATCAAAGATTGTTCTCAGAAAACGAGGAATTAAAATCTGAAAATAAAAGCTCCCCACTAAAGCTTTCTTTCCCAATTGGGTTACATATTGGCAACTTGGTCTTGTTCCAAGGAGGCAAGACAATGTTGCTGTAATGATTCTATGTTATAGGCACCAGCCTCGACCTGTCTCATGAAACTCCACTCTTGTTGATGAGAAAATGAGGCACGTTTAAAATTGAAAGGTTTCGTTGGTTTTGTTTCCAATACGGCCAAAATCATAACCATGTCCTATTTGTACATTATGTACATGTAGTTTGTTGGAAACATGTCTATTGTTCATGTAATATATTGTAATTGGACTAAAGAGTACGCACTGAAAGTAAAGGGCCTACTGTATTTATGTACCATGTAATTTGAAGAGGAAAAAGTTGTTACTCTAAAATAGAATTGAATTTGTTGATTGTTCACATTTTGTATAGCAGCATCTCTGTGCCTCACTAAATAGTAATTCACTTTAATGATTATAACTACATGTATAATAATTATGTAAAGACCACAACCATTGTACATGTGTATGCATATACAGTCGAGTCTCGTTAATACAAACTCGTTCGGACCTAGCCAAATTGTTTGTTATATCAGAATTTTGTATTGAGAGGAACATCAGTCCCATTCATTGTGCACATAAATGCACAGTCGGGACTAAGGCTTTATGTTTGTTATAACCAGAATTTTGTATTAACAGAGTTTGTACTAACGAGATTCAACTGTACTGTAAAAAGCTGCGCTGCAACCTTGCGATGTATTGTCCATTGTAGGTTGCTTTACGACACCACTTACTCATCAGAGAGTGCAACTGGGAGTGAACGTGTCTTTAGCCACATTCGTAACACATGAGGCTCAGTTCTAGATCCAAACTTGGAGGAAGAATTTTAAAAATTTAAAAGAGTGATTTTTTGGAAGCCTGCTGATTTCCTGAAAATTTGTGGTTGGAAATTCTGACCAGAATAAGAAAAGGTTTGCACTATTTGACTGGAAAATGTTTCTGAAGATGTTGAAAAAGATTGTAATCAACTAACACAAAGTTATTTAAAAAAGAAGAAGCTTGGAAAAAAAGGTGAAAATAGACATCAATCGTGATATTTCCACCTGTGGCTAATTTGAACCCTTTCCATGCAAGGAACGCTGTGAAATTCACCTCAGGCCGGAGACTGACAGTGATTTGTTTTTCTTTTCCTGTCAAGGCTAGAAAGGGTGCCGAAACTGCGTCATTCAAGGAGTTTGACATTTCCAGTAAAGTACGGAGCATTCAGGCAAGTGACACAGCACACACGTTCACACCACAAATCCTGTATTTTTACAGTATCCTATACATGCCTAGTTGATCAAAATGATAATGTGTGAAATGTATTGATCCGCCAGCGAAAGTGCTACATGTATAAAAATGTTGGTATTATCCTCGTATTACTATTGTATTAACAAAAAAAACATCAATGTGTTGTAATTTATGTGATTAACATTAACTATTCACCACCTGGGGCTTTCAGAATATTGCCAAATGTATTTTTCCCCCTTTCTTAGGTGTCCTTTTGTAAGTATATATTCTCCAATCTCCAGAGAGGGTTGAGAAGGAAAATTGGAATCTTTTATTAGCACTTGCGTATTCACAAAAAAACTTATACATGTGGACTGTTGGCTGGGTACTTGATTAGGTTTTACTAAACATGGGAATAGCTTTTAAGATTGTGTTGATGATGAAAAGTGACTGAAAATATGGGAAATTTACCACAGAATTCGTTTTGAAGGGACTGTTCAGTCTTATTCTTACACAACCTGTATAATGTGGCCACCTGCCTGTAGACTACAAGGGATTGCATGATTAATTGCACACCACCCTGTCACTTAAAAACCTCTCTATTGTGGCCACTTGTTCTCTCTGACCATTCTTTGACGTCCCTTCAGCAAGGGGCACTGAACTTGCCTCACACCGCTCTTCTATACTCTTTGTTACATTCTCCCTGCCTCGGGCTCTTCCCCTTATTCTCCCCCTACCTCCATTGCTATTAGTAGCTAGCTGCATCGAGTGAATTAATATTCGCAAAGAGTGCTCCCTCACTGCGCTCGACGCACACTGGCAACGAAAAGAGACGCAACCGACACTTCTCGCGCCTGATTTGCCTGCAAGGGCTGTCCGGTTTTGTCTCAAGTGTAGCAGGGGAATCTTATTAGCCTTCCATCAGAATTCTACCAAAAACAACTCGGCTTGAAAGAGCTGCCACAGACCCAACAGACTTGGCAGTAAGTTTGGACTCAAAATAGAACGCTTGGCATAAACAAGGGAGTGCACGGTAGAACACTTTCCCCCTCCCCCACCCTCTTTCCCATCTCCTTTGTTAATTGAGCTGCATTAATGCACCTGAGTTTCTCTTCTAGCTCCGGGCCTGTCATCTTGTGATGGAATGTCTTGTGATCTGCTTGCCTCCAAGGTTCATCCCGAACCCTACTCAAGAAGCTGTTGGCATTTGATGCCATTTCCAAAAAAAAAAAAAAAATCATAGTCAACAAGCATCACCTGCAAAGTGTCTGGTTTCCATGATTCCCCTTATCCAGTGGCAGGTCCTGGGTAAGGGGAGATGGTAAATGAATACTCTCCTGAGCTTCTTCTCTTCTCCGTCCTCGTCTTGAGGTTCCTCCATGAATGCCAGGGTGCAATCTCCCATGTTGCACTACTGGCTGTCACATCTCAAGTATACACTCCCAACATATCACGTGCCCGTGTCATAAACACAAGTGTTTCGGTCTGTGCACTACGTCTTAAGTTAACCAAAGCTGTTTTTTGCTCATGTAGTATATATGGACTTGTAGATATCTATACCTGTAACCAAAGTGTCGGTGTCTCTGTCATACGAGTTATTTATTGATTATTGAATATTTTGTTGAGTGGTGCAAGGTTGTAAATTACCATGGAGAGATGGGGTCGTGTATACGGTTGTTAGTTTGCCAAATTCATTAGTGTAATATTAAAATGCATTCGTCAATATTGGGTACGTTGCGGATTGTTAAAAGATTTTGTTTTTCCCTGAATGTGCACGGATATTGTGTAAATTGTGAATATGTGTAAAGTATAAGTACATATCAATATTTTTAAGCCTGTAAGTATGAGGCATTATTTATGAGTATATCATCTCACAGTGTAGCCATCTTGGTCTGAATCCCAGAAGCCTTGGATTGTGTCACTGCGGGTTTACCAGCACATCATTGGTGCCAGACTATTGATCTTGAGCCTCGCTATGAGCGTCTTAGACTTGTGCATAATAAACAAACCCAAATGGCTATATTGTGACTGTACTACAGTATCCTGTCACTTTATTTCACCACGCCTGCTTTAAAGTCGTTCGTTTGTGGCAGTTTCATTAATATTTTATTAATATCAATTAAAACATACCTAATATTCACTTTAATATGATGTTAAAATATTATCAATGTTGGTCAACAGCCATATTAAACATTATATCTGTTTGCTATTAGAGTCTTTTGTGTGCTACGTTTAACGTTTACCTTTGACAAATCCAAAATGTACTATTATGTTACTATTTTATTACATCACACTGATCTGATAATCTGGATTAAGGGGATTAATTTGTGTCATAATAAGTCAACAGGGTTAGCACCAACAGTCATTTGCAATGGGAAACTACATGTATGAAAAACACAGTATCTGACTGTTTTTGTTTCAAGAGTTTGTGCTTTGTTATCACGCACAATTTAGCAATCGATATACATTTTGTATTGTGCTCCAGAAATTGATCGCCTTTGTTCGTGTAATTAAGTTGTTTACTGTGAGTTGAAATCAGGTGAACTTGAGAGTTAATAACGGTGATGGTCAGTTCATGCCTCACACGCTCAGTAGACTGCAGAATATATTTCAGCTTTTCTGCAGCTGTTGAAGATAGGCCTACAGTGAAAAGGGTGCTTCATGATCGCCCTTATCGGGTTGTACATGTACAGCGAGACTCAACAAATGTAGCAGTCAAACAACTGGGGTTTTTTCTGAGAAATTTAAATCAGAAACTAAAGCTAACAGGAACGGGGAATACCCAATTAATTCTGATCAGCCTGATGTTGAATCATAGCGAATTTCACGAATAAATAATTTTGTCCATGTTTAAATTTGGGTTTCTTTCAATGAACCATGTTTTATTTCATTTATTAAACCTACATCTTAAAGGACTAAGCATCATCAAGAATTTTGCTACATTCTGTGTTTTTAATTATATTAATTATATCAATGGTATACTGTTTTTACCGCTTTGATTCTGTACATTTTCCTCACTCGGGATGTTTCTTTTAAAATGTATGATATTAATATCATCGTTAGTGTGCATGCTTAAAGTCATATCTTTAGTAAATTATTTCATTTGTAATTTATATTCAAAACCAGTTCATTCCATATTTTGTACTCTCGAATCAGCCCATTTGCCCTGTGTTCTCATAACTGCAGTGTCATGTCTCAGCGGCTTGTTTGTAAAACCGATCAGTTCAAATGACCAATAAATTTTACCACTGTAGCAACAAAAAAAACGTGTGTGATGCGTGGTCTGATTAATTGATGTGCCTTTTGTACCGTGGTTACCATGGCGCCGGGGATGAGATGGCCGTTTTTATTATTACGGCGTAACTTGGATCTGGGTTGCTTTATTATCTTGTTGCTGTAGCAACTGCAGTTTGCGGTTTCATGAGGATGCTTTCCCGGCTGCGGAGCCAAACGGTTGCCTGCCGGTTTTGTTCCCTTGCATGGTCATTTGTCTATAACGAGCGGAATATATATACATGTACATGTATTACTATGGGCGAATGATACACATGAATGCAAATGTGATTAACCTCGCTATAGTATATTGTGATACATCACCAATCTTTATCGTAAAGCATCTACATAAATTTGCCTTCCGACTTGAATTGTTATCTGTTGTTCAGTCTTCTGTCTATTCCTGCCTATGCGATATATGTGCTTTCCACTGTGTCTCTTTCCTCGTATTTTTCTCCCCATATCATTTTGTCATGCCAATATTAAAACATTGAAATATGTTTTGAATGTCGTCCTAATTAAACAATGCATTTATGTGTTTTCCTTCTAAACCCCAAATCGCTCTTTCAGTACATGTATGTTCAATAAGACAAACTTCCCGCGTGTTCGAACAAAACATGCGTTTCACTTTTGTTGTTTTGCGACAAATACATTGACAGTTTTCAGAGAAGCTGAAATTCCTTCGCAATTCCACTACCAAGACGTATCTATTGTTTGTGTGCAAAGAAATAAACAAGTAGAATCTATACTGTGCAAAAATAATAATGTCGATTTCGTTTCGACAGTGCACGACATAAATATTCCTCATGCACAGTCCATTAGTGACCCCAAGTTCATCAAATTCCAACCCACCTTCTAGTCCTAACCACTTATAATCTTCCCCTTTCCCATATATTTCATCTCTGCATGATTCCACCTGTTTCTTCATCCATCTCCCCTTCCATAATTCTTTATCCAATCCCTTTAATCCCCCACCTGAGGTCTTGACCACAAAGCCCGTTTTCTCAACTGTCATGTGCCCTAACTTTCCTCCGTCGTTCCTTGTTTCTTTATCCTCGCCTTTCTTGCGAGTCCTTCCATTTTCTAATTTATATTCATTTCCATCTTTGCTCCTGCCTGTCCCGATCCTTTCCTCCTTCAATCGCTCCCAATTCCTTCTTCCTCGCCCAGTCTTATATCCGTTATTCTGTCCTACTTTCTTTCATTAGCCTCCCTTCGCACACAGACCACCGGCGAGGAGTCGCTGTACTTGAGAGGATCGGAGTGGAGTGGGTGTGAATGTGGGAAGGATAAAAAAGGCCTGACAGATTCGATGCGGAATTAAAATGTTACGTGGCCGCATCCCAAACTTGCCATTTCCAAGTCAAATGTTGACATTTTCAGCAACCTCTTTTGTCGCCCGCACTTTTTAGACTTGTGAAGGGAATCTATATGCAAATAATCATGAGATTCGGCTTGCTTTATTTAGTGACCAGACTAGTGTAATCATGGCGCCAGTAGACTTTGGGTCAATAACAAATCGACGGCGTGTGGACGGAAAGGAGGGACTTCACGAATGAAATCTCACGAGACTTGCTTCGTCGAATGGACTCCGGCGTGTACTCCATCCAGGAGACGGCTTGTTGACCGCGTGAATATGCGAGACTTGACGACACGTGAGACATCGACCGTTCCTTGCTCCATGGTGTAATGTATGTAATAATTTCTCAGAACCCCCCACTTCTTAACTCTGAACCCCTGAGAGTGAGAGAAAAGAAAACGCGATAAGACAGTATGGCATTTCATAGTGCAAGTATGGCACATTAAAACAAGTGTGAGTGCACAATAAGCTCTGGCAAAAAATGCGACGCCGATGGCACATATGGAACACCATACTTTTCGTCAATTTTCATTCCCTCTTTCAGGATACCGTCCAAACTCTACAGAAAATACCACGTGACTACAATACTACACATATAATTGCCTCCGTTTACACAATTTTCATAAAAACTTTACGAATTGTTACAAACAATTTGTAGAGTGCATTTACGGACGACGGCATGGCATTTGCCCAATTTATTTTGTTCAATTTTTCGGCGACCAAACGACCGACCGACACCAAAGTGACTTGTAGAAGCTCCTGCCCAAGCTTACAAACTACATGAATATACCAACTCGGAAGTGAATGGAGTTTTGTGTAGCCTATTTGCGCAGAGCTGGTCAAAAGAACCCGGGCTTCATAACTTTCTGGTCAAGTAACCTGTTTCGCAAACTTTTCTGTGCTCAGTTTCTGTCGTAATTCGCTGGAATTTGCCTATTGCATTGTTGATCTCATGCAGTGCACTATATCTGACATATAACCATGAGCTACTGTATCAGACAATAATTATTACAGAAAGTTACCAACGTGCCCTATGGCGCACTAGCCAGCCAGATATTGTTTTCGTCATGCATTGCGCGCAGGATTTTGATAGGTATAACATTTATATCCAGTCGGTCAGTTAGTGGCGGGCAAGCTGTGATAATAGAATCCTCCCCAGGGAAAACAAACAGCCCTCTGCCATTTTCATTTCATCGCCAATCACCTTGCTGCATCATTGCAGACGCATCGTCGCCTTCAACGTTAAGCCACTAAAACAAAACAGTATGTTTCCCAAATGTGCCGTGTGCGCGTGTGCGAAACGTCTCTCTTCGAAGTAAAGATTGTCAATTATCAAATAGACTCAACGGACATAATGACGTCACGCTTTGTTTACACGTGCGCTTTCTTATGACAGCCAGGGATGGGACGAGCCATCAAGCTCCCATAAGAAGGCGCACGTGTTAACAAAGCGTGGCGTCATTATGTTGCAGGCCTTTTTAAGAGAAACAAATTCACACATTTTAGACTAGCTTGGATCATTTTTATACTAGGAAACATATCCAAGACGGCGTCTCAAAGATGCTCGTGTAGATTAAACCAACATGTTTTTCTATCCCTGTGGCCGAAGCTTCGTGAAAATGTTGACGTTGATGATTCCTTTACGGACGGCTGAAGATATTCTCTGTGACAGATTGTCGGATAAGACTGATGCCGATATGATACAAACCATCCCGGGCCTGTCACTTCCCAACAGCGAAGCAAGAGTTTATTCATATCTCTGCAGAGAGAAGGTTCTGGGAAAATAAATAATGAGTGTGTATGACGCTGTGGTTGGGCTTGAGGAACTGTTTGGCGCTTTCAAATAAACCGTGAAGTTCGCGAAGCGTGTCGTTTGATAGATCGCGTCGACGAGAGAAAAACGCTACAGTCAGAGGAACTGCACCTGGCATACAAAGAGAATGAAGATGGTACTGTTAGAGTATTCCTGTTGTAAGCCCCGTTTCCAATTGCTCCTTGGTTTAGGATAATAGGAGAGATTGGATGGGCTGGTTTCGTCATCTCTTGGTGGAATTTTGCTGTTCCAATGGGGACCAGCACGGTGTCACCTTTGTCGGATAAGACTGTTGCCGATATGCCGATATCTATCTCACTGACTGCCTGAATGTTAGCCGGGCAGTGCCATCGCATAGGGTTACCCCGTAACGATGAGTAGACATTGAAACCTTGGGTGTCATACAAAGAGAATTAGAAGATGGTACTGTAAGAGTATTCCTGTTGTAAGCCCCGTTTCCAATTGCTCCTTGGTTTAGGAGAGATTGAATGGGCTGGTTTCGTCATCTTTCGGGAGATTTCTGCTGTTCCAATAGGGGCCAGCACAGTGTCTCACTGACTGGCTGACTAAATGTCAGCCGGGCAGTGCCATCGCATAGGGTCACCCCGTAACGACAAATCCGGCCCATGAGTAGACATTGAAAGACTTACACAGCCATTCTGAATCAAAGGATTGTGCGACTGGGGACATTGTCTTGTTTTCTTTCTTTTGATATGTTAATTTGTTTTGCATGCAGTGATGATTGATTTTTTGCTGGGTTGATTATGTAGTATGTTTGTCTGCATGGTTGGATATTTGGTGCTGATATCAATTTGTTGGTTGGTTTAGTTATTTTGCCCATTCCTGCCAGTTTTGTCCATTTTTCATTTTCTGATTGAAAGAATCAACCCCACGAGACCTCCTAGCATTACCGGTAATGAAATAGCGCCAGGCGTAAAGTGGACAAACGAGATCTCCCGAGATTTGATGAGATGCGGAAGGAGCAGAGTGGTGAATCAAGACGCAGGAGGATGCAGGAAGACAAGGAGGATGGATGAGACAGGATGGATGCGGGCGAGTTTAAGACGTGATGGGGAGAGAAACGAGGCACTAGGGTAACTAGACCAGGAAACTGGAACACAGGATGTTGATACGACCTTGTACATCCAGCAACCTCGTCCGAACTGCCTTCTCCTCCTACTTGAGGTGGCCAGGGAGAACTAAATAGTGTTTATTAGTCCCACCTCCCGGACCCAGGCTTCTAATAATAGTCTGTGTAGTGACTCATGCGTAACCAGCGTTCGTTTATCGATGCGCTGGGCCGAAACGTCATCACCTAAAGTAATAAGTCCTGCTGCGCCAGACGACATGATTTGAATGACTAAACCGATTCGCTCTACGCCATACCATGGCCGTACCAAAAATGAAATACAGGGAACAGTGCTTACGACACGATGGTGATATCGATTGGGCTTCAGCAAATAACGCGGCTTAATAAAGCGAAAAAACATCGTCAAGTGCCGACAGCTCGATTGCATTAGGCTCATTAATGGTTTCAAGTCTGCTGCAATTATTAGCGTCAGGCGATTAGCTGTAGGAATTTTAGTATGGTGAAGCACGTATACGCATCGGCGTATGTCATTAGATTGTTACATCATTGACCTTAATGGGAACGAGAAAAGCTGTGTCATATACCGCACTTTTTGATTTTAATCCGTATCACATGCCACTCCAAAGATGATTTACATGTGTTGTATTTGTCAAGGGAGACTCATTTTTGTCAAACAATGAAGTTCCTTTTTTTGGCCATACGGCAGAATCAATATACTGCACCGCATGACTGAACACAGTTCAACAGATGGTGGGTGGGTTGGCATTTCGAAATAACGCAAAAAGAGAACAAGTCACGCGCTCATGATCGAATTGTTCGGATGAATTATAATTGGTCACGGAAATAAGAAATATTTGCTGTCCCCGTTTTCTAAATTTCATAAAGTTGCGTCCAAAATGACGGAATCCTTCCAGGAGTCACGCAGTGTCATGCGGACATAGCTTGCTGAGGACGAATCATCGTGATGAATTATCGCTAGGCGAACAGACGATACGGGCGTATCACTCCCCCAAAGGAAAAGAAAGTTGCATCATGCATAGGCGGTGGTAGTTATCGTGAGATTTACGGAGCTGTCAACACTTCGAGGCTGCGACTGATACTCCTCTTTTCTTCCAAGAAAAATATTAATGTACTCCCTAGTCATCAATCTGAACGATACCCACTGTCTTGTTTGGCAGGAGACAAATTGAAAATTGCAGTGGTGCCGACTGAAACATTGAGCGCGTGAGTCATTTTTGAAATCGAGATTTTAATCTGAGAGAGGAGTGGGACATACCGAACTAGATTGGTGATAAATTTTCTCGTTCTGTGTTGGAACAGAGCTTAATATTTTACGGACCCTACATTATATCACGAGTACGCGGAATGTAATATCGCAATGTATATAGCGACGCCCGAATGGAATTGTATATTCGATTTCGCTGTTAGGAATGTTGCATGGGTGTGTAAAATTTGCACGCGTTTCTATTTTTACTCTCAAGCCAGCAGAATTTCCCGCGGCTAGTCGGTCTGCGGTTTTTGTCCCTTTGATGCACAGGTGAAACCCGTTACGTCGTACATTCCCAGGTACGCGTCGTTGAAGCGTTGATGTAAAAAAAAACTTTGGGTAAATCGGGAATACCTGTAGTTAACAAAAACAGGAATGATGAAAAGCCACCGCGGTTCGATGATCCATTGGGCATTAATTTTTACCTACGCAATTCATACTCCTTTTAGTTTATCCTTTGAATGACTGAAAAGAATTCGGAAGCAGGGGTGCGTTCCAGTCACGCAAATGTGTTTGTATTCGTTGGTTAGGCCATGCGAACGTGTCAGCCTGAAGTGAAACGGTTAAGTCAGTCGAAAAACTGTTGTAAAAATAGCGGCCCCTGTTTGTCATTCCTATCCCACAAGTATCACTGTTTGGAAAGCAGCAGCTTTCAAAATCTTCGGGAAAAAATCATTGTGTCTGGTAGTGAAATGTTGCCAGGAAAGTGTTGACTTACTGGGGATGTAGTAAACGGAAAAAAATTCAGCTCCGACAGGATCATTGCGTTTATTGTGTGTGTCAGTCATTATGGAAAACATACCGAACGACTCAGGAAGACCGTTGCCAACGTTCGCCAACGTTATAGCAGTGCATGCGCGAACGTTGCCAACGTTGGCAAACGTTAGCAGTGCATGCGTGAACGCTCACCAACGTAAGCAGTGCATGCGCGAACGTTGCAAACGTTTGCAAACGTTTAAGAGCGTTGCTCGCTTTCATGAAATAGCATGGACATTGTAAAGAGTGAAAAAGCACGGTTAACACAAATCTGGAGTTAAAAAGGGTTCCCCATTTAATTTCACACAACTCAAAGTGGATACATACGATCTACATTTTGGTTTGGAAATGCATGACCCCTTTAAGAACATCCACTGAGCTGCAGCAAAATTGAGAAATAAGTGTGTCTCTTGTATTTCTTTTCTCAAGTTTGCGGACACACAAGGCGGTCTATGGGCGAGAACGCTCTTCATTTAAGATTCACACCTTGGAGTCCCAGCTTTGTCCAGCTTTCTTCGGGCTGGTGTTCCCTTACGTCTCAGTCACCTCTCCGTGGCATGCGTCCGCCCAACGGAGCCCTGGATTTTACCGAAATCGAGACGGCCAAACAACGGTCTTTCTGTATAGAGCTCTTGATACAAGCCGGCCCGCGTGTCAATTCCACAACCGACTCACAAGCCAACCTTCCGGGGGCTCTATGCTCGCTTTCTGTGTGTTTGTCCGTTCTTCTGTTACGTTTGTTTTCCATCAGGCAGATCCAGAGATTATGCTATTTTTGGTCTTGTGGAAACAGCGGGAACAAAGGGGGAAACCTAAGACAGATCTTTTTCTACCGAGAGGGAATCAATTCAGGTTAAGCTGAGTTCCGCCGTCGATTCTTCATTTTTCCTCTTGGGAAATATCGGTGTGCCTTTCCAGAATGTTGTGCCAAATTCAGCCCCCTCCCCCGAACAAAAATGACACGGGAAGTCACAATATGATAAATGGAACAAATACCAGAACATTTAAACGAGCATATATCGTCTTCTTAATTGCAACTGTGCAAATTTAGGCTGCGGCTTTTGTTACTATGGGACTATTTTTTTATTGGCTAGTTTGTATTTTTCTGTTCTTAGCTTTTGTTTCCTTTGGTCTTTGGAGTTTTGCAACTGATGAGAGCTGTCAGGGAGTGTAGGGGTTACAAGCTAAAGGTAGGCACACCAGGTAATCTTCAGACCGATCGAAATCTTTCCTAGTCGCATGGTTGAACTTACAAGAAACACGAGGCATACCCGTACGATCTGGGTAGTATCATCCAATCAAATGATCAGATTTGAGTTCAAGCAATCTCAGCACACTCGGGTCCCTCCAAAAAGGGCCATCGTCACTTGTTTCCTCTCCTCTTTTTTTTTTTAATCCTAAAACACACAGCCTTCAGTAAATGCACCGGCTGCCAAATGCACACTGAAAAGCACTCGACGCGGCTCAACGTCAACACAAGAATATACTGAGGACCGGATATTTGGCCATCATTCGTGCACTGCCTGGCCTCAGGTGATATCTGGGGAGATAAAAATATCTCCACGAAAACACTCCACCTCCACACTCTCCCCTTCTTCTTTTCCCCTTCCTTCTTATAATGAAGATTGACCGGTGATGCAGAGGGAGAGAAAAAAAGATGGGAATTCAAAGGATTTCAGGGGATGTGTTTTCTTGCTTGATCGGACTCGACTTATACCGGATGGGATTGATTTCTTCGTATAAGTGAGCACTGCATGCTCCTTTTTACAAAGTTCCTGAATCCTTTCTCGCATCACCCGCTTGTGTTTTCTCAAGTCCCCACAGTTGGTGGCGTATACTCGGTTGCACTTTTCCATCACCTGTGTCGTGGGTTCATCTAAACACTGCTCCCGTATCTATGGAATTCTTCTTCTTTTTTTCACAGGCGCACGTTCTCGGTCTTTTTAGGGAGTAAATTGATATTTTGGAACTGTGGCCGAGGCAGAAATGCTTTCCCTGGGTAAACAGAAATGTCTTTGTGTCAGAAACCGGGAATTCAATTCCGACCTGCGGTCTGGTGTATGAGCGGTTGGTCCTTTGTGTCCAAACAGTCCACGAACCGTCTATTGTCCAACAAAATGATTATTTTCTCCTGAATTTGATCCTTTTTTTCTTACCTTGTTCAGTGGAGCGACGACACGGCATATCGATTCATCTCCAGATTTCTAATCAATTGTATCATTGTATTCTGGAAATTTTATTCAGAAATATGCTCAAAGTTAATAAGCTCCAAAAATCTAATTAGTACTACGCTTAGGAATCAGTTATTGTTTGCTTAGGTTTTTTCCCCTCATTTTTAGGTTTGGTTAGGCCAAAAAAAGTCTCCAGTTTCTGGTATGGAGCTTGCCCCAAAAGTGGTGCGGCGACGCGGCTTTTTTCCCCTTCAAATGTCGGCTGATGACTGCAAAATTAATGATGGAATGGGAGCCCAGAGTGGCCATATAAAGCTTATACTCGATCTTACATTGAAAAAAAACTTTTTCATTTTGCCGATGCGCATGGCTGCGGCGACGCGCGCGCATACCAGAAACCGGAGACTTTTTGGGGGGCCTTAGTGAGCTTGTTTACAAGCCCTCAACTTCATGGCCCACAAAATGCTATGATAGCAGACAATTTGAGGACATGCAAATCGTATTTTGACCGGCGGAGGCAATTTCGGGCCTATTTACTGGCAACCATAGGCTCCAAATCGATGGGTTATAGGCTTTCAGCAAGGGGGTGTAGGACAAGATTTTTAATGTATACCTTTTGCACAGAATCCTCATATTGGACGAAAGCGAGGCTGAACTTAATATTAAAGTCTTAGCTTTTACGTATAAGAATCCATACACGTTACCAAAGCATGCCAGTACAGCCTCTCTCTGAATGCAACCGTACAGTGTGCCCATGCTCTGCTATGTGCCTTAGAGTCTTTACCCCTCACTTTAAGGCTCATGTTCTCAACCTGCGCATCTTCTCTCAAGTAGCAGATGATCTGTCTGAGTCGACAGAGGCCAGCACTTAAGAAGCTTCTGATTTCCTTCAATCCTTGCTCGCATAGTACTAAATCCCTCGATTCTGGAGTGAGGGCTCGGACAGGTGCGTCCACGTACCAGTTTGATTGACTGGTGATGACAGGACTTTGGAGTGCCAGCATCACCTCTAATGTCTTATCTCATTAAGGCTGGAGTCTCTTAGATGGACGAGACGAGGGAGGAAGGGTGAGAGTGCTGTTGATGCGGGATTTGGAAGAGTGGAGGAAGTAGCTCATGCATTAGGGAGAGCATGCGTGCGAGATGGAAGGGAAAAGTTGTAGGGGAAATGTTGGGATGGTTCAGGAGTAATGCGGTTAGATGGATGGTGGTGGGGGTTTAGAAAGAACGAGCACGACAGAAAGGAAGCCTTAGACACACATACCTACGCGCATCCAGCAAGGGGCAGTGGCAGTGGTGTTAATGGGGTCCAATTGACAGGGGGAAGAGGAGGGACCTCGTTTTCTAGAAGGGCGTATGGCGGAAGGGACCTCGAGGGCCGGGAGGGAGGGGACGTGGCCCCCTTTCGGTACGGCACTCGGCGGTGCAGTCGAGAGGTTCCCGTATGAGTGCTTGTTTAGTTTAATATACATGTAGATGAATTAATTTTGTGTTAATATTTGACGTCGTGGAAAGGCTTAGCGAAAGCCACAGATGGACATGGAGTGAAAAAATACCGTCAATACTGACAGATTAGACGTTTGTTTACCCTCCCCCTAAAAAGAGACTCACCCATCCAAACAAATGCAACAAATCCAGACACGAAGCAAGAAAAATGCAACCCAAGGAACCAGGGCACTGGGGAGGGCACGAGCGCATGAGACCGCCCATCCCATTGGTGGTCAATTATTTTTATTTATTTATTTTATATCTTCGGACAATAATTAAAAATCTATTTAAAAGAAAAAGTAAAATTGTCCTGGTCTAGACAAAAGTTTGTAAAAACTGTCATCAAAGATGTGTCAGACAAAAAAAAAGAAAAAAAATCCCATTAAATAAACCCACCCAGAAAAAAATATCAACAAACAAGCAAATTATAAACAAACAAACAAATACGCAAAAGGGGCAAGATAAGCAGAACCCAGGAGAAAAAAATATACGCAAAAGACTAAATACCCAATAAAATACTGGGATGTAAAAAAAAAAAAATTCGGAAGCCCGTTCGTGCCAGATTGTAAAAGTAAAAAATATTTTATTGCGAAATAACGCAATAGTTTTGCGAAATAACGCAATAGTTTTGCGAAATAACGCAATACTATTTGCGAAATAACGCATTACCATTGCGAAATAACGCAATACTATTGCGAAATAACGCAATAGTATTGCAAAATAACGCAATAGTTTTGCGAAATAACGCAATAGTTTTGCGAAATAACGCAATACTATTTGCGAAATAACGCAATACTATTGCGAACTAACGCAATACTATTGCGAAATAATGCAATAGTATTGCGAAATAACTCAATAAATGTATTGCGAAATAACGCAATAGTATTGCGAAATAAGGCAATACTTATTGCGAAATAACGCAATACTGTCGTGTACAAACTTCACCCCGGATGTTCAGTTTGGCCTTTATTTGTCCATTTTGATGAAATTGTTCTTGAAGTTCCTGTCCGTCATTGCGTTTTTATCCATTGTGCTCTTGTCGTGGTACGGTTTTGCTTGAAAGGGGCGGGGTGCTGAAAACCAGAAGGCCTATGTTTGATCTTTTCAGAAAACGTTGCCATAATGGACATTTCTGTGGCATTTTTGCCCGGGGGGGGGAGGGGCAACAAGTTTTAAGGGCTTTATTATCTTTTCACTCCCCCCCCCCCTATTGAATCATGTGCGTTCTGATTTTGTTTTTTAAACACAACCGACTCAAAATGGCCACCAAGCACGCACGCATGCTAACAGAAGAGAACTGAATGATTCCCTCGTAACTACAAGTACTGCGTTTTACCCATGCACCTGAAGGAAACAAACTTTAGAATGTTAATAATCACTTGAATTTAATGGTGCATCCACAGTGCATTCGTATTGTAACAATGATACGTTTTGAGGAATGGTTGTTTGGGTTGGGGGAGGGATGCATCAATAATACGCTCAATATTCCACCACGCTGAAGAAAACTAATACATTTAAACGAATGATAATTACATAAGAATGATTTTCCAACTTTAAAATGCAATAACCCCCACCCAAAATTACATAACCGGTCCATTCAATTTTAACTGATAAAAGGATGCCTTGCATCCAGAATCACTAAAGCCGTATACTGATATGAATTAGAAAAGTGTTTTTAAGCTTGTTAAAGAACTGAACGAATTTTTAAAAGTTTTTAAAAAAGAACTGTACTTTTAAGTCTCCATTTGTTCTTAAAGCTAAACGTGTTTTATGGGGTCATTAGGCAGTGGTGAGTTATGGGGATGGTTGGGATGATTAACCATCATCTTCCGTCTGGAAAAATGCCAACTGGGTCGAAAATCCCAATGTTCCCTAAGATTCGTGAAATAACAATCTCGTTATACAATCTCTAGTCACTGCTTTAGGTCTTTGGTCCTATTTATTACTTGTCCTCCGCTAACCCCCTTTACAAATCCAGGATCCGCCATGCAGGGTGTGTTTTATACACCATAAAAACTGTATCTGTCAGAAAATATGACGTGAGAATTTGCCTATAAGTAGGCCTAAAGTAGGCCGAAGTAGGCCTATAGGTTCAACCATTCGGACTCAAGCATTTTTTTTTTAAAAACATTGGATTTATTTAACAAAAACTTTTGCGTTATTTCGCAATACTATTGCGTTATTTCGCAAAACTATTGCGTTATTTCGCAATAAGTATTGCGTTATTTCGCTTTAAGTATTGCGTTATTTCGCAATAAGTATTGCGTTATTTCGCAATAAATATTGCGTTATTTCGCAATACTATTGTGTTATTTCGCAATACTATTGCGCTATTTCTCAATACTATTGCGTTATTCGCAATACTATTAATATTTCGTATTATTTATTGCGTTATTTCGCAATAGTATTGCGTTATTTCGCAATAGTATTGCGTTATTTCGCAAAACTATTGCGTTATTTCGCAAAACTATTGCGTTATTTCGCAATAAAAATATTTTTTCACTTTTAAAATCTGGCACGAACGGGCTTCCGTAGTCAAAGAGCATTGTATCATTTTGACGTATTTTCAGAAGGGAAGGTGTGCTTAGTGTTTTCTTGACCAAGTGTTCTGCACGCGTTTTCCAACTTTTTCGAATACAATTTCTTCATCTTCTCGCAGTTCAAAATTGGGACTTCAGATAGAAAAACCCAAGGCACTAATCAGGCCACCACCGTGATAGATAAAATAAAAGTTAGACATTTTGTCAAACAAAATGTTATAAACAATTGATTAATAAATTATTCTCAAGAAACATGTCCTCTTGAATCGGACAGACGCTTCTTTATTCTCGAGCCTCAGCATTACACAAATACACCCTATTTTATCAGTGTTCACGCTAATAACATTTCGTATCAGTCACTGACATCATCACACACATACGGTAACCATCGGTCTGACGCAGCCATCAGCTGTTCCATTCAAGTACGTAGACTCCAACTCCAGACGTTTTATTTAACGATGAATTTGCGACCCGCGCGAGGGCGCTATTTCAAACACAGGATCGGAGAGAATTTTATTAGACCTTTTTCCGCGAATGATACGTTTACCCCCAAATCAAAACCGAATATGGAGGACCGGTCCACATAAAAAGGGACTACTCCATTTCTTTCACACGGGAGGCAAATCTCAAGGATAAAAGCGTTACTTCAGCTTGTCAATTTGTAAAACTTGCTCAGATATAAAGTTCAATGAGAAATTGAATGCTGAGAATTTGAAAACCAAAACGGTAAAAGAAAGTTTACTTGCGCACTTTTTTTTCACTGATTGCTTAACTTCTTGTAAAATTTCAGACTTAAAAAAAAAAAAGTAACTCGAACAGCGGCATAACTTGTAGGGGGAAGGTACCAGAAGGACAATGTGCTCTCTTAAAATTCACAAAAGCAAAAAAGCCTAAATTCAATTGCTCGCAAGGCATGGAGTTCTCCGTCCAGAAAATTGAAAATGCCAAAGCCCCCAGTAAACTGGCACTTGTCGTGCCACTATAACTAGATAAGTCATTCTAAATTCCTGGATGTGTTTTCATCCTAGCAAGTATCCATTCTAGCCACCAGAGAATTGACCATACAAAAGATAAGGATCAGAAACAAGCACTTATAAGTAATTTCTTTCTTTATTGGAAGCCGATTCAACCTGGAATGAACATGCATAATAAAAAAAAAATGATTACATAGGCAATTTGTATAATCGTTTAAATATTAACACTGTACAAAGTTTTTTAAGAATTGGTTCGTTAAAGTTTTTCCCGGCATAATTATTTAATCATACAGTTTGTGAAGGGGAGAAGATGATGGGAGGGGTGGGCGTGGTTTGGTGTGTTCAAAAGGGGGGGTGCATGTTAGGGACGATGTTTTGAAGATTCGGATAATGTTGGACAACTAGTTTCAAATTCTACTACTTATTTCTCTAGTACTAAAGGGTATGGAATAGACTGAGACCTCAGATGTAAACAACAAGATGATAAAAAAAAAATCAGGTCAACTTAATTAATTTTACTAGATAGCCAACGGATTTACCTGTTTCCTTTTTGCAGGTTAATCAAATGGTATACAAATAATGAATGTTTATGAGTGCAATGGTGAGAATATTTTTATTCCATCTTTCAACTCATGAAAATATTCTCACCATTGCACGAATGCAAAACATTCATTATTTGTTTCATATAACATCCAAGTAGATCTTTGTCATTCGATTGGAGAATAAAACTATAAGAACAAACAAAATGTACAAAATTGTTCTGGTATCTACTTTTTTTTTCAGCTTGTTCAAAGTTAACAAAGTCTTTTAAAAGTCAAACCCAATAACAATATCAACATTAATACTGTGAGTTCTTAAAACAATGCAAACAAATCTGCAAGGCAAATTCAGTTCGTAACTGCATCCACTTCAAAGGCAAGTTTTGTACTGCCGTATAATAAAACACATGATGTGATGTAGCGCAAAGATTGTATAGCGCTGCTGTGCGTCTATGTGCGGCGCTTTATGATCTTTAGTCTAGCGTGCGCATGCAATAGATCAAAAGGGATGGGACGAAAATGCACGGTGAATGGAACCAAAAACGTACGGTTTATGACGTAGGCCGTGCAATGGTTTGATTAATGAATGCCGCGTGACCTACAATCCTCCAATGAAATGACAAGGATTTACTTGTGTGTTATAGTATATTAACTATTAAGCATAATCGTCCTAAGTCTACTCTCTAATGTAGATACATGTATCTCAAAAATATAAATGGTAGGAAAATATTACACATGGTCTGTTAAACCATTGGCCATGTTACCCTGTATGGTTCCATAGGAAGCTTTCACAGCCGTTCTAGGCTGCACAATCTTGGGAAAATGCCTCTTTGTGAGTTCCTTTTGGAAAAAAACAAATGTGTTTAATGAGAATCCTCGCCAGGATATCTGCACCAGTGCATGCGTCTCGGTGCAAAGTTTCTTGGATGTCGACAGATTTCCCAAAATGCATTGCTTCAGTGCCAGCATGATCTACGTGTTACCTTCACAAAATACATATTGTGAGGCGTTTTCAGTCTTTGTATCTTTCCTGTTCACCGAGCCCGGCCCGTTCCATTGACTTTGTAGTTTGCGATTGATCTCTGCAAGGACCACCATATACGAATAGGCATTCTCCGTAGACATGTTTGCATAGACGTCTACCTCCTTGTTGTCTTTAGTCTCTGTGTTAACAAACAAAAAATGACAACAAACATCTTTTATAAAGTCATATCTTCAGAAACAAAGTTGAAAGTACCGGTAATCAATTGGTTTTCTGTAAATAAAAACATTTAAACAGAGAGCTTAAGCTGCAAAGAGCAATAGTGCATGCTTTTATTTAACAGGCCCATGGCATGAATTCTACTTGGGAACATACTTTGTGAAATCTTCTACTCCTCTTAAATGTATGAAACCAACTTGACATCCCTTTTTGGCAAATCTTATTGAAAAGTGCAATTCTTTAAACATTTAAAATTGTCCATGCTTTTCTGGACAAATGAGGGCGATGTTGCTGTGGATGTCATTTCAGGGAGACACTGTTCAGTTTAGGGGTTTTTTGTTCAAATTGTGAACCCAAAATTTGCTCATTGAAAACATCTGTGAAAAAATTTGCTCATTTGCATACTCATTACTGCCATGTAGTGAAACAACAACAATTGCCAAAGAGAAGAAAAAGTACGACAGCCAAATATCCAACATTCTGGCAAATTTTTGTGTGTTGAAATAGCTGTAACCATAGAGCAAGGAACAGATTTTTCTGCCTGAAATGACATCACACTTTTGCTCGTAATTTGCATTAGCATAAAAACAAAAAAGGCACCAAAATGCCCTTAAAAATGGAAAATAAAAATTGAAAATTAAATGGGACACAAAGGTGCATTTACAAGGACTGCATGAAAAAAAATTACCTTACATGGGCCTTTTAAGAGAGAATTTGTTTCAAAAAGTTACGGAACCACAGAAATCTTTACCATGGAGCTTGAATTCAACAAGACAAGCTTGATTCAGAATGGTTATTCACTGGAAGTCTTTTCATGTATCTGGTCTACACAATGGGCCGGATTTAGCCCATTCAATTGCATTAGAAGGTAGTCCTATACAACAGCACTGCCCAGCTCAGTCAGTCAGTCAGTCAGTGAGATCGGTACAAAGACGACATTAGGCTGGCCCTCTGGGACCAGCAAATACTTCATGGCTGACCTGTGTTTGAACTTTCCCCTTTGACCTTTGTCTTGGTGCTCTTATTGAGTGTGCTACCCTTCTTCCTCGGTCGTCCTCGGTGTTTCTTCTTGGGACTCTTGAGGGGGCTGTTGCTACTTCCACATCGCTCTGACTTGGTCGACAACTGACAGCCAAACAAATTGACAAAAACGGAAATAGTTTTTGGATGACAATTTTCCGTTGATAAGTATTCAAAATATGCATTACAGACACACTCTCGCAAAATGTGGTCCGGCAGCTTTCTATACAAAAACCTCGTTGGCTCGGGGTTTTGTATGTAAACCTTATCAGTCAGCCGATCACGCTCAATTGACTTCGGCCAAACCGCAGTCCCATCATAAGAAATAAGTTAACAATGTTAAGGCCAAAAAAAAAAAGTCTCCGGTTTCTGGTATGCGCGCGCGTCGCCGTAGCCATGCGCGTCGGCAAAATGAAAAAGGTTTTTTTTCAATACAAGATGATGTTTCAAAACCGCCAAACTCACTGGTTTGCCTGGAATTCTGCTGCTGCACAATTTTAACGTGTTTTTAGATGGGGTTATGATCGAGAATAAGATTTATGTGGCCTCTCTCGACTCCCATATATTTGCACTAAGTTTAGTCGGGCACCATTTGCAGTCATCAGCCGACATTTGAAGCCAAAAAAAAAAAAAAAAACAGGTAAAAAAAAAAAAAAAGCCGCGTCACCGCACCACTTTTGGGGCAAGCTCCATACCAGAAACCGGAGACTTGTTTTTTTTGGCCTAACCGGACCATTTTTTCCAAGAGTGTGTCTCTAATGGACGATAAAACTGTGGATGTGTTTCTGAAGGTGATCATAGTATACTGTTGAAAAATTTGAGTATTCGTCCACTGACCTATCTCAAAGCAGTTTTGTTAAAAACTTAAAAATATTCTTCCATTTTGAACGAACATCCTCTACAGTACCCTTACACTTCCGTTATCCTATTGTTCAAGTCTTACCCGTCTGAGATGTGTCTCAAATTCACTGGCGCTGTAGTAGTCAGGTCTCTCTCTCTTCACCCGACCCGTCCGTCGGTTTTTATTGTTTGGATCTAGAAGGAAGAAATATCTTACATATCATAAATGAAGATCGTACGTCTAGACTTAAGGCCTGTCAATACTCCACACAAATGCAAATATGATGTGAACAGGCATGCAACTGGGAATTTAGACAAAACGAGGAAACTCCAAACCACACAAGACTTTGTACAGCATTTTTCAATTTGTAATGTCATTCATGAGAAGTAAAAAACAAGGAAATCAGCCGATCCTAGGAAAAGTTGCATGCCTGTGTGAATTTGTCGTCACAAAACTTTCACTGTGAAATTCGTGTTTTGAGTTTGCGCCAAGTAGGAATCGGTCCTTGCATGTATGGCATGTTAATCTGTGGAGCTGTTATGTCCCAATCATAGTTCATACCCAACTACTGTTGGTATAATCCTACTTCTAGAATTAGAAGGCTTCTCTCCGTCAGCCTTCTAGCGTGGTGGTTTTTTGGGAGTCAGCACGCTATGGCTTTTGGAAATGCCCTTTGATAGACAAAATACCTTTGTCTGAAATTCCACTTTCTGAAACACAAATCTACCCAAAAAAGTTGAGCTGGTGAACTGTAACTCTGAAATGTTTTAGAATGATTGACATTTGGATCATGGGACAATTTTTTTGGTGGAAAATCTGAGTTATACTCACCAACCTCGCGTTGCCGATCCCATGAATACAGCGGTCATGTTCATGTGTGTTTAAGTACATGTATGTTGCGCGTGCGCTGATCTTCGCGTGACCTCAGCAGGTCAACTCTACATTCGGCTCAAACATTTGGCATGGAGGGGAGATTGTATGCTTTGCATCGCGAAACAGTACATGTACATCATGATGTATGTCATTCTGGCGCACTGAACATGCTGCGCTGTGTCGTTACAAGTTGTCAGTTTTGGTGGACTGTTTTGTACATCATGATGTACATGTACTGTTTCGCGATGCAAAGTATACAATCTCCCCTCCATCCCAAATGGTCGAGCCGAATGTAGAGTTGACCTGCTGAGGTCACGCAAAGATCAGCGCACGCGCAACGTACGTAAACACACATGAACATGACCGCTGTATTTGTTGGATCGGCAACGCGAGGTTGGTGAGTAAAAACTCAGATTTCCCACCAGAAAAATTGTCCCATGATCCAAATGTCAATCGTTCTAAAAACATTTCAGAGTTATAGATCAACCAGCCCAACTTTTTGGGTGGATTTGTGTTTCAGAAAGTGGAATTTCAGACAAAGGCATTTCGTCTATCAAAGGGCATTTCCAAAAGCCATAGCGTGCTGACTCCCGAAAAATCACCATGCTAGAAAAAGCCTTCTAATTCTAGAAGTAGTACAATCCCAACTACAGTTAAACTATAGTAAGGACTGTCGCAACTTTACTTTGAAACGTCCTAACTACAATTGGGACCATGCTATAGTTGGTGCATAACAATTCTGAGTTGGCTGGAGAAAGAACCTCTTCTTTGCCATGTCTCATACGATTCTAGTGATTTTCAAGTTCTACGTCTGACTACCTGATGACTGCTCAAGTTTGGCATGGTAGACCCGCCGCTGGAAGAACTCATAGCCACAGTAACACGCCTTGCAGGCCACTGGTACCTAACGACAAGAACAGTTACAAGCAAATACGAGTGAAAATGTAACATGACATGGCGTGACATGGGTTCCGGAAACAGTTTCAGTTTATTTTGAAACCATTATCACAGAAGTTTGGAAAAAAATTTGTGTCCACTTCTAATGTTCACAACAATGTTCACGCGTCAGCAAAATCTTTCACAAAACATGGGTTTTAACAAAAATAGCAAAATATCAATTAGGCAGGATACACTTGAGAAGTTCAGATTTCCTAATGTGAACACACTTTTTCCATAAAAAGAAACTAACAATCTGGATAAAATTAATACTTACAGCTTTCAGTGTTCTAAATTTTACGTATTCAAATTGTGATTGCCAGTGTGGAAAGCGTTCGATTACCCACAAAAAATGCAGCAACAATTCAAATTGTTTACAAAGAATTTTAAAAAAACACACCAAATAGGCAAATGGCAAGATGGATATTAAAATGAACAGCCTAGCCCCTACATGCCCTAGGCCTACCTGTTGATCGCAATGTGGACATTGTTTCAGCACCATACTGCAGAGAGAAAACCCACGAAAATCACTTCATACGACAACAAATGTAATGTCCTCCTTACTCCTAAAACTACAAGTTTCAAGACTTGCTTCATCAAACCAAATTAAAACGCATAATAACTGTATTTCCTTTTATTTAATGAACTTTGATCCGAGCTGACAAAATGAAAGAGCCTAGTCCACGTCCATCCACCACATCGAGTCATGATCTAGTCTAGTCTGATATCCGATCAGCTTTTACCTCTAAATGGAGTTTCCATTTTTCAAAAGGGGTAAAGGTATAATTTTTGAGAAGGTACATTTTAGTTCTTATGCTCATAGAGTCATTATAGCGATACAATTCATTTATAAATTTTGACCTTGGATGTCTTGATCAATTGTTGTTGTTTTTTTAGTTTGATGTTACTTTTAAAATATTTTTTTCTCGTTTTTTAGACATCCCTGTTATGACGTATTAACAGTGCCTACCCTTGTACAATATGATGCGCCCCCTAATCACAGCTGATGGAAACAACTTTGCTGGTGCAAAGTGGTGCTGCTGAGTCGTATTCCTTTTTATTACGTTTCTCTTCCTAAAAATAGCTCTTAGAACATGCCGAACCAAAGTTAAGATATCCAAGCTCCGATACGACAAATTTCGACCTGGAATTCTCGTTAATTCTTGACGTAATTTGAGTGCAAAGGTAGGAGTGGTGGTGATAACTTTTGGTTGTGGATTTTGCGCCTGTGCGGTGAACCCTAACCTCATCCATTCACGTTACGTACGCACCACAGCCACAGCGCGTGGTTTTTCTGTGAACCCGTGGAACGTAAAAGAATCCGCGCCAACACCGCAAAGATGCAGGGCGCCATTCACAACTCGACAAGCCGGCTAGTTACATCACTGACCCAGCTCGTGCGACCATCTCGGACAGCAAGGACCGCCGGCTTGAGGCCGTTTCTCTCGGCAAAGATGATGGCAGGAGATACTGAGGGCGATCAGCCCAGGAGGACCAAAGTGCTAACGATGGATACAATGAATCCACACATTAAGTTGATGGAGTATGCGGTCAGAGGACCCATCGTGGCAAGAGCGAACGAGTTGGAGAAGCAACTGGAGCAGGCATGTGTCATTCCTCCATAGCTCCACACACTAGTCCATCATCATGTCCATGGTGTCATTCTCTGGTTGTACATCTTGTGGGATGCATGTGGACATCCATAGTGTTCTCCATCATTTTGTGTCCTAGTCTGAGTAACTAAAAGGGGGGGGGGGGGTATTTGACCCCTAAAAAGAAAACGGTAATCCTTATCTTTAGGACACCTCTATTTTTTAGAGTTCTGTTCAAAACTGAGCAGCACTTTTTTTGGCAGATGACTGTCCAGTACCAAAGTGACTTTTGCAGGCTAAAGCAGCTTTTTTTCTTCAGATAAACTCATGTTAGATATCGTTTTGAAAGCACTTTTAAAGAAAATGTGACTTTCCTACCTTTTTTTGGCTGTTTTCTGTTTGCCATCGTCGTCTTATACCCCTTAATTTCCCTCATAAATCAACTGCCCTCTTCCATGTCTTCGCACAAAATTAAATCAGTGTTAATAACTTAATATTCAACGTGTCATTATCAACTGTTCAGATGTATCAAAAATACCAGAATGTCTATTTTGAGTGTCATTTAGTCAGTTGTTTTGGTCTTTTTATCCTTATATCATGTATTAGGAATGGGGTCCTAAAAGTAAGGATTACCAAGAAAACGGTCACTGTAATGTTGCAAAGCGCGGGTACTACGGGTAAATAAATGAGAGAGTGAGATTGTAACCATCCATCATTGTCCATTATCACTCATGACATCACCAGGCATGAGAGTGTTCCTGTTTAAACAGTGATTCCTGTTTTGTTTGTTTTGTTTTGGTTGCCCAAATTTCTGTGTTTTTTTTTTTATTTTGAGCCTGTTTTGGGGGCCTGATTTCACATCTTTTTTCCTGTTTTTCACAAGTTTCCTGGGATTTTTTCTTTGATATTCATTCTCATGTCGGCATGACAGTCTAGCCCTATTCTATGGCAACGCACTAGAGTATTGTGGGAAAGAACGTAGTATCCAGATGCCACTTCTTTGGTTGTGTACAAAGTCTGTGAAGAGTCAAGTGCATTTTCAAAGTATTTTCTAACAAAATTGGAAATGTTTTTCAGTCCCAGATTCATTACATTTTTGCAATGACTGTCCTTCATTGAGATAATGATGAAAAAAGTGGCATCAGGATGCAACATTCCGTCATGTCCCTATTGTGCCAGGAAGTTTAAAATGAACATGTTCTCAAGATTTTTCATACGTATATCATGTACATGTAATTTCAGATTGAAAATTCTGAATCTTCATTTTCAATCATCGTTTCAGTTACCTAATTCATTCAAGCGTTTCTTGAAAACTCTTTTAAATATCACTTTTCTATAATGCAGTGCAAATTGTTCCTTTAATATTCTACAAAGTTGAGTCACTGAACTGTATCAAAGGTTTTTACTTCAACAGTTGTGTTGGGAAATGTGGTTATTAAACTTTCCTCTGTTTTAAACTAATTATAAACCAATAACCATCACTGCAGAACAGTGAAGTTCTGTTCGCAAAACAAAATCACATATATCAACAATACTACTCAGAACCAGTATTTGTAGTAGTGGGAAAAATATTCAAGTTAAGCACAGAATATTAAAATTGTTTTGAAAATGTTCATAGTCATACTTTGAATAGAATTTGGAATGTTCAAGAATGATTTGTATAATCCTTTGAATAACGAAATATTGGTGGCATATTTCAAAGTGAAAATTGTGCTGTTTGAACATCCCTAATTTAATTATTTCTAAGATGGAATATTCAAAAACAAACTTAGTTTTATATGTTGTATTTTGAAAAATGGAATTCTGAAGACAAAATCATTTAATTTAATCACCTTTTCTTTATTTGTTTTTGATGTAACAGGGAGCGTCCAAGCCTTTCAACGACATTGTCAAGTGCAACATTGGTGATGCACATGCAATGGGACAGCGACCTTTGACCTTTCTTAGACAGGTATGTGCTCATCCCCCCATCCCAACCCCCACCCCTCCCCTTCATTATACATGTGTTTATTCAAAACTTGTCTGACTGAACTTTGGTTATTGTTTGAAAGTATGATGGTCAAGGAGGTACCTTGTTTTAAGCAACAGCTGTTTAGAATCACACACTGTTATTTTAAAATCAACTGAAATAACTTCAAAGGCTACTCGGACTTTGCCTGATATAAGATAACTTGATGCAATTTGTTAGCAACATGATTAAGTTATCCACAAATTATCAAGTGTTTTTAGTAGAACTAATTATATAATGCAGGCCTGCCTGTGCATGTGTTGAATTAACATTTGTTAGCCATTTCTAGCAGAATGAGATATAACTGGGCAGAGGTCGAAATTAGGGTTTACGGGTACATACAAAATACTGTTTGCTGCACTTCAGTTGGACATTCCAGTGACAAGTTGTGGCTGTTTTAAGTTCACATTCATCGACATGGCAAAAAAACTTAAATGTGAAATTTGTGAGAAAAAGGGCCTTTAAGGTTTGAGTTTGTAGTTACGGAAATGAAAGATTCAATTCCCCCTCCCTTAAAAACGCTTTTATCCCACAATTTTCATACTAATTCTTGAAGATATGGGTGTCCGATGTTTAAGATTCGCTTTCAAATAAAGAAAATTTCCAAATTCAATCCAAGCTAAGACTTCCTATGCTTGGCCATCATAGGACATTGGAACCTCCCCATAATAAACGTACACTGATTTGAGTTTAAATGAATGTAAACCTGAAATTTGTCCTTATGATTTTTCGCAGCTAATGAAACTGATAAAATTGCCATTATAAATATGATTGAGCAATTATAAACTTTAAAAAGTATAAAATAGATCAACAGATGAACAAATTAACAAATAATAGCATACATACTGTATACAACTTGTGGTGATTCTTAGTTTTGTTGAGTATGCGGTTTTGCCATAAATACTTAATACTGTGTTACCTCAATATGCAAATTGTCCATGACCCATTCCCATAGATAATACTTACACAGCTGACATATGCCTGCTGTGTTAATTGTGCTAATATTCTCACCCTTGCATGGGTTATACAGTCCTTACATCACATTGCCTGCATGAACAATTGTGCGCATACGTGGCCATTGTTTAGGGTACTAATCGAACATAGTGTTGATGCGCTGTCATCAACTAGATGCGTAAAATACGCATGGAGGGGGCTGCCAGATATGTCTGCTTCCATTTGCATACATGTACCAGCAACTTTATATTATATTATACCAGCAACAAAAAAAATCGAAGATGGAAGCAGTTTTAAAAATGGACATGTAAAAGAAAAGTAGAGTCGATAACATATTATGTGTTACTGTGAAATGATCTAGATCTCTTTAGATTAGAACAATTAAATGAAATTTTAATGTGGCCTAATTTAGTTTATGGGGTACTTTAGGCAAAAAAAGTTGAAATTTAAAGTTTTAGCACCATCGAACAATCGATTTTCGTGCTATCGCTCCCCCCCCCCATTGTTTGGCGATTGTGGCCAAAATGGGCGTGGCTGCCAATTTTATGACCATATCTCCATAACCTGTGGGCCAAATTTGTTAATAATGGTTGCTTTGGAAAGGTAACATCATAAGGAATCCAAATTTACCATTACTTTTCATGTCGGAGTAATTTGAAGTATGATGACCTTTTGACCTTTACTTTGAACTTAACTTGACCTAGTGGATCACGTGACCTTGAGACGAACTTTGATAAAAAATTATACCCCAAGACGTTTCCTACAAAATATCCAAAAATTGGGGATATAATGTTTTTGTTTGGTTTCTAGCTAATGTCAAAGTTGGCAAACATGTTGCAAAATGTGATATCCCTATACATGAACACAGTTCTGGGACAAAAACAAATCCCTGATTTAAATCCACTAGTACACTGTATAGGGATATCACATTTTGCAACAGGTACATGTTTATATGTATGCCAACTTGGAGGTGAGCTACATTTGTAGGAACCCAACAAAAAATATAAAAAACTACAATGCCGCCATTGGCGCCACCTTTTCTGCAGAATTTTCTTGATTTTGGGGATACTTTTTTTTTTACAGCTCTTGCATCAAAAATCCACGTTATTAATTACCATAAATATTTCAGTAGTGCCACTTTTAATTGAAAAAAGTTTCAATTTTGGGAACAAAATCACGAAGAATTGATTTTGCCCCCAAAAGTAGGTATAGTGCCCTTTAGCTGTGTTTTTGGATAACAAATTTTTTTTTCATTTAATGGATAATGACCCAAAGACGATAGAAAATTTGAAGGTATTTTAATGGAGAGTAGAAATTATGCCAAATGCAATAAAGAGCCATTTTGTGGTAACAGCAGTGCAACCAAATGACGTCATATTGAGAATTTTAAGCCAAACTGACCATGGTCCTAATAGGGTTCAAATGAACAGATGATTCACTAAATCTGTGGCGTAGTCACTCGTGATTCACATGCCGGCAGACTGCATGTGTGCATGGATACTTTTCAGATTCCCTGTATTTCTGTACCAGATTTCATTATGAAATATTCACGCATCAGTATGCAAAATACGGGCGGTTATATTAAATGTATCACTTTCCACAAAATCGGTACGTCTTAGCCCTACGGATGACGTACATGAACATGTACTCATACTACGCATGCACATGCACGAATGTACATCAAGGAATTCTCTCATATCATCAATGATGCAGCATCTTAGATTATGCAAGTCATGCCAGCAGACATGTAAAGGTCTCCAACCTCCTTAGAAATGAGGCTGGTGCAATATGTAACATGTAAAAAAAATTGCAGTGATTTTATGCCCAAATCCCTGCACACCGATAGCATGTACAATCACTAATTTTATGTTGAGTACAATATTTGATCCGGGTTATAAGACAGTGATGAATTGTGCAAATAATTGTTGATGATAATTGGCTTTCAACGTTAAAGATTGTGAAGCTGCCAAACTGCCATCGTAATTTGACAAATTCTTGATGAATAATTTTGTGATTGATGTGAAGATATGGCTTTCCATTTTGCCATCTGTGGTTGATGGGAGATTTTATACAAGGGAATTTTTTTAATATGAAATATTTCATATTATAAATTCCCTTGCGAAAAATCTCCCATCAACCACAGATGGCAAAATTGGAAAGCCATACATGTGTCTTCACGTCACTCCTACTGGTAATCATATCGAAATTATTGAAATACATGCAAAGAATGAAATTTCAGATTTCTAGAACAACAGTTTGTAGATTTTTTGTGTCAGGACACATTTGTGTGTGTGTCAGGAGTCTGGACACATTTACTTATGTGTATTTTTCTCCTTTTCTGAACTATTTGTGTTTAGCCTGGACCTCTGCAGGCATTGAATTGAACAAGTCATAAATTCCTGCTTCATTCAGAACAATTAACAAAGCAACATCCCCCCTCAAATAAAACCACCCAACCTACCAAATAACCCCAGCAATAACAATGCTTTACTTAGAACTGGCTTCACAGGCACTGACTGTACCCACAGGTGGAATGCAATGTTCATGATCAGGCTTTTTATTGGAATGAAATGGAGGCAGTATCCATTGACAAAAAGTGCCCTTGATAAAGCTTGACTTATTGTTAATTTTAAAAAACAAAAGAGGTGCAGCTGTTGTGAATACCTTTAATAGACAGATTTTTTTGGGGGGGGGTGTAAACTACAATGTACATAAAGATCTCTTGGACAGTACATGTACTTTTGAACTCCCCGCCCACACATTTGTTAATTTAGTGCAATTAGCAGTTGACACTTGCCCTGTTAGATGCTGATGTCACATAAGGCCAAGAAAAACATATATAGGGCCTACTTTTTTTAGTGTCTGATTACATGCAGTTTCAAAATAGAAAAGGTACGGGTATGTTGGTAATTGTTTTATTTTATTTTTTCGAATATTTTTTTATGCTGATTAAACGATGTTATGGTGTAGGCCGATTTCACACCAAATGCGTACGTTGGCCAGAATTCCTTTCAAAGTTATCAAAACCAAACCTCAATATGATGAAATTTTGCTCTCGTGAAAGGAGAAAAGGTTGAAGGCTGATGATACTTAACCAAAATGGAAGATTAAGTATAACACCACATAATGTATAATGCTAGTCATGAAGAGAACATGGCCAATACGGTCGGTATCACGCTGTATCGGCGTGCTTGCTTGGACTGCCATGTGTTCAGCGTCTCAGCAACCACTTGCATGCACCAGCAGTGGAAAATTTGGAAAACACTGTAGGCTGTTTTGCTACAACATGTTCGAGAATGAGTATTAAGAACTTGCAATATATACACATGGAAACGGAAAGTAAAAACTAAAAGAGAGATCAGGTTCTGTGAATTAACTCATTTCAATGATGTTTGCGTGACATTTTTTATGACGTTGAAATTCGACCATGTACATTGTAGGCCTTGTAGGCTCAGTGCTATGGACCGTTCCCAGTCCTTCATTCAGCATTTTGGCTGTAATCTTTATAGTGGCGGGTACCAGTCTACCATAATTACAAGCCGCATGTACTTTTCATCACCCTGAAGGAAACTTACTGAGAGTGTCAGAAAAACAACGGAGGTTTCTTACTAAATTCATCATTGTAAATGAGCAAACAAACAAATATGGAAAGAGAATATGTTTTGTAAGGGTTTTTGATGTAAACAGATTGTTCAGGAGCATGTTTGTGAAGTAGGAAAAAAATTAAAAACGTGCATTTTGCAATTTTACGTTATTTTTTTTATAACCTGCCGATAAAAAGTGTAGGGTTTCACAGAAAAAATAGGGTCAAGTCGGGAAATGGGAACCCGGGAAGCAGAAATATATACATATGTAATTTTTTGGGGCCTTAAGTCAGTCATGGGTGACACGGGAACAGCACACCTCTACTAACCTCATCTATATGCATACAAGGTCAGGTCAGGTCAGGTCAGGTCAGGTCAGGTCAGATCAAATTTAGTCATCAAGGATTATCCCCAGTGGATCTTCTGCACCAGTAATCTGAGCTATTTTTAGAAATCGTACATGATGGCAAATAGTTTTCTAAATTTAATAGGATTTCCTTTTTTTCCTCCTGTCTCACCCACTATTTCCTCCATTTTTAGCATTTTGTACTGTAGAAATTACTCTTTTGGGGTCTGCTGGACACTTTTTCCTATGTTATCCCTGAAGTTAATATATCATGCCTGTAAATTACGGGTAACAATTATCGACCGCTGTGATGTGAGATAATGCCGCTTCTAACACCCGAGGGGTGCTTACATGTATGAACCAAACGGCATATCCCACATCACAGCAGTCAATAATTGTTTTGTTGTATCATGCCAATACATTGTAAGTCAAAACGATGAATAGTTGTAACTTACTATTGCAAGAAATAAATTGAATCAGTGCAGTGTAACCCTTGATAACTGCAGGCTTTCCTGCCGGACATGAGATGAGCCGTTGCGCATTGCATGTATGCATGAGTTCTCAGTCGCGAGGGCCTGCAGGTTCTACATGCGTGCGCAACGTACAGTGTATATGTGGTTAACTATTGTGCTTTTTACAGACTGGACACGTGGCCGTTCTCAACCAATGAAATTACAGTATCCAAGCACACGATATTACAATTTAAATTTGCCACTCAGTTTTTGTGTAATAATCCAAGTAAAATTGCTGGTCACATTTGTCAATTTGAAATTTCTCTATTCTTTTTTTTTTCCAGGTGGTAGCCCTGTGCACCTATCCTAAACTCTTAGAGGATCCCAGTTTCCCCGAAGATGCCAAGAATCGAGCCCGGAGAATCCTCCACTCGTGTAAAGGAGGAAGTATAGGTAGGAGACCGTCAAACTCTCAGTTGCATTAAATATTGGACATTTTGATGTAATCGAAATTTCAAAATCTTTTTTTTTTTAATTTTAAATTTAAACAGCCGCACAAAACAAATTCCATGGGTCTACTAAAAAAACCACAACTTTTTTAGTAGACTTAGTTTTTGTTTTAACATTGGATGTTTTGATGTAATCTCAATTTCAAAATCTTTTAAATTTTCCATTTTAAATTTCAAGCTTAAAGGGAATATACAACATTTGCAAACATCGAAAAATAAAACTACCAAGTTTTTACGAAATACCTTGCTAGGATGTTGGTAAATGACAGTCTAAAGCATCCTGTAAAATTATGGCACCTGGTGTGAAGTCATTTTCAAGAAAATGGTATTTTTGTATACATTTCCAACAGTGGTCGGCCGACCACCGTTGGAAAAACCTAACTATTTAGCAACTACTGCTCAAAATTTACCATTTCTTCAGTCCAAATTTTGTTTGCTTATTGGTTACATGTTCATGAACGGGTGCAGGTCAGCTAAACTGGTTCCCTTACCTTACAATTTTCCGGCATCTATAAATGGATCCATTTTATCTTTAGTGGAGTCAGGGAACCAGACTACTTGAACATTTTTGTTTTTCTTGGTTTTTCAAGCATTTTCGAACACAAAACTTCAAACATGTCAGTGTAACAATATTTTATCTATTATACTAACCCCTCAAATAGTTCATTTCTGAAAATTACAGCAAAAGCCAATGATGTACATTCCCTTTTAACATCTGCACGAAACAAATTCCATCAGTCTACATAAAAGGCAGAGATAATTTTTAGAATTTAATTTTTATTATTTCCCAATTGTGTTATGAAAAGTGGAATTTTTTAACTTCTATAAAAGCAGCTTCCAAAACCAGACACTGTTTGTGAAATAGAAGTCTGCTTTTTTATCCAGCCCCCAGTTTAATCAGTTCTCAATTCTTCTGTTTACTCAAAGTCTCAAACACCCTCAGAGTTTGACAGTGTGTAGATGTGGGTTATAAACCAAAGTTCACTAATTCAGCCAGCTTTTGGGATGTTGTAACACAGATTGTTTTTTTTGATAATTTTTCTAATTGGACAAGGCATCGCATGACCTAACACTTAACCCCAAACCAATAATCGCTATCACTACTCAATGGGTTATCACCCGTGATGTTGTAACCAACACCGGCAGAACAATGGTGTAACTATGATAACACGATTGGTCCTTTTTTCGGGACATAAGTCCCTCTCAAAGATGAGAGGTCCAAAGAGCATGCTCAGTAGCAAAAAGGTGGATAGTTATCACCGACAGAAATCAGTGTACAAATGTACGTGCAAATCCTGCCGAGTTGAAATACTTATGCAGTGTATTTGAAACGGAATTCGCACTTCAAGTTTCTTTATGGAAGGTCCAATGAACATCAAGCAAAATGTAAAGCCTGAAAAAACTTGTGCGTTAACCTTGACCCGCCCTACCTGGATTTTAGGCTAAATTTCCCAACTGCAAACTGTTTTTGCCACATTTGGCTAAAAATTGAAATAAACTTCATTTTGAAAATGCAAGTTTTTTTTGTGTGCTGTTGGATAATTAACAAAACTTAATTAGGATAATTAAACAGATTACCCTAAAGAATGTCTAAAGTCAAAAAAAATATAAAGGACTAACAGATTAACCCCCCAAAAAATGTTACAAAATAAAATTATTTTCCTACCTACATCTTCCTGCTTGGATAGTTTTTAGGGCGTTACCGTGAAAACACATTGTGTTTTCTCTTCCTAAACCAATAGTTGTTAGAACAGAAAAAGAATTGTCCATATTCCCCCGTTCATCAGGCCACAGGACCACACGGCAGCCAATATCAGCGCACATTCGGTCCTCGACCCTCACAGGTACCCATTCATACTCCTGGGTGGAGAGGCGCAATTGTAGTTGAGTGTCTTGCCCAAGGGCACAAACAACATATTCCTGGCAGGGTTCGAACCCACGCACCATCGTACATGAGTAAAACACCATAACCACTTGACCATGACATTCTACTACAAGATACTACATGTACAGGTTGTAGTACACACATCATGGTGAAAGAATGAAAACTCTATGATTGGGCTACTGAAATTTGATTGGTTTGCTTTTATTAATATTTGCTTTCAGAAAATATTGTTTGTTGCATGTACATGTACATTCACTATTTCTTTTTTCAGACCCTGGTGAGCTTGCCATGCACCCCAAGAAATGAAAACGTGTAATGCTTTAATACATATTTGCATCCTCCAATACATTCCATGGGGGAGGGGGATTGGCATATCTGGCCTATTGGCAAATATTACAATAATACAGCAAGGGTTACATTGCCTCCTTCAAATTAGAGTAAGCTGCTTCAGTCAGGGAGCTTCAAGGCACAAGATCCTTATTTACTCACAGTGTACTGATTTTGTGTGGGTTTGCCGTGTGTTAATTCATTTAGGTTCATACAGTGAAAGTCCCGGCCTAGACGTCATACGCGAAGACGCAGCGGACTACATCCAGAGACGAGATGGCGGTATCCCTAGCAACCCTAATGACATTATTCTGTCGGCTGGAGCAAGCGAAGGAATCAGGGTGAGATGAAGAGCGCAAAGCGGTTTATCAACTTTAGTTTAAAAAATTGTGTTAACTTTTTATCCCCCTGGCTTGCAAGCCAGACTGGGATATTGCGTATTCCTTCTGTGTGTGTTCCAGTTCACTGTAAGTTCAGTCAATAATTTCAACCAAACTTTAAAGGTGGTCTGTGGAGAGAAGGCCAACGTCAAAAAAATCCTTTCCAATATAGATATTTACAAGGTCTCTGGAGAGCTCAGCTCAGTATTACTAGCAACTCTAACATGTGAGCCCTTCCACACTAAAGGGGTACATACATGTGACATGGGATTGGGAAATGAAGCAGGATAATAATATCAAGTTATTTGTCCTATTTTCCACTTGTACATTCCCACCCATTTGTTGATGATTGTGCTTTTAAAGAATTTAAGACTTTCCCGGCAAATTTGACAAGATATTAATGCTCACAGTGCTACGTACCGGTACGTCACATGGACAGAAAGTTTGCCAGGGGGATGGCGCAAGTTTTACTTGCAGGATTTTGATTGATTTTTATGCCCCGGCGAAGCCGAAGGGCATACTGTTTCTGTCGTGTCCTTCCGTGTGTGGGTGGGTGTGTGGGTGTGGGTGGGTGTGTCTATGTGTGTGTGTGTGTGTGTATGTCACACTTTTGCTTTCATCACGATAGCTCAAGATAGACTTGATGGATTGTCATGAAACTTGGCATTTAGTTTGATAGTAGATTCCCCAAGAAGCCTTTTGAATTTGAGGGCTACATGTACAAGGTCAAGGTCAATATGGCTAAAACAAAAGAAAATGCTTTCATCAAGATAACTCAAGATAAACTTGATGGATTGTCATGAAACTTAGCAGGTAGTTTACTAGTGGGTTCCCAAAGAAGCCTATTGAATTTGGGGGTTACTGGTCAAAGGTCAAGGTCAATATGGCTAAAACAAAAGAAATGCTTGTCATCACGATAACTCAAATTAGCATTGATGTATTGTCATGAAACTTTGAAGATGGCTTGCTAGTGGAACCTTCGAGAAGCCTATTGAATTTGGGGGTTATAGGTCAAAGGTCAAGGTCAATATGGCTAAAACAAAAGAAATGCTTGTCATCACGATAACTCAAGGAAGACTTGATGGATTGTCATAAAACTTGACAGGTGGCTTGCTAGGGGTACGCCCAAGGAGCCTATTGAATTTGGGGGTTACCAGTCAAAGGTCAAGGTCAATAAGGCTAAAACAAAAGAAATGCATTATGATAACGTTAACAAAAGAAATGCTTGTCATCACGATTACTCAAATTAGCATTGATGTATTGTCATGAAACTTTAAAGATGGCTTGCTAGTGGAATCCCCAAGAAGCCTATTGAATTTGGGGGTTACAGGTCAAAGGTCAAGGTCAATATGGCTAAAACAAAAGAAATGCTTGTCATCACGATAACTCAAATTAGCATTGATGTTTTGTCATGAAACTTTAAAGATGGCTTGCTAGTGGAACCCTCGAGAAGCCTATTGAATTTGGGGGTTACAGGTCAAAGGTCAAGGTCAATATGGCTAAAACAAAAGAAATGCTTGTCATCACGATAACTCAAGGAAGACTTGATGGATTGTCATAAAACTTGACAGGTGGCTTGCTAGGGGTACGCCCAAGAAGCCTATTGAATTTGGGGGTGACCAGTCAAAGGTCAAGGTCAATATGGCTAAAACAAAAGAAATGCATTATGATAACGTAAACAAAAGAAATGCTTGTCATCACGATAACTCAAGGAAGACTTGATGGATTGTCATAAAACTTGACAGGTGGCTCACAAGTGGTACATCTCTTTCTACTTCATTCTGTAGGATCTTGTTGTTTTTCACTTCACATTTAATTACACAACACTTACCCTGTGAAACCAGTTTTAATTCAGAGGGAGGGGGATGCCACAGGTCAAGATCAGTGTTAACTAAACAAATCAATGGTTATGTAACTGAATAGTCCCACAGAACCAGATAGCTGGTATAAATTATCATATCAAGAGGGTGGCAGTGTGTCAAGGTATGGGACGGTTGGGGTGGAGGGGCATTTGTGTTGGAAGACACACTTTTCTTGTTGATGTTTGTTTTTCATCAAACATTCTGTTCAGGACTAACTGCGTAGTAGATTTCTTCATTTACAAAACCTCCTCTTTTGAGGAGATGTGGGTCATTCTATAAGTTTGGGGTCCACTTTTTACTCTGTCCCTGTTTAGAGTTTAAGTCAAAACATTACTTTCTTTGAGATTGTACTTCTTGTTTTGATTATTCAGTGTGTTCTGAAGCTGTTAGTATCCGGTAAAGGGAAAGAGAGAAGTGGAGTTATGATTCCCATACCGCAATATCCACTCTACTCTGCAACGCTAGCTGAAATAGATGCCATACAGGTAACAAAAGTGGATTTGTGTTATTATTTGGCAGGAATGTGGAAGCTAGAAGCAGAAACATACATCAAAGTCCAATTTTACAGTGGTGCTAAACAAAAGAAAAATTTGGGCAATTTCAGCATTCTGAAATGTCCATGACAGAGCTTTTACGAGCGCAGTGAGTGAACCTGAAAATGAATATTTCAAATCGTGTACATCCATCATCGGAGAGAACGTTGCATCCTGCCGCCACTTTTTTTCATCATGTATTATCTCTGTGAACGTCAGTCATTGCAAAAATGTTAAAAAGACATGAATCTGGAACTGAGAAGCATTTCCAATTTTGTGAGAAAACACTTAAAAAATGCACTCGACCCTCTATAGACTTTGTACACAGCCAAAGAAGTGGCGTCTAGACACTACATTCTTTCCTATCATCTAGTAACGGTCAAGGAGATTACAGACTAGGAGTTTTGGATCCTTTCTCTTAATCACTAGTTAGATGTCCTGGTTAATTGGATCTTTCGCGGGCATTGCATTTTCATTCATAAAAGCTGGAATTGCCCTCTTGCTTTGTGACACTTTGTATCAGATCACAGAACTCTATTGAGATCACAGTGGCCAAGGACACCTATTGTTTAGAATTGGCTTTGAATGTTCTCCATAGCTTTCCCACTGACACACTTCATTCTAAACAGAGCAAGAAATAACCTTGTCCTTTGTTAGGAATTTCTGTGCAGGATGCATTTCCATTTCACGCCTAGTGATTCCAGTAACCACACCACTCAAAAACTAATGCAGGACGTTGAAAAAGTAATCACTTTAATTTCATTTCTGTTGTTGCTTTTTTTTATTTTTCAAGAAAAGTAAAAACCTATGCATGTTTCATATGTAGATGATTATCACTAGTCTACAAATAATTAAATTAATTGTAATTACCTTAATAAACACCGCCAAAAAGAAAAAAAGTCCTCACTCGTTGGAGGGGTCATAATTTTGAATCTGATCGACTTATGATGACGTCATTCATATAGATATTTGGGGATTTTATTAGCTACATTTTGATAACCCATTTGGTACCACAGATTGTAAATCGTCCAAGATTGACAACAGATTATGAAAAATAATGCAGTTTGAAAAGTTGCAAGTTTAAAGACAATTTTAATTTGCAAACTTTGCAATTTCAAATTGTGACCCCTCCAATGAGTGTGGACTTTTTTTTTTAAGGGTGTTTAAAGGAACAAACAAAAAATAGCTAATTTTAAGTTATTTTTTTTGCATAAGTTGTTACCATTGAGTAATACGAACATTACGATATATGAATTGATAAATGCGTTAATGTTTTCCTAGATCAATTATTACTTGGACGAGGCTAATGCTTGGGGGCTGGACGTGGCTGAACTGCAGAGGTCGATAGACAAAGCCAGGACACACTGCACACCACGATGTATTGTCGTTATCAATCCTGGAAACCCAACAGGTATTGGAGACTAACCTATTCTTTGATGCACTGCACTGCAAATTCGCAAAAGTTGAAACACATGAGCAAATTTTAGCAAAATTCGATCACCTCTTTCGCATTCGCATTCGTGAAGTTTAGGCCTTGAAATGTTTCGCTGAGGCTGTCAAGAAATTTGTCAAGTTTCAATGAATGGCAGATTTGCTCAGATACATATTAGCACCATTTCCAAAATAAATCTTGTTTTGTGGATATGTGGGATCGATTACTGTTAAGACTAAGTTAAAAAAAAAAAAAGTAAAGCACCAAAACTGGCATCTGAAAAGAGACAAAAATAGTGTTCTAATTTACTGGCTGGAATTTCTTGTAATTCACAAATTACCGTTTGAAATTGGTATGGTGGTCGACAATGGTGGACCAGTGCTTTGAATCAACGTTACCATTTTCAATCTATGTCATTTCCAGGTCAAGTAATCAGCAGAAGTAACATTGAAGACGTCATCAAGTTTGCTCACAGAGAAGGCCTGGTCATTGTAGCCGATGAGGCAAGTGTCCAAACTTTGAAGATCTTTGACAAACCAGCACTCACTATCTTACAAAGTCACAACAGTTGTCAGTGTATTGTTATCAGTGTATTGGATTCAGTTTCTGATTACACCATTTAATAACTGCCAAAGTGATGCAACCAACCGTTTCTTCATCACAGTATTGTAGTTGAGCACATTTTTACGAGTACGAGTACCTTGCCATGCGTACGAGTGCAAGTGCAATGACATTTTTCTATGAGTATGAGAATGAGTAGTTACATGAGTAAGAGTATATTTCAATGTGTACACATGTCCTGGAGTGCTCCTTTCTGTCCAACTAGGCAGTAGACAAATGCCAAAGCATCCTAAACAATAAATTGGTCCTTTTCCTGCATGTACCACATAAGCTGTACTAGTATTAATTGGCAACTCATCAAACCACTTAAACAGGCTTTGACAGTTATACGGCTTAAGCATCCTATAGGCTCCGTGCTGCAACAAAAGAGGGCGCCCTTTACCTAGCAATGACGCCCCATGGGCGGGACATTTCGCTTGTTGACGCGCACCGTTCCTTGTGTGTGACACACGTACACCAGGGGATTTGTACTATGTATGTACACGACACGCAGTGGCCGCGCTTTGCGTCAAAATATTGTAGTCAGGCAAGATGGCGTCGTTCGGTCACCCCCAACTGTACTTTATTTGCCGGTGAGGGGGTACTTGTGAACAGAGCGGATACTTGTAAGTATCGCAAACTGTCAAAAAACCTTACCCCTACCTCTCTCGGTAGCTATTGTACAGGCTGGTCACCAACTAGCAGAAACCACTATGAATTACACCGTATATATGCTAAGGCCCGTTTAAGTGATTTGATAGACAGGGTGACCATTAATACTGGTACTGATTGTGTGGCAGCCATTTTAACCTGTCAATTGTACCAATATGAGGCCAGCTTACAGACCTGTTCAAACTTGTAACCTGATAGATTTTGACCCATAGGAATACTCACTACAGATTGGCACTGAGAGAGGGAGGGTTAAATTTAAAATTCCAGTGAAAGAACATTTTCATGAGTACGATTATGAGTCCTTTGCCATGAGCATGAGTACAAGTATTTTTTTCTTGTGAGTGCGAGTAATTTCTTGCGAGTGCAAGTACGAGTACAAGTTCAAAAATTACCAGAGTACGAGTTCTCGAATACAAAAACTACAGCACTGCTTCATTGAACCCTGAGTTTCCTCAATGCTCAGATTCCTCAGATCAACTCTTGATATTCGTTAATCTCCTGAGCACAATAATCATAGTCACAGATTACTGTGCTTATTCTCACTCATTTTTGACTCTTTAAACAGGTCTACCAAGACAATGTGTACGCTAAGGGGAGCCACTTCCATTCCTTCAAGAAAGTCTTGACGGAGCTCGGAGACGAATACTCCAACCAGGAGCTGATGTCCTTCCATTCCACGTCCAAGGGGTATATGGGAGAGTAAGTGCCTCAAATCCTACAAATGCTGGATTTTGTGTGGATTGAAGCCACCTTTGTCTTCTCGCCCATCTTGTTCCCTGCGTCTGCTCCGTACTTGATGCAAGGTTTTTCCTCTTCTTCGTTTGCTAGGTGTGGTCTGAGAGGAGGCTACTGTGAGATCATCAATCTGGACCCGGAGGTGAAGACTCAGCTCTTCAAGCTCATCTCGGCCAAACTCTGTCCCACCGTCTCTGGACAGGTAACCAGGCTACTCATTAGTGATACGAATTGGATAGGGAAAGGGGTCAGCCCTTTGAAAGAATTTTCTGTGAAAGAATTTTGTCAAAGATAATCTTGGATGAATATAAGCATGTTTTTGTTGCTTTTGTCTTCATAGGCTGTAATGGACGTTGTCGTGAACCCACCAAAGGAAGGGGAACCATCGTATGAAACATTCTCAGAGGTAAGTCACGTCACTTTGTTGACACGCAGGTTTTCTTATGGGAGTACTTGGGTAAAACAAAGCATGACATCATGGCATCTTGGGATGTAGTTGCTCATGATGCTGTCTGTATTGCTATGCAGCCTGCGTGAGAACTGGGCCCAATTTCATTGCTCTGCTTTACCATAAGCACAAAAAATATCCCACCAACTATAGCAGAAAAAGCTGCGCTTATGGTTAGCATATTTCACAGGTAAGCGAGGAATTTTGGCTTGAGCGCCTGCACTAAAGGACACTGTGCTATAAACAGGGTTAGCACAGAATTTCCCTGTTAGCAGGGAATTTCCTTGCTAACAGAGCCGTGAAGCTGAGCCCCATAGATCAGCAAATTGCTTGTGATTTTACTCAGCTGAATGTTGCTTCCTGTTTCTGCTAAGCACCATTGTAGATTGGCACCACCTATAACCCACGCCGATTTTCCGTTCCTGGTTTTTGCAGGAGAAGGCTCACGTGCTGTCCACTTTAGCAGAGAAGGCAAAGATTGTCGCTGAGGCGTTCAACTCGGTGGAGGGTATCAGCTGTAACCCTGTCATGGGTGCGATGTACTCCTTCCCTAGGATAGACCTACCACAGAATGCCGTCAATAAAGCCAAGGTAAGAGCTTAGGGGTTTGCTCTTCAGTTTGTCTGACGGCTTGTGCATAGTTTTTCACTGTTTTCTCTGAAAGTGTAACATCCACTTAGTTGACAGTTGAACAGGTTAGTTGTTTAACATTCTTCTTATGGATTTTGATTGGTATGGTATGGAACAAACATAATGCATGAAAAGCAAACGATCCTACATGCCTTTAAGACAATTTGATTAATCATGAGTTCATCTGCTCTTGTCCCTGTCCTTGTTTTTACCAGGAGGTAGGTAAGGCACCTGACGTCTTCTATGCTGAACATTTACTGGAAGAAGCCGGAATCTGTGTGGTCCCTGGATCGGGATTCGGCCAGAGACCAGGCACCTACCATTTCAGGTACGTCCAAACATCTGCCTCATTAATCTTGAATTGATTATTCATCTGCATCGACCAGGCCCCTAACCAATTTTGAGCCAAAGGCAAGGGCTGTTATCAGCGAGCAGGCCCCTAACCGGTTTTGAGCCAAAGGCAAGGGCTGTTATTAGCGAGCAGGCCCCTAACCAATTTTGAGCCAAAGGCGAGGGCCGTATCAGCGAGCAGGCCCCTAACCAGTTTTGAGCCAAAGGCGAGGGCCGTTATCAGCGAGCAGGCCCCAAACCGGTTTTAAGTCAAAGGCGAGGGCCGTTATCAGCGACCAGGCCCGTTGCCGGTTTTGAGCCAAGCGAGAGGGCCATTATCGTTACAAGCCCTTAACTGGTTTTGAGCCAAAGGCGACGGCTGTTATTGGCGACCCGGTTTTATACCAGATGTTTAAACTGCTCCCTCAATAATGAAATAACTTTGAATCTTTCCCACAGGATGACTATTTTGCCCTCCGTTGAGAAGTTCAAGGACGTGATGGAACGATTCAAGAAATTCCATTCCAGTTTCATGGCTCGCTACAAAGATGAGGACTGAGACAAGTTTAACCCCTCCTTTACTGCCACCATGATAGTATTTTTAACCAATTTGTATTGCCAAAGGTTGTACTCAAAGCGCGGTCCCCTAGTAATATATACACATGTACACTGTATGCTATTGAATAAGCACCTTTACACCCTTTGATCTGTAAAATGTCAGTTTCAAGCATACAAATTTTTTTCAACTCCGCTTTAAACTTCATCGGATTTTTTCGACGGAAGGTGTTGTTTTTTTTGGTTTTTTTACATTATCTCACCCATTTTAAAAGAAACACTCATGTGAGTGTATTTTCAGACACTTTGAATTTTTCTGTGGTGTTTTTCACAATGAGTACAGACGACATTTCATCTTTGGGTGAATGGCAGAGGCAGTATTTTGCCTCTGTGTTGGCCTAGTGGCACACCAAGTCATGAGATACCAGAACTGAAGTTTAGCGGTACTTCTTTCGGAACATATTTTTAAAAATTGAATGAAATAGCCTTCTGCTTAGCAGGTGGGTTGCAATTTTAGAAGTTTTAAACTCCATTTTTGTTTTTAGCGTGGCCTTTTCTTTCCAATTTTAGTTCAGAGAGACACGGAATATACTATTGAACTGCTGTCTCTTTTCAATGCTCTTTCACTTTTTGGACTTGAAGAATTTTTGTTTTGTTTTGACGTTTGGTTTAATTTTAAAAGAGGGGAATAGTTCTCTTGTACTTCCCCCCTGTTACCGATACATGATTCTTAAAACATTTTTGATGGTGCCCCAGATTTTAAATTACAATTTTTTTAATTGGGATTAGAAAATGTAGAGTTGTAGAACAGAGTTGCGTTTTCAATAGACCCAAGACCTAAGACCTAATGAGGTAATGGCTTTGTTTACATATGCGCTTTCCGAAAGGAGCGAAGTCGGGACGCCAGATGAAGTAGGGACCATCTACCACATAGGAAAGCGCACATGTAAACAAAGCGTGACGTCATTAAGTCTCAGGCCTATTGGACACAAAGATGTAGTTCAGTGAGTAAGTGTGCTGCAAGATTCAAAAGTGGACTGGGGAATCTGTCAACAGGGGGCGCCCTTCAAGTTAAGCGTGACAAAAAGTATGTGTATGCATTGGACACTGCCTGTATGTTTTACATGTGCAAACTCCAGTGACCATCGTAAACACCCTTACATACCGTGACCTGCATGACCAAACACCCAACTGTGTTTCCTTAGAATTGTGTATGCATATATTGGCCAGTCTGAAGATACTTCATGTACTGTCTGCTGTGCATTGAGATCTGTGTCTCTAGAGCCGTGTATAGAATAGTTGCAACATGACAGGTACCAGTTTGGGATGAAATTTTGTGGTCCCAGAATGGGAAAAACATCCTATTATGCAAAAACTGGGGTTATCTTGATCGCATTATCAACAGTGGTGACAAAACTAGAGAAAGTTGTGTTTTTTTTGCAAGTCCCTTAACGCTTTGACACTCATAAACCAAGATGGACACAAAATGGAGTCCAAATTGATATTTGTCTCCATTCTCGCTATACATGGCTGTGTATTGACACTATGGCTAAGTCCGAATTACTTGGCTACGGCTGGATATTAGTACACATGCGCCTATTGAAGTGGCTGCAGCCACTTCCCATAGACAGGTGCATACTTCTAGCCGTAGCCAAGTCATTCGGATGCGGCCTAAGCAGTGGTGATCATTGTGTATGAGTAGTTTATCTTCCCCCTGTTTGCATTGCATGGTGCCCTGCTTACGTGGTAAACGTTACTATGAACGTGTCATTCATTTATGGGTATCAGCCTATTGTCGTTTTATCATCTTGCTTTTGTTTTCCTCTCTGAACAGTATTCAAAGCAATAGTGTGAAATTAGAAGAAGAAAAATGGTGCTGGATATTTGGACTGATGGAACCAAAAACAAGGACAGTGCGTTGAATTATTTGTACATTGCATTCATTAAGCTGTTTTGGAAGCCGGAGTAGAAATTCAAGCCATTTATAATAATGAAAGATTTTCAAATCTTCATAAAAATTATCTCGTGGAGACATTGGTCGTAACATACATGGAGAGCAGACAAAGCTAGAATTCTGAAATAAAATGTCGGTGTTTTTATTTAGTGTCAGATGCAAGGCCATTCATTTTTATTTTGAAATTGCTTGAAAATTGCTGCTATTGGACTTGACTGGCAATCAATGATTTCTTTCTTTTCTTTTTTTAAATTTTAACTGCCGGTGTGATTTTGGTATCTTGTTTTATTCAAATCAAGAGGTTTTTCCCCTTCTTTTTTTTTGGGGGGGGGGATTGGATTAATTTGTTTTTGTTTTTTAGTGATGGGTGATTTGCACTGAATGAAATGCACACTGTACTTGTTCTTCCCTTTTAAGAACGTGTTTAGTTGAAAAGAAATGTGTGTGTTGAAAAGTCATCAAAAAATAAATAAATACCTCTGTGAAGTATCTTGCTTTACAGAATTATTTTGCTTCCAAATATATTTCAATGCAATGATTGATTGACTGCAGTATTTATTATAAAAACATACTTATCCGATATAATGAAAAAAAAACCGCACAAATGAAATTGTTGATACTATGTAATTGACAAATTCTATTAGCTGATGTATCATTTATGTAATATATACAAGTATACATATTTTATTGGCTGTTTAAAATGTGTTAATAATAAACCCTTTGAAGTTTAAGAAATTAACAAACTGTCTCCGGATTTCATTTTTGAATTTGGCTTTTTTGAACTGTTAAGAAAAGTCTTATTTGCATTCTGTCAAGGTCTTATTAATTATAGGATTTTAAGCAGTAGTAAAAACAAAAGAACGAGGACTTCAATAGAATTTTGGTAACATTAATAGAATTGGATGATTCCCATGTAAAATCTTTGCTCCCTTTAATTCAAAATATTAAATAAAGGTTTAATATTTACATTTGTCTTTTTTAAATGAAGGAGCTCGGAGGTGGCCCTTTTTTCTCCAAGATGGCAGATGGATTCTTCCCTTTTCTCAACTCTTTTGCAGATACTTTTGTGTTCAAAGGAGTTGCCGCCCTTTATACCAATGTTGAACTGGCATACACGGCTACAATTTTGTTGGAAACAAAAAGACAAAATATATTGCAAATGTATGATAAAAAGGCGGATACAAGAAATTGTGTTTTTTTTACTTGGCCTAATACACCAAGCACATTAATTTCCCATTTCAAAACCAAATAAATCAAGGTTGAGAAGGATAGCATACTCGGTGAAGATTTTACTAACAACATGAGTCTATAAATTTACCTGAACAAGAATAATTCTGATATGAATTTGTTTTTTAGGAAAATCGTCATTAAAAATTTAAACCTGAGTTGACTGCCTGGATGGTATAACTTTAATAAGACTTCACTTTCTCCAAGCAAATACAGTCATCAATCAAGCCCGATTCATTGATTCATTTGCATATGCAAATTATTGAAAAGCATTTCAGCAAGGAATAATATAATGTCCATGCAAATTATTCAAAATTTGTTAAAATATTAACCCTCCACCAAATTGTTGAAAAAGCTAAAAATTGCATGGAATTCAGCTCTGAGAAATGTAACATGCATCTGTTGTTGCAAGCCACCAAGATTGATTTCATAGCACCGATAAGGATCCTAACATTCTAGTCTGGTTCCCAGACCAAAAGATTCTGACTATTTCTGATGAATCTTAGGTCCGGTAGCCTCCGGTAATACATTGTATTACAATTTACGTCACGTGACTAAAACTGGTGGAATTCCCCCTTTTTCCGAAAATTTCCGAAGTTAGCCGAAGTCGTTTGGTCGACAATCGGATAGCGCCCGAGTATTTCCGAGTATATAATATAGGTTTAATTAACTGCTAATTGCTTATTAATTTTATTTTAAATGAGTTGATAATTAATATTCATTGCTTTCATTTAGAAAACTTGAAATTCAACGACGATTTTGTGCATCAAATATACTCGGATCGTATGGGCGAACTTTTTGCTGCGTCATGTACAATTTTGAATTTGACGACCGTTACCGAGATTTTCCAAAACTCGGTCTTCATTCGGCTCCGCCTGCTAACAGTGCTATTTGGGTGCCTAATTTTGAAGATTCCAGATCAACATTAGTCAATGTTATCTTACAGAAACATCAAACTGTATTATCATAACTGTATGATATTACGAAGCAAGTGATTTATTTAAAAATTTGATCAGAACATTAAAAGCTACAAGCGATAAAGCGAAATCGGAAACGAAGCCGAGCTTTGAAAAAGGGCCATCGATGTCGTCATGTTTATTTTTAGCCACGGAGGCTGCCTGACCTAAGATTCATCAGGAATAGTCAGAATCATTTGGTCTGGGAACCAGACTACCTAACATTCCGGCCATTTTGAAATTCAAGATGGCCGCCATCTGCAACACTTATTATTTTGTCAACATCTTTTTTCTTGTTCCTGAGGTTCTAATTAAGATATCTAGCTAGGTGGCATGCTCTTATCATTCGGTGCCAACGGGACTTAATTTCACGCCATAAGCTCCCTGACTATACTGCATCCAAGTAGTAAACTGAGTATACTTTGGTTTTCAAAGCGTGGGTCCTGTGGTATCCCTTGCTACGCCCGAAGCTTTTCAGCGCTGAATCCTTTGCGTGTATGGTGTCCATGTTTTCCTACACCTTCTTCAATAGCCAAAAGAACTGGTTGTGTTGATTCCTCGCCTGTGGAGTTCAGAGATGTGACACGCATGAGTGATATTTATTCACGTCCACAAAATATCACAATGCTTTTTAAAGAGATATAGACCTCTCTCATAGGACGCCATCTTCGTAGGAAAATTATAACTGCGTATTCAACGCCATCAGGTGCGTCCGCGCGCAGTGTGCAAAATGCATAGATATAGAATTTTAAAATGGCAAAATGTTCTAAACACGCGTACATGTTGCTCGAAATTTCTTCGAAATACGGCGCAGGCGATACGCGTCACGAAAATTTGACGCCCAAAATGCCGATGCACTTGACAATTGTAGAAAGTGACGTCATTTAAGAGAGACTTTATTCGTCATCATTCCATCCAGGATATCTAAAAATCTTGAAATGATTTCGGGATATCTTAAAAACATTTCGAGATATATTTAATCCACTAACAAGATACCTTCAAATCTCTGAAAGGTAAATTTGCATAATCTTGAAATGACTGGGGGTTCTTGATATAATGAAGACATCCTTATAAAAATGATAAAATAATCGGAGATACTGTAATAATTAACAGCTACTGCTGCAACTTTAACAAATGCCACTTATTCTCGTAAAACAGATACAAGAAAACGGTAATGAATAAGTGCATAAAATCATCATACGCCTCAGTTTGAACACAACTTCAACTACCATCACCGTCACCCGACCCTCGCCAAAATCGAAAACTCCCTAGTTAACAGAAGGAAATTGAACTGGGTATACTTAAGCATATAGTATGGAGGTTCAAAAGTAGACATCTGCTTTTCTGCTAACAGGATAGCAGAAAAGCAGATTGAACGCTTTGCTAAAATGCATGTTTCTACGTTTCTGCTTTTCTGCTATCAGAAAAGCAGGTTTTACTTTTTACTGACGCGTGACGGTTCAAAAACGGACATCTGCTTTTCTGCTACCAGAAAAGCATATTGAACATTTTGTCACGGCGCGGTTGTTCAAAAGTGGCCATCTGCTTTTCTGCTACAGAAACTGAGCAGATTGAACGTTCCCGAACGCAACAATGCCACTCTAGTACCCACCAAAACACGGACGGTTCCAAGTGACTCCGCTTCCGTCATGGCGTCATCACAGCTTATGTCCGAATCTCTGTCCAATCCATAGACTGTTTTATGCACGTAGCCAGGCAATGAAGACTTTCTCAAGCACATGGACGGCAAGGAGATTTTGACGAATCGGCCATTGTCAAACATTCCCACATCAACGACCACAAAGTTGATTTGGATGCGGACGAACTCATCGCACCGATCCAGTTCTGGCATCCAAGACGCATACGGGAAGCCATCGAGATACGCAAGAACAACACAGTTCCGCAAGACATCGGGTTTCACCTCAACGACATCTGGCTCCCACTCCTCCAGACAACTGTCAAAGACATGGTTGTTTTGGGATTATTGTCATTTACAAATTCCCTAAGAAAACATGTATTGATTCCGGGTTCACGAGATACTCTAATGCAAATTGCTGAGAGTTTTACTTACAATGTTTTAGGTCTTCTAAAGATGATTACATTTACAGTTGGGTATATGAAGCTGCATTTTATCAGAAAAATATAAAGTTGTCTTCGTCACAAAAAGAAATAACACTAATAAAAATGATAAACTGATACATTTCGAATTTTTTTTTACTAAATCCTGTGTTGGGAGAGAAAGAGGGTTAAGAGAAACAATATTGCAATGTAATATTGGTGGTTGAGGGTTACTGGTAAAATTGTATAGGCTAACCTAATCATTTTTAAGTTTTAAATGTGCAAACTTAGTTCTTGTTGTTGTACTTGTCAATTGTCTTATCTGTCGCCAAGTGTTTGTATCATTCGTAGATTTTATATCCCTGTCTTCAATTTACTTGTTCGTATTTTATTTTTATTTTTATTCAATGTTTTTGGCGTTCTTTATTTTTTTTATATTTTTTTTGCCAAAAGCAATATATTCGACGAGACTGGGTATTGTATACATGCATGTTAATTGTTTTCTTTGTACTTATAGCATTTTCGAGAGCCTCCAGATAGTTATTTAGTTCGTTTTGGGGGCAATTCTTCAGGTGTGTTGTTAATATTTCTAATGTAAACTTTTTGTAATCCTGGCCTGTTACTCAAAATGTTTGTATTGTTTTTTTGTGTCTGTAACTCTGCATGTGTTCTTGCCTGAGAAAAAAATCAATGAAAACAATAAAATGAAATGAAATGAAAAAACGTGACGACGTGAACAGCCCGCAGATTGTTCTTAATCAAATGGAGGAATGCTGTCAAAATGTACCCAAGTATTTCTAGAGACAATTTGAATTTGAGATCCTTCACTTTCGTTTCACGACAAAATTTCCGCTGGCACAGAATACTAGATGGTGGTTTCTACAACAAGTTTAACCCGAATATGAACAGAAATGAAGGATTTTTAAGTGTTCACTTCTGAGGCGTCAGGAAAACTCGTCAAAGTACAACCCAAGTATAAACGGGTGTTGAGACTTGATTATAAAATCTCAATTTCAGCAAGCAGGAAATGGAAAAACGGGGTTGTCCACTTTTGGAGAATTTTAGTTGTCCACTTTTCAGGCACCGAGTTCTTTTAAAAACCGGTGTTGCAATTTCTAAACACCTTTAATTCTACTAACAGACAATGGGAAAATACGGTTGTCAACTTGGCGCTCCATAAAACAGCGCCTTAATGTTGGCAGCGCGCACGCCATCAAAGTAATCATATCAAATTACATTTGACGCGAGATGCGAGATGAGAGATGCGAGATGCGAGAGGGGAGATGCGAGATGCGAGAGATGGCAGATTTGGGACACCATACTGAGTGACAAGAAAACATTTTTACTAACAAATTCATCAGCTCACAAAGTATGATCAAATCTCATCCAAATTTCTCAAAAAAAGCCGCTCATTACTTGCACGTTGTCGTAAAAGTTGGTACCTTGATGCTGCCTTTATTCACTCAAAATGGGGCTTGCGGTCGCTGCCGAATTTAATTGAGCGTGATGATGGGGAGTAATAAATAACCGTCTGATATTTTCTACACAAACCCCCGGTGCAGGGGGTTTTGTATAGAAATTTCTAGATACCAACCTTTACGACAATGTGTTAGTAATGTTTAAGTCATTTTTACAGAGCTGGGATTCTTCATTCTAACAAGCTAGAAAGAAATGTTAAAATTAAAGTCGTGATTAGCCGATTTGGCCGACGCCGGCCAAATCACGATTTGCATGACCTCAAATTCAAGGACTGTGAGCTTGTTTTTCTGTAAAAGAAAATTGATGAAATTTGCCCCTACATGCAATTGCTCTACATTGCAATGGAATGCAGACATCATTTTTCAAAATGGCGATGGTCTTCAGAACTACTTTTATGGATGATCATCTTTGGATGGGATTTTATCCCAAAATTCATTACCCCCAAACAATTGAACATAAAATGAAAGATGATGAAAAAAGCTTTAATTTGATGTGTGTCTCAAACACCTTGGAGTTGTGGGTATTTTTCTAGAGTTTTGGAAGTGGGGGGCATTTATCACTTGGGTTTACAATACTGGTGCATTATTACCTGGAGATCAACCGGAAGAAGTGCGTTGTAATACATTGAGGGCGGGCTACATATCGCCGTACTTAGCTACGGGTGGCATCATCAAGTTTGTCACAACTCATTTAGCCAGCATGCGCGGGATAGCCCACGACTGCGTGTCTTGCTCCGTAGACCCATACCTCACCAGTAAAGTTCTGAACAAAATTGGGCTTTTCTTCCCCATCCCACCTCCACCCCTGGAATAAGTGTGGTGATTGGGGGGGACTCCTTTTCTTTTTAATAGATTTATACATGATGTATAGCCTACATCACATCGAACCATCTGGCAGCCAAGACCTATTTATGTCAGCAATTTTTGAAATGTTTATCCACATCAGTTCTGCTAAAAATCCTGGTTATGACAAAGTCCATTATGTGAAGAAAGCAAACACATTGCTGTACCTGAACCCGGTCTCGTTCGAACGGCAAATGTCACCATGAAAAGTCTGCAAACAAAGTGACGCTGGAAATCAATGACAAAACGGTTAGTTTCCCTCTCTGCCGCCACTCAGGATTAATGGTGGCGGGGCACAACATACTTTCCTCGATACATGGGGTAAGCCCGGTAAAACTATTGCATTATTTTGTTATATAGAGTATCCTAGATTGCGTTCAGAAAATACAAGTATGTCTAAGTGTCTCGTAGTATCATCCATCATAGGTCATCATTATTAAGGCGACAGCTCAAGAGCCACATAACATCGTGATCTAATATTTGTCTGTGGCGGTCTGATTGCGATTTTTCAGTATTCATTTATTTTTCGCATGTGCCTAATGTCGCATGACAAACAGGCCCGCTTAAGCGCGCACCAAAAACAAACATTCACTGCAGCACTGCTAGGGAAATTACAGGTCTTAATGACTTATTCCGAGTTTTTGTTCATGGATTAATGCAACTTTCATGATATGGTGAAACACATCCTCATTCAAGTATCGCCGAATGTACTTTTGATGAGATAATTTCCATATAGATGACCCGTGACAAAAGTGTGGGGAAAAGTGTCTTTCGAATATGCCAAATTAACCCAAAAAATGGAAATAAAAGACTCTCTATATTTGGTTTTCAATTTCAACGTAAATTGTTACGATGTCGAATTAGTTTTGCGTGTTCAAGCTTTGAAATCCTGTTGAGGATTAGATAAAGGTATAAAACAAATAGATATTGTGGGAGAACGAAAATAAATTTGATAAACAAATTTACTGAGCTTATTATTTCCCCCTGTTCATTGTGTGCCAAAACATGATTGCTTCATCACTGAACATTAATGATGGAGGCAAAGTTATTTCAACTTGAGTTAATTTGCATGGCCTATAGTATTGGAATCGCGTTAAACATTGTGTGCTCATTGCTGATGACAAGCCAATTTTATGACCAGACTCCATCACCGACAGTAACTCTTGGCTACTTAATCGGGAGCCGTGAGAGATCGCATATAATGTCGGTAAGTCCACGTCCGATATCCGTGCTGACATTTTCCTGCACCTAATTATATACAAAAAGAAAGACTGAAATACAGTTTGTGGTGGTGATGACGTCATCGTTGCGGTGATGACGTTGCATGTGGGCTTTGGGTGTGGGAGGCGGGTCCTTTACGCTCGCCAGCCGTTTCTTAGAGTGTCATGCCTATCCAGAATGATTTTTGTCATCAAAATATTGATTTATGCCGAAAGCATATAAATCATTATGGGGAAAACAGTTCTGACCATGTTCTAATCTAAAATTGTAGACTTTGCTTGAGATCAATATTATTACTCATCATTAAGCCCAGCAAGGTGGCTAACGCAGACACAAACATTTTCTCTTTCAAGTAATCCTGCCCCGTTAGTACGATAGATCCATGAGTCTGTCGTCAATGCAGAGTTTTACTCCATGGCCTATTTGTTTTGTTTATTCATTTTCTGTAGTTTGTCTCATTTCCACTCGTCAAGATGACCTCAAACGAGACGCTTGCTCAATTATACCGCGATTTTAAACTCCCATGTTTTTTATCAGTTGTCAATTTAAATAATAGGGAGAAATAATTAGATTGATTTAGGCAATTTAGGATGCACCGCATTTTAAAGTTCATGTGACCTTTGAGCAGTATAAAACTTTGTCTTTAATATTTAGCAAGCAGGCGCCCGCTGAATGGTCATCTTGAGGTCAAGACGCAGTCTTGTTTTGCATAATAATCGCCGAATCTGCGCGAATACCATATACACTCTCTGCAATCGGTTATTTCATATAGGCTATAGATATAGAGTACGCGGTGCCAGTCGAATTTTATTAATCGTGGATGACCAATCGAATAGCTCGGGCTTTATCATCAGAAGCGTCAAAGACGTGTAGAGTAGTTAAAGCTGTCACAGTGACCTATTTATTATTAAATTGAAGACAGCTATGCGGAAACCGATCGTTTTTGTACGCCGTTTGGAATTTAAAAAAAAATATATGTAAAACATGAAACTGCGAATGAGTGTTTTCTGAGAGGTGTCCAAAGATTACGGTTTAGTTCTTAAATCGATGCTGTATATACCGACGCACAAATGCTACAATACCACGACTTTGAAAATTGCTCAGTAGGATACTCAACCAGTAGTCCCTACACCGAATGCGAAATAGGAGGGATGTGTGCGTGAGTAGTGTTATAGGAAAATCCTGCTGTATGGAAAGGGGAAATAGAATCAGAAGATGAGTTCCTGGAAAAATGACATCGAGGTGGGTGTGGTAGGAACCAGTGTGGGCACCTACCGTGGAAGTTTGCTAGAAGGGTATTTTCGAGGGGAAAACCACCACGAAAGGAAACGATTGTTACAGTGGGGCAGAAAGGGGAAATATTTGGGGGAATTGTGCCTTTGATGACACAAGCATGGAATTTTGCACACAGTCAGAGTATGTCATGAGAAGATATTTGGCTATAGGGCCATCGCAGATTTGTTCTTTGAAAAAATATAGGTAGAATGAACAAGCAATTTTCAAAATTTTCAAAATTGCTGCCATTGCTTGTTATTGAATCTATATCTTATTCAAAGGACAAATCTGCGATGGCCCTATAGTCAAATATCTTTCTCATGACATACTCTGACTATGTGCCAAATTCTATGCTTGTGTCATCAAATAGGCACAATCCCACCACCTATCTGCCGTAGTATTACAACTACTTCCGCGTTTGCTCGAGAGAAAGTAGGTTCGTTTTATCACATTTTAAGGTAAAGTATAGAAAACCGGTTTTAGTAATGGAATAAAACACGTGCAGTACATATCTCGTTAAACTTCACATGACGTCAGCAGATTTATTGTTCTTTTTCCGCCAATCACGGAGCGTGTTTCATATCACCGCCAAGGTGGTTGTATAAAAGGCGGTGAAAGGTCCGCGCTCATTCCAATTGCGCTCGTATACCGGTTATCGCCTGCTCGCACTGTGACTGTGATCTGCTATCCGTGTGTCGTGACCATTGTCAAGGTTGTTTTGCGGTAAAAGAAGAGGAGTTTGGAATCGAAGACAGACTGGACACGAAGGCTATCGGTGGGTTCATAAGCTGGCATTATGAGATACATCACTTTCATCATCTGTCTTGTCTATGGTAAGTAAGTTTCATTTATTCTTGAGGGCTGCTGCAATTACGCGATTATTTTTAGCGTCTTTTTTTACAACAAATTAATATGTGTAGCTGAAGAGACACCGGAAACATTTTATAGAAAAGGTTGACAATTTCGAAGCCCTAAAAACCGGGTCTTCAAATCATGTATTCACTTCTGTTAAAAGCTTTGGACGCGACGGTTTATAAACGCTTGATATTAAAGTTACTGAACTGTGACAGCAAGTAAGTATTCTGTTAGAATCGGGAGCATTGTTTTCAATGTTTCTGTGCAAAGGTGCGTATTTCTTTATTCCCGTTGTCTTTATAGCTTTGCGTTCCAAGATTCGGCGGGCATATTTTTTTTGGCAAAGTAGACCAATTGGGCCCACATAAATTGAGTGAGGTTACATGAGTTAAGGTGAATAAAGTCTACTGTTGTATAATTATGTAGGAAATGATGTGAAAGTAATTTGGGAAGGATACAAATCACGATGATCGAGAATGGTACGGCCAGATACGATGCAAGAAGTAGAAACACGAGAAAAAAATCCGTACTTTATAACAGGAGTTGCTAAATAGATGTATAATCCAACAGTTCATCATCGCGACTATATTATGTAGGTCAACTTCTACAGGAGTGCGATGTTTGTGCGTTTTTATTTGTTTTTAATTGGCATAAAATATTGTGGTGAACCAAACCTCCTTGTTATCTTTGGTCTCGTGCAAAGATTAGTGTCTGATATTTCAGAAAAACAAAATGTCCAAACTCGGGGAATGATAAACACTTGAGAGTTTCAGTGCGTCATGTGACGTTGGTTATCAAACAACTGTCAATGGGCAAGAGCATAATAATGTTCACTCAACTTGTCTTATCTTTTTTCGCATGTTTGGATGCCGATAAGTTCCCTGTGTAGTTGTAATGTTTCCATTGGGAATTTTACACAAGTCATGCAGTTTATAAATAGAATAAAGAAATCTACTTTGGCCCGATGACATAATGTACTGTCGTGACTTTACGGCTTATCCCTGTGTAATTCCACAATATGATGAAACGATCATGAAGCATTAGCCTACTCCATTTATTATGACTTCAGAGAATATCTTGTAGCGACGACGTCTCCAATGGTGGCGATGGTTTTATGAAACGATTTCGTTTTACAGTTGAAAGTTTCCCTTGAGAAAAGAACACAATTTAACGTAGCGAGAAAAAAACAGTCTGTGTGTGTCTGTGTTGATAATGGTATTGTTAACAGAGTCTTCCAACACATTCGTTCACGATTCTTCTTTGCAGAACTAAGAGACGTACGGAGATGTTGAGAGTTAATATAAGCCCTCGTTACTCAAGGCTTGCCTCTAAATGAAACATGCATATTCCCGTGTTGATCAGAGAACTCACACATGTAAATGAAAGGGTTTAAAACTTGTCATCTTGACAAGATAGTCCGCCGTGTAACAAGACAGAATAATCTACAGTGTGAATCTGACAGGTTCAATCTTGTTATTCTTGCTGGGAATCGCAATAACATGACAAGTTCACGATTTTCATCATGCATAATACTACCTGCTACTGTATATAGCAACACGTCTATGTTCACAAGTATCATGTGAAGGCTACAGGGGGGGAAATGGGTTTCTTTTGTAAAGAAAATTACAATAAAAACAATGATGAGATGAGTCTGATATTGTATCTTGGAGGTTCTCCTGTCATAACCACACGTTGCAGTGGTTCATTTTCTTTTAATACCAGGGCGGAATACATACAATACGATCATTCACGCAATGGGGTCACAGACGCCGCTTTCCAGTCATATCAAATTCTCCTCTGGATTATATTTAAATAAAAAGTCCAGAGTTTTCGGCCTACAATCATGCAACATGACGCGTTAAAACACATAGCTGACTGACGCATAAGTTTCTAGCAGGTCTCTCTGCCGCATCCCTCACTCTTTGCAGAGGGTGCAGAATGCTGCAGCAGGTAGACTTGAAATCAAGTCGATCCGGAAATACGTGTTGCGTACGATATGGCACTTACACGCGGGGACGATTTGTGCATCCTCGGCCCTAATATGCGTGTGGGTCGATGTCGAAGCCAACAAATTATTAACATGCACACCTAGTAGATAGACCTATTGCTTGTAGACAGACCAAACACGACTTGTTCTCAAGTCTACGGCCAGGTTGCTCAACGTTACGACAAAAACATAGCCACATCACTGCAGCTCTCATGCAATTGCACATGGTTGCCAGTCAAGCATAGGCAAGGGCAACCTCGTCCCCAGGGTGTCGAGCAGTACGCCCCCACCACTACCTGCTCTCTCACCCTGGTATTGGATAATTTGCATGTGCAAGATTTTCGAACACGTATGCAAATGAGGAATAGTCTGGTGCCTGCATGTGCGTTACATTAGCGTTTGTTTTTGTATGCGGCGTCTGGGGTAAAAACAGCATCAATTCGTCGCGTCGTGAGTTATAAAAACGCGATTTTGGGGGGAAGATACAATGTTAGAATACGGCCCGCCAATATGCAGTATCTCATTTTATATTTATATGAGCAAACTGGAAAGAAAAGGAGTATTTTTGAGAAGGCGTGGACGTTATAATTACAATAATCGTGAAAACACGTAATGCACGTTGGAAATAACAACACGAACTACACGATAAAAATCCATGATTAGCAAATTGCGATATCGAATCAGGACACAGGAAGAAAGTTTCCTATCCAGGGCTTACTATTGGAAACTAGGTTAAAAATAAAGTAAACACTGGGGACGAGGTTGAGGCAAGGGCGGATCCAGAACACAATTTTTGGGGGAAAAGTTTTGGTCCCCCAAAATGTGGGTCCAACAAATCACAGTGAGGGGTTCGGGGCTCGATTAAGGGCCCCGATTTTTTTTGATTTTTTGGGGGGATTCTAGATGCTCTGGGTGCGATCTTAGGCAATTTCTGACTACTTTAACCAATTTGTTTTTGAGGAAAAGATGGTGGTGTACGCAGTACGTGCCTTTATTGCGACGCCACTTAAAAGAAAATTGGGCCCCTCATTTGGTTTTTTTTTGGGGGGGGGGCATGACCCCCTTCCCCCCGTCCCCCCGATCCGGCATTGAGCACAGGGTGATTTTTAAAGTCTGTCTCTTGATTTTTAAATATCTCCGTGGTTACGCTCCCAATTATTTTGTGTGATGTGCTAAGTATCAGAATTCCAACTACATTTACTAGTTCAACACGAGACAATTCTCGATTAAATTGTCCTAAAGCCAGGCTAGTTTCCACGGGTGAAAGAATGTTTTCTGTGGCTGGTCCCCGGCTGTGGAACCAGCTTGGGGCTCACCTTAGGAAGTCGAAACGTGTTCAGAGTTTTAAGTCTGGTTGAAAAACTCACCTTTTTTAATTCATAGGTAGTAGGTTTTTATAATAGTTAATCTGTTAATAGTGAAGTTGTAAAATTTTTATTCACTGGGTTTAATTGAGTTTTAATGTATTGATGTTTACATGATAAGTATTTTAAAGTTATTATTAACTTTAAGCTTTTGAGTTGGAAACATTTCACGGCTTGCTTTTGCCTCGAAGTGACTTTTTTAAGCATCACGCTGCGTTAATGGCTCGTGTTTGGTTATACCCTGTGGACATGCTGACGCCTATCACAGAGACTGTCATTCATAGTTTGACATTCATATACCTATTATCATATTACGTATCAGTAGGAGTGAGACACACGCATTGACACCACGATACAACCTTGACATTATTTGGGGGGTTGAGTGTGACGAACTGAAAGGAGACTCCCATCGGCTACGCCCCGCGTTGAATCCATCCACTGCAGCGTGGCTGGCACGCTTGACACAAGTTTTACTTATATTAAAAACGCTACCCTCAAGCCTAAGCCAAGGGCCTGGGTTCACATCAGTTCATCGACTTTGAGGAAAAAATAATCCTGTATTAATTATCATGTTCGTGTTGACCACCTGACCTGGAATGTCGTTGTCTGGAAACTGTTGGGACCAATGTCCTCTCCGCTATATTTCACCAGCCGATCCGCAGGAGGGGATAACTGCCGGTAGTTTTCTTCGGGGAGGTAGGGGCACTGATGTGGGTATTTGTAAACAACTCACGGAAAGCAGGTCAACTTTGGACGTCAGGTTTCCCTTGTCTCCTTGGGAAAAAGTTGGTCTTGTTAAGTTTCAACTACTTTTTTTTTATATAAAATCCAACCCCCTTTTTATCGCCGGTCATTAATCGGTGTTTTCGCTCAAGACAAGTCACAGCTTATACAGGTTTACCAACGGAGGTGTACCAACGGGGAGATTGGCAAAATATCTCCATCAGCGACAACTGGATTTTGGGGAATTCCTTGTCATTAAATTGGTGAATTTATTTGGTTACCCCGTGCGTAGTAATTTTCTTACTGTGTTTTTCCCTTCAGAACGACACTCTGCTATTCGATTACGTCAACTGTTTAATACATGTACAGTTTACTTCACTTGCATATACTCTTGTTTGGCCTTACATCGAATTGCGCGAATTACGGGAAAAGTGGATATGTTTCTTGCCATGGTTTTAAGTCTATCACACCCAATCTGTAGGAGCATGGGGGTATTATTCAACCTCATCCCTGCCTATCATTTCAATTCCGTGTAGGCTATGACTGACTATCGACCACGAGTTCACTACACTATAGAAGAGCAACCCGCAACTTAATGAACCTTTCGACTCATCACGACTCGTGATTGTATAGGAGGTTCATACCATAACTTTGACAGTCAAGCTCGTCATTTCTCTGGAAGGTAACAGCGAAATTCAAACTGAAGTTCAGAATGACCTGAGGAGGAGTTAGATGGTTGATTCGTAAACTGATCTGTAAATAATACCCGTCAATAAACGCAACTCAAAGAAAGCCCGTATAACTTCCAATAATAGACCGATATATTGTCAAGTCATTACAGGAGAGAACGCAGCGAAATCCCCGCTGCTGCTTACCACCTATAAATGTATATCGCTATCCGTCAGCAACTCCGCGTATCAAAATAGAACATTCACCCCATAGGATACATTTCAAGAGTCCGGGTATTTTACAGGTTGCAAAAAAAACTAATTAAGCTCGAAGCTGCTGTGTAGCTTGCATCTCGAGATGTCCATCCCTTTGCTTAATCCACCACACGTTTTAGTCTGTATAATGTTCTTTAGTGTCGCATCGTCGCTTAATTAAGATCAGTTTATAGCTCTGACGTTATACCGAGTGATACGTTTTTACTTTCTGGTAAAATCAAATTGAACGGACGGACGTACGTAACAGTTATTCTCATCTGAGCTATAAGTGGAAGTTTTTTCTCTTAAGTCACGAACCCAACCACCTGCATGAACGGTCGTATACTGATCAACATCGCTGCGCTCACGTCACCGCTAAATCAGCATCAAATCACTTGCGGTTGGAAGAACCTGAAAGTGTAAACATCGGAGTTACTAAAAGATTTTTTCTGGACGAAGATTGATTATTGCGATAAGTGTCCTGTCCTGGTGGACAGTTTTAGCTTTAGCTTTAGCAACTGAATGGGACGTTAAGCTGGTGACGGTGAGACCACTGATGTCCGCTATACTGTTAATGACAATTGTTACAAAATATACATATATACACATAGGATTTGCCCTGTCTCTTGTTGGCTGGTAGGGGCAAAGTATCGCTATGAAGACCATAGGAAATGTTTTTCAAGGCGTTGCATTCGTTTTGTATGGTGGTCCTGAAGGGACAGCACACATCGCAAATATCTTTGCAAATATTTGCGATGTCGCACATAATTATTATCACAAATATCTTTGCAGATTTCTTAGCAAATATTTGCCATGTCGCAAATATTTGCGCAAATATCTTTACAAATATCTTTGCAAATATTTGCGATGTCGCGCCACACTTTTGCCGCGCAAATTCTTCGATCGTCGTGTCGCCAAAACGTAGTATAACGTACGACTACTTTCCCATATGATGTTAACGAAGTGAAGGCTGGAACTCAAACAGCTTTAAGACCCTCTAGTTTCTTGAAAAAGCCTGGTACAAATATGCGAATTATGTTACAAAGTATGTGACAATATTTGCGGCATCGCAAATATTTACAAAGATATTTGCGATAATATTTGCGACATTGCAAATATTTTTCCCAATATTTGCACAGATATTTGCGATGTGCGATGTCCCTTCAGGGCCACCATAGTTTTGTCATCGTTTTTTTGTCTAGTTTCATCATGAAAAATTCATTTAAATCACATCAACTCATATGCATTCAGATATTTTGTAGGCCCAATAGTGTTTACGTGAATGTAATTTGAAGCTTTACATGTTGGGAATGTACAATGCAGAATATCTCTTCTGTGTAGAACTGCGGCTCTGAAAGGAACCAGAAGTGAGAATTGTTCTCAACATTTTGGGTGGTGTACTTCGTCCTCCCTCAGGACAAAATGCTATTCTCCTGAGGATGAAATGTCGTGAACTATTCACACCTTCCGATTCTTTTTAAAACCACACTTCTTCATATAAGAGGTACTCCACAATGTAACCGCAACTTATCCTTTATTTATTGTTTACGTGCTTTGTTCTGACTGAAACGAAAATAGCTGTATAAGCTTTTACTGAGTTCATAATTGTTCCAATTTTTATTAAAGTGTTACAGCAGACACGATAAGAATTTGACGAGACGTTAATTGTCTAACCAAAATGTAATATTTACTACGAACTTTTATTGTTAATGAACATACCCTGTGAATCTTAAAATGCAAGATGACATCACGATTTGATTATTGTAGTTTTTCAACAATCATCCTCGGGAGTTTGGTAATAATGGGTCGCAAGTATTACGAGAAACTCCACTGAAGCTTATATCGACCCAATTACAAAACATTTCCTTCCACTGTACTGACTTGATTTGAAATCACGATGACGTAATTAAGCCTGACAACGGGGACAAGTCAGTGTCCGAAACGGGCTTGCAGAGTCACGGCGACGTCTATTGTCAGCATGGTCAAACGGAGCTGAATTTGTCCAAGACGTAGACAGTAGCTCTAGACAAGAAGACTCTGACGCGGCCTGAGTGAAGTGCACTTACATTTCACCGTTCAGCGTGCCATTTCATCTGTCTACTTTGAATAACTAGTGCACTGCAACCATCTTGGAGGTGTTTGGTTTTGTTCAACAAGGATACCACGGGCGTCGCTAGGGGTGGGGTGGGGTGTGATCGAAAAAAAAAATCCAGGCTACCTTCCAGCACGGATGGCCTGTCAGCAAATTGTTGTCAACCCCCACCAATTAAAATTGGTCATGACAACGCCCCTCTGAGAGGTACGCATGAGCATGCCTTGTGTATTCATCGTTAAAACACCTCAAGGATGGCTGCTGAATGCAATCCAACTATAGCAGAGAAGGTTCTGTCGAACAATGAAAGCAACGAAGGACTGGCTTGGATTCCCTGTTGTATTCTACATGCAGAACGAAAGAGACGTGAGGGATAGGAACCAGTCTATACTTGAGAGCTGTTACCTCGCTGGTTCGCGTGGGCTATAATCACACGCTATTGGTCATTACATACCAGTTATTATTGTTTCCGTCGCGTACAGCGACATTTAACATTTTCACTGCTGACGGGTATTCCTGCATGGGCGTATGTTATTTGCGGGATATGTTACAGTTTCTTGGTGGTCAAATTGCGGCTGTGTTTTAACCCTTTCAGGACCGGGATATTATGGGCCCACTTAGAACCGGGCAAGGGCACATTATTCCCCCTCCATTCTAATGTCCATGTTCGTCGGCTGATTTTCAGAAAATTTGGCAGGAATGTGGATTGTCGCGGGTATCTGTAACATGACGTCATTTGGTTGCAGTACGTTGACCGTGAGGTACTTTACTATAATTTGTTCCCATTTTGGGCATAATTTTCTACATTTTTCATTCCAGCGAGTTGTACTTTGGCGTTTGAAAACGAACAGCATTTAGCCCTTAATTGGTCAATTTCATAAAATTACGACAAATGCAGATTGTATACATACCTTTAATATTCATCCAACCAAACAACCCGGCATCTGAAAGCGCCGCTAGCGGGCGCTATACCCACTTTGGGGAGGGTTTCCATCATTTTTCGTGATTTTGCGCAAATTCGGCACAAGTGAATTTCTTACGAAATGCTTTGCTTTTTTTCATACAAGAACTGTCGAAGGCAGCTTATAGTGACAATGGTGGCAATATTGGATTCCAAACATGCATTGTAGTTTGTCACGTGGAAGTTGAGTCTAAAGTAAATACTTGATAAAGTAGATAGGTTTCGGCAGCAGAGGTTTTAAACTCACCAAAATTCATTTGTCCATACAAAATGACCATATTTTGTTGTATGATTGCCATGGTAACCCTGGACATTCTACAGATTTGTTTTGGTACCATAAAAAATTCAAATAACGAAAATTCATGCCGATTGGCCGAAGCGTTCCGGAGCTATGACAAGATGTTTCATAAGGAGGCACATTGTGCCCTGGCACACCCAGACACACCCCTGACACAACCATGGCACACCCCTGACACACCCCTGGCACACCCTTGGCACACCCCTGGCACACCCCTGGCACACCCCTGGCACAACCCTGGCACACCCCTAGTCCCGATACAGTTAATGGATAGTGTGGATTTTGACAACTAGAGAAAACTACAAATCCCCAGTCAGAGGTTGGTTTCATTCTGATCATAATTTAGGAGGCGAATTATGATCTTGGACTAGCTCCTATTTAATATACGAGTCTGTTGATGTCGCTTGTTGCATAGGAAGCTCTATTGCAGAGATCGTGCGTACAAATGAAACAATAATTCTGTCACTGGTTTGGAGATAGGAGGGCCATAAATCAATCCCCACCAAACATCTTGAACGCGACATGTCAATTGACGACATCGGTCTACATTTACTGCCGATGATTTAACAATAGAATATTAAACGAGGTAGTTTCTGTCATATGACTACGTTGGACAAACGTCTTTTCCGTCATCGCAGTTGTAACCATTAGGGCATGTCATAAATCGTAACGTGGTATCTATATACAGTGTACACAGTGTACACGACAACCGCATTTGAAGTTAACGCTACATTAAGCGCGCAAGTATACACAATCTTAATATGTTTCTGGAATAAGCTCAATATTTCCGATGATAAAGATCCCTGATATTGTTTTTACTCATCGAGTCATGTTTAGCGCGTCGATTAGTTTTGTTTTTACAAAATCGATCCATTCTATTTCCTTTTAGTCATAGCTTGACTTTGTTGTGTTTAATATATCAACCATTGAAGTTCACTCGTTGGTTAAACCGTCCCCGCTTTTCCTTTAATCTATCAACAAAAATTGTATCATGGATCATTAAGATATTGCTATTTTGGTTTGCCGTCTTTTCTATGGTTACTTGATGACATGGGTTCATCGACCGACTTCCTACGATAAGATACATCATTAATATGTCTCTGCCTCATCGTCAAGCGCCAACATGTTAGGTGCTTTGTACCAGCATATCCACATCTCAATGTCGAAAATATCCATTGTTCATTTCTGTGTGTGAATCCTGCATACTTGTCGCAAATCAAATAGTCTGCTCGGAATTGTTTTAATTTCCAACACTGCTCAATGAAGTCTTTTTTGCTCACATGCATAGAGAAAATTTGGACGCCTAGTGTAACATGTATTCATTTGTCCACACACATCCGTTCAGGGATTTAAGGTTGGAATCCTGTGTAGTGGTTATTTATCAACGCTTCGATTCCCGCCTTTTGATGAGTTTGGTGAGGAAAATGCCAAGACGATTGGTATTTACCCAGCGTGTCTTTGAATCCATTCGGTTCCTTGTTCCCGTATCTGCGCCTGTTTGCTCGCCGTCGAAGACTTGATAGCTGGCCAAGTGTGCGATTGTATTGAGCCAGAGCTCTGTAACTAAAACCCTCGACTGCGTTGGGTAGGATTAATGCCAGAACGTGTGGCTTTGTATGTAAAAGGGGGACTGGTAGCTTGCTGGCTTGCCCAAAAGCCCTCATTCAACTTATCTATGTCTCTTATAATCAAATGTGAGTCACTAGTTGTGGGGCCAGATGCAAGACGAATTCCTAAATATTATTAAGCCTACAGTACGGCATGGTAGGACTACTCTGTGCCCGTAATGGTAATCCTATCAAACTGTTACATTTTCTAACACATACATACATACACATAGTCGTGTTTAACTATACTCTTGAGGACCAGCCCCTTTCCTACTTTTGTTCCCTTTTGTTTGTACTTTAAACTTTTTCACGACAGGTCCCATAAGGTCTGTACACGTAATTCTCCGGACTGCCCAGGTCCTCGGGCAGCATCGGGCCCATTGTTATGGGTGCAGACCAGTAAATCGGTCCGAAATTGCCTGCGCCGGCCAAATCACGATTTGCATGCCCTCAAAATCTTCGGTATTTGAGCATGCTGTGGGCCATGAACTTGAGGGTTTGTTAAAAATATGGATGGAAACCGTGCACAGGACTTGGAGCTTGCAGTTCTGTGTAATTTTGATGTAATTTGGACCCTAAAAGCGCTCTACTTTGCAATGGAGTGTAGGCATCGTTTTTCAAAATGGCGATGGGCTTCAGGACTATTTTCAGGGGTGATCGTCTTCAGATGGAAATTTCTCCTGAAAGTCATCAGTTGACCCCCCGTAAATTGAACAGAAATTGAAAGATGATGAAATAAGCTTGAATTTGATGTGTGTCTCGAACACCTTGGAGAGTTATGAGTATTTTTCCCGAATTTTTGAAGTGGGAGCATTTACCATTGGGGTCTATCGACGTTTATTTACTGGTCTGCTACCTTATCGCACACACCCCATTGTCCCAAGTCCTCAGTCGTATAGATAGGATAACCTGCACACTGACTATGCTTAAACCCGACCACTTCCGACGAGAAATATTATGGGTTTAACCAGTACAGGCAACCAGATTAAAGCAGGTCCGCAAAAGACCACAGTGCATGCGATATCTCTCGTGCAGCCAAGGGATCACAGATTCACGTACTAGTTTCCATTAGGATACCTACATAATAGATTTATCGCACCAATTTCAATCGAAAAATGACGCACGTGGTTTCGTCTACTGTATAGATAGCAACGATAAAGATACTTATTCGAGAAGGTACAACTATGCGCGGGAGCGCAGCAAAAACATCCTGTGTGTAAATTGAAAGGAACGAGATTATACCACCACACGTAATTTGCCTCGACTGAATTTGCCAAGTCTTAGATCTAACGAAGATCTTGTCAGACTTCATTCCGTGTCTCGGTGAATTGTGTGTGAAATTCACGAAGTGTTACAGGTTTCAGTAAACAATACGGTACTGTATTAACGTCTTTGTTGAATCTGGACAAAATTCGGCTCATTCTGTAATGGTATAGTATCCAATGCGTTATTTCCCCGTGTACGTCAGTCTAAGCGTTATAGCTCCGCACCGCAGAGAGGATCCAATTTCACTGCTGCATCGAGACGCGTGCTTTTCATCACAAGACATCAATGGAAACCGCCATTTCTGCCACCAGGTTTTTTTACGGGAAGTCATTTCCATTGACGTAATCTGTTGCCACTACGTCACCCCGCGATCCCAAGTTGAAGTGATTCAAACCACACAAAAATCTTCCACGAACTACACCGTTAGGCCTATAAATAGTAATCCCGAATGATATTTAACACCAGCAAGATCCGAATTGCATTACTTTCCCTGGATGTGCGGTTGCTAACAAAATATAAATTCCCGAGAAACATTATTACTATTAGAACTTTATTCGTTCATGGTGTGTCCAAAAGAGCATGAATTCAGCAAACCATATCTTGCTTTAATTGGCAGTATTCCAGCAAACGCATGAATCGCTTTTAGTTTTTGCCTTTTTGAAAAAAATTGTGACAAGTGGCAATTTTCTCAGTTTGTATTCTTTTTATTTCTTCATCACATCGAGTATTCTGTGTACCAAATTAATTTAAGTGAGTTTGTATTTCCAAACTGTCTGCGCAGCGCAGATAGACACAGTGTTTGTACAATCACCCTGGTTCCAATTGAAGAATAGTCAGTCCAGCTTCACTGAGCTTCACTGCATAAACAGTCTCAAGTTACACTCATGATATCAAACCAAACTACATGTAGGCCTACTCGTAGATTCCATTCAAATATTTTGTACCCGATGAGAGTTCTATTTTTTTCTGTTGATTTCTTGAATCCAACTCGCTCGTGGACGTGTTACGACTTCCAAGTGTGACTGCAAACAATTGCCAAAAGACCAGTACATCTTAGCCATAGAAACTGATCGGGAATAGACTCAAACACTGCTCTAAAGTGTTCCTCTGTCATCTCGTCGTGCCATCGACCTCTCAACAATTCCTGCAAATAGTGCTTACTATCCTCGATCGCCCTTGGTAACAACAATTGCTACGATTGTCGTCGTGCGCATTAAACGTGATCTCTCTCGTATAGTGGATATTGATTTCAATCGGAGCTAATTCCACGCCGCACTGCGCCAGTAATCGCAAGCAAGTCCTTAGGTGCGAAAACAGTTTAAAATAGGTAGATCTCGTTACGGCCCTTGTGCCAGGTTCGTGTGGGCGTAACTACACTCTGCTCATTCCACATCCCATTACATCTATCCACTACGGGGTGAAAAAAGTCTCTTTAAACTGAAGGTGTTAACTGCTCGCAGTAAACAACTGTTGGGCCTGTATTGTAAGAAAAAAAACTCGTTGGAGTAAGTCCACGACCACGAACTTTTTTGTGTTTATGTACTAAGATTTCCAATCGCATGCTTCTTTAAGTTAAAAAAAAAGACAAATTTGTTATACAGAAATATAAATTTGTTATGAAGCTCGAAATCTGATGTAAACTTTTCTTTTTTTGAACACGCATTGTAGGAAATATACAGTAATGGTATCATTAAAAATAATTATGTGTGTTGTGCGAAATGATTATCTACTCTATTTGTCACCCATCATATAACACACTTAGACTGTAATAAGGATTGTCCTCGTACAACCTAAATGTTAATATAAATACTCTAAGTGAAAAGGGCAGGAAAGGCCAATTTGCAATGTGGGATCGGTTTATCTAGGTCGTCATGAAAGACACATCCCACGTTTGAAAATTCAAATGTCGGTCGAATTAATCCTTAAAACTTGGATTGTCTTAACCACTTCAATGAACAATATAAGCGAAACGTGGATTTTGTGTGACCTTTTTCTGTGGGTGGGCTAACCACAATATAACACCACTCACACACAACACAAAGTATCAGACTCGATATACATTGACATTTCAATAATAAACCCAACAAAATATTGACAGTCATCTTTGGAAATTCAAGCTATACATTAAATTCATCATTCTTGTATTTTTCTGCGACAAACATTCAATTAGAGGTAACTCAACCCACATAACTCTGCGTATGACAAACACCGCGCTAAAAAAAAATGTATTTGTGGTTTGCACTCAATGCACAGACGTCGATGAACCTATTGTAATGACTCTAGAACTTGATACGGGGAGAGAAGAGTACGCCGATTTTGTCCGATCACACTGGAATGTGATGGCGACAGCAGTAGCATGTATTCGCACTTCTCAGCATGTTTGCTGCGATAACACTCTTCAACCCGCCATTTACAATAACTCGAGTGCACATGCCGCTACTAAATGCAAACACCCTTTTTATCCGTCAAGAGAACAACATATTTTTGAGGGAATGCCGGAGGATACGAAGGGATATCGACAGCGATGAGGGTGCATAAGGAGGTGAATTGCGTGGGGAGGGATGGGATGGGTGGTCAAAATGAGGATGGGAAAAGTAGAGATGGTGAAAGTAGAGATAGTGGTAGACGGGTGTAAGGTGAGAGTGGTTGTGATATGATAGAAATGGAAATAATGCCACAGACATCAATATTGATATAACGGTCACCATGGTGATGGCAAAGATCATGTGATGGCACTGTCAATACTGAAGATGGCGATGGAACAATGAAAATGTTGAGTTTTTTTCTTGTCATAAAAAATTAAAAGGACTATATGCTATGACGTTGGTGCATTATTAGCAGTCAAAATATCGTGGCAATATATGCGTCTCGAAACAAACAAACAAACAACAAACAAATGCTAAGACTAACAACTCCTAAAGGTCACCTTATATTCTTATTTCAGTAAACAGTAATTGATCATGCGTTAGCGCTGAGCAATGATGTCATTTAATTATTTATCGAATGGTAATATATCCAAAACAAATAGTCTCGCGTATTACTATTAACACTGAAGCAACGTGTGTCATTAATATGGCATAAGCACACTCATGCACGGAGTGGCAATGCACGGCCCCTTGTCCGTTTCTTCGGGCGAGGTACCATGAGTGCAAACTCGCTCCTCATATTTTGGTCCGCACAAGACTGATAAAGACGTCAGTTACTTTGGGCAGAACAACTTACATCACGAACGGGCGAGCTGTTTATTCGGACGTGAATAACTGGCTTTGACATGAAATGAATGAGTATAATCAAATTAATGAAATTTCACTTCATTCGAAGTATGAGTATTTGTGTCTTGTCCGGACACTTGATACCACTGCGCCTACCGGCAGGAGTATCATATAACCTCTTCGATTGTTGGTTACCTGCAACCGATGTTGGATTTTATCGAGAAAGTTGAGGCAACTTGGTTTATGTAAATCAGCATTTAAACTAAAGGAGACGTGAAATTTCTTAAGCAAGAGTTGGATTAGGCGGTAATAACGCACATTCTGTCTCGCGGGACAACCAACTGATTGTGTGTTATAACCGTCTTATCCAAACTGGTGGAGGAGTTATGGATATAGAGCCTATACGACGAGCTACATTTGATGTTTGTGCTTGTCCCTAAAATGGGTACACATGTGATTCGCTTGTAAAGAAAAACTGGACACCAAAAACCAAGACGAAGACAAAAACGCACTTTTGGATTATACTAACTTCATCAGTATAGACCATATTTCAGTTGAGCGACATCATTTTCTGGGTACAAATATTAGAAATATCACGTTATTTGAAGTAATGTAGCAGCTTGACTTAAATCTATAAATTGTTGATTTTCAATCATATCAACATGTACACGTACGTACGGCTGTTGTTGGATGACGTCGTTACACACAAAAATACGGCCTATAGCTAAACCAGTGAAAGAGCCTACCGCCAAACATTTCTATACCATGATAAGGCCAAAAAAGTCTCCGGTTTCTGGTACGGAGCTTGCCCCAAAAGTGGTGCGGCGACGCGGGTTTTTTTGTTTGTTACCCAACTCTTCTTTTTTTCTTCAAATGTCGGCTGATGTTGCAGATGATGCTTCTATCCCCTTAAAACTCTTAAAATATCCTTCAGAGTGCAGCTTGAGGTGACCTCAGTAAGGCCACAAGGCTTGAGAAGTATATTTAGCTAATTAAAAAGCGTTTACGGGTTCCAGATACACGACCATCGCTCCGTCAGTCTGGCTTCCAGACGCACAATCACAAAATTGCAACACCGTCTGCAAATGGTGCCCGACTAAATTTAGTGCAAAATATATGGGAGCCCAGAGAGGCCACATAAAGCTTATACTCGATCGTAACCCCATCTAAAAACACGTTAAAATTGTGCTGCAGCAGGATTCCAGTCAAACCAGTGAGTTTGGCAGTTTTGAGACATCATCTTACATTGAAAAAAAAACTTTTTAATTTTGCCGACTCTACGCGCATGGCTACGGCAACGCGCGCGCATGCCAGAAACCGGAAACTTTTGTTTAGAGGGGGGGGCCTAATGAATCACGGCAATGGCAGTACGTGCTTGACGGGCGTGGTTTGTGAGGATCAAGCCCGTTTACGTATTAGGCCTATACTGTATATTTAGCAGTGGCAATGTGGCAGGTAAATGTGTTTTCCATTGATTTATTTTGCAGCAGTGTCAGACGTCAGCAGTGCATTGTATATCCCTGATGCCGAGACACGACAGATGATAGTCAACACCCACAATGCCTTGCGTCGGAAGGTTGCTACGCGTTGGGCAGATAGAGGGTTAGCCGCTGGCAACATGAGGAAAATGGTAGGTCTAAGGTTAGGCATATGCTAAGTGGGCAATGCTATAAACATCTCAAACTTCAGTCCTTTGCATGTATTGTTTTATACCCTTTAGGTGTTTAAATGAGGCCTAGCCTGGGTGTGGCCTAAGTAACATTTTGATTTTGTTTTCATTTCCACACAGTGAATTCTATGAAATAAGGAAACACCATGTAATCTTTGACGTTGTAATGTAAACAAACAAACAAAAAGTGTTTTTCTTCTGATTTTCCCCCCAAATTTTTGTTCCCTAATCATGCCATCATGATTCCAGAGATATCTATTTACTACCACGCTTGTGATCTACATACAGTCGATTTGTGACCTTCCTAATCCTATAGCCAGCAGTTTGAGACCATTATTTTGGTGCCACTTTGTCAAGTATTGCACTCATTGGATCTCCAAAGCAAAGCTTATTTCCGAACGGTATGATGCTTCGAAAAGTTTGAGCACTGTGGCGTTTGCATTAACGTGTGCACAGGTGCGGAGTGCATTTAGGCTAATTGTTTTGGGAATGGAGGTTTTCAAATGGTCTCAAGAACAAATAATTCTATAACGACTGCTGCATACGTTGAAAGGCAAAAGGGGCATTGCAGAAAAGAAAAAAAAAACAAGACAGTAACGATACACTGACGTCAGAGCCAATGCTATTGATGATGAAAGCAAACATGTTTGTCGATTTGATTTTTTTTTAAATTGTGGATCAACATTTTTTGCTTGAACTTATATTAGGCCTATACATGTTTTTGTCCACTTCACACTCCACACGTCTCTGAGTAATTTCATTTGCAAGAATGGTTGTTGATACGATTTGGTGACCCGATCAGGGAAACACGTAACAAGCCCGCAGGCACGCAATTAATTGTTCGGTGAAACTTCACCAGCCAGACAGACAATTATTGACGCATATATCACTCGGTTAAAGGGTTTAAATGATACGTTCCAACGGCGTCTTTTTGATTATACCACAAGAATAATTGAATTCGGCTCGTTGGCCCATTCAAGGACATAGGCTTTTAAATACCTCACAAGCGCTACATGAGCACGTGCAATGCATTCGAAGACCTTCGATATCGGAGGCTAAAGGTCACCGAAGGTGATTTGGCGGGAAAGTCACGTCTGCTTCGACTAACACGTGGCATTTAGACAGAAGCAGCTAGGCCCTGGACAACAATATCCTGGCATTCCAACCTCGGCTAGTCAGTCGTCAAAATACAGTCACATATCTGCCCAAAAAAACTACAGAACTTCATACTATTAACTGACAAACCGTAGGCCATAACTGGTGTATAGGCCTATTGGGCAGGCCGGTGAAAAATATAGATGTTAAGATTCTGTTGAAGAATAGTTCAGGAATATGGTAAGGCTTTTTTCCCCACTTTACATGGACGCTACATTTATGGTACAGGTTCAAATATTGTGATCCAAAAATAACCCAAACTCAACATAATAAGAGATGCTGAATTATCAAAACCATTGTCATAGATGGATAGAATGAAAGAGATAATTTAGTGTGACAAACAAGAGTATATGAGACGTTACTTTAGAGATTATTTATTACAATAACTAAACAAAAAGTACCATAAAGGGTGTCGATTCCGAGGTAAAACTATAAAAAGGAAACTAACGATGCACAACAATAAAAACTTCCACGTAACGAGACATGAAAGTGAAGAATAAAAATGGAAATATTTTGACAAGAGGCCCAGACGTTTGCATGACATCATCTATCAACCTGTCGCAATAACCTTACTCACAAAAGTCACTGGTCATAAAGGCATAATATCGTGGGAAGTCGAAATTTCACGTAGAGGTTAATTCAAAGTTAGAAGGTTGAATTGCCAGTAAGGCAGTGGCGTAGCCACGGGGGGCCTGGGGGGCACATCACCCCCCCCCCAAAAAAAAAATTGCTCGTGCCCCTTTTCCTGAGAACATAATGCCCCGTGCCCCTGTAATGTCCCTTTTCCTCCCCAAACCAAAAAGGGTTTTTGTAAGTTGATATTTTTTTCAGTTAGCCAAATCTACTCTTTACAATTTCTTATGTCAATGGATATATTCTTTGCGGTCATCAGGAAGACGATCAGAGTATATCAATATTGAAACGCTGTGTGTTACACACCGGTATACAATCATCGTTTCGCTCAGGACAAAAACAAATTGTCCATTATGTTCTCGGGTCGGGTTAATAGGGTATAACCAAGAGTTGCACAACTGGAAAGGTTCTACCCTGATATCCACTTCGCGTGTATCTCTGAACAATTATACCTGATTTTTGCATCAACCATGTTGCAGGATTATCACTGAATGCATGGGAGTTCAGTGACATTATTGGTGACCCGGTCATTGACGGAAAATCATTCCGTGTTGCAAAACATACTGTCCTACGGCAGCACTGGATCAAACCGTCAAGTCCAATCTCCGCTGAGAGCACTCTATTTCCTGCGAACAATTTTGCGTGTCACACCCACTTCCAGTGGTGGCACGTGCAATTAAAATCCAACGTATCGGAGCGGTAAATCTCTTTGATATTTCCCGATTTCTTTTTATCCGAACACCTTCTCTTAAATAAAGAAGTGACCTGAATATGCATATGGCGCGAGAGGAAATTCAGGGGTTTTAGGTTTTAAATAAAACTTGGATTGACTACCAAAGTAAAGATGCATATTCTCTTCAGTGGAATTTACACTAGTCAAATATACATGGAGTCTGGTAAAACGGATGTACAAGAGATGCATAAGCTAGATTGAAGTGTAATCTTTTGACGTTGACTCGCCAGCTTACAGGATCGTCTCGTGAAATAGGAAGACGGCATATCGTGACGAAGATATATAGCCGCTGTCGACCATTACTTTTAGAGGAAATGCCAAGAGAAATAGATGTATAGCTTATAAATAATGGTACTACAAAGCGGGTTGAATGAACGGAGCATTGGGTCTTCTTGGGCACAATCTGAGTGGAAGTCGTCTCGGTAACAAACCATTGGGTAGTCTGGACATGATCCATTAATCAGATATAGCAATGATTATAATCACCTCTTTGCAATATTTTTGGTATGTTATCAATTAATATGATTATTTGTCTTTCACTGAGCTAATTTTGAGCCCAGTCAGAGAAACACAATATCAAAAAAAAAGATGCCAGATGCGATCACTGGGTCTTTATGAGGTACGAAGAAGTCCGATATTGTCGTAAAAGCTGCTGTATTTTTTTTAAGGTCATATGCCTACACAGGGTGGTCCAAAAAAACCGGAACCTCATAGTCATACTTCCACTACCTTAAGACTCAAACTACATATACCAATGCATGCAGCCGTATGGTCGCGAAGGGCGATTTCTAAAGGTTACGTAACACTTTATTTTGAATGAAACTACATGCACACAGACATGTTCACACAGGCGGGCGAAATCTTTTCAAAATTAATTTCTCCCGTTTGGAAGACCGTATCTTCTTGCAACTTTCAGGGTTTATTTCCCTTATAATGATCCAAGTATATGTGCTAAAAATCGTTGTGATATGTTCATTACTTTTCGTTGAAATTGGAAAAATAGGCCTGGCTACGTGCATTTCAAAAGTTGTAACACTGGTGGTTGCTATATCTGTCAATCTTTTCAAGCATCACGAATATTAATAATGTTCCTACCCATTATGGTGTGCAGTAAAAATTTGCCGAATAGCCTCCTTCACGAGTTATTAATTAATAAATCTCACCCTCTTTGCCGGCTTCCATTGGTCGATACCGAGACCCACGCCAAGTCACGCGGAGTGACGCTAATGAATATGCTAATATGCGCTCCGTCATTGTGTTGCAGGGCCGAAATCGGTCAACCATGGCGCCTACGGCGCTATAGGATCTTTGCTAAAAACCATGCACGTGGGTTTGGTTGGCAAAAAATCCTCATCGAAATTGTCCTTGGAGATAGTTCAAGGTGTAACCCTAAGGGAATAACAGTGTGAGGAGCCGGTCTTCACTGCGTGATAATGACCGGGTTTGGGGGTGACCAATCAGAAACCATCAACTCTCCAAGGTATTTATTAATAGCGTTTGCAACAACAGATTAAGCTGAAATTCGGCCTACTATAAGTGTTCAACTACTCGTGAAATATCAACTTTCGGAAATTCCTAAAAATTGATATAAATACATAGATTGGTGACGTTTTCGAACGATTTCTTCCAGACTTGAAGGTCTGCTTTACCAGTAACCAGTATTGAGGTTTCAGCATCGATGACGGCGATTTTTTTCACTAACATGAAGTTTAGAATTTCTTCTTCCGTTATAATTTAACACTTCAATCATACTGAGCATATTTTCTGAGAATGTCACTGCTCTGTTATAGTGTCTAAGTATGTAATCGGATTAACTTTGCTTATCAACGGGCCACACTTCGCCTTCGCAATCACACAGCTGCATGGAGAATCTTTTTAGAAAAAAAGATGGAACCAAGATCGCCCGAGTCGGTCCAGTAGTTTTTGTTCTAGAGCCTATTTTGTGAAGCAAGGTGAGGGTCATTTTGTCCCGATGAATTACTAAACAGCGCCCGGGAATTTGACTTACATTGTAATTGATAGAGGGATTGTTATCTATACCCACTTGAAAGAAGTATCCTTCACAAAATAGGCTCTGCAGCAAAAACTACTGGACCGAATCGGGATATTTTGGCATCATAATTCTTCTTTAAGGATTCTCCATCATTTGGTACACCACCCTGTATGCTCGAGCTGTTGCATTTGTGCGTATAATAGTTTAAGCTTTCTAACGGAATAAGTATTATACCAAAAGACATTAAAAAACGTCATTTTGAAGCGTGTTGGGATCGAGATGCCGAACGTTTAGGTACCGTCCACGTCATTAGGATGCCTCTTCCATAAACTGCACAGTATTTTGTAATACATGTATCATAATATAGTGAAATACATTGGTTGAGAACTTTCACGGGACGTACTGCAAAAGTTCTTGTAGACAACCTGATGGATGTGTATCGTTCTCCTCGCTTCGTTGTACAACACAGCTAGAATAGACTCACTACACAAGGTAGGTGATGTACGTCACCTGGCGCATGCGCGTGACAACGCAGAACTGCGAAGTTAAGGGGCATAACGGCAATGCAGGCGCGGGTCCAAACAATGGGTCCGAAGCTTTTGACTTTTCAGTTTAAAAAAATGCATAGGGTTCAGAACATGAAAAAAATCCTTTCTTTAAGAAATTGACATTTTAATTATCATATTGTTACTTCTTAAAGACTAAAAACGCTACACAATGCACATCACACAACAATAATTTATTGTGTAACGGTTGTCTTGCGCGATGTGTACAAATGCGCTTGTACTTGCAATGTGCAATTGCTTGATGTACGGACATGCGTGGGGCTGTGTGTCAACGTGCAATAACTACCAGCAAAGAATACGCTGAAAATGCTGCGTGAGTCTGCCGCAGCATACCGGTACCTTACAATATTTACACACTCAGTAAAAACAGTTGGTGTACCCCTTCGCTTTAAACATCGCTAGCTGATATATCTGCGTTTCCAATAAAAGGAATTGGAAACCGGAGCACCCTTACAAGTCTGGAGCGGGGGGGGGGCTCTGATGTTGCCGGCCACAACTCGATAACATCGTAGGCGTTAAGATGAATCCCAGTGAAAATACACTCTTAAAGGGAGGAGATCGAATTACATTCAGCGCCTATAGTCCCGTCATATCAACCGAGATATCAATATATGACAGCGAGGATTATCCGTATCTTCCATTGATGCGCGCAACAACACCGCATGTTGGTGGAGAAAGGTAGAAGAAATCAACGGGCAAGATTATCCTTCGTCAAGCGGAAAAAATCCCAGGTCTTATCAGCGTGTATTGCCGAGCCTGTTATATCACCGGGGTAGTATGTACAAAGGACGCGGTTCTTGCCTCGGGTCGTATGTCTAGTATCGAATTCTGAATCCTTGTCCAATCCCCAACGCAGATATCCATGCTAAACCCAGTGTTTTCATACGGGGGATCAGCTTTGATCACGCCATTACCTGGCAGACAAACAACTTGACGTGTCTATTGCTGTTCGTACATCTGCTTTTCATGTCTTCTTTGGAAACGGGAATTTTCCCGATGCCCCTCGAGTATATCTGAGTTGATTTTACGGTGACGCTTCTGACTTCTGCCGAAGCTAGCTCACCGAGCGTCTTGTGTGACTCGCCCTGACATAGAAACGATTGTCTATGGTGGCCCTAAAGGGACATCGCATATCGCAAACGTGTGCGCATACGTATGCGATGTCGCGAAATTTATCGCGAATGTGTGCGCACACGTATGCGATGTCGCGAAATTTATCGCGAATGTGTGCGCACACGTATGCGATGTCGCGAAATTTATCGCGAATGCGTGCGCACACGTATGCGATGTCGCGAAATTTATCGCGAATATATGCGCACACGTATGCGATGTCGTGAAATTAATCGCGAATATGTGCGCACACGTATGCGATGTCGTGAAACAATTCGCGAATATGTGCGCACACGTATGCGAATTTGTTTGCAATGTCGTGAATTTTATTGCATACGTGTGCGCACATATTCGCGATAAATTTTGCGACATCCATACGTGTGCGCACACATTCGCGATAAATTTCGCGACATCGCATACGTATGCGCACACGTTTGCGATATGCGATGTCCCTTCAGGGCCACCATAATTGTCCCATGAATGCATACAAGAATACACGAACGGGCTATTTAAATCAATAATTCATGAAAGATAACATCACCACCTAATGATGGGACATACAAAAAATCATCTTGATTGTTGTCTTGAGAACCGGTAAACTTCGGTGTATAAGTCGTTTAAGTCGGGTGCGTTTGTACCGGCATTGACAGATAAAATGCTTTTGGTGGTAAAAACGTCGTCGTTTAGACACACGCGCACAAAAAAGTATGAGAAATAAAATAAACGTACAAAACTAAAAAAATCGTAACGTTTATTCCTCGTGTGAGTCATGCAATTGAAAGCCGATTTGCCAATAAGAAACATGTCTTCTTCTTTTTTCTTCTTTTTCAAGGAAAAAAATACAACTTTTGAAGCATAATTATGTTGGCCTTCATACAGTGGATACGATTTTCTTTTATAAGTATGATTTTGCCTCATACGTGTGTGCCCGATGTTAAAAAAAGTTCTACGGAATTCATTTCCGACCCGTTTCTGGCAAGAATATACAGTAACAAGATTTGCACCTTGATTTAAAGTAAATCAGCTTAACGCCACATTTTAATTTGATTTCAGAGTGAACCGTATTTACCCTCGCGCGCAAAAAAAAAATGATTAAAACTCCATCACTAGCGAGACGGGGTAAAACCACCCGCCCGACGCTAAAGCCTGATTGAGCGCGGGAATTGACGACAACGAGCCGCTGCCTTCACCATTCTCGACCGTCACTGGTGTTTACTTCATCAATGCGCTGATGTGCCCACTCCGCTGTTTTTGAAGTCCTGCGCTGCGTATTACACCTGTGTTCTTTACCAATTTAGCTGATAGCTTTCATCAATAAAGTATTTCCCATTGGGGGAGACATACGCCGGCAAAGGATACCGGGCCATCGACTGATTTCCCCATGGGAAAAAGAACTGTGCAAGTTGCTAACAATTCCTGTACGTCACTGTAAAATGTCGTAACACTGTACTGGTTTTAAACTCTTTGGCCTGATGGCAGTTTTTTTAGCATGATCATTACGATAACTCGTTGATGAATAATTAAAGTGGTATTAAAGTAAAAAGTAAGTCTAAAATGCAAATGTTCATACATCAAATTAATAAAATTGTTTGTAAAGTATAAGAGAGACATGAGGTACAAAAACATGTATTCGACCTTATTTGTTTAGCTTTTGCGGGTTCTGAATTTCTGACGGCTAATCACCAAGCGAAATGGACGACCCAGTTTGTATTTTAGTAAATATTTAACCCTTAATTATCAAATTCCACCGTAAAATAAACATTCCGTACCTTATATTTTGAAAGTTTGCGCGTGACTAAACATCATTACCTAAGATGCCGTTGTAATCGTCGTGACATTTGAAATTTCACGCTTCATCGAATAAGGTATCCAAGCTCGACTGAACGGATCGAAAATTTGACGTTAGGTTATCATACCATCGAAGTGCTGAACATGTTTAATTTATCATTGGCGCCGAAATGTCCCATGCCCTGTCACACGACCATTACGGCACAAAAACACGCGTGTTGTCAGGCGTAAAGACCTGCAGATATAGACAGCACAGGTGAATTCTCTGTGCACATGTCCGAGGTACGCATAGTGCCAAAGCGTCAAACCCTCTGGTCATCGCTGGTGTTTACACCAAACAACGCCCGACCGAATATCGCGATGGGTAATCATTTATCAATTAGAAAATATGTGGCTCGTTCCATTTCATAAAACTAACGTAGGGATAAAGTACATGTTATTGACTAGTAACTGCGAACATTTTACGTAATTTGCACACTCAATTTAATATGTCCATAAACTTGCTGTTATGTTAATAAAAAAATCACAACATTTAGCTTAACTTGGCATATGGGGTCCCCTTGTGGTAGCCTATATGCAATTCCGGGTACATTCGTTGAAACTCTCAGGATCACTAACGGATACCTCAACAAGTACAAACTTGATGCTACTTTTCTGACCCTTTTATGGGCGGGGCCATGACATTAAAAGTAGGGGGGGCTTCGCCCGCGAAAAAAATTCCGATAATTTCACTTTTCTTTTTCGCATAATATGGCATCTCACCGAAGTGCTACATCGTGAGAATAAAATAATTCCAGAATGTTCCCTCTGTTGGGGTTAGGCCCCTTTAAAAAAAAAGTGGAGGCAAAAGGCGTTAACGGAAACTCTAGCTATAACGCTACGCGGCGCTATAGGCCTATAGGATGCTATAACAGCCAATGTTGGTGCGGTTTTTTAATCAAGTATAGTGAACTGGGGTGGGCAGAATGTTTACATGTCAAATCAAAAACCTTTTGTTCCCCTTTTGGTGCGTGTCACCATATTTTACCTAAAAATAAGGCACACCTTGCATAAACCTAAACAAGAATTCGGCCAAAGTTGGATACGAATCAACTCTTGCGAATTTACCCCGCGAATATTCCGTGATGACGTCAGATCAGCTCGGTATTCGCGTGAATGATAAACCGGCCTAAACGCATTACGCCGACGAGTCGCCTGATGTAAAACGTCATTTCATTCCGGTACTGTAGGCCTGCCTGGTTGTAGAAAGAAGCTTGGCTTTAACGGATAATTACATTTGGTGTTCAAAATGTAAAATGTTGCTTTGTGTGTCATGTTACCATCCAGAGCTGGGATGCAGATCTAGCGGATGAGGCTGCTACCATGGCAACCTGCGAGAGCCTGGAGGATACCTCCGATATGAGCTGGTCATTAGGGGGAGGGTCTTCGGTCATGTTCTTCGAGGACATTGAGACCCTGGGGCATGGTAAGAACTTGGCTGTCAGCTCAAACCGCAACATCCGTCAGATGATCGCAGAATGGAGCGCGGGAGAAACCCACTTTAACTACAAATATCAGACATGCGCGCCAGACTACGACTGCACCGCCTTCAAGCAGGTAAAATATTCCCTACGAAACCCTAGGTGTAAAAACTAACTCATCGGGATGACACTCACACGCCTCTGGTTGTGTTCTTATTCCTCCATGGTAGAACCAATGTGTAAGCACCATGTGCACCTCTCTCTATTATCCCTGCTTGGTGGAGATACAGCCATCTATAGTGATGAAACTTGCATCCAAGACTCTATGTTAGGGAGGCAAAGGACCATCCATACAGGCAACAGACTTTATACAGTGCGAGTGCAGCAAACTTCATTACCTCTGCAACTGTGTCTTTTCTTCACTGTTAAAACTTAGTCAAAACATTGACTGGTTTTCCTAGTTATTGAAAAAAAACAGGTTTAGGCCTAATAGTTAAACATGCAAAGTTTCATGCTATGACTACAAAAAGTAGTTGGATTTGACTCCATTTTTTGTTATTTGCATATATTTTTATTTGCTATAGTCAATAATACTGACTGGAAAAATCTAGTCAGATTGACTGATTATCAGTTGCACTCAGCTGAATAGCTGGTCAGATTTGACCGGTTTCTAGTCAAATCTGACTAATATTTTTTGAACGTGATTAGGTCGACAAAATCAATGAATCCGGGCCTAGCTAACGAACCATAGCATTACCTGCCTAGCGAAATATAGCGCCCCAAACGGTTTTGCACAGAATTCGATTCTGTAATCACGTTTCCGTAAATACTTGTATGAGAAAATACGGAAGCTTGTCAAATTTCTAAAAAATAAAAAAGGAAATACATAACATTCAATTTGAAATCTAAATTTCTTGAATAAATAAACTTACTTGTGGATATTTAATATTAAGCAGTGAGAGTATTTGTTGTACATAACAGTAGGATGCGCGCGACCAGCGGCGGCGGAACGGTTTTCAAACTTAAGGGGCGCATCACCAAAAGGGGCACTTGCTCAGTATTAAAGGCATCTTCCGTCGGTGCAGCAGCGTATCCAGCATTTTTTTTGGGGGGGGGGGCACATCCATGCTGAAATGTCGACACGTTGTTTTTTTTCACCGGACACTTGGCCTCCGTAAAATCAAATGGGAGAGGGAGGGGCTGGTACTATCTTCCAAAATAAGAGGCGCTCTTCAAAACCGGCCATTATGCAAACTACGCATTATGTGCCATTTTCAGGGCGTATTGTAAGGGTTTGGGGGGCTTGGTTTCATATTTCTCGTTCATATCAGAACTCTCCATACAATTTGGGGAAATGGTTACTGAAAACAAATTATCCGAAATTTTAGGGCCAGTTTTGTTTTCATCTCGAGGGGGGCCCATTTATGTTCGAAGGGGGAAATTAATTTTATGTCCGCAAGAGGGGCACTTGGGTAAATCGAGGGGGGGGGGGGCAAGTGCCCCCTGCCCCCCGGTTCCGCCGCCCCTGGATGCGACAGTGATGAGAATTAAGATCCGAAAATAAGTGAACAAGTAAAGGCTAGACCAACACCTTACATACAACATGCAAAGAAGTATCCAGAGAACCAGGTTTATATCTACAAAATGAAAACGGGGCCATGATGGCAAAATCAAAGACCACAAAAATAAAAAGGGTCGATAATGAAGATACGCATACAGAAACCCGTTATGTGGCCACCATGGGCAGGAGGAATCTCTTCCGCGGGAATTTGAATCCACCGCGGATCAGAAGCAGAATTGGCATGTTGTGCAGCTGCGACCAAAGCAAATTGGGTCACCATTACAGATTGGACAGTGATGAGAATTACACGGCCATGTACAGCCCTTTTCACGAGCAGATGAACACTAACTAATTGGAATTATTTTCCACTTTGTGCAGATGATATGGGCCCGGGCCAGTCGGGTTGGATGCAGTCTCAACCCGTACTGTGAGCAGGATGGCGAGAGTGTCAAAGTCTTGGTCTGTATGTACGATGAGAAGTAAGTGTTATCCATTGCAAACTCTACAGTTCACAAATTACATACATTATTGTTCCTCTCAAAATACGTTTTGATTAATTAATAAGGTCGGGGGGGGGCTTGGTAGGTTTTCAAGTTCCCAATTGGCGACAGTTTGCCGTTTTTTATTAATGAAAAATATATTTTTTATTTTTCTCGAATTTGGGAATTTGTATTTTTTGTTTTAACTTACAGAGTAAGCATTCTTTTCGACCAATATGTCATCGGTCCAGTGTGCAGCAAATGCGACTCGCCGGCTGGGTTCTGCGAAGACGCCCTCTGTGGTAAGTTAATTGACATGAACACACATAGGACCGAGGCGGATCAAGGATTTTTGGAAAGGGGTCCGACCTTTAGTGCTTCAGTGCCTTTGGGATCTTTTAGTTTTTCAAACACTATTGACCTAGAGCTATGTGTTCATGTCAATTAACCATGTGCCCTTTAGTTTGTTCACAGGCTAGTTATTAGTTTTTATGTAACGAAAAAGGGGGTTGGCAACACAACCTGCCCTCCCCAGCAGACTCCGTCTTCGTTGGTCTGTTCTTATAGAATTTTCCGTCATTCGTTTACAACGTTGTATACATGTACATGGTAACAACACCAAAGAGTAGCTCGCCAAATTTCTTTCCAAAAAGGCGATTCCGTGTTATTAAACCATTGCTATGACGTCACGCAATTAAAAGTGTGGATTCGTATCTACGAATCTTTAGTAAATATCACACTTCGCACATTACACTTTTTAAACAATATTTACTGCGTGTTTGAAAACAGGAAAATTATCAACTTTGGGTAAAATTTTATCCTTTTTCCAGTATTCAACTTTTCCCTTTTATGTGAAATGAACATGACACACTAGCCATTTTATCGCACGTTACTTTGACCATTGAAAATGGTTTAATCGTATGAATTGCGTTATACCTTATTATAATACACTCGCAAGTGTGGATTCTAAAATTTCGAGTCCACACTTTCTCGTGTATTCTCCTCATAACAGAGTGATGCTGCAGAGCGTGGCACATTCATTGCCCATTTTCATCTATGGATGTTCTGCACTGAGAGTATGTACCGTTTCTGCAAATGGCCCTGATATTTGACCGTGTTGTGGGGAACATTGTTAGGAAAATGTGATTAGATTGATTAATTTGATAAATTCGATTAGCTCGTTGTTTTGCAAACGAACATTGTAGATTGCGTGAGCATAAACATCAAAACGCATCGAAACGGATATGCAAAGATTGAAAGTAAAGGTAATAATAGGCATATGCCTTAATTGGATTTCGTCAGTTCAGGGCGTAATGGTTTCCTGTAATCTGTTTCAAAATCAGTTTGAGTATAAGTCTTTTTTTTCTCTCTTCAATATTTAGTCACGTCTTGCCATGGGAGCACGTCTGGAGATTGTGGTAGGTACCCATCCTAAGTTATACAGCCAGTCGAATTCTAGCATTGCTTCGGAATACTATTTCTAATCTTGCAAAACGTTTTATCAGGCGTGAGTTTAAGCCCCCTCCCCCCCCCCAAAAAAAGAAGAAGAAGAAGAAGAAGAAGAAGAAGAAGAAGAAGAATACCCTGGATTGGACAAGAGACTTTCCCGTAGACTTGTGCACACACAAAAAATTTCAACTTAAATCTGCCCTAGCCCAATTTTTCCTTGTCCTTTTCCTGCACGAATTTCGGTACTTTTACTAATTAGACCACGAGCAACAAATACAGCCTAATGGCGATACTAAAATGTTGCCTCTAAAGGGTGCTGTGCCATTTGGGAGACAGTTATGTGTCTCCCTAAAAGCCGGTGTCTCCCTATTATCGAAGAAATTACGATAACGTGTCTCCCTAATGGTGCATTTAGTAATATAAATCAACTGATAAAAAATACAAAAGTCTCCCTCATTCTGCACTAAAACACTTGTCACCGTTTACTCAAAATAAAGATTGTCAACATTTTACAAATTATCCACGCCCTCAATAATGACTATAATGTTTTAAGTAGCTGTTTGTATAATAACAGTTGTATGTTTTAATTTATATCGCTGCTTTGCAATGAAGCACGATCATATTGAACGTTAGTTTTATCTGCATGATTAGTCATATCTGATTTATATTTTCTTACCAGGTTGTCAAAAAACCTGTCACCATCCGGACGTCGGTGAGGGCGTGCTTGATGAGCACACCTGCACGTGCAACTGCGCGTTCGGGTTGGGACCAGATTGCGAAGGTAGGCGGATACATTAAAGTGAACATCGTCTTAAAATGTCCGAAAATTTCATGTTTTAGATTGTTTACTTATCCTATTTTAAAGGTCTGAGTCAGGGAGAGTTAAACTTCGGGCGTATTCGAAATCCTGTTCTCGAGTGACCGTCTATTAACAGTGTTCTCGGGTTGCCCATTACGAACGCCGAAGTGCGTGAGCAGCTGGGCGAAAATTCGAGATGCAGCTGCCATATAAAACTCCAAGTTAAATGAAAGAAAAATATAAGTTCTTACGAACATAATTGAAATCCCGATACAGCTAGCTATACAAATGGACATTGACAAGCCCACTCTACGATAACGTACAATTTTATTTTTTTATCATTTAAAATTACTCCTGCATTGGATGATGCTTTCAATTTTATCCACAAGATAAACACATCTTGTGGTAGGGGCCTGGCGCCATCTTTGTTTTTAACCGTACACTCCCCAGTAAGTGGGGAGTGAAAATCCTGTTCGCGATCACTGATCGCGTGTTAATTCTCGTCATTCGAAACACCGTCATTTAACATGAGAACGGGTTTTCGATACGGCGCCGCTAATGTCACACTATTCCTTAGAAAAGACCGGGGGAACATTTGTTTACATCTGACGCAGCGGACATTTTGTGTCATACAGGGTGGGTCAAAATAAGCGGAACCCAAACGCCATAAAGTTCAAAAATATATTTAAAAACATATGTAGCACCAAAAATAATAATGACTGGAAAGCCAATTTCATAAGCTACTTTTAGATGAAAACATTACTGAAATTGCTCAATCCGTTCAAAGAATATCGCCATTTAAACACAAAGACCCTAAAACCTGTCTCGTCCAAAAAAATCAATTCATTGTGTTTTTTACTGTTTGGAACAACAAAGAACATGACACAGAATACTCATTTCAACAACTGTCACCAACTGTAGTACACAATATCTTTATTAACAACCCTGATTAAGCAAACAATATGATTTATAAAATCTACTTTTTTTTAAAGGACGGGCCTTCAAAGGGATTCTGTTCAATAATTTGAACGTTTAAACTGATATTTTATTGCTGGTGAATTTTTTGAAGACAATTGCAACGACGATTCTTGAAATAGCATTTTTTTGGACGAGAGAGGTTTAAGGGCCATTGTGTTTCAATGGTGATATTTCAGTCATCTAAAAGTAGCTTATGAAATTGGCTTTCCAACCATTATTATTTTTGGTGCAGCATGTTTTTTGTTAAATATGAAATAAAATTTTGGGGTTTCTTTTTTTTTTTAACTCACCCGGTACATACGTATTTCCAGTCGTAAAAGAGCAATGGCATGGGCTTCATGCGGCGCGGCATGGGCAGACATGTACAGATCGGAATACTGTGTTAAATATAATCTAAACCCCAACTGTATACACAGCAACTCGACCATTACAATTTTTGACAGCATTCTTTACCTGTCTAGCAACAGCTTTACAAATCCAGCTTGTCTTGGCCACTTGCCGTTCTCAGGTCCCCCCCCCCCCCTGCATGTAAAAGTCCGTTTTCGTGAAAGTCCGTTTTCGTGAAAAACGCATTTTATAGCTTAATTAGTGGCGGGGGGGGTTCACAATGAAACCTGTTGTATAGCTCCAGAAAGCTATGGCTGATCGGCATGAAAACTTGCAAATTTTCCTAACTGTTCTCGGGAATCAATATGGTGCTAAAACAAACTGCCTAGGATGTCCATGGTTGCCATGTCAACCGATTTTTTTTAACACTTCTAGTAATAAACTCTGGCCATTTTTGTATAAACACATGGAAGTGTGCATCTTTTGTGGGTCAAATCATGTTTTCTCTGCTCAAACTTATCAAGAATCCAATTGAGGGTACAATTCATGGTCATGTGAAATAACCGCGATTTCTAAAAAAAAAAAAAAAAAAAAGTGTTTAATTGGATGGATACTGATCAAAATAATGCGTATGCCAAATTTGAAGAAAACATAAGAATTGACCTAAACGGACAAAAACATAGTAAAGCGCCCTCTTATGGTCTCCTGCCATTTTTTTTGGAAAACCGGTCGCTGCATTTGGAAATTAGGATGGGGGACACAATATCCCCCCCCCCCCGCCCCCCGGCTCTGAGAAGACACCGAATAGCCTGGATCTGATATACATGTAGGATTAAGCATGGAAGAGGAATGTGAATAGGTATTCCAGGTTGGCAGTGCTCAGTGAGTTCGGAGATTCAATCAGTAGAAGATATTTTCTATAACCTTTCTCCCTGACAATGAAAATCCAAGTGAAATCCTCTGCTATCTTCAAGGATCAACCTTTCCTTTATATTTTCCCTTATGTAAATTCCAGAAGTTTCTAATTTGTTCATGAAATTCCTTTTTTTATCAGAATTGTGTGAGAATCCACAGCCCTACATTGATTTCGACTTCTGTGCTGACATGAACAACCCCGACTCATGCGAGCTGGATCAGGACTTCCAACAGCAAAACTGCCCAGCAAATTGCGACTACGGCTGCAGTAAGTATTAAACCAACGGAGGCCGATGAAGCACCAATATTCGAAGGTGTCCGTGCCATGCAAAGTTGGTGGTTCTACCTTCTTAAGACTAAAGAAAAGCGTAAATGACTTCCGATTTTAAGAAAATCTTCTTTGCCTCTGTGTCTAAACATAAAACTACAGACATTTTAATCATCTTCGTTTAAACTTCCAGAAGAGAATTTGACATAAATACAGGGGCGCTGGGGCGGACCTAGCTTACAGAAAACGGGCGGGGTGTGATGTGAAGGGGGGGGGGGGTAGTGAAGACGGGCCGAAGGCACGCCTGTTTGAGAATTAACTTACGAAGTTTAGCATTCCATATATTATTTTTGACCCCATTTCACTAGTATCACGGGGGATTGCAACCCCCGTACTCCCCCACCCACCCCCTCTAGATCCGCTACTGAAATACTTGACGCTTGTCCCTTTGCAGGGTCGGCACCGTGATCATCAAAGCCAGGAGTGATGTAACTTTGAACCCAGAAATAAAGAGGGCGCCCTAGCCCAACGCATCGACACCACCGTCACTGTTTTTTCCGATCATCTCAGTTTGCTGTTCAGACGTAACGGAACGGTCGTTTGTAACACAGATGTTTTAGTTTGACTGTAAATAATTAGCAACTATGTTATGATTGTGTCTGTCTTGTTCAAGGGAACAGTTTTATTGTGGTTCCTTCAATCAGTTATAGATTGTTTCCACAATTTCTTTCTTTCACGTACATTTTAACAGGTCTGTCCGCCGCATTTGGCCGAACATTTTAGTTGACCTAGATCTGTCGGCCTTTTATCCTGGATCGAACTTACTCGCGCTTATATTGATTATTGTCTTTAATGGTATTTGGGGGTTACTTCAAATTGTGGGACAATTATTACTTTTAGTTTATCGTATATATTTACAAGGAGAACGAACTGAAGGAAAATTAACGTTTTGGACGGACTTCGCGTCTTGCGACGTATTTGTGTGTGTCTGTTGATAAATATGTTCATAGATAACTTGGCCATTGAAAATTCCCACTTTCCAACTGGAATCACTTTTCAAATTAGATAGTTATGTTTTAGCGAGGCGGCGTCCCATTTAAGCACAAACCTTACCCTAAGTCATTTTCCTCTCATACGTACAAATTAATATTTATACTAGAAGTATATTTTATTTTAATTATACTGCACTATATAAACGTATTGAAGTTTAGTTTTCAAATAGCACAATTATGTAAATTTCATATACTGTCAAAATCTTGTAGCATAAACAAAAGTTGTGGCTTATCTTGATACTAATTTCATAGATTGAATATTGGGTTTTGCCCTTCACCGACGTATACGTCCAAAATACGGCGGTGAAGGGCAAAACCCATCATTGAATTTACATCACCCCGACGCATATTCTATCTTATGAATACTGCCATAGAAGCGTAGTATATACATGTACTGTAATTTAATTTATACGCATAGGCAGATTTTCGCAGGATTTTTGGTTAAATTTTTCGTTGGCCTAATCAACAGACACTACGTGATCTTTCAATCAAACGGACGCATCCGCGATCATAATGTATGGTTGCGTGTACATATAGTTCTTTGAGGTCTCTTGCGAAGTTAAGAGGTCTATAATTTAGATTTTTGGGTTTCTCAGGTCCAAAAGGCGGTCAGAATTTAGATCGGGCAATATCCAACTTCAGATAGCTACCACTACTGCTTCTTATGATTTCATTCAAAATACTAAGATTTCTGTTATCGTATGGCACCTTCATGTAAAGTGTATGGCCTTTCGTTTTCATGCCTTGATAAGAATTTTTATTTTCCTTTGAGTGTGTTAAAATGATTGTAATCTGAATTCTGGAAATAAATGAAATAAATATAACATTGATTGGAATTAGAAGTCAAATGACTGTTGAAATGACTTGGCGTTATTGCACAAAATCGGGGAATTACCTTTTTGATATCAGCACATGATTAGTCATTAGTTGAATAGACTAAAAGTCTATTCAACTGATGACTAATCAGGGTGCGCCATCTTGAAAATCATAGCGAGGCATGCCAACAAACATGGTGGCGTGTGTGCGATGAACGGGGAACTCTCGCAAAGTTACAGAAGATAGACACTCTTATAAATGGATTGATAGCTCAAATTGCCCGAAACATCCATCGGCATTCTAGGTAGGTCATGTCTCATTGTATTTTGAAGGATCTTACAAAAATAAAGCCCAAAAACCAGGCTGAACTGAAGCTTCCGTGTTATTTAATACGCGTATAGCGCCGCCGTCAGATCAGAAACCGATCAAGACTTTCACTTTTCCATCCGCTGAGTTTTCTGAGCTGAAATTGCACCTGTGTATTAGTATATATAGGAATTATTTATACATTATAATTCGTCATAGTTCCGTTTGTCGAAAACAATCTTGCTCACACCGACTAGATGCAGTGTCATTCCTATTTGAGGCTTCCGGCTACACCCATGGCCTGCCACAGTCACCAGTTCCCCCATCGTCGCGGGACTTGGAGTAGATAGATGTGAATTATACACAAGGGCTTGATTACAGGGTAGTGAAGAGAGCACGCAGTTCTCAACCCTACTCGTAGTTTGCTTGGCCCCAAGAGATGATTCCAATGGCGAGGGTTGACCCATGACAACTGAAGCCCTGATGATGTTGCAGAGGGCTGCCAGAACTCCTGTCTTCCGGGACCGCCTTTCGCGTGCCCCAAGCATGCAGTTAATACTTGAAGATTTGGAAGGAAATTCCAAGCACAAGTAATTTTCTCATATGGCAAGACTCCATTGTCTGCTTCAACTTCTTGATAAGTCATTCATCAACAGATGGAAATTGGTCAACTGATGGAAATTGATGATCTTGATGACCTGTTGACTAGAAGCGGGTGTGTATGTAGCCATTCGCCAACACTATATACAGAGATCATGTTTGATGGCAAAGCCTACCCTGATTTAAGAGGACAACCAAGTCATGTATGCAGCTTTGTGGCACATAAAGTGGGCTGTTTGAGCTCTGGCTGGTTGAGGATGGTCACGAACACGATGTGGAAGTAACTTGCCCAAAATGTGTTGGTCACTAAAGAAAAGTTGCAGTCAAACAGAACATGGGACAACTGACAGATATTCTGAATGTATCGTGATCTCATCAAAGATTTTGACAAGAGGTCCTCCGACAATCCAACTTTCAGGTTGTGGTTAACATAACGGGACACCAGGTGCCAGGTAGAGTTCATAATTGGACTTATCAGGGATGAGGGGAAAAGGTACGTAACTGAAGGGAACTTGTCTATGTGGCAAACATGAAACTCCTGCACCATAAGTTCAAATCCGGAGGCACTCTAAATAATGCACGCCGCGTTCCTCCTGATGCACATGGTATTACAAGTTTTGCATCACATCATGGCCAGAACAATCAAGCATCACACAGCACATGAGATGTCTTTTCAACCAGGAAGATGATGAGGAAAAACTGCCTCATCCATACTGAGTTTCCATCCCAGATAAAGCATGATGATATGATGTTAAGCTAATCATAGGCTATATCGATGGGCAGAGCAACCTGATGCTTCTGCGTGAAGGAATTTGAGGTGCGCACTTTCATTTAGGTGTCGGCGGATGCCACTGACTGACCAGGGTGACCGTAAGGTCATGACTAAATTCTGCTAAATGCACTTCAAAAATCTGTCGGATTTATCAAAAATCTGCCAAATTCCCCAGAATTACTCGAAATACACTATAAACACTTTCAATCACATGCAGATGTTGTAATATTGCCCTAATTAATGTTCAAATTACATTATAAACAATCTATAGCCACATAAAGATAATATGAAATTGCGAATATTTCAGGCAAAACGCCGGTTGCGTCAGACTCAATCCAGTTCCCAGTGAACCTCAGCACCTAGACCAGGTAGCCTGTCCTATTTTGCAAGGGTTTGTTTGAAAAGATTGAAGCTTTTGTAAACAAACATCCTTTTTTTGTTGTTGCAAATTTGCTGTTTTTTGTCAAATAACCATTTTTGCACAATTCTGCCAGAAATCTGCCCAAAAAATCTATTCTGTCAAATTTTCTGTCAAACTCGTTTTTTTTACAAAAAAATCTGTCAAAGTTAGCCGAAAATCGGCTAAAACGGACACTATGGTAATAAAATACATTGACTTGAACACATCCGGTAATTAGACACTTTATTATTTTCCAGAATTACCATCAAAATACCTAACTGATACAAACACAAACCGTGAGAGTAATGACCGACATGACTGAAATGCCAAGTGTCATTGGAGTTAATGCGACGGTGTACTCTTCTATTGTTTGGAGAAAAAAAATACACTTTTTTGCAGTATAAAATCAAGGGTGGCATCCACCTACATTTTCTTCCCCATCTTATGACTGATTGATCTAACGTGGTTGCCTGCCCTTACCAAAAAATGCCGTAAGATTACACTTTGGCTGGTCCACTAGGCGTAAATCTGCCCTGGGGACTTGGGGATGCACTCAAAAAAAAATTGTTTCGATCTACTCAATAACATTAAGGCAACATTGCTGTCTTAATTCGATTGCGTCATTTCAACTTGTAATAATTTTAAGTTATCGCCACTTCAGTTTTTAAGTAAGTATTAATTAAATTCAATCGTTTAGAATCTATACATTTAAGGCAACCCACTTGCCTTAATTAAAATCAGTAAATTCAGCCTATTATAATTTAAGTAATTGCAACTCACATACAAAGGGAATGTAGCAATGATTAAAATGATGGAATTATCTGCTACGTTGTTAGATTTACCAAATTGTAGTATTGCTTCATACTTCAGGGTATCCTCACTTATCACAACATAATCTCGGTACAACGTAGTTCCAAGCTGAAGTTTCATAGTCCGTGGGACAAGAGGCCGAAAACGCTTTAGTTTTCGAGACACGCGATCTGGTTCGCCGAATTTTATAAAACTTATCAGACATGTAGATTATGATGTACCATATCGAAAAAAAACTTTGTCCCCCGATCAACAGTTTGTTTGGGAATGAGAAAATTCTACATGAGAAAAAAAAGAAAACAGCGCCCTCTATTGACACAGTCAGAAACCTTTTCGCACGCAATGAGCGCTTGCCAGATTATACTTCTTTCAAGTTTCATTTTACATGCATCTTTACATTATTTCCCATCAGGATGCCAAACCCTTTTCATCACATTAGTTTGTCCAACTTGAAATGATCAAGTTTTAAGATCGAATGTTACGTATTAGCTACATAAAAATTGATTGGTATAGCTAAACCGTACCCCAGATGAGAATCTCAGGGTATAACGTCTTTCAGTGTTGCTCCACATTTTTTTTTTGAGGGGGAGATTTGTCGAAAAGTCAAATGGCCATAAATGAAGCTTTTTTAACAGACTTCCCCCCCCCCCTTTTCAATGGCTGTGACGCAGCATTTTAAAAAGGGATCATATCCATGTATCAGATACGTTGAAGCGTCTTATTACAAAATTCAAAAATGACATCTCAAGTTCTCATACATGTACTTAGGTTGATTTTATTATTGATTACACTTTTATAATAAAAAATGACTCATAAAAATGAAGACGGCAATAACTGCAAATACGGTTTAGGTATTTTTTTTATATTCCAGGCTATTCCAAATAGTGATTTATTTAATATAATCTAATTATATTTCATTTATCAATTTTTTTGTGGGGAGGGGCAATTTAAACCTGCACAGATTTTACCCACACAAGACGAATGGTATTTAGATGACAGAAGTTTGTTCAATCTGTACTGATTGAGCATTATACTTGTTATGATTTTCAACTGACAAAACGAGCTATATGAGCACATACATCACAGACCGATTTCATATATAACATGTCAAAAGTCTCATCAAATTGAAGGACCCACTTTCTGTCTGAAAACATTTTGAAGAGAAAATGAATGTATATTCCCCTATTTGGAAGCTTTGAGTGGCAGCATTACAACTGAAATTATTTTGTGTTTCAGCTAAAACCGTTACCGTTTTTATTATTTTGAATATTGTTGTAAGAACCGATTCATGTTGCGTTGTTGTTCCATCCATTCTGTGAAAACCACCAGTAAACCCCAAGGCCCCCTTTTTGAGGCTGTACCAAATTTTTAATAGTGTTTTTAAATTTCAGGCATAACTTTTTTAAAAGATGTTTTTAGCACGGTTCAGATTCTCCACCAGATGCCACGCACTTAACATTATGTTACCCTGAGATAAGAGTTCACAAAATTATTCTGATCTGGGGTTTAACCATACCAATCGATATTTATGTAGCTAATACATAACATTCGATAGTAGTAAATTTAAAACGTGATTATTTCATGTAATACAAAACTATAACGAAGAGATTTTGGCATCCCGATGAGAAAAAACAAGAATATATGCCCTTTTGCTGGGAACATTTTGGTCATTACGCGCTATTGCATAAAGGCATATGCACATATGCCCTTCTGCCGGGCACACGACGAAATATAAATTTACTCGAAGACATAAAGTTAAACACTTCATTTTCCAGAACTACCATTAAAATAAAGATACAAACCACCAGAGTAATGACTGACCGTTGGACTCAAGTGCAAGTGTTATTTCAAATTAATGCGACGGGTATGAACGCCAAGAAAACCGAGCTGATGACCATTAATGAGGCACCACTGAACCACGCTCCTGTCCTCTCCACAGGTGGCACCCAACTCAAAGAGGTGCAGGACTTCAAATATCTGGGTTCCTACATAGCTGACAGCAAGAAGGACTTTCTCACAAACTCCACTCTATCTGGAACTTAATCCGACATACCTCAATCCACCAAGCTTGCTTTCTTCCGACCCTCTGTCGAAAGTATTCTGCTATACGGCTCCGAGACATGGTCCATGAAAGAGCAACTTAAACAGAAACCAGATGGCACCTACACTCGCCTCCTCATGAGAGTGCAAAATATTTCCTGGAAGGAATATAAGACAATTAAGCGGAAATATACGGCAGCATCCCACCTATCAACTACAGTTGCACAGTGCAGAGCCCGCCTTGCCGGTCACTGCTATAGAGCCAAAGAGCAAGTTGTCTGGGCTCATCTGCTGGAGATTGCCTTGCCCCAACAGAGGGAGCAGTCCACTCAACAACGTTGACACTGTATGCAGTGATGTGAGCCAGCTCGTTGATGACATCACCACGGCCATGGCGGACAAGAGAGTCTGGAAGAGTTTGGTTGCATCCATCTCGCTGCGGCCCCCCAATGATGATGATGATGATGATGATGTTTCTATGTGTTTCATGAAAATAACACTTTTTTTGCAGTACAATGTCATACACGGAGGTGAAGTATTTTAAAGTAACTTAATTACAACTTCAGAGTACACCTACAATAAAAAAGGTATTTTCTTACAAATGCATACAATAATTGATGTTCAAATTCTTCCAAAATCTAAAGAAATACCCATTTGAACTTATTTGACCTTTGACCTTGAAGATGACAATTATGGCCAAAAGCAAGTGTGGCATCCACCTATATTTTCTTCCCCGTCCTATCTCTGATTGATCTGACATGGTTGCCTGCTATTACCATAAAAATCCGTCCAAAGTGTAAAATTCTACTTAGGCTGGTTCACTATAGAGCAAGGACTAGTCGGATATCGATAGAATGCATCAGTGTGATTTTGACCTTCGTATGCGCAGCGGGTTAGCACATGTGGCAAACATATGCTGTATTGTATTTTGACTGGTTTTTTTTGTAAGTCTGAGTATCTGAAAGGGAAGTTGGGTACCGTTATTAAAAGAAATCGTAGCAGAGAAACATATCATTTCGGTCCGAAGAGCCTGCACTTTAAAATCACTGAGTGTTTACACAACGAACGCCACAGTCAGAGTGATATTCGTGACAGCAAAGTGATAAACGTCGATGTGCTGTTGTATAATTTTTTTAATCTATTCAACATACATTGTAGAAATGTAATTATTAAAGTGCGAAACCAAATTCCGAACCAAAGTAAAGACTGCTCCATTATCGGTATTTAAGAACGGTGCACACACATCGAAGAATGACATGGTTAACCTAATAGATAGGCCTGCATCTTCATTTAAAGGGAATATACAACATTTGCAAACATCGAAAAATAAAACTACCAAGTTTCTACGAAATACCTTACTAGGATGTTGGTAAATGACAGTCTAAAGCATCCTGTAAAATTATGGCACCTGGTGTCAAGTCATTTTCAAGAAACTTGTATTTTTGTATACATTTCTAACGGTGGTCGGCCGATCACCGTTGGAAAAACCTAACCGTATTTTTCAACTACTGCTCCAAATTTACAATTTTCAGTCCAAATTTTGTTTGCTATTGGTTACATGTTCATGAACGGGTGCAGGCCAGCTAGACTGGTTCCCTTACCTTACAATTTTCCGACAACTAAAAATTGATCCATTTTATCTTTAGTGGAGTCAGGGAACCAGACTACCGAAACATTTTTTTTGTTTTTCTTGGTTTTTCAAGCATTTTCGAAACACAAAACTTCAAAACATGTCAGTTAAACAATATTTGATCTAGGCCAAGGGCGGATCCAGAACACAATTTTTTTTGGGGGGGGGGCCAAAAAAAAAATTGGTCCCCCCAAAAAGTGGGTCAAAAAAATTACGGCGTGGGGTTCGGGGCCCCGAAATTTTTTTGGATTCTAAATGCTCTGTGGTGCGATCTGAGGCAATTTCTGACCATTTTAACCATTTTTTTTTGAGGAAAAGATGGTGGTGTACTCATTGCCTGCCTTTATTGCGATGTCAAATAAAAAAAAAAAAAATTGGTTTCGTTTGGGGGCATGGCCTTTGCCCCCGGATCCGCCAATTATGGCCAAAAGCAAGTGTGGCATCCACCTATATTTTCTTCCCCGTCCTATCTCTGATTGATCTGACATGGTTGCCTGCTATTACCATAAAAATCCGTCCAAAGTGTAAAATTCTACTTAGGCTGGTCCACTATAGAGCAAGGACTAGTCGGATATCGATAGAATGCATCAGTGTGATTTTGACCTTCGTATGCGCAGCGGGTTAGCACATGTGGCAAACATATGCTGTATTGTATTTTGACTGGTTTTTTTTGTAAGTCTGAGTATCTGAAAGGGAAGTTGGGTACCGTTATTAAAAGAAATCGTAGCAGAGAAACATATCATTTCGGTCCGAAGAGCCTGCACTTTAAAATCACTGAGTGTTTACACAACGAACGCCACAGTCAGAGTGATATTCGTGACAGCAAAGTGATAAACGTCGATGTGCTGTTGTATAATTTTTTTAATCTATTCAACATACATTGTAGAAATGTAATTATTAAAGTGCGAAACCAAATTCCGAACCAAAGTAAAGACTGCTCCATTATCGGTATTTAAGAACGGTGCACACACATCGAAGAATGACATGGTTAACCTAATAGATAGGCCTGCATCTTCATTTAAAGGGAATATACAACATTTGCAAACATCGAAAAATAAAACTACCAAGTTTCTACGAAATACCTTACTAGGATGTTGGTAAATGACAGTCTAAAGCATCCTGTAAAATTATGGCACCTGGTGTCAAGTCATTTTCAAGAAACTTGTATTTTTGTATACATTTCTAACGGTGGTCGGCCGATCACCGTTGGAAAAACCTAACCGTATTTTTCAACTACTGCTCCAAATTTACAATTTTCAGTCCAAATTTTGTTTGCTATTGGTTACATGTTCATGAACGGGGGCAGGCCAGCTAGACTGGTTCCCTTACCTTACAATTTTCCGACAACTAAAAATTGATCCATTTTATCTTTAGTGGAGTCAGGGAACCAGACTACCGAAACATTTTTTTTGTTTTTCTTGGTTTTTCAAGCATTTTCGAAACACAAAACTTCAAAACATGTCAGTTAAACAATATTTGATCTAGGCCAAGGGCGGATCCAGAACACAATTTTTTTTGGGGGGGGGGCCAAAAAAAAATTTGGTCCCCCCAAAAAGTGGGTCAAAAAAATTACGGCGTGGGGTTCGGGGCCCCGAAAATTTTTGGATTCTAAATGCTCTGTGGTGCGATCTGAGGCAATTTCTGACCATTTTAACCATTTTTTTTTGAGGAAAAGATGGTGGTGTACTCATTGCCTGCCTTTATTGCGATGTCAAATAAAAAAAAAAAAATTGGTTTCGTTTGGGGGGGGGGGGGCATGGCCCCCTTTGCCCCCCCCCCCCCGGATCCGCCCTTGATCTAGGCCTATTATTTATACTAACCCCTCAAATAGTTCATTTCTGAAAATTACAGCAAAAGCCAATGATGTACATTCCCTTTAATAACATCTTCAACAATCTTTTAGGGAGGCCCATTAATTATAAATAAAATGTGAGAGCAAGAAATATTGAAGAAAAAAAACACCCAGGATTATTATTCTTCAGATCAATTTTCAACCCTGAATATTTTTGTTTTGATTACTGACAGATGAATCATTCATTCACCCGTTCAGTCAACACACCGCATACTGCACGCGTTGCCTGGTACCCGGTCATACTAGCATAAATCCAATACACTGACGTTTGATTATCAGCTTTTTGCACAAACGAACTTGTATCTCATGCTGTTTCGGTCAATGCACCAGTGTACAGGGAACGCATTGTCGTCAACTACTTGTGATTATATACGCGATCGAACGGCCATTATTTTTCGCAAGCTGACGACTATTGATAAATTTTCTCCATCTTTCCAGCGTTTTCCAGCCGTGGTGGTTGTTTACCATGGCATGGTTTGTAGTTTTACTGGCAGTTCTTCTAGTGCAGTGTGGTTCAGCTGTATTACTGGAATCGTATGAACCTGGTAAGTCAATATATAATGTGCTTTTTTTACCACTTCGGCTTTTGTTTGACAGTTACACTGTCACTACTCACTATAGACTAGACACTATGGGCATGATGGGGGTCAGACAAGTCGACCGTTGAGACGGTACAACTATACTCATATAGTATAGAATGCAGGGCCACTTCACTCTACATCCGCGCCTCCGTACGGCTGCGTGGAGGCGTGGAGCCGCAGTCGACCTACCTCCGAGAATTGCGCCCTCTATCGGCGCGCGTCTCTGCGACTCCGCGCCTCCGCGACTCCAGTGCCCCGTCGCCCTCCTCCCTTCCTTTGCGAGGAAATTAAAAATGGATATGGATGCTTCGTTCTCAAAAAAATACCACCGAGAACTGCGCCCTCTATTGGCGGCGCGCGTCTCTGCGCCTCCGCGACTCCAGTGCCCCGCGTCTAGTCTCTGCGACTCCGCGCCTCCAGTGCCTTGTCGCCCTCCTCCCTTCCTTTGCGAGGAAATTAAAAATGGATATGGATGCTTCGTTCTCAAAAAATACCGCCGAGAATTGCGCCCTCTATCGGTGGCGCGCGTCTCTGCGACTCCGTGACTCCAGTGCCCTGCGTTGCCCGCGTCTAGTCTCTGCGACTCCGCGACTCCGTAGCTCCGTGCCCCGACAAATCTACAAGCGCCCTCCCTTCCGATCATTGATGAGAAGACAAGTGCATTCGCTGTAGCACTTTTTGCAGGTTTGCATATTATTATATTGTAGCCTATTAGTATTATTATTACTCCTATCCTCACATCGCCGGCCTCCATCCACGCCTCCAAGCAGAATAAAGAAACCTTGCTCCGGCGTGGCCCTGCATTCTATAGTTGCTCCGTTGAGACAACTCGACTCGGGACAAGTCGACCGTTGAGACAACTCGACCGTTGAGACAACTCGACCGTATGTGCGATAAATGGAAAGATAGTTTATAAAATGGTTTATAAAATCTTACATAAACACGCATCTGGTTCGGGAAAGTTCTATAGCCACTCGCTCCTCCAATGAAACACGCTTAGTCCAGCCCCGTTTCAATCAAAATCATTATGGCATGCGTACCTTTTCAGTAGCAGCACCCAGTGTATGGAATAGGCTTCCTTATTTAATTCGGAATGCACCTTCCTTTTTATCTTTTAAGTCAGCACTAAAAACGTATTACTTCCGTCAGGTTTTTAAATAACATTCATGATGATTGACTGATTGTGGTTTTAATGTATTTTTAATGAGTTTTACTTGGTATTTAAATCAATAGATTGGTGATGTATTAGTATTTTTAATGAGCTTTTTAGTGTATTTAATGACATTTGTTTTATTAACTTTGTAAAGCGCATTGAGATTGTGTCAACGATGTAATGCGCTATATATGAATAAAGTATTATTATTATTATTATTCAGACAAGTCAACCGTTGAGACAAGTCGACTCCATGTTTTTGCCTTTTGGGCCTAGTTTTCTGGGATAGTACCGGAGATTTTGACGGCGGCTGATCGCCGTTTGGGAGTTATGATACATGAGGGTTTTTTGTTACATATAACAGAGCCGATATAGCGCAGCGTGATTGTCCGTGCACATCGTTCGTTTTTGCCAGCCCTGTGCGCGCACTTATGTACCGTGCACGGTGGCATCGTTTTTGCCGGGCCTGTGCGCCCGCTTATCCTATCCCCGGTCGGTCAACGTGGCCGTACCGTGCATGGTGACATCGTTTGTGCCGGGCCTGTGCGCCCACCTGCCGTGCCGGTCGAAGTGCCCGCGTGCCGGGCCGGGGGCGCGCCGGCCCGACGCGACGGCCACCGGATCGGAGCGTACTCTGTGTATCGAGTATGCCCGCGCCCGGGACCGGTCCTGTCACAGGTTTATGCAACTTTTTCCGCTCCGTGTGTATACATTTCCATTAAGTCGAGCTGTCTCAACGGTCGACTTGTCTCAACGGTCGAGTTGTCTCAACGGTCGACATGTCCCGAGTCGACTTGTCTGACATTCGACACTATTTTCATATACATAGCCACGCTTCAATCTATAGTAAAAACCCTCTATTGTGATCCACGGTTACTGTGATCGAGTGACCGTTCTAGCCGAATTTCGGCTACATTTGACAGAATATTTGCATACAAAAATGAGTTGTACAGAAAATCCAGCAGAATATTTTTCTCGGCAGAATTATGTAGATGAAGGACAATGAAATAGGTTAGAGAAATATGGGCACATTTGGTTTGAAAAACCTTCGTTTTTTGAAAGATCCCTGAAACAAACCCTTACACAATGGAACAGCAATATATACTGGGTGATTGGCAGACTTTCGAAGTGGATTTAGCAGAATTTTACATGGTATTACGGTCATCCTGCCATGTAAGACTGTACAAATGTAGTGTTAGTCGGGTACCCACTGGTGGGACTCCCGCTGGACTCCTAACATTTTGCACATGCGGAACTCGGGGTACCTGAGTGTCATGCCTGTCTTTGATTTTCTGATCATTTTGAAAACATTCGTTGTGACAAAGTTGTGCCATATTTTACTTCGAATTTCTTGACAATGACAGATCCAACACTCGCGTAAATTCACAGGAAGCCTAACAACTAAGTGATTCACCTATTGGCAAAATTATACATGGTTATATGTAGCGAATCAAAAGATATAAAGATTTTGCTTGTATTTATGCAAGGGAAGCGCGTGGCGTTGTATACAACGCCACGTTCACGGGTCTAATACGGTGTAGTGTACATACCTAGCCCCACTTGTGTGGCCTCCGTATTGCTGCGCTGTACGTTAGGCCACACGTCTGGTTTCCCAACCTACTGAGAGTTTAGTCAAAAACTGGCACATATGGACTCCAGAAAGATGTCTAAATTTCTCGAAAAATTTTAAGAAAGATTAGGCACAACTATAGAATACAGGGGGCCACTCCACTCTAGCCCTAGTCCCATAAATGTGACTGAAATACTGGACTACCTCCGTTTTCCGTATATCAGTCACAAAGCCACGTACGGCCTGTGAGCGGAGCGTCCCATTGCTAGGGGAGCCGAAAATTAATAAAAGATCGAAATTATTTTGTCAGCAGAAAATCAACCCAGCTATAGTATGACTGCTAAATAGCACAAAATCGTTAAATTCGGTACCTTCAGAGGTCTAGTTATCCAACAATCATGGTAATTCGTCAAAGAATGCAGACGGTTTTGAGCAAACATGGCATCGCTGATATGTTCACCGGCCACCCTAATAATAGTCAAGAGGCCAAAGGGGTCAGGGAACCAAACAAGAGCTTTAATCATCGACTGAGCGTGCGTCAACTTTGGCAAAGCGGTAGTTTTGTTTTTTGATGTTTGCAAATGCTGTATATTCCCTTTAAGTTGAGACCAGAATCCGACATATTTAGGCCTACTAATATACCTACCGTACATCCAGAACTGTGTAAGATTTTTACAAACCTTTCAGAAAAACCAATTGAAGTTGCTGTGGCAGAAAATTGACATTTTTTTCAAACCTCCAAACTCTCCTGTAACAAAATGTTTGGCTCCAGTATTTCACAGGCATTATTTGGAGATGGTTTTGCACAGGTTCAAATCTCTGAAAAGTCAAACAAAAACATGAAATTTACCAGAATTTTGCTCATCAAGTTTACAGAAAGTTTACCCTGCTGTCTGTCGTCGTTAGCTGTCAACTGAGGGCGCTGTGTTCTCGACCAAATTGCACAGTCATGAAAACAGCGCCCTCAGTTGACATGTCACTTGGTGGTCGGTCGATTGGACATGTCGGATGTATGGTCTGTCTGTTGGTCCTAAAAATTTAGCAAAAGTATGGTGTTGCATATATGTGCCATCGGTGTCACATTTTTCAGGGATCATTTTGACCAATTTCATGCAAGACTTTCATGCAAGACTACATACATACATGTACAAGTATTAACCCTAACAGAACTCAACCCATCAAACCCCAACGGCATGTTTTGTTGGAATCTGTCAGGATGGGTACACTACCCCTAAACTGTCAGTCTTTTACATTGGGTTGGCACACCTCCAGAATCAAAGTGGGTAATATGTGTGTGCAGTTTCCCATATGGTGTTGGAAATTGCCAGGATGGGTATGGTTCCTAGTAAATCATGCTAGGGAGTTAGGGTTGAGGGAAACAAAAATCCACTTAAATTTCCACTTTGAATTAGAAACTTCAAAGACAAGTATGGAATTGATTGTTTGTACTCAATAAGCTCAATGATTATTTCATTGCACATGTCAGTCTCTCATATGTATTTCTTCAAACTACTGTCTCCTTGATCCAATTTTATTACAAATGTACACTAGCTAGCCAGGTACATAAATGTTAACATACATACTCCCTACCCCTATGCCAGTGAATACTGACACAGGTGCATTCTAGGGCTGGTACAAATTGGAATCACAATAGAAGCTTACAAAAGGTGACAGCAGTGTTTGAATGGACCACCCTGTCAATTATGTTCAGGTTGTCAAGCTGTTGTATTGCAATGGATAACGGAGTCATTTGAGCATGAAATCACAGGGGGCTACGAGTAAACATTACGGGCTCAAAGTTTAGTAAAACATTTTTTAGAGAACTCTTTCTTTAGAGGAGTTATTCTTATACATGTTGTTCTGTCATCATATTCAAGTAGGAAAGGCAGAGATTACTCTAGGCAGATACCGGTACATGTACGGTACATGTACATTAATTTCTCTAAATCTCATACTTGTAATCAAGTTGGCAATTGGCTTGATTTTGTTCTTTACACTCATCTTACACTGTACACGCCGTCTAGGCAGAGGTAAAAATCATGTTTAGGGTACACGTAGACCAGGAAAATGCATACATAATTTCATTTTATAATTTTTGTGTGTTTGTCTGTACCAGTCTTTTATACATGTTTACATAATTTACTGAGTAAATTTTACTTTAGGTACATGTACCTAAAACTGTATTTGTGGCAATAAAAAGTATGAAATTGGCAATTTGGCGGCAAAAAAATCCACGTACGTAAACACACAATTTCAGCCTTACTTGTTGCTTAAAGTTGATAAATACCGGTCGTCGGTCAATGCTTTTTCAAAATTTTGATTTTCTGTTTCGAACGAAATTTAAAGGAATATGATGTCCTGTAACAAATAAATGTGCTTGTTTGTTTTTGCAGGCCTTTATACAGTTTTAAAAAAAGGTTTTAAGTGGCGTGTTCCAGTTCAGAAATTGCACACACTTTTCAGAATGAATGAGGATGCTCTTTAATTCAAAAGTTGAAATTACTTCGGGGCCATTCAGAATTTTCAATGTTTTAAAATTTCGATCTTTTTTCCAAATTGTGGGTGGGTGGGTCAAGCTAAATAATTGAAAGTCGAAATTCACTTTCCATGGAAAAAAGAAAAACAAAAAACAAAGAAACATATCGCTCCGATATCGCGATGCGTGTTTCTTTTCCAACTTCGTCCCCTGTACATGTATGTACTGTACATGTACATGTACGTCATGTATGTGTATATACCCACTGTGGCATGAGAGGGAGGTGGATTTTCAGTAGACTTGGACGTCGGGCGTTTGTAGCGGTTAGGCTGTGCAGAGGCAGCAGGGTACCAGGTGTACTAGATCGGCTCTATAACACGCCGCGGGCGTCGATTACCAATTGCTATAAAAACTGGAATATTCAACCACTGGATTCCAAGACTACGAGGACCGCAGCCTGTGATGTGATGTCTGCCCAAACCTAGCCTTGGTCAAGGCGCTAGTTGTTATTCATCCCGGCCGTAGCGCGGTACCAGTAAACGATATCCTCGCTAGCGCTATGCATGCGGTGCATTAAAAATACAGCGCGAACAGCGACCTCACGCGGCCACCATTTCTATGCAAATCAGTTGGACCCAATCTAGCGCCTTGGTTCAATCGTCGGCAAAAGCTTATGTTGTTCTTTATTTTGCGCTGGATTTCTAGCACACGACCTCGTATGCGAATACAGATAAGTGTAGGCGGGGCTAATATGTGGAGTGTCCAATCACACCTTGGTAAATCCGGACGTCATCAAATTATTTGCAGCTATTCGCCTTTTGCGGACGTGACAGGAACCACAGTTTATGTGCATTGGTGCCGTGTGCAGAGACACACAACGTGGATTTTGTACGGTACGGAGCCTTATGACATGTATGAGAATACAAGAAGAGACATGGATGTACATTATTGAAGACTGTGCATCACAATGTTCAAGGGTTCATGTTCTTTCAACCCAATTTGCACACGTACACACTACACTAGCATGTGAAACAAGGGGAATATTGATACCTTTCTCATGAAAACCCCATGGCAATAAACAAACCAAGCCTTGTATTTCTAACCTAATCTGTGTTAATAACCTGAGGAGGATTGTAGGTGTATGGTGAGACTGATATATGAGTGGTGCTGTACATGTAACTGACACACAATCCCTCATTTAAATTAGTAGGTAGCTTTGGCACCATACCAGATACTGTACAGGTACATGTACATGTACACTGTGCCTTGCTCTAATGCTTCATCCATCAGAGTTCACTTTCAGCAAGAAACTATCCGCAGCACTTACATATTCCTCCATGATGTACCATAGAGCAATAATGAGCAATGACATTTTGTTAGTGTTTATTAAATCTGAGACAGTGATTAATTGCATTCAAAATTAACTTATTATACACATGTACAGTGTATGTGGTTGGTTGTTTGTGGGCTATGTTTGTTTATTGCACAAAAAATCCAATAATTCATGCATTTATAAAACTACAGCTGTTTTATCCTGATAACGAATTTAATTTACATGTTTTACCCTTTTTTTATCAAGTTTATCAACATACATCTGTACATATGTACAAGTTCATCAGGGTAAAAAAAAGTCAAAATTTTCAACAAATAATTAACTTACGTGTAAGTGTCAGTGCTGCATGTACACTATACATGTATTGACTATGCGTGAAGTTATTGGCATTGTGATTTTTCGAAACAGCCATGAGGCACCTGGATAATATTTACTAGATTTTGGGAGTTTGCATTTTAAGGTAGCCGGTAGATTGCCATTCAAGTACATGTATGTACGGTACTTGTATCAGCTCTTAATTTGAGTGGTCTGTGAGATGGGAAATGTACATACTATGTACATGTATTGTACACATGTACAAGTACATGTACATGTACATGTACATGTTCGCTGTACAATGTAGGTTCGACGGTTTTTGGTCTCATTTGTAAGAAATAGTTTTTGCATCACTTATCAGCAGGTTCAGATTTGACACACATGTACCGGTACATGGGTGTTATTCAGTTTTCTGTACACCAAATACTGTATACAGTTGAGGCTATCCGTTATACAGACATCGTACATGCAAAAGTATGATCATTAGCATTAGAAAAGGCATTATGCTGACATGGTGTATGACGATGGTGTGACTCATCCATTCTAATATGTCCAAGCAAACAGTACATACATGTACCGGTACGTCAATCCATGCATTGTAGGTCATGGCCAGTGTTAAATCAATGCTGAAGGCTGGACAAGTCAAGAATAACAAAAAAATGCAGTTCTTTGTCTCAATGGAGCATGCCTTGTAAAGCTGAAAAAGAAATGTTACACCAAACTCAAGCAGTGGCATAGGATTTAAACAAATCACTGACTTGATGTGGGGCTTGCCTGTACATTACTACATGTACATGTACATAAAACAGGAATAGGAAAAAAAACGGCATTTGATGGTCAGTATTTTTCAACCAAAAAAAGTCAAAATAATTCATTGCAATTATCTGTGTTCATTTTGCAACCTAAAATTGTGTTGCCTTAAAATAAGAGTTTTTGCTTTGTTGTTTTCCCCAGTGTTTTATTGTTAATGTTATTGGCACAATATTCATTTACATTTGTTGTACATGATGCACATTATTTTGTTCGAATTTACACTGTTGTCAATGCACATGTATGTTGTAATGCCTGACATCTCCATTATGTAGCCTGAACCCAACTGAAATGGTCTCTCTCAAAGACGGTCATCTCTGTAGGAGAACTGCAACTGGGCAGTTCCACCGTCATTCACGTTACATAAATGTACATACCATGAGGCTACTTTGACCTCTCAGTCTCACTGCTTCATAAGTCACTCACGTTACTTCCTCTTCATGGTTTCTAACATGGCATAAAATCTGAGTTTGATGAACTGCAACATAATGAAACTCTTTTCTCATAATATATGAATCTTTCTCTCTGCCTTAAAAAACAAAAACTCTCAATAACAGTCACATTTTGCATGTGAAAAGAAGGTGCCAAAATGACTACCAAAGTCCATGATTTTAGCCCCCCAAAAGATTTTTGACCCAAAATCACACTTACATGTAACTACCGGTACATTCCATTTCATTGGCACACCACTCAAATGAAAGATCTTGTTGTCCCCTTTAATTCGACACCTCTTTGATGTTGTGATGCTTGTATTTTGGAAGATTTGTTCTATACCAAACATGTATCAAAATACCAATTCTAGAAATGAATCTGTATTCGCTTTGTTCCATCATGCAGTGAATCCTGCATGCGACCGGCCAGGGGCTTGAATACACTTACCATGTAGTAGCACCTTCAATGATGGCCGTATATTTCCCCCACAATCTATTTTGTAAAAACGCTTATGTAACATTTTGTTATTAATATTAGTCCTTGAGTTGAAAGGGTCATCAAAGGTCTCATTTTTACTCCGTTGTCATTTAAAGGAAATCCGTCAGTACAACATACAGTAAACTCGGGCTAAACCGACATCGTATAAACCGCCATATCACTTAAATCGGCCGTCTGACGAAAGTCCCGATTGTCTCTAATGCATTTCCATTGACATTTTCATTTCTAAGACGGCCTTTTTAAGCCGCCATTTCGCCTATGTTGGCGTGTTACTTTCAGTCCCATTTCCTCAAAACCACAAAAATTCCTCTGTATAAGTCAGCATCATGCTCTGCAGTTTGCAAGAAGTGTCGAGTGAAAAGTCCCACACACTGCTACATGTAACTGACATCTGTTTATCAATGGCACAGCCCGTGATTGATGCATCGGCCAGCACGTGTACACTAATCGCATGTGTACACTGTTTCATGCACAGTCTTTGTGTACATTGTTCGCTTGTAAACACGTGCGTGATAAAAAAGGGGTTTTCCCGATAGCACATCAGTACCAGTACCCCCTCTCGACTGCACGCATGCGCTCTGTTCATTTTAGGGGTCCCCTTATTGTTCCAGTACCATGCACACATGTACGTGCACAATGTACACTACATGTACATGGACGTACAGCATGCAAGCGATCTGTATATCGTACCACTGTTAACGCTAGCCGGCCGCGCCGTCCTTGCTTCATACGTACGTACATGTACATGCATGACTTTCTGTGATCAATACCACAGCCTGTTTGTGATGATAAACATTGAGGATATATTTGTTGGAATCAACCATGGATGTAGAAATAAACCAGGGTAAATCAAAGCCTTTGAATTTTAGCCATGAATCTTGTTTGCATGATCCAGATACAGATGCGCATAGGCCATTAATTCAATCTATTTTTTCACTCCGTGATTCAATTTGTGTATTTGTGTAAGTCGGCAAAATGACAACTTGCAGCAGAAGCCGACATTAGCGTAAGTCGTCACAAATTCTCTGGTTCCGAGAGTGCCGTCTTAGCCGGAGTTTACTGTAACTGTCTTTGGAACTTGACAAAAGTCAAAGTGGTTTATCTCAAAGCATACATGTATTTTCGCTGTTGCGCAGTCGGGTGCAATTGTGTTCCGCTTCCATAGCACAGCATGAAACAAGTTTAGCCAGGCTTATGTCCCCATTCTTTGCTTTACTACTGCAAGGTAACCATGTACATATAATTGTGGACAAGGTTATTTTGTACGGATTAGGTCACGACGAAATAACCTTCCATGAGCGTGGTTCAATTTTTTGTGACTCGTCAAAAAGTTTCCATTATTTTAGAATTATGTACTTTGCAGATTGATTTTAAAACTTGGCGGCGATTTTCTAAGCTGTGTGGTAGTCACGCATAGCTTACCGGTAGCAGCCAGCCAGGCTTGTTATATATATGTACATGTACAGGTTACAGAACACTAAACTGCTGACAGATGCTATGGTTTTCCATTTTGCCAGATTTTTACCAAGTACATGTACATGTAGCAGTGTCCTGCTGAAATAACATGCATATGTACAGACATGAGAATCACAGTCAAAGTTTGGTGTATACAATTTGTAATAGTACCCTGTAAATTGGACACTTTTTAAGTATTAATTGAAAGGAAACCCCAGAAGGTTTTTGCGATTGAGCCTAGGATTCATTGGCATCAACTGGCACAATGAATATGGGGAAGAGTTGTTCTGTACAAGTACATGTTAAACAATGTTAACTGTAAAAGTGGCATCAATGATTACCGATTCTTAATTACATGTATTTTATAATACCTGTAACTGTTATGTTCCATCTACATGTAGCTTACATCCAAGATGCCAACCCATCCTTCATGTGCTTGGCCAAGAATGTCAGTGATATCTCAGGTCGTGTCTACTCTCATCTGGATGTAGAGAGAGCACCCTATGCCCCCAACATGGACTGCCTGTTCACCATCAATACGCAGCCAGGACGACGAATCAACCTACGCTTTGATTTCTTTGACCTGGCACCTGGATTTGATCGGGCCTTTAATAGGTGCCGATCTGATGCAGACAGGTGAGCTTGAGTTTGGATCTTTTTGTCCAGTTGTCTCTGCTACACTCATGTAGATTTTGTAGGACAGATGCCTTACCTCTAAATGTAACTCCCTACACATTTTGCAAGGAACTTTCCACAGTCTTCCATTGGGCAGGAAACCAATGGCGCATTTTTTGTTCATGTACTTCCTACTGTAATCCAATGTTTGAAAATAGTGACTTGACTGTGAATTGCACAAAATGTTTGCTATTTCCTGGGCTATACATAAGACAACATACAGGTTTAAGTCTTCTGAGTGGCGCCCCTTGACAAAGGCATTGACAAATTTGGAAACTGCAAACATACGGCTGGATAGCTCAGTTGGTGGAGCACTGGAATGGCAATCTGGAGATCTCAGGTTCAAACCCCACTCCAGTCAGTATCTTTGTTCAACTTTAAAAACTATTATAATGCACCTAGTCAGTTTCCCTTCGCGGTTTATGTGAACATTTGTAATAAAAATCCCCATTTGCTATTTCCCGGGTTTTCAGCATTGGTAATGTTGCTAGCATCATGATTTTGGCCATGATCCCTGGTTACATCAATATATGGATTATGGCATCTGATGAGCTCCCCTTGAACAAAAACATTGACAAATTGGGGGCACTGCCAACATAGGGCTGGATAGCTCGGATGCTAGAGCACTGGAAGGACAATGCAAGGATTCAGATTCAAACCCTGCTCCAGTCAATTTTTTGTTCAACTTTGAAAATTATTATAATGCACCTTGTCAGTTTCCCTTTGTGGTTTATTTGAAAACAAAATAACTGGTTATATCCTGGGTCATTTCTCAGTTCTTCATATAACTAACATGTAGTTTGATTCAAGATAGTTTCTCATTAATTTAACCGGGGGTTGAAGAAGTTAAAACTATTAAAGGGGCTCAACAGTATCCTTACACAGAAAAGGCACAAGAGAAGTGTGTAGAGTCTGAGTATTAGTTCAAAATTGACATGTTTAGTAGAGCTGTTTCTTTCCTTATCACCACACCAAACTATTTGCTTAGTCTAATGATGTGTTGCCCCTGGCTATGGCTAGCGCTGTCACCATCACTCCATCCATGGATAAGACTCTTCACAGCCATAGACACAAAATAACCTAATGAGGAATAGCTAAACACCACGTTGTGTATTGCTTTAGATCAAGATAAATGATTGATTCAGAACATGTGCACATTCTACATACACTCTGTAATGCTCTGACTAATCATCTGTCCCATCTCGTACAGGTTCATGGTTTACGAATCTGACAAGGACTATGTCATCAAGAATGACATTCTCCAGCCGGAGGTGACATACTGTGGTGGAACAGGCAAGTTCCCCAAGGATTACCAATCCTATGGCAACATTGTGACCATCCGCTTTCTGACAGATGGGCTGAGCTCCCCGGATGCAGGCGTCAAGTTGGTTTACACATCCTACAAGCCTCCACAAGGTAAGAAAGTCATACAGGAGTCAAGCCTGAGTTGCATGGTGGAACACTAAACTTGGGAGAAGTTTGTAGTTACACCATGCAAGTCAATACTGCTCTTGTTGTCATTTTATATGGTGTATTCCCAAACTCTTCTCAAGCTTGGAAAGCTTTAAAAGGGGACGCCATGGATTTCTGTAAGTTTTACACTCTAGTAAATTAAAAGTGACTACAGAGAAATGAACCTGAAATTAATGAGTAGAACAACCCTTTGGATTTAATCTTTCACATTCTAATGAGAAAAGTACCATCTCTGATACCCCAAAAACTTGAATTCAGTCCCAGAATTTTGAGAGATGAATTATTTATTTATAAATAGCTCTGACAAACCAGCCACTTAGCCTCAGGATCTACCATTATCTTACTGATTCATATTGTTAAGAACCACATCCTGGAACAAATATAATTCCTAGAGTTGTATGCGTTTTAGTAAAAGTATGAAGTGTGTATACATTTAACTTTTTGTCGTGACTTCTTTCAATTAAATTTAAAATCACAAATAAGCATTAAGTAGATACGCCAGAAATGCAATCTACCAATAGAGCCAAAGGATTTTTATTTTATGAAAAACTGCAATTGATCAACGAGGCCCCTTTTTTCCCATTTTGGCAAGCTAAGGCGTGATGGTGCATGCCCATATTTTTTGGGGTCATATTTTGGGCTTCTTTTAACAAATCAATTATTGCACATGTATTGATCCTTTGATTTCACTTATACGTGTATATAATCTTTAGAGGCTAATGGTGGTTTATTGGTAGGATTTGAACTCTTAAACTCTCAGATCAGGAGTTAGGAGCACTAGCCAGCCCATTGTACTATAAATGTACTAGGCACTGCATGTTCATTACTATATACTGCTCAACATCTTGCCAGGTTAGGGGTATGGTTGACAGTAAAACCTCATCCTCTGAATTCTCATTGTCATCATTTCATGTTGCCATAGAGGGATCCGATGACTGTTTCCGATGTGTGGACGACAGCATGTGTATTGATGAAGAGCTGACATGTAACGGCGTGCCCAATTGCAACGATGACTCGGATGAAGCCGATGCATTGTGCCGTGAGGGTGAGTCTCAGTAAATAGAAACAAGTCTTGTCAATACTCTTTAGTATTGGCATTGTCTTGATTGTTTATGGTGCCATCTGGCATCTCTGGGTATACCTACCTGATGTTGCTGGATATACTTTTCCTGTACAGAGCAAAATGGTCTGTTTTGATGTTTGTCATTTAATTTGTACATTTTTAGATTGGAATTGTTGAAATAGGTGTCATTTGAGTGTATGTGTAACTTAAGCACTTCAGATGATGAAGATGTACCTTTCAGTTGTGAAATGTTTTGCAGGATTTGAACCCTTCACTTTCTGCTTACTTGAGTGCAGATATCTCAAGTCTTTAACCACTAAAGCAGTGAATTTGTAGTATAAGCGTAATGCTCAGATAACTGCTTCAAGTCTGATGACAGCCAGAGCTGCAATATTCCATTTGTCTACATTACTTCAGTGAAGGGTAAACCCTGTGGGAAAAAAATTATCAAGTGAAACATGTGTTGTGTTTGTGCATGGTGATATAAAATGTGTGTCTCTTAAAAATGTGATTGCCAACGTGGTTTTATTATATTCAGAACTGAGTAACTTCTTGGAGATCATAATTGAGAGGCTTGGTGTTGGTGTGGTGGCTACCATCGGCGCTGCAATTGGCCTACTCATTCTCATCATCTTCATCACCTGCATCGTCTGCTGCTGCTGCTGCAAGAAGGGTGGGGAAGATGACCAGAAGCAGTACCGCACACCCCCCACCCCCCGGCCAGGATCCTACCCCTCCCACAACTCCAATTACTCCTCCTATTCCTCCTCTGCCTCTACCACCAATGGTGGTATGCATCCGATGCCTGGTCTGCACAGCAGGATGTATGAGGGTCTCCATGGGATGAATGGAGGTGGGAGTATCAATGGAAGTATCAATGGCATGAATGGAGTAGGTTCCCTGCCTGACCATCATCGCCACCACCACCACCATGGCCCACCCCAGCCCTGCCACCCCTACCCCCACCAGCATAGCATGAATGGGCTTAACAGGACCCCCTACCCCAACTACCCACCCACCTACCCATCCCTGCCCAGTGGTGGCTCACTGCAGAATGGTGGCTACAGCGTAGCATACAATCACGACAATGGACGCATGGAGTTCCCCCACAAAGTTTAAATAATAGCCAGACCTTTTGAATTTATTTACCGTATAAATTATTAAAGGGATCAAGTGTGTACACCACGACCAGAAAACTTCACAGGGTATTTATTGAATGTAAAATTATTAGTGCTTGGGATTTGTAAGCAAACGCCTAGGTATTTAGCGAAATGCCATCTGATAGGCCAATGCAAGTAATGTAGTCTTAAGAATTTCTTGTTGTGGTCCTTCCCATGGCAAGCAGCTGACCCATATACAGTGGTTAATAACCTGTGATACTCAGCGGTGTTTCCAGCTTTATATGCCGGGGAGGGGGGGGGGAATTAAGACTGTACTGTATCGACAACTGAACCATCTTAAAACCATCTTTGTAGAATACTGTTGTTTTCTGTTTTATGACTTCATCAAAGTGGGCAAGCCAAGACTGGATACGCCACTGTTGGTAAATCTGTGGTAACTACTTCAGTGGTTTACAAGCATTTTTCAAGGAACTCCTAATTCTGCCCCAGTTTTATTTGTTGTCATAATTTACCTTGTTTGGTTGTCTTTACAGGCAAAGTGGCCCTTATGTGGTCTGGAAAGGTAATGCCCATAATTGGACCTGTGGCCAAAAATATAAAGTGAGTGGATAAGATTGGTACATGTCACCCCTGTGCATATGGTGATTGGCCATGCTGGACAGGTTCTGTGTTATCCATGAGTACTAGACTCTGCCTAGTGATTCAAGCAGACCAGTGCCCCTGATTTGTGTCCATGTTCTATGGCCATGTATGGTTGATGGCCCAAGTCAAAAGTTGATGCACGTCTCGGATTGTATAAAATATCAAACATTAGACTGTTGTCACAGTGAACAGTGTTAGTAGCGTACTAGTGGCTGGAATTTGTACATATGTGCAGATCTGAATATGATCATTCCCGTCACAAAGGTACTGTGGACATAGCACTTAGCAGTAGGTAGGAAGTAAAAAGAACCTTTTCAAACCAAATTTTACCTCTTAAGAACAAACACCTTTTTTTTTTAATGCCATATTCGTTTTAATTTTCCATTTTGAGTGAGAATAATGACTCGGTGTTTATCACTTATCTGAAATAGATTTTGTTTAAAAGTTTCGATTGGGTAAAGTACTTATAAAATAGCACATTCATCCTTCTAATAATTAAATAAAATGTTGATACAACATAAACCATAGATTTATATCCCCTCTTTATTTTTTTGCCAATCAATCTGCAATCTTGGTCTGCCCTGAATTTGGAACAATTTGAACATTTTAAAACATTTTTCCCATTTTGGTACGGGTACAGTAATTATATATCCATGCTTAATTCTTACTGATGATTAAAAAAAAAGTATTGATTTATTGAAGTGTTTTAATCTCATAGAAATTGAAATTACTCTTTCCTGTAGTCCTAGCATACTTTTGTGATTTTAATACATCCACTGGATGCATTTCTAATCAGCAACTATTATCTAACTACAGTAGATATTACTGGCTGTTTATTTGTGCGCTTTTCTTAATAATTATTTATTATGCAAGTTCATAATTTGGAGTAGATCATTCAATTATTTATGAAAGCAAACATGACCTCATGACATCTGTTTTACAACAATGTAATTTAGAGATGTTTCAAATATTATGCTAAAGTTGCATTTTGTGACCACCATCTGTTTTTTTTTTAATTCATTTTTATTTTGCTGTAGAAGTACTTATCTCCACAATTTGGACGCCCAAAACTCCAGCCATGCATTTTGTAGTATGTATTAACTATGGGCCAGGGGGTTTTTTTTGGCAAATATACTTTGTATAGATTTACGATGCTGAATTTCAGTGATGAAAAAAAGTGTATTCAATGATTATATTTGGAAGCTCGTATTTATGGGTCCAGGGATCTTGTTTCATTGTGGTTACATGTATGTCATCCTGGAAAAAATATATATTTCACTTGATGTGTTTCTTTGAAGCTCATGTTGGACGTTATGGGAATTAACCTTTCAGGTTTAAGCAGTCGGACGGATTGAGATAGTTACTTGCATGTAACACCGATATAAGCACGTTTTGTTCAGTATTTGAATACATTTTAAAATAGAAAGTAAATTCTTTTGTACAATACGATCAACTAATTCAATATGAAATTCTTGTAGCTTACTGCTTTTTATTACAAACCTGATCACGTGTATGTGTGTGTACTTGTTAGGTAGGAAATGCATGCTTATAGAATTTTTATAAATTGAAGAATCTTTATGATGCGTAGTTCAAGATCATGGACAAAAATGTCCTGTATGTTTAGTCAGCAATTACAAAGCATAGTCTAAGCTCACAAATTAGTCAAGCAGTTTTAATGCTCATTACTTTTGTATTCATTTGTATTTTATTGTAAATTAATGTAACCCCATTTTAAAAGTAACCTTTGTGTTTTTATAGCCTGCGTTGTATTCATGTCTCATGTAAGACAAAATCATGTGTAAAAGTTAAGTTTAAAAGTACTTGAATACCTGATATAAAAGTAGGTATATACTCTGTGTGATAAAGTGTTAGAAGCGTCAATAAACTAGTAGACTATATCAAAGGATATACATGTAATAGTAAAATGTTAGTATTAATCAGTGATTTGTTGAGAGTATGTTTTGAATCCATGAGTTTGGAAAAGGGCTCTTTCTAAAGATCTTTGATTTCCTTTCAATACTGTACATGTGAACATCGAATTGTGAAAGTGCAATTCAAGTTTGTATCGAACCTAATCCTGACGGTTCATGTCTGCTATGGAATCTCGATATGAAAGCTCGGTCTTTTAATCTCACATCAGACATGATTCCAAACCAATAATGAAGGATAACATTGTAAATATGTGTAGAATGTTTTCAAGGCGACAGTATTGAATATAGTGTGTGTGAAGATTTCTCGCTACTTTGTCGAGCAAACCACTGTAAAGACGTGACGTCTTCTCTACAATGAGGTGAAATAGGTTATCCTGCTTAAACCAATTGCACTTAAGTGTGGATCTTGTTAAACTCTGAACCCTTGGCAGCCGTTTCAGAAGGCTTCACATTTTGCCGTTCACTCAGTGGGATTCATCAGGTTTTCAAGAAAGCCAAAGTGAATAATTACATTAAGATTGGATGCCAAATTGTGGTCCGATACTTTGTAACCTGGCAACCACATTAGGACAAGATGGTAAATTTTCTGCGTTTTTGAACAGCTTCACAATCGAATTGTTGCAAGAACATGTGGACTTCTTCCATGCTTTGTGGAAATTATGTGTTAAGCAAAAATCAGCAGAGAACTGGTCACATGCCATAACTATGTAGATTGCACGACAGTTTGCTGGTAACCGTTTGCTTGATAGATAAATGTTTCGTCACTTTGGTGCGCGCGAATTGTAAACGAGGCATTTTACATTCGCGTGTATAGTTGTAGTAGAAAGGCACTGTGGTTAAAGCTACGTACGCATTTTGAGTGTTTTCGCTGTGTATGCAAAATGAAACAAAACTGCTTTGAGTGTGGTTCATAAAGATTTGCGGCTCAGCTCATCAGTTATGACTGTTAGCAGTGTCTATGCAGGAATACACGACACGATACAGAGCGGCGTGTGCAATGTCAACGCACAACTACATTAAAATGATAGGCTAGGCATTTATTGTTTTTTTATCTCAATTTTATTTTAAGGATGTCAATGTAAAGTGTACGTAGTTTCAGCGTAACGTACGTAATTGCAAATTAACTGCTGTATAAAAAATGGCGTTTTGTGCAGTAATGGTGATATGCACAAATAAAAGTGTCAACAAACGAAATATCTTTGATGTGATTTGTAAAATGGTTTTGCGTTAAAAGTTCATATGCCCGAGTTCGTGGTCGAAGTCGAAGAAAGACCATGGTTTATAGCTCCATGGTGATACCCACTCCACTGAAAAATTCAGAGAGGCTTCAATGGACATAATAAGCCATTTGCGAGTTAAATTTGAATGAAATCTGGAACGCTGACTTAATACAATGCTTTGCACGTTTTAACCTAGCATTTTCCTGACCAAAGAGACTGTTACTATATCACGTGATTCGGGGCAAGCCTTATGCTAGCAACCCCCAGCTCCGGCATGGTCTGGTGTCTTTGTACCATTCTCACCCATCGTGAACAATGTATTGGTGCTGAGCGTCTCTTACGTAACTATGCAAGAGCTTGCCCCGAATCATGTGATTAGCAACAGTGTCTTTGGTCTGGAGAATTCAAAGTTAAAATGTTCCAAGCATTCTGAGCAAGTCAGTGTACCAGATGTTTTTCAAATGTAAATCCCAAAGGGTATAGGTTACTCGCAAATGGCTTATTACATGTATCGTCCCCCGGCTCCCCTCCCGCATATAAACTAGTCTCTGCATGGACGTTAATCCAGGGGGTGTGGAGCATATTCCCCACATTTTCACCGGGGGGGGGGGGTCATCCCCTCATATTTTGTGACGAGAAACAAAAAATGCCGATTTTTAGGTTGTCTTGTAACTTGCTAACGTGCGGAGAATGGAGAACGGTATACATTCGATGCATTTATTTAATGCATTTTTACGTAACCGTGCACGTTTGCATTAGCCTACATGTAAACTTCGTATCATGAACAGCGCACCCTAGTGTGACGTGTGTCCAGAAAGAAACCCCCTCCCCCCTTCCCCTTATGGTCATCCCCCCGACACGTGCACAAATATTCCCCACACGCAGACACACTCATCTGCCACTGAAACTCTTCTTTAATACACAAGTTAGTATTTCAATTGATGTTCATTGATGTTCATTTGTATGAAGAAGATCCAATCAACACCCAGAAATAAAAATAAAAAATTGAGAAGGATAAAGAGAACAATAGAGACCAAAAACAGTTATGTGGTGTCGACCAAGCATTCAAGTCGGATACCCGACTTCTAATTTAGGACTCTTCTGGGTTCTCGGGTTTCCCACACCTCCTTCCCTGTCCATCCATATAACGCGATGGGCCAAGCACCATCATAAAATGGAGGAAACGAGGCGGCACCCTATAAAAAGCCTGGTTGCTGAATCAGCAAAAAGGGCCCCGTACTTTTAGACCCACGTCACACTGTCTTACTCGGAATCAGCATGAATCAAGCAGAACCAGTCGGAATGAAGAATTTTCAAAATTCGTGCCACATTCGGGAGGGAATTTCAAATTGACCAAGCTTTGTAAGAATGCCGTTCGAATACTTAGAATGCGCTTCGAACCCGCCTCGAATGATTCTTGCACATTCTGGGTGTATTAGCTCTCGAATGCAGCTCGAATGTAGTTGGAACACAGTAGGAATATTTAGAATGCTGTTAAAATGCAGTCATAATATTTAGAATGCACTTCGATTGCTGCCCGAATACCGCTCGAAGTCTGGTTGGAAGGTGCATGCCTCGAATGCTGTACGAATTCACCTCGAATGCAGTCAGAACGCTCCCGGAATGGCCACTGAATATGGTTGGAACGTCCAAGAATTCAAACAGAATGCAGCTCGAATATTTCGAATGTACTTCGAATGGTCCCCGATAGGGTATAAAATGCTGCCGATTCTAGCATTTTCATCAGTCTCAGCCCAACCATTACAGAGTATGGACCCCCTGGACCATATTGCTTTGCTCCAGATTGCTGTCCTCCAGCTGGCCGCGTTTTTATGCGATTCGGCGTTGTTCTGAATTACGTCCGGACTCATTCGAGGGCCAATCGGTACGTTCCGACTGCATTCGAGCGGCAATCGAAAGATTCTGGCGGCATTCGAAGTACAATCCAGCTGAATTCTTTTAATATCGAAATAGATTCCGTCAGCAATCGAGATGCATTCGAGGTGCATTCCGGCTCATTCGAGGCGCATTCGGGACATTCTGGCAGGATTTGAAGTGGCTTGGCCTTTCGATTCTCCCTCGAATGCGATCAGAATGTTTCGAATGCTGTTGGAATGCTGTAAGAATATTTAGAATGCAGTCAGAGTCCAGTTAGACTTCGAATGCCGTTCGATATTTCTCCACTTCGAATGCATCTCGAGAGTTTTGAGCATGAGCAAAACATTCGGGCCGGCCACAAGAATGGGCCCGAATATTTGGAATGCACTCAGAATTCAGTCAGAAGTTTTAGAATGCACTTCGAACATCCAGGAATATACAAAGAATTTTCATTCCGACGGCATTCCGGCTCATTCCACCTCTAGTGTGACTAGGGTCTTACGAAGATGCTAACCTGAACTTCGCGGACAGTCCCAACTGTTGACCTAAGCGATGACGCTAAGATTATTTTTACGGGAAATTAAATCTCTGAGCTCTTGTGTTGAAAAGCACAAGTACACCTATATAATTATGCGGGCCGAACGCGCGAGTAAGGAATGCCTAACGTACCAATTTATGATATTACTGGATAAACGTTATTTGATGATGTCGTCAATCCATTATGCGGTGTACCCCAAACGTACCAATTGATGATATTCACATAATATATTGACGACATCATAATAGATTAACAACGTAACATAATTATTGATTGACAACATCACATATTATCTTCAAGCAAACTTGAATCCTCGATCCTGATTGGTCGATCCATGGCAACAAGCCGTGCTACATATAACCATACCGCACGGCCACGGTCCATACCGCACTCTGCGTATTGCGCTATTCTAAGCCTACGTGACGCGATTAGTGCTGCACAATTCACTGTGAATTCAAGAGTTGCGCGTTTGCGTCACGCGTCCAAAGAGGATCGTCACACACGTTTCCCGGCTCGCTTTTACTTTCTCCTGTTTTCAGCATCTACAGTTGTCATTGATACTGATGAAAATGCGGATACGTTGCCGAATTTGAGAATGTTATTAACTTGTCAAATTAAAAGTGTTGACAATATTTCAATCTTTGGTGTACTGTCTGTTAATATTCTAGTGCTCACCAGTATACGAAATCACAAATATTCGTACTACTACTAGTTCTAGTGGTGTCCTTCAGCAGGGCGTAGGTTACACAGCATGCGTGTTCCAAATTTACTGTGCGTCAAGTTTGCTTGAAGATAAATTCGTTATCGCGCTCGCGCTCGTGGAACACGGAAAATGTAGTGCGTCTGTGTCCCATACATTGATCTCCATATACACAGACTGGATAGGACATCGCGTACGAACGTGCGTCCGCGCGCGCGTTTTTTAAAAAGGGTAAAGAACACAATTTCGCATTCGAGTTGTGTACAATTTCGAACGGAGGATTAAAAAATGAAGCTGGGTTTTCTTCGGTTTCTTTGTCATTTTTGAAAGAATAAAAGAAACAGAGATCTAAATTGATCAAAATCGACGAGGGGTATACTGTATAGTCAAGGTGTGAGCAGCATTAGATTGCTGGAGTCGGGAAGTAAGGAGCGTTGAAGAATGGGACAATTATTCGCAAGTAAGTTTTTTTTTTTGCCTGTACAACATGGCATGGAGGAATATGAACATGGGATTTATTATTGGGAATGACAAAGCAAATTATAATATCGTTAATGTCGCTCTGAGTTTGAGGGGAAGGAGGCCGGTGTGGTAGCTAGCGAGATATTCTGCTCAAATTCCATGCGATCTAGACCTGTCATGCTGGTCGATCGCCGTCCATGTTTTTTTAAGACATAGGCCTAAACGTGCATGACTGACCCGGCAATGGCAATGAACAAAAGTTGACTTGTTTAAAATAGTTTATTCGAATAGCTCTATAACTTTTATATGTAAAATCTGATTGAATTATGTCTGCATTGGCTTTAGCTCTACTGAGTGGAGCGCTGGAACTTCGGTACCCTCTGTACAAGCTTGTACGGAGGGTACCGAAGTTCCAGCGCTCCACTCAGTAGAGCTACCTTGGCTTAACGCCTACCGAAATGTTTCTATTATTTTTCTTTAAAGAGAAACCGAGGAGATGGTTTATGCTAACTTACTGCACAACTGGCCGATTGACCTTCATATCAAACAAAGAACTTCAACAAAGCCATATAGCAAAAACCACCAGCTGCAGGACCGAGCCGGACGAAAATGGAGATCTTCACGGAGGGATGAAATCGACTGTATCATCCAATGAATGGACCATGCGATGTGATAGGCATCTGAGCGTTAGACTTAATCAATTTTTACGATGTGGAACTGTTAACATTGATTGATTTTGGTTTTAGAAAGAAGTTGTGGAGTTCAACGCAAGTATTTTTATGAGCTCCCAGGATGACTGTCACATTATTGACAGTTTGTATGGTGAAGAAAGCAATGAGTACTTTTACGGTTTGAAATTATGTCGTGTACGCCGTTATATAAGATTACCAGCTATATAATAGCCATATACACCGTCATATTCGCTCACAAAAACGATTCCCATTACACTTACAAGTAATTATATTTATTTTCAGAAGTATAGCTAAACATTTAATAATAAACAAGACCGTGCGTAGCTTGAATTATTCTTTGACAAAATTAGTATAGTACTATTTTGGTTTGTGATTCATCTCCTTTCACACAATTATTATCACAAGAGGTGAACGATGTCATTCCCTGATCAATCTAGGGACGGGAAGTAGTTTTTACTGATTACTTTGTAAAATTAAGGTTTGTATGCCTTTTAGATTGTAATTGGTGTATGTTCAGGTTTTTTAATAAATATATCAATCATTTGAATGAATCTCCATACAATTTCTCTTGTGAGTGTTCAGTTAAAAAAAATATGATGTTATTTTAGCATATTATTAAAACAATTATTCATTTCGTTGATGGAGTAATTCAGTGTGCTCTAATGACCAATGTTCCAAAAATGAAATGGCAATTTACTTACAATCATTTTTTGGGAGGAGGAGGGATTAAAAAAAATAAGGGAAAAGGAAAGGGGGGGTTTCTTGAATTTCAAAAATGCATCATAAGAAAGTGTATATCAAGAAAGTGTGGAAAAGCTGTTTGGAGGGATTGAGGGTAACTCTTCATCGTTCAGTTATTTTTTTTAAAGACGGTTTTGGAGGAACGCTTGAACCCCCGTCTGTAAGAAAAAATTCACTCTATATAGTCCAGCGGATATGTAAAAAAATAATCTATTTTCCAAAGTAAACAAAATGAAAGCACGATGCGCGTTTACCCGTCTGACACTAAACGCGCCGCCATTGTTCGGCCGCGCATTCGTGCACAAACACGGCGCGATGTCATATCCAGTCTGTGTATATGGAGATCAATGGTCCCATATACCACTCGGCCTTCGGCCTCGTGGTATGTGGGACACAGACGCACTACATTATTCCGTGTTCCACTCGCGCTCGCAAGATAACTAATAATATATCGACAACATCACGTAATAGAATGTAGCCTACACAACACATCATGGTTTGGTACGTTTGGCGTTCCATACGCGAGTAGTCCGGAAGCTCGCCGCGTGAACGGTGTACTTAAGGTAGCAGACCAGTAAATAAACTTCCATAGACCCCAATGGTAAATGCTCCCACTTCAAAAATTCGGGGAAAATACTCACAATTCTCCAAGGTGTTCGAGACACACATCAAATTAAAGCTTATTTCATCATCTTTCATTTTCTTTTCAATTTTCGGGGGGTCAACTGATGACGATTAGGAGAAATTTCCATTTGAAGATGATCACCCCCTGAAAATAGTCCTGAAGCCCATCGCCATTTTGAAAAACGATGCCTACACTCCATTGCAAAATAGAGCGCTTTTAGGGTCCAAATTACATCCAAATTACACAGAACTGCAAGCTCCCAGTCCTGTGCACGGATTCCACCCATATTTTTTACAAACCCTCAAGTTCATGCATGGCCAAAAGCATGCTCAAATACTGAAGATTTTGAGGGCATGCAAATCGTGATTTGGCCGGCGTAGGCAATTTCGGACCGATTTACTGGTCTGCACCCTTAAGGGTCGGTCTGAAATGAAAACTAATGGTGCGTTCGTTTAGCTCACCCGGGTCGACACTGGTCAGTCCGTACCGATCGATTAGCTCTGACGTCATTCTCGGGGCTCACCCGGGTCAGCCACCACACTGCTGAGACCCTGCTCGTGTGCAGTCACTACTAGTGGAAATACGTAACATGCATGCGTTGTTCGTCCCAAGAAATGGACAATATGGCGGCCGGACAGCGGAAATGACAAGTGGACCCAAAAGGGGGGGGGGTACCATCTGACGATAGGGGCGCTGTTCACAACCGTCTATCATGCATACACAGGGCCAATATATGGTGCTTTTCAGGGCGATACATGTGTGAAATTCTGAAAAAGGCACCCAAAACGGCAGATGCCACAAAAAAGGGCACCATTTTTTTTTGAAAAGGGCACTTGTTCAGAAAAATGGGCACTTCGTAAAAAATGGGCACTCTTTACACATTAATGGGGAGGGGGGGGGGGTAAGCCCGTTGAAAAAAAGGACATTTGAATGGAAAAAAGGCAGTCTTTACAAAATATTGCGGGGGTTAATACCCCCTTACCCCCACACCCCCCCCCCCCACCCCGCTGCCTACGCCTATGATCTGGACTACCTAAAACCGCCCGACCCGACAACAATTCAAAGAAAACCGCCCGAAAAAAAAACGAATATGGGTTTGCACTCTTATTTTATAGGGTGCGTTCGTTTAGCTCACCCGGGTCGACACGGGTCAGCCCCGTGCCGCTCGATTAGCTCTCAGACGTCATTCTTGGGGCTCACCCGGGTCAGCCACCACAAACCCTGCTCGTGTACCAGAGTCACTTGTGGAATTGCGTCACGCATGCGTTAGTCATTCCCTAGCAACGGACCAATATGGCGGCCGGACAAGTGGACTTAAAAGTTGACTTTATTTGAAAATTAAAGGTAATCATTTATTGAGTTCATTGCGACTTTTGAGGCTATAATTTCAGCCCAACTTTTTTTGAGTTTTACAATTGACTAAAAAGCAGTAAAACTCAAACTAAAACCCAATCCGAAACGGGTGTTTTGTCAGTGGCTGCGGCCACGGCTAAGGGCGTCACGTGAGGATCGTGATGGCCCGCGGTTGAGCGTTCGATTAGGCTATTGTCTGCACAGATCACCTCACGTCTAGCCAGCATAGCTTTTTCATAAATATCATTAAGTTCTTTAACATTGAGGCCAGTTATATTTAATTGCAAGTTTCTTCAGATTTTTGTTAAATTACTGTTACCATAATGCATGAACATTTAACAACTGACTGAATGACACTTTGATAAAACAAAAACATGATATCCCGGTCGACACTGATTGATCTGAGCTTAGGCTACGTAAAAAGTGAAGTCGTTGGTACACATTAGTTTGATGAGTGTTTGTGTTTCAAGTCATTTGTTATTGATAACAGTGCCAATGTACTTGTATTGAGTGACCCAATCTCTACATCCTCGTTTTTGATCTTCAAGGGAAAAATTGCATTTTGTTTTCCGGAAGTCCAAGATTATCTCTTTGGTTTTATGAGCGTTTAGCATAAAATGATTGTCATCACACCACTTAACAAAACGAGTGACTTCATCCCTATTTGCACTCTCATCATCATTCAAAAATGAAATCCTGCCCTTGCCATTGATTGCACGGATTGTTTCCTTTGGTTTGTACAACAATAAAGCCACGACAACACTGTGCACATGCTATTCGCCTGTAGGGGTGCACACCTGCATTAACATTCCTACAGACACTAGTGCTATAAATGCCAACACTTCAAAATTCTTTTTAAAATACTCAGACCTCTCACAGGTATTTAAGCTGCACAGAAAAATGATGATCAACATGTCATCTTTCATTTTCTTTCCTTTTTTTTGGTGGGTTGACCATTGACATTTTAAGAAATTCTCGCCCAAAGAAGACGACCCCTATTTTCCCCAAAGCGGAACGGTAGCCATCTTGAAAAACGATCCCTCCACAACATGGCAAAATAGCGCCACTTTCGAGCCCAATTATTGTATCCAAAATGCTCAGAATTGGAAGCCCCAAGTCCGGGCCAGAGGTTCATTGCCATATGTCTTCAATAAAATTTCCCAATGTTATGGCTCTCAGAACTCTCTTACGGAAGCGTAGAAGGGCCAAAAGAAATTAAGATTTTTTTTTTCCTATCTCGCCGCGGCGAGTTACTATCTCGCCGCGGCGAGTTACTATCTCGCCGCGGCGAGTTACTATCTCGCCGCGGCGAGTTACTATCTCGCCGCGGCGAATTACGATATCGCCGCGGCGAATCACGATATCGCGAAATGAATTACTATCTCGCCGCGGCGAATTACGATATCGCGAAATGAATTACTATCTCGCCGCGGCGAGTTACTATCTCGCCGCGGCGAGATAATAACTCGCCGCGGCGACTTACTGTTTTGCATCGGCGAACGTCAGACACGACGAATAGCGATACACTTTGGGTTCTATGGAACGCCAAAGAGGCATTTAATGTGATCATCAAATCGGTGATGCACTTTATCGATAGGCAGTGGATTTTTGCAATCGGTGATTGACTGTCACAATCGGTGATGGATTTCGCGAGTGGTGATGGATTTATGTAGTCTGTGATCAACTTCTGGCAAAACTAACAACCTAATCACCCACACAGGGCTGGGTTCTAATTTCTTTAGTTAGTACGTCCGATGAATGAAATAATATATGTAATAATAAAGTTGTCCTTTCTTTTTTTTGTTAAGAATACATTAAGAAAGAAAACAAAGTTCAATAGGCGGCAACAGGTGATTTATCCACTTTGAATGCCAGATCCATTAGCGCACGGGATGAGGATGACCCTGCCAACTATTCAACATTATGATTGCATTTCTCAGAGGGCGGGGAAAGTAATTACTGTAATGTACCGTCTTTCGATCGTTACGACCGATTTGAATGAAATAGCTCAAATTACCGTTACACAGACATTTGGATGTTCGCGGGTTAACTCTTTAAACATCATTTACTCCCGTTTTGAAGGCCGTATCTCAGAGATCATGATCCTACTATGTACTAAAAAATCGTTTTGATATGTTCAGTATTTTTCATTACAATTTGAAAAATAGGCTTTGAGTTCGTCATTTTTCAATACTTTCAAGCGTCACGAATATTAATAAGCTCTATCCATATGGAATGCAGTTATAAAGTTTACGACTCCCTCCTTCACGAGTTCTCCACCCCCCAAAAAATGTTAACCTATTTGGTTGTTTTCGATTGGTCTATACCAAGACCCACGGGAAGTCACGCAGAGTCACGCTAATTAACATGCTAATAACGCGCACGTCATATTTACGTCAACGTTGCGGCAAAACCGGCCATGGTATAGCGTTCCGGTTGACCGTGTGTTTTAGTTAGTTATCCCGCGAGCGCGAGTGGAACACGGATTAATGTAGTGCATCTATAGTGGCCCGGCCGGGTGGTATGTGGGACACTAGACTAGGGCGGGAATTGGGCGGGTATCCGGTGAAGGAACCCTGTCTCACGGCCTTTCAGCTCGGATGAAATTTTGGGTCGCCCCTCCATTGTAACCTCAAGCCCCCAACGTCCCTTAGGATGAAAACCCTGGCTACGCCGATGCCTCTTTGGCGTTCCATAGGACCCGGAGGGATCGCAATTGTTGTGCCCGACGCTCGCCGATACAAAATAGTAATTTGCCGCGGCGACATAGTAACTCGCCGCGGCGAGATAGTAACTCGCCGCGCTTAGATAGTAACTCGCCGCGCTTAGATAGTAACTCGCCGCGGCGAGATACTAACTCGCCGCGGCGAGATACTAACTCGCCGCGGCGAGATACTAACTCGCCGCGGCGAGATACTAACTCGCCGCGGCGAGATACTAACTCGCCGCGGCGAGATACTAACTCGCCGCGGCGAGATACTAACTCGCCGCGGCGAGATAGGAAAAAAAAATTCTTAATTTCTTTTGGCCCTTCTACGCTTCCGTACTCTCTAGTATAGAATATTAGAGAACTTTTATTCATGAGCTCAGCGGGTGGATTCAGGCCTATTTACCGGTGTGCCCGTAGGAGTTATGAATTTTGCCCGCACTGTTCCTTGCAGTATGCATCACTACACATTCACTGACAAACGGAACAAGCGAAGTATCATACAAAAATAGTTTCCACTCTCATGAAGGCCTCCGATTTAATCTGGCGGAGAATTCAGGAGGAATTTCTACCAACGGTTTGAGCATATACGCGTCCATTCTTCGCAGTAGTTAGATCTACGTTAAATGGTTGTTTGACCAATTATATCTTAATACACAGTGGGGTAAATTATTGGGGGACATTTCCGTTGGTGCAACCCTCGACCTTCTTCCAAAAAAACAACGTTGCTCTTGACTCTTGACTAGTTGCTCTTGACTTCAGGCATCCGGAGTCACGACCTGTGATCCTCGCTGCAGTTGTCCCTGAGACGTTGCAAGACGAAAGCAAGAAGTCAACAGCTCAAATCCATCAGGTAAATATTATCATCTACCTCGGCGAGTCAACGAGGACGGCAAATAATATGCAGTACGCACGGTACGCAATAAGTTGCAGGGTCATGGTTTCGTCAGAGTTATGGTACGCCATGCGCTATTGCGTATTTTGTTTGGTACATGTATGTTCATTCGGCGTAAGACCAAGGTCAACCGACCCGTGCTAAACTTTCAACGGGTTTCTCCGAATTTAACCCTGACGTAAAAAAGTGTTGTTTTAATTATCATCAATGCTAATGCTAATAAATGCTACTTTTGCTCGCCACAAATGGGCCAAGCATCCTACAAAGCCTTGGCTGCCGAATCAGCCAAAAGAGCACCGTACCTTTACGAAGATGCTAACCTGAACTTCGCGGACAGTCCCAACCGTTTACCTAAGCGATGACGCCAAGTTTATATGGCATTTTTTACGGGAAATTAAATCTCTGAGCTCTTGTGTTGAAAAGTAAAATTACTCCTATATAATCATGCGGGCCGGCCGCACGAGGGGTCCAGAAGCTCGCCGCGTGCCATTTTACTTTCAGGCTCTATAGGGTCGGTCGGAAAGGAGAGCTAAAGAAATAGAAAGGGACCATTATGCATGCACAAGCCATGCAGCATTCTGTGTTCATTCACCTGTTGGACAAGCTGAATGCCATCTTTTTCTCACGGGTTATATCTTGTCCATCCTTGGGGAGTGCCGTCTGTTTAGTGTCTGCCACTTGTGACCCAGTCGAGTCCTGGCTAGTACTTTTAATGACCTTTGTGCTCTTGTGATCAGTCTGGCTAGTTTGGTGATACGTTGTATTATGAATAAAATCTGCAAATGGCATCTGGAAAAGAATTGTTTCTTTTTAAAGAACTCCGACTTATTAACACATGTATTTTGCTGTCAAGCTTTGTGATCACGCTGGGAATAACCTCAAATGACTTGTATGAATGTTTCAAACAAAGTGACAAGGCTGATTTTCTCCGGACAATGAGCACCAAACAACCCCAGGCTTGGTTTGGCCATAGCTTTATTCACAATAAATGAATGAAAATAGTCACAACATGGTCGACAAAAAGTCCGACAAAAATGAAATCATGCCCTTGCCATTGATTGCGCGGATTGTTTCTTTTGTAAGGTAAAGGAAAAGGTCCCATAGCCATTACTGGCCGTAGGGGCAGTGGGATGTTAGAGGTCCACTGTGTCTTGGGCGCGGCATATGAGCGGCGGTGCCCAGTCCTCTCCTCTCACTGTCTTACCTTTCCTGAACGAATCAGGTACCCATTTTACTGTTGGGTCGTCAGAGAGAGTTTTCCAGCTTTTGGTCCGAATGGGATTCGAACCGCCAACCTTCCACTCTGTAGCTCCACGCTCTAACCGCTCGGCTACAAGGCCCCTCTTAGGTTTGTACACTATTTAAAGCCACGACGTCGCTGTGCGCATGTTATTCGCCTGTAGGAGTGCCCGCACTGTTTCCTTGCACTATGCATCACTACACATTTACTGACAAACGAAACAAGCGAAGAAGCCTATCATTCAAAACAAATAGAGTTATTATTTTAAGGTTCTATGGAATTTTGCAGATTACTTTATCACTACCCAGCAAAAACATAGTGGAAATCTCGTTTTAAAACTTGCAAATTGTTTTAATGTGCTTTATCGCCTGAGCTCTGGCTCTAATGACACATTAAGGTGGCAAGTTCTCGTCGAAATTGGGGAGAGGGAACCATCGGGTTGGGAAAGGGAAAAAAAGTGTTTACAGACGCCACCAGGTAACAACCATGTTTAAAATCACCCGTTACATACATGTATATACACAATTCTAGTCGCAATCCTGATGAAGCCAAAAACTAGGGGGTCAAGGAAATGCAACAACAAACAATTTTAGAGAACCCATATCTCAACATCAACACTTGAACAATCGTTCTTTCCGAGAACCATCAAGGAACGATCTTCATCAGACTGTTATTAACTCCTCCTCCCCAGCAGTTTTTAGTAACAGCTATAGGTAACTATACATGTACAATGCGATAACAGTCTCAAATCCAAGTCAAAATAGTTTCCACTCTCTCGGCCTCCGGGTGAATCTCGCCCTGGCGGAGAATTCAGGAGGAATTTCTACCAACGGTTTGAGCATACGCGTAGCATTCTCTGCAGTAGTTAGATCTACGTTAAAATTTAATGAGTTAGATCTACGTTAAAATTTAATGATTGTTGGACGAGCAATATATCTTATATACATGCACTACAACGAGGGGTAAAGTATTGGGGGACATTGCCGTTGACGCAGCCCCGACCTCCTCTCCTTCCAACAACAAAAAAATGGGGAAGGGTGGGCATTGTTTCAAAAGCTAGTATACACTAGTTGCTCTTGACTTCAGGCATCCGGAGTCACGACCCGTGATCCTCGCTGCAGTTGTCCCTGAGACGTTGCAAGACGAAAGCAAGAAGTCAACAGCTCAAATCCATCAGGTAAATATTATCATCTACCTCGGCGAGTCAACGAGGACGGCAAATAATACGCACGGTACGCAATAAGTTGCAGGGTCATGGTTTCGTCAGAGTTATGGTACGCCATGCGCTATTGCGTATTTTGTTTGGTACATGTATGTTCATTCGGCATAAGACCAAGGTCAACCGACCCGTGCTCAACTTTCAACGGGTTTCTTCGAATTTAACCCCGACGAAAAAAAGTTTTGTTTTAATATCAACATTTTCATACAAAATATTTACATTTCGTAGTCAATTCAACTTTGGGTTATCGAACAAAAAAAAATATGCCCACGTTAAGTTATTGACACGGGCGTCGCTAGACCATTTTGAATGGGGGGGGGGTGCCATCATGACATTTGCAGACGGACCGTCACGCAAAATGAGTGTAATTGATGATGTCTGCCCAAAATGATCCCTTTAACTCCATTTCTAATTTCCTCCACAAATAAAATAGGCCTATAAATGGTTAATTAGGCCTATGTTGATTACTTTGAATGGATTACATTTTTCAGTTGGATAAATTCAACTTCAAAAGTGCCCTATCATATTGACAAGTTTTTGGACATTTATTTATCGCAAAACTGTTCAGTCCCGCTCCCTGATCCCAGACTGGGGGGGGGGGGGTCTTTAAATCCTAAAGTGGAACTTTTTATATGCGAGCACAGAGCGCGAAGCCCTGAAGGCGTGGGGTCCGGGGCCCTTAAGCGGGCCCCCGGAAATGTTTGGATTCTAGATGCTCCGTGGTATTGAGGCATTTCCTGGCCACTTTCCCCTTACTTTTTGAATGAAAATTAATGTGCTCGTGTTTAGGGAGATGGGTGTGGGTCATCAAAGTTGATATATTACATCACAGACATCACATCAAAACTGTAGCTTGACTCTCTTTCGAGATTTCCATCTTTCGAGATTTTCATCTTTCCCCTTTTGTCTCCATTCTTCATTTCCTTTTTTGCCGACAGCACCATGAAAATTCTCAACGACAAAAAAAAATGACAAAAGGTGAAAAAAAGGAACACCCCATCCCCCATCCCCAAAGACATCTCATATAAAGAGGGGCGGATTAAAAAAAATGCAAATCCAAATATATTAAAAACACTTGGTAAAAAAGTGGCAATGAAAATCCACCATTAAAAGATTAAGACCATAAATATTGACGCCCGGAATTCAGGCGGATGCTTTCATTCCCTTCAAAAATGCGGAGGAAGGGTATAACTATACTGGTAGCGGCTGCGAGATGCTGGCGCTTTCGATTCCTTAAAAGGAAAAATGGCAAAAAGTTATACAAGCGATACGATGCCCCCCCCCCCGATACGCCACTTCATTGGTATCATCAATTATGGTCAGAATTATCATAGCATAATTCAAACGGACCTATCTTGCTTGGTATTATGACCACGGTTCATGTCACACCTAGCCTCAACTTAATTAAACAACTTTGCTCAACACAATAAGTATTATGATAATTATCCTCCTTAATCACAGGCCTGTCCGACAAAATAATATGGACAAAAGGTTGAAGTCAGCGTCAGCGACCTTCAGTCCTTTCTGGCCTTAGTGCTTGTGTCCTTCAGGCTTGCCTGACTTTAACCTCGTCCCGTTCCCATAAAACCCCGTCTCCCGCGAGCTGCCCTTCACAATATCTTCGGCATCACATTAAAGTACAGGGAAAAAATGATTTGTGGAGCAAAAGGTTTCACCTTTTGGCGGCGCAGTGTGTTTCTGGTGTCGATTGTGATGAAACAGATTTGGGCTGCTGGCGCTGCATCGGTAGGAGGTAAGTTTCTTAAGAGATAATGGTGATCCCCAATTTGATGGATTTTGTGGCAATGCCACAAAGGTGACAGAAGTAACATTTGTTTTCTCATGATGACACCGTGTTTCCTTGATCTATGGTAGGTGTTGTGTTGATATATTGATGAGAATAAAGAAAACGGACACAAGATGACAGTATATTCATGGTGATGATGGACATACTGTTGTAATTTGTATTTGGCCTGAGCCAATCAATATTTAGCTTAGTGAAGGAGATGATGGTTTTTCGCCGTCGTCATCATTTTTGTGCCATAGTATGATCACTGTCGCCTTGATGACAGTAGTCGTCATCCCGTCACTTCTTATAATTGTTACTTCAGTAGCCTATATGTTGGTTGTATTGTTTGACCGTTTGTGTGACTTCCCTGTCATGTTCGTGCTGCATGGATTAGAACATTTTCTATTATCACTGTTTCTGCTCTACCTTTTTTATTAACTTGGAAAGGGTATTTCTGTAGGAGCTTCGGCCTCTTGAAATTGTCCTGCGTTACTTTGTATTATATGTCATTATTTGGTTCGTGTTTGTGTCATTTTCACGATTGTATAGTGTAGAAATTAAATGTCTGCATAAATAGAATTGAATAGTGATGACTATTTTGATTATAGGTGCTGACATAAATTGTGACATGAATGTAATATAGCGATAATAGCGATGAAAATGCCGACACACGGCGATAGTGATCATCATGCGAATGGCGAAAATGACATAATCACAACAGTATTATGTCCATGCATTTTCTTCCATTAATTATAATGAACTGAATGCATGCGGCTATGTTTATTCGTCCATGCATCATAGACAAGAGCCAGTGCTTTCGATGTGATGAGATTTCACCATGCCTGGAGCAGCAATACGTGTGCAACTCGGTACCAGACTGTGCTAACGGTCGAGACGAGCAGACTACCAAAGGAGGCGGATGCTATACTGAAGATGGTGAGCTCATTTCACGTACATACATGATGATATAGATATCAGCTGAAATTGCAGGGGTGGTTCAAAAAAAAAAGGTTTTATATAATAATGTGCTCAGTCAGAATTCCGATTAACATGATCTCCCCACACCTCTTTGTCCGTCTGAAAATAGTGTTCTCGTTGATTGTTCCTACGCTGTTCCGGCTGTCCCTAGAGAGGCCGCAACAGATCCTTCAATTTTTGATCTGGAAAAAAAAAATTATGTCGTTTTTATCTGTTTTCGGTTATTTTTTTAGAAGGGCTTGAAGACAAGTACATGTTGCCTGTTATCTACGTCACGGTCGGCATCATCGTTTTGGAGATAATTGGTGTTTTCGCTATGGTCATGTACATCCTGAATGTCCGTTGCTGTAAACTGGCGTGCAATCTGAAGTCCAAGGAAAAGCGTAGGCCCACCCGGTCGACACAGCAGTCTGGACCCGTCAAACGCAGCCACGAGCATCATGGTGGCTGGGGACATTACTACATCAAGCCTCGGCGCGCTCAGGCCCTTCGCCCCCTTCCTCAAATACCAATCGTCGGCGTAGATCGCGGCAAACCATTCCACATTCCTGAGCCCGCATTTGACCCGATTGTCCCCCAAACTGTCGATGCAGAACGTCAGGGTCAATATTACGACAATAACACGCGATTGTGGCCACAAAGTAACCAATCCTTCATGAAAAGCTCGCCTGAACAACCCTTTTGTAATTCCGTATGGACTGACCCTGTCCCACCGACGATGCCAACAGTCACCAGAATGTCGACTGATGAAAACAAGGGCCAACCGCACCTTGAGACAAACAGGAGAACCAAGCCCGAGCCACAGACTATTGCCAATGCCTCTAGTAATGACCGAGGCATAGTGAGATCGGAGCCCCGACGCGTTGTTCATCATCACCACACCACAATCAACCATCTGACTGTGGTAGTTCCTACGCAAACCGAAATGGCGGGACGTATGATCGAGGCGGCTACACGTGCCACGTTGAGTGAGATCACAGACGACAGGCCAGGTACATCAGACGGACGTACAGCGTCTGCTTCAGACAAACAAATCGTGCCTTTGCATCGCCCACGCAAAGGAACGAACATGTACAACATAGAGAATTTGTGTTAAAAAGTGAATGTATGTCTTTCTTGGTCATTTAATACCAAATATAAGTAATTTTGAATTACAGCATGACTTTGGGGTTAAGGGGTCCTTTTCGTTATTGTATAACTCTTAATAAAGATAAACTTTTCTTATAATAAATTAAAGCTATCACATCTTTTGCTTTAGCTTTTTTAATACATCATTATTTATAAGATTATTGACCTTTGTTGCTTAGTCAAGTGTCTTTTGTTTACTATCATCTCGATAGTTAGAAAATATCAAATGACCATTTTAATTGGTTAAAGACCTGTTGACGTGATGCTTTGTCAACTACCCAAACGGTTTATTTCAAGTAATTATTGTCGTTAGTTTTATTCATAATATTTTAGTTTACCTTTATCCATATTCACTTTAATCTCATACTTAATTTAATTCGATTAATTAACATTAATCTTTCTAATCTTTCATCTCTCTACTTTGCTACTTGTTATCAATCTACACCTTGTTAACTGCTTAAGATCTCCTAATAACCCCGGGTGGTGCTGATTGTAATAACTTTTTGTGAGTGGACGGCGGGGGGCGCCGGCGGTGAAACTTTGATTTTGTCAAGCACAAAATGACTGCTGTCTTGTTGCCGGCACAACTATCAATCACGGACCCTATATCCACAAGGATGAACGACTGTTCTGAGCTCTAGTATAAAATGCACTGAACGGACTTACCTTAATTGGTGATAAACGGGCCTTAATACCTGGCGGTGGCATGTTAATCGCGAATGTTCCAGGTGTGCCATTTTGTCGCTTTTTGCATGACATCTAAAACGGAAATATTCATAAATCTTTAAGCAAAACCACTCCTTATTGTAAGATATATATACTTGTTCCAAAATTGTTTTAAAATAAATACTTAAGGATATATCAGATGGTATTGTGCATTTTTTTGTCGTCACTAATTTACTCGGGAAATAAACATCAAATGTGACACCTTTTCCAAGGATAACACCGTTTACCCAAATCTCGTTTTTAATTGGGCTTTCATTAAAAAGTTTTAGAGAGATGTGGTCCCGAACCGATAAAACAAATGCGACAATTCATAGTTTATTTTAAAGCTAAAAATATTGTGCTCGGCGTTAACATGGTTATGTAGTTATCACTTATCAGACTTCAATAATAAAGGCCAAAAACGTAGGATCATGAAAATTCAAAAATATAATTAGCTGGCTTGACAGACTTCGACACCAGATCGGGCGCAGAGCCCTGCAAACTTGAAAGCCGTCGCGCGCAGTGAAGCGGTATAAGGCCAAAAAAAGTCTCCCTTTTCTGGTATGGAGCTTGCCCAAAAAGTGGTGCGGCGACGCGGCTTTTTTTTTTTACCTGATTTTTTTGCTTCAAATGTCGGCTGATGACTGCAAATGGTGCCCGACTAAACTTAGTGCAAATATATGGGAGTCCAGAGAGGCCACATAAAGCTTATTCTCGACCATAACCCAATCTGAAAATACGTTAAAATTGTGCAGCAGCAGGAGTCCGGTCAAACCAGTGAGTTTGGTGGTTTTGAGACATCATCTTTCATTTTGCGCGCGCATACCAGAAACCGGAGACTTGTTTTTTTTTGGCCTAAGCCGTCTGTGTCTTGTTGACAAGTATAAGTGGTATTTGCCACCTGTATACGGGCCGTTATCAAGCGTCTAACCAGGAGTTTGGCTGAGTCGTTAATCCTTGTGTGTAGGATCCGTGGATGCACAGGCTTCAGTGCTTTTTCCATTGTACTTGTGATTTGCATTTCATGTTTATATAACCTTGCACTGAATGGGATTTGGCTTCTGTTTTGGTCCCTGTAATTCTTTTATATGTGCCAGGAATAGTTCACAACTCCTGTGGGTTGTTATGCACTATAAGTAGAATGACCAGTCACCCATAAATTTAATTAAGTGTTTAAAGCTCAAACCTAGACTTGGAGATGTTACCAGGGGCGGCGGAACGCTTTTCAAACTGGGGGGCAACACCAAAAGAGATACTTATCCAGAAAAAGGGGCACCTTCCGTTGGTGCCCCAAAAGTGGGTCCACAAATTCACAGCGTGGGGTCCGGGGGCCCGATTGGTCCGACGCCCCATATGATTAGGGTTAAGGTTAGGGATAGGGTCAGTCAACCTGAACCAGTGGAACTACACAGTACATCATGTTTCATCGGACCACTGGGACGTCGGACCACTGGGACGTCGTCGGACCACTGGGACGTCGTTGGACCACTGGCACGTCGGAGGACCACTGGCACGTCGGAGGACCACTGGCACGTCGGAGGACCACTGGCACGTCGGAGGACCACTGGCACGTCGGAGGACCACTGGCACGTCGGAGGACCACTGGCACGTCGGAGGACCACTGGCACGTCGGAGGACCACTGGCACGTCGGAGGACCACTGGCACGTCGGAGGACCACTGGCACGTCGAAGGACCACTGGCACGTCGGAGGACCCACTGGCTCGTCGGAGGACCACTGGCACGTCGGAGAACCACTGGCACATCGGAGGACCACTGGCACGTCGGAGGACCACTGGCACGTCGGAGGACCACTGGCACGTCGGAGGACCACTGGCACGTCGGAGGACCACTGGCACGTCGGAGGACCACTGGCACGTCGGAGGACCACTGGCTCGCGGAGGACCACTGGCACGTCGGAGGACCACTGGCACGTCGGAGGACCACTGGCACGTGAGAGGACCACTGGCACGTCGGAGGACCACTGGCACGTCGGAGGACCACTGGCACGTCGGAGGACCACTGGCACGTCGGAGGACCACTGGCACGTCGGAGGACCACTGGCACGTCGGAGGACCACTGGCACGGCGGAGGACCACTGGCACGTCGGAGGACCACTGGCACGTCGGAGGACCACTGGCCCGTCGGAGGACCCCTGGCCCCCCGGAGGACCACTGGCACGTCGGAGGACCCACTGGCACGTCGGAGGACCACTGGCACGTCGGAGGACCACTGGCACGTCGGAGGACCACTGGCACGTCGGAGGACCACTGGCACGTCGGAGGACCACTGGCACATCGGAGGACCACTGGCACGTCGGAGGACCACTGGCACGTCGGAGGACCACTGGCACGTCGGAGGACCACTGGCACGTCGGAGGACCACTGGCACGTCGGACCACTGGCACGTCGGAGGACCACTGGCACGTCGGAGGATCACTGGCACGTCGGAGGACCACTGGCACGTCGGAGGACCACTGGCACGTCGGAGGACCACTGGCACGTCGGAGGACCACTGGCACGTCGGAGGACCACTGGCACGTCAGAGGACCCACTGGCACGTCGGAGGACCACTGGCACGTCGGAGGACCACTGGCACGTCGGAGGACCACTGGCACGTCGGAGGACCACTGGCACGTCGGAGGACCACTGGCACGTCGGAGGACCACTGGCACGTCGGAGGACCACTGGCACGTCGGAGGACCACTGGCACGTCGGAGGACCACTGGCACGTCGGAGGACCACTGGCACGTCGGACCACTGGGGAGACGTAACCTCATAGTTTTGGTTTTGTATTTTGTTCCCATAACTGCAGCAGGTCAGATCGTATATGGGAAAGATATGACACTGGGTACTTTTGTACATGTACAGCACCCGATGAAACGCTATGACATCATGGCGTATTACATATGCCAAATAAAGACTAAATTTTGATTCAGATTTGTTGATATAGCGCCCTCTGCAAAACTTCTACAAAATCGGACACAAGAATTCCTACAATTTCGATTAAAACATCAATGTCGATGTATAACTTGTACACAACACCGAGTAGGCCGAAGTATAATATATATATACATGTATATACTTTTTTCTTTTCTTTTAAAAATGATAATATTGTTTATGATAAGGTGCAATACCGGGGTTACACAGGGTGAGTAAAAAAAAAGGAAACCCAAATGGTGCCCCCTATTTTTTAAAGAATTTCTGCATGTAGCGTTTACCAAATCTAGGATATGAAAGCCCAATTAATATAGCTTTCTTGTGGTGAAAGAATTATTCTAATCGCTTATGTACTTTTCCAGTTATGGAAGTTTGAACACAAGCACTATTTTTTTAACCTTGTCTATGGATCACATTAAGGTGATGTTTCAGTAAAAATGAAACCATGTCGTATCCTGAAAATGATATCAGAATAATCCCATAAGTTTCCAGGGTAGCGAAGTAGAAGGCAGGGCAAGACTATAAACTCTTGACATTATAAAGCATGTTATTTTAACATTGGAAGCAGCAGGTTTTTAAATGAATGTTATTATAAGTGCCAGTTATCATGGTAATGAGAGTGTTCTGATTATTTTTTTTAATTTTTTTTGGTATGTGAATAGTTTTCGTTTTGCTGTGACCTGGGGACATGAAAACGATGTTTGTGTTCAAAATTCCATGACTGGAAAAGTACATTTTAGCGATTTGAATGAATCTTTCACTAAAAGAAAGCTTATTAATTGGGCTTTCATATCCTAGATTAGGAAAGCGCTACATGCAGAATTTCTTTTAAAAATAGGGGGCACCATTTGGTTTTCCTTTTTTTTACCCACCCTGTATAGTTTCGATATCTATAGTTAAAATAAATTAACCCCTAAAAAGAAGACTCCTTTGAGATTGGTTGCTACCCCCGTATCTTGCAAGTGACACGGACAGACAGAAGGACAAATGAATCGATTTTAGCCGAGATTCTGCCTTAAGAATGTCTCATAGTTTCTGTCCGCCGGAGGAAGCTCTACTACATGTACTTCGGACATTAGGCCAGGAAGGGCTGGGGAGTTTAGGAGCAACAATCCTAGAAGGCAAAATGGAGGGAAAAGATCAAGAGGCCGACCCGCCCAAGGGTGCAGACCAGTAAATCGGTCCGAAATTGCCTGCGCCGGCCAAATCACGATTTGCATGCCCTCAAAATCTTCGGTATTTGAGCATGCTGTGGGCCATGAACTTGAGGGTTTGTAAAAAATATGGGTGGAAACCGTGCACAGGACTTGGAGCTTGCAGTTCTGTGTAATTTTGATGTAATTTGGACCCTAAAAGCGCTCTATTTTGCAATGGAGTGTAGGCATCGTTTTTCAAAATGGCGATGGGCTTCAGGACTATTTTCAGGGGTGATCATCTTCAGATGGAAATTTCTCCTAAAAGTCATCAGTTGACCCCCCGAAAATTGAAAGGAAAATTAAAGATGATGAAATAAGCTTTAATTTGATGTGTGTCTCGAACACCTTGGAGAGTTGTGAGTATTTTTCCCGAATTTTTGAAGTGGGAGCATTTACCATTGGGGTCAATGGAAGTTTATTTACTGGTCTGCTACCCCAAAGCAACCTAGGGAGATAACATTTGGGCTGCCACCCTCTGTAAGAGGACAGAATCGGATAGATAGTTAAAATGATACCAGTTGTGAGCATTACTTGTTCGAACTAATTTACGCAAACGCTGGCTAGCTTCTCACCGTCTAGGCTCACTCCACTGACGTTATTATAGCACATTACTTTTCTCGCAATTCGTCACCGACACCACCCCCTCGAAGTGGAAAGTGTGTGTTTCGAGATACAAGCGATTTAAGTTGACGATGTTTTGAAACGGTGATCTGAACATCGTTTTAGCCTCAAAATTCATATTTTTTTTACATTGTCTGAAAGCTGGGATTTTTAATGTCTCGTTAATGTATGATTTTTATTGAAAACAAATAATATTAATGAGTTATCAAACTAATTAACCATAAGGTCACTTCGTGAAAACTCAAAATTTAGATCACGATGTGTTCGAGTTTTCACGAAGTGACGCTAACCATGTGTATTAGCTAATGGGTTAGCGCTACTTCGTGAAAACGCCAGAAGTAAGTCACGCATATCTCGTGACATTTTGTGTCGCTTTGTGAAAACGCAAAACCCGTTTTTGACGCGTTACGTAGTGTGCAGGCATTTTACACTCGAAAGAATGGCATAGTACACTTCGTGAAAACGCATTTTCCGGTTTTGACTCATTAAGTTGCAAACGTTCATTAATGTTGATTAATGTTTTGACAAAACTAATTAACTATGTGTTTAGTAACTTCTTGAGGTGATAGATTATGTGTAATTAATCACAAATCAGGAAAAAAATCGAAATCGCAAAAAAAATAGATTTTTCGATGTTAGTGTCACTTCGTGGTGACGGTGACGAATTCGGCAGAAACTGAAATACTTCGGTTCTTTTATTTGAAAATAAAAACAAATAGTCAATTTTGTGCTAAAAACCTGGATGTTACTTTTGACTTTTATATATACGTTTTTGTAAAGGGCTATTATGCATTTGTTAAATGTAAAGAAGTTTAAAATAAAAGCACTCTGCATGTCTCCTCAATGGGCGTCTGTGCGATGAATGAATTGTTCAAACAATGTGCTTCAGAGGTCCGGTCCATTAGAAATTAGGAGTATTATGGGCGGCAATTGGGTTATATCCTATTCCCGGAAGTCGATTTGTCCATGAAGCAATAAGAACGAATTCCTTCATGATTTGTCTGTGCACTTTATCTTTGGGAGCATAGAGCAACATGAACAGACACAGAGGTTTTCGGATTTTGGCTCTTCCATCAACATTACAACAGAGGTGTCATCTCTGGCTTCCGCTTTAGAATACATTTTTGGACTCTAAACATTGCTAACATTAAATCAATCATTGTGAGCCGGAACAGGGGCATAAAGTCTCCTTCAGCATATGCCCATAATTATGTTGGAGAACAGCCAACACTAATGGGCACAACTAATGAGTACTATTCAAGGGCGCCGGACCCCGGTCGCACCCTGGTCGCCGGCGGGCTGTGGGGCTCATCCAGACATAGTCTAAGAAAACCGATGGCTAATAAGGGGTTCATGAAATGAATTTTTCTTTGCAACATATTTTGTGCAACTTTCTATCCCTCTTAAATGTATAAAAACTATTCCTCTTAAAATGTATAAAAACTATCTGACATCCCATTTTGGTTAATTTTATTGAGAAGTGCACGTCTTTAAACCTACCATGGAGGAAATTTCAATGCTTTTCCGGACAACTGAAGGCGCTGTTGCGGTATTCAAGTTGCGTTCAAACTCAAAAATTTGCTCATTGAAAACCTTTGTGAGAAAAGTTTGCTCATCGGCTTACTGCCATGTAGTGACACAACAACGAACCACCACAGAAAAAGAAAATTTACTACAGCCTAATATCCAAAATTCCGGCAACTTTTGGTGCTGAAATTAATGACATCACACTTTTGCTCATAAACATGGAAATTTCATCAGCATAAAAACCAAAAAGGCACCAAAAAATGGCAAAAATGAAAATTGAAAAAAAAAGGTTAAATGGGACACACAGGTGCTGCATTTTCAAGAATTGCATTAAAAATCTATTACATTTCCGTGCAGGTCGAATAGCGCCCTCAAGAGATTAAATAATGTATTTATTTGAAACTTTGCGGAGTGTTCGCGTAGGCACGGTGACCGTTTTAGCCGATTTTCGGCTAACTTTGACAGAATTTTTGTTAAAATCGAGTTTGACAGAAAATTTGACAGAATGGATTTTTTGGCAGATTTCTGGCAGAAATCTGCAACTTAATTGTTATTTGACAGAAAACAGCAAATTTTAACAAAAAAGTGTACCTTTATTTAAAAAAGAATTCAATCCTTTCAAACAAACCCTTGCATAATGGGACAGGTTGGCTGGTCTAGGTTCTGAGGTTCACTGGGAAACAGACTTCGTCGTGGCCGGATTTGTGTTTTGCCTGAAATTTTCCAATACTTTCTCAACATTTTTATGTGACTAGATTGTTTATTATGTAATTTGAATGTTAACTAAGGCCATACTACCAATCTGCATGTGATTTTACGTGTTTATAGTGTATTTCGAGTAATTCTGGGGAATTTGGCAGATTTTTGATTTAATCTGACAGATTTTTGATGTGAATTTAGCAGAATTTGGCTCTGACCTTACGGTCACCCTGCACGTAGGCCTATATCGATATCATGATCTGTCCAAACTTCTGAACTTGACGTGCTTGACGGTGCTCCGAATCCGATGTAATTGGTGAGTAAAAATGTCCTTGAACGTTTGGAGCATTTATAGAATACAGGACTCTAGATGCTCTGTGGTGCAATCTGAGGCGATTCCCTGCCATTTTCCCCTGATTTTTTTTTAGCAGAAGTGTTTGAAATGATAAGAAATTGTGTTTTATTTGTTTCAATGATTGATACTCTTGCTCCTGGAAAGTTTCTTCTGTTTTCAAATTTTAGATTATGTTTACAATGTATAAATTGTTCCAAGATCGATGCTTTCTGATGTTTAACCATTTTTAGTAGTTCCTCAATGTTTTATAAAAAATTGGGATTTACTTTGTCAATTTTAAGGGTGAGAACAAATCGCATGAACATTTCATATTTCAAGAAGCCTTGTGTTGTGTAGCGCTGCCGTAGTAGCAGTAGTTCCGATTTTAAATTTGTAAATAAACCATCCCATCCGATCGGCAGGGAGAGAAAGTGTAAAACCATGGTGGAGGTCTCAGACAGGAAAAGTCGTCGGCGATTGCAATTTCAATATGCTACAACACAATGTGAAAGAGAAATCTCATTTTTGTTATGTTAAAAAATATAATTGTAGATTATGATGATGAGAAATAATCACAGGGAATTGCTTCCTATCCCGGCCGCGGCCGGCCCCGGCCGGCCCTGCGTGCAAGCGCGGCGCGGGCCAGCCCACACCGGCTACACCGGCGAACTACGCGACCAAATTTTCCCTCAGCATTTGAGAAAGCAACGCATTCGTGGAGTGCTAAAAAACTTGCTTTGTTGCAGTACTTGCTGATTGGTTTTGTCCTAAGAACAAACAGATCCGTTTTTACTACCAAACTTATCGAACTGTTAATCAGCAACGAGTAATGTAGTCAAAAATCCAAATTTTCGACAGCAACATTCTTCGAGAAGAATTCTTCACGTGCGGCCATCTTTGAGGACGGATCCATTGATATCGTAGGGGTGCTTAACCTTTCTTTGGACATCGTTTCTCGAATAAATCCTGTATGAAAATTATGTTCCGACGTTGAAAAAAAAAAAAGAACTTATTTTCAAACAGTAACATGTTTCGGACTTGATAAAAAGTATAATTTATAATTTCAAAACAGTTGAAATGCTTGTAAATATTGACCTTAGGAAAGCACACCCGATACCGCAAAATGGTGTGGTCCACAGAGCGCTCTGTACCTGACATGTTGGTGACACGTACGTCCGTACGGAGCGCTGTATCTACGCAGCACAAAACAGCACGTGCTTATTGCTTTCATAGCGAATGCGTGTGGCGCAGAATCACGGTATCGTACGGGGTACATGCGGTGGGATCATGGTTTATTTTTCGCTGTCTCGTACGGCCAGTGCGCAATGCTCAAAGTCGCTGCGCTTGTATACGAACAAACGGCAGATATGTTTTTTTCGCAACCAAAATTTATAGCGTAGCGGTAGCGGTAGCGTAGCGGTAGCGTAGCGGTAGCGTAGCGGCGCGATTTAAGCGTAGCGCTTATTTCCGAAAGCGTAGCGGGTGCTAGCGCTTATTGATGCCTGGCTAGAACACTGCCCATGACCCTCTACTGTATTTACCCTATAGGACCATGGTGGAATAAGAACACATATTCCTCCATGATAGGACCCACTACTTCAGTTCCCTATCTAAAACCAACCCCAACCTACCCACTCATTCCGTCTTGGATGCGCGGATGCGGGGTGGGCATGAAGAAAATTTTAATCAATAGAGGGCGCTTTATTGATTCCTGGATGCGCGGATGCGAAGTGGGCATAAAGTAAATTTTAATCAATAGAGGGCGCTATAGAAATGCGCGGATGGCATGAAGTTAATTTTAATTGATGCCTGGATGATGCCTGGATGCGCGGATGCGCGGATGCGGAGTAGGCATGAAGTAAATTTTAATCAATAGAGGGCGCTATAGAAAACCGACTGCGCATCCAGGCAGCCATGGATGCGCAGATATAGAATGGAGTGGCCCTGTATTCTATAGTTGTGCCGAAAGTTTTGTTGGAAAGAATGTTGCTTCCTGACGCCGCTTTTATCTCAATGAACGTCAGTCATAATAAAACTGTGGAAAAGACTAGCTCTATTGAGTGGAGCGCTGGACATGCTCAGGATGCTGGAACTTCGGTACCCTCCGAGCGCTTGTACGTACAAGCGCTCCACCGACTCGGCATACTTTGACTACACATTTAAATCGTTGACACATGGTATGCATTTTTGTGCATACCCTTGGGGAGAAAAGGCCCCAAAAATTGGGTAAAGAGAATACCATTACAAATGAGAAAAACAGTTACCCCGGACAGACCCACCACACATTCATCACATGCCATAAGACCCCTTAATTTAGGGAAAATACAACATTTGCAAACATCGAAAAATAAAACTACCGAGTTGTTTACGAAATACCTTACTTAGGATGTTGGTAAATGGCAGTCTAAAACATCCTGTAAAATTATGGCACCTGGTGTCAAGTCATTTTCAAGAAAAATGGTACTTGTGTATGCATTTCCAATGGTGGTCGGCTGACCACCGTTGGAAAAACCTAACTATTTTTCAACAACTGGTCCATATTTACTAGCTTGAGTAACTCCAGCTGACATGCTCATATTCATTCACATGTAGCGCTGGAGACATTTATACCTAGTCGTGAGAGTGTGGTAGCAAGAGACCCTAAAATAATGGCCTCTCAAAAATTGTCCATTTTCACCTCTAATATCCCACCCCAGATTTCATTTACATACCTCATACATTCAGCAGTCATTCACGAAGCTAATGATCGACTTGAAACAGACCACAAAAAAAACAAATGTGAAAAATCTTGATGATTTCGCCAGTTCCAACGGCTGTCGTCCATTTTGTTTTGTTAATTATGTAAATGCATGCATCACGTGATGACATCGAAAAAAATCTGCGCGCGCAATGTATGTGGGTACCACACCGCTTTCAGGCGCCGCAAGTGGGTTCAGTTTTTGTCTGGTGCGTTGTCGCGGAAAACAAGACTACTGCGTAGACCTTTTACGATGGCGTTCAGAAATTGGGCACAAAATAGGGCAAGTGTTTCCTATTGTGGCACACTTGAACAAATCTCAGAAATTCCCAAGTGAACATTTCAGAATTTCTTTAAGTATATTCAACTGCTATCATTACGGCATTGCAAAAACACTGTTCCAAATTTATATCACCTTTAAAGTAAAAATGCCATTCCAACCAGAGCTCTTTGGTACATGTACATGTAGCTTGATTAGTTTAACATTAGACTTTATTATTTTATTTTTTATTTAGTAGTCGTCTGTGTTTTTGTTACATTTTTAATCAAATTCTACTTAATTGAAGTAGATTTCATTTTTTCTTTTTCTAGTAATCTATCAATCCCCACCCTGGGGCATGAAAAACGTGACCAAATCCCGACATCGGACCTGGGGCAGCGCGATTGGGGGAGGGGTGGGGAAAAAATTTGATAGGCGCATAATCCAGGGCTTACAATGGCTTATGAGGACTGTTTTGTAGGTAAACTCTGAGAATCCTTCGGTTGATAGTCTGCTTTAATATTGTTAGGTCAGGGAACCAGACGGTCGAGTGCCATAACGATAGCAACTGCATTTCTTGCAAGTTGACAGTTCTGATAAACAATTATACCTCCACTCAACTATCCACTCCACTCAACTACATGTTTGTCAGAATATTAGTTTCTTATTTAAGAAAAGTGTCCACTGCCTACCTCAAAATAGCTCTAAGGGCTTCCCTGTTTATTGGGTGATCAGGGACAACCTGACCACCCTTTTAGAATTGTTCGAATAAATCTTTGTTACTTCTTCCTGTCTTTCTTTCTTGTTTATTCCGAAGCCACCCGATACTTGCCATGCTTGCTGTGCTGTATATCCAGGCCATATTAGTGGGGCTACTTTTCAGCATGTTTCAGTGGAAAAAGTTGCCTTTTCTACCCGATATCAAAACCAGTTTAAAGAAAACTTGCCAAACACCATGCAGGAGTCATTAATGAAACACATACTTTAAACAATGTACAATAAAAATTATAAAAACGAGACATTACATTTATGCTCTGATCAAGTTCCTTTTCAGGTAACTTTTCATTCAAACTTTTTTCTTGTTCTACCTTATCATGCTAATGTCATAACCATTTGAATCTGATATGTATAACAACAGTGGGTTCAATATTTTAGTACAGTTCTGTTGAATTCCATAAGATTGGAGCCATAAAGCTATCCACGCAAGCTCGTTGGTCTGGTGGTGTACATGTAGTAGGCAGGAGGTCATGGGAGATAGGCTCAAGTCTAACCACACACTTAGAGTTTGTGAATATTTACTCCCCCATGTACAATTTTCAAGATTGAGTCATAAAAGAATGTAAGAATGTAATGATACATTCATGAGGATTTTACTAATTGTTGCAGCATTGTTTGCACTTAAACAGTCTGTCTGGGCTACAATATCTTTTCATTGTAATATTACTTTGCTTATCAGTAACTATGGATACATGTGCACCATCACTGGTCACTTACTGAATGCTGGATGGTGATGAGACATCCTTCAAGAGAGTAAACCTTCTATAGAGACAGTGAAGTGAAGCGTGGCAAAGGAGCTAAGTCAACAAACCCATTGGATCTCAGGATAGCCTCTCTTCATCAGTCAAGTCAGCAAACAGCAACTCAGCTACATGTAGATACAAGTGCATCAAGTACAGTAGCTCTCACGCACACTTGTCCTTCCTGTCAAACGGACACTGAGGAGCAGAATGGCTTACACAGTAAGTAACTTTGCTAATCTGTTCGTTACCACAACATTGTCATTTGTAATACAGTGTGTACATCTTGAACAAACTGCTCTGATGTTGTTATAATTGCTTGAAATGGCTAACAGTTTGTGTATATGGTTACATACTGTACATACCGTATATGTATTTTTCTTTCCCACTTTTGAAACCAGTAGTTTACTTCTTTGTCATTAAAGGTAGCATACATCATTTGCAGCTATCGAAAAAGTAACTGACAAATTATTGTTGAAAAGCATACTTGCTTTAAAGATAGTAATGGCACTAAATGCCCTGTGAAAATATTTCTTCTGACGTGCTGTCATTTTGAAGAAAACAATGAAAGAAGGCCGTTTCCAACGATACGTCTAAAGATGTATTTTTGGAAATTTTTGTTAGTACATGTACATGTACATGTAGTTCGTTTTTAATTTGGCAAAGCCATGAATGAGTGCGCGCAAACGTTCACATGATGCACATGCACGTGCAGTTGCTATTTTTCGTCAGTTCAGTGCGTGAAATCACGTACTAGCTGCAATCGGCTGGGTGAGAACATGTCCCGGACGTTGAATTCGGGCATTTCAAAACATGATTCGGCAAATTTTGAATTGAAATTGAGTTGAAAAGCATGTGCATAACAACTACATGTATCCTGTGGAAGTCTTAGCTTTTTATAGAAAAAAAAAGCATACTTGTGCTCAATTGTTTTGTCCAATAACTGGAATCTGTCGCCAGCACGTAAAAATGGGCACACTTTTTGAATGATTGTTTTCTTAATGATTCTTTCTTCCTAATGATACCATTTCAGGCAGAATAATCTGATCTTCATTCCGAGCAGGGTTTTTCTCATTAAATTTCAGAGCAATTGCCACTATTCCTACGCGCCTGTAACTGTATTTCCTTGACTGACAATGTACTTGTAACCCACTTTTTATATGCAGCATGCCAACAAGTTTGTGTTCAACACTCCTAAGACATACCAATCACCAGCCATGGGTGGGCCTGGTAAGCTACGATCTCCAACTCCATCCAAATGGGAAACAATGAAGGAAGAATTGGGTCTATCTGATGGTATGTTGACGTCTACATTTATGTAATATTATTAATTTGGTTTTAAAGGATACCTATTCAAAACATTCGAAAACAAATAAATATTAACAAATTAAAAGAATATTTATGACACCTGACCAGTTAATATTTTCCTTTAGGGTATAGACAACCATAATTAAAAACTTTTTTGGTTTTCCCTCATGCGTCAATTTTTTCAAAATACACTTCTAATAATAAGGTGAGCTCAGTGGCAATTTTTCACAATTAAAATTTGCCAATGTGTAGAATATTGTATGAACTTTGGGATTTTTTTTTGTTGGCCCTAATAAATCTTTAACAATGATACATGTAGATTTGCCATGGATATTTCACAGATGCAATATGGTTGGCAGAGAGGCCGCTTTGGTCACATATTCATTTTCCTTGTACATCCGCTTATTTAAAAATAGATTTGGGGTTTTTTTTTAGTTTGGGGCTAAATTTAAATTAAAAGAGTTTTAATCTTAAGTCTCTTAAAATCTGCATGTGAACAATGTTAGATTGCAAATCACAACCTGTAATGTGCTTATTTAGTTGCAAAATGTAATGAATATGATGTAAACTAGGTTGAGTGTGTTAATCTGTGAACATGTGTGAACACACGATGCATGTTATCTATGTCCAGTTTCATTTGAAACTCAGTTTGTTTAGACAAACAATTATTGACTGCTTCGAGAGGTGTAGTAAAACTAGCCTCCGGAGGTGATTCATGAAGCACTCTTTTTCATGAGGCGAAGCCAAAAGAAAATAGAATGCTCCATGGATCACCAAGGGAGGCTAGTTTTACTACACCACGAGATGAAGCAGTCAATATTTGTTTTATAACACCTATCCCACAGATTCTGCTTGATTTTAAGCAATAATTTATTATTGAAATCTAAATACAATTAAAATGTACTTCTATTTGAATACAAAATTAGTTGAAAATTCACTTGCACTTTTCCAAACTATAACATTATCCATGCTATTTTTTCCTAATACTGTTTGAACCCAGCTCTGTAGCACCAGCGCTTTTAACGCACACACTCTTAATATGCATAGTACTTTGGTTGCTACGGGTATGGCATTTGGTTGCTACGGGTATAGTAGGCCCTACTTTTTGCCATGCACAGTAAGATGGCAAAAATAGCGAATGCCATGTGACTCACTCATTTCATTTTTCTTTTATGAGGAGAATAATAGTGTGGTGATGGAGAAGTTTTAAATGTCTGTTTTGAAATGAGTTAGGGGCCTGGACACAGATAATGGCCGGCCCAAGCTGACCGGGTATTTGTGTGCCTTCGTGTACATATGTAGCTTGTGCACATTGTATGTAACACTACCGGTATCTGCATTGCACTCTGTGTACCACACTCATGGGATATGTAGGCCTACTTCTGCGAGCAAGCAAGCTGACAAAAGGTTTACTTCAGCCTTTAGTCTCGGACTTAAGCCATGTTTTGTGCTCTATTTACAAGACAAAATAAGTAAAAATGATGTAAAATTAATTTCTTTATCAAAAACTTTTTTTCCAAACTTCAAAACCTACCTAAAACAGTTTCATCTTGAAAAGTAAAGAATCCCTTTATAAAAAAAAGTTTACAAATATTACACTTTTACAAGCTCTTGCAACTTTGCAAGGCCAAGACTGTGGCTTTCATTCATTTTAGTGGGTTACAGGTACGACGTACGTTTCATCTTCATAATGATATAGTTTTCACCTACCCAGCCTCCAACAGTTACATGTACATGTAGTACATGTACAATGTACACATGTACATGTAACCAGAGGTGTAAAGCTGTCTTTGATAACCCATCCAATTGTAGTCTGCAAAATTTCGCCTTTTATGAAATATTCTTCTTGGATCGAAATGCAAAGCTCTCAAACTTATTTGTGATTTGCATACACATTTTTTGTATTTCATGTTGCTTCAGTTGATAATGTAACAGATGGTCAAATTCTTTTCACAAGTTCTGTTGTTTTTACCCTAATTGTTTGTCATAAATTTTGCACACAAAGTATGATTTGAGAAACCTGAAGCCAAGGCTAGTAGCTCCTACCTACACTTACATGTGCTTGTACAATGTACATGTTAATCCTTGCTTGAAGTTGAAACCAAACAAGATCAAAGTAGTGAATACTGTGTGCAAAAAGTACAGGTATGCCTAGTGCTGGTGATGGTCAGTATACTGTTTGGATAAGCCCAGGCATTGTCCTGACTTGACTGGGTCAACAAATGGATAGTTATTGTGTCCTGGTGACACTAAATAAGTTTGGGATGCTTTGTGCTGGTTTCCGTAGCAACCATACCAACCCATACAATTAGCTCAAAAGTAATATGCTTGTGTGTTTATGGCCCAAAAGTGTTGTGAAGTGGTTCTGATGGGTCATTAATTAATTGTAAACACTGGTGAAATTTATGCATTAAGGTGGAGTAAGTGGGGAATTTGCTTTGTGTTTGTGGGATAGAAATGAATAAACCTAAATGTGTATTCATTGTAATTAAAAATACAAAAGAACATCCTTTCAGATACCTGCAATAGAAAGTTTTTTTGTCAGTAATTCAATAAACATCACCAGCAGTTATTGGTTGCACTGCAGTACTTCATTGTGAGAAAAAGACAAATGTATACATACATGTATGGAGACATATATCGTCGTCCAAAACTTGTTTTATTAAAAAATAATTGGATTCAATCTCATTTTAATCATTACACAAGGTGTTTTTACAGTCATAATTACAAGTACAATTTTAGTTTAAAAAAAAATTGAACAAATACACATTTTTCTTTCAAGTGAACCAAGATAGCATAAGCAGACTCGTGTCATACATTGTGCATTTCAAATCTGGCTACTTCTTTGCAAGTTGAATATCCACATCTAAACGAAGAAAGCTCACCTTTAAATAAATTATTTTAAACAAAGAATATTCTGAAGAGTCAGATTTTAAACTTATGCAATTAATTACATGCTTCTGAAAGTACCAGTTGTAAAGTTTGTGTTTTCCCCATTTGTTTTCTTCATTTCCATTTTAGATGATTATCTGAAAAGTGAGAGTGATAATTCAGGGGATGAGAATGAAGTCAATGGATACGGTAAGCGAAGTCATTATACACTACAGCTTTGAATGTACAACCTGCGTGAAATTATGGTCAGACATTGGACCATATTCTATGTTTGTCCAAACAACCTTTGCACTGTAATTGTGACAGCTCCAAATGTATTGTGCCTGGTCAGTTTTTGTGAAAGTAATTTTTGTGTCTAATTTTGTCTATTAAGATGAAGCATCATTGCCTGATTAACGGTATTTTTCCCACCCAAACTTGTGAATTTGTTGGCTTTCAGGCAGCTCTGAGTACAATGCTTTGAAAATTGTGTCTGTAAAGGTCAAAACCCAATAGTAGTGAGATTACATGTACATGTATACATCGGAAACTTGCACCTAGAGTATTGATTCTACAGGCAGGTCGTATGATTCATATCAATATCTCCATTGTACAAATAATGCTATCTTTAGATCGTGTAATTGAGGGTCCATGATAGAACTGGTCAATAAATCACAGTCAACACTTAGCATACCATTCCTGGATCTGTGTGCATTCCATTACAAGTTCAATAGGCCAGGCATTGACTGTGTGACTACATGGATCCTACAAAATTATGAATCAAGGATGAATAAGGGCTAATAAAGTAATATAGGGATTATGAACTTCAGCAAAAACAGCCAAGCAAAAAAAATAATAACTTTTTGAAGCAAACTTGTAAATTTACAATGGAAAGTTACAGTTTAAATTTTGTAAAGAATTGTCAATCAACTTTATTAAAGCTATGTGTAGATTTAAAAAGTCAAGTTTTAAGTTTGATACAGTTTTGTGGACATTTGCATCATGGCACACATAGGATGCAAAAACAGTCTGACTTTGTTGCATACTGTTTTAATGGTAAAAATGCAAAATGTAATTCAGTGAACTGTAAACTACATGTACACACAGTATGGACAATGTTGCTCGTATCTGTCTGTCTTTCTTTTCATTGGAAAACAAAATAAATGTACATGTACAAGATGGTTTGGTGGAACTGTAAATAAATGTGGATAGTAATGTTCCCATGGTTGCTTAAGCTAGATATCCAATTGCCTCAACCATGTAAAACAAACTGTTCAATAATGTTTTAGGAATTCAGAATGAAAAACTTAAAGTAAAGTTATTTTTTGTACCAAGTTTTCTTAACTACACGAAAACAAAGGAATGTCCGCATAGTGTATACATGTATAACAAACATGGGTGTGTTTGTGTGTATGCACAATGTGTATCTAATCCTTTCCCACCACTTTGTCACAAGTACATGTGATTCGAAGTTTTACATCACAATTAACTATGACAGTACATCTTCAAACTTCTTGTAATAGCTCCGGAACGGTTTGGCCGATCGGCATGAAATTTGGTGACTTTACCTAACTTTTATTGGGAGTCAATATGGTGCCAAAACAAATTCTGTATGATGTCCACAGGCATGCAACTGGGAAGGCATTGAAAAACAAGGAAATTCAAATATTTCCTAGACTTTGTACAGTGTTTTTTTATTGGAATGGCACACATGGGAAGTGAAAAAAAAAGGAAATCAGCTGATCCAAGTAATAGTTGCTTGTTTTGGTCCATGGTTACCATGGCAACCAATCTAAAAACACTAGTAATCATAAAATTTGATAATGTTTGTATAAAAACATGGAAATTTGCATTTTTTTTAGTCAAAACCTGTTTAACAGTGTCAAATACGGTCCATCAGCTCTTTTTCTCCACTCTTTGGGTCATTTTTATTTGAAGCGAAATAAAAATCTACTTTTGGAAACTGTTTATCCTACATACATGTACATGTTCACGTAGATCACCTTACAAGGGTACATACAGTATTTGGATAAATCTACCAAGCCAATTACTCGGACTGTAAACAGACACATCAATCATACCGGGTTTTGGTTGTGATTCAATCAAGTAGATCTAATTGACTGGGTACAGCAATAAAAGGCCATCTGGCCCTTGCTTCAAATGCCAATGGATTAGATTCCTCTCTATGTTGGACACATTTGTAGAGCGTATACGATTGTTACACACCACATCAACCTCAGTGGTTCTCTCTAGAGCTTTAAAGACACAAAACAGATTTGTTTGGGGGAACTTAATTGGCCTACATCCCACAGTCCCTACATGCTTATACAGTATGCATGTACACCACATACAAATATATTTCATTATAATAATATTGCCCTGCAGCAAGTTCATACAAATGTACTTAATGCATATATATATGCAAAGCATATTTGACATCAAGAAATTTGTAGCATGGATACTTGACGTCGCATATTCCCATTATTTGCATTCTCACTCACTATGACAAAGATTTATTTTATTCAGTTATAGCCCAGTAAATTAGGGCTGCAAATTTCATTTTATTGTCTGCCTTGATTTTGTATCAACCTGGACCCATTACCGCTCCTCGCCCTTTTGTTAGCAGTAATAGGTACATGTACATGTTTTCTGAGTATTTGGTACATGTACATGTACATGTTTGTGGTGTAATTACTAATTATAACATTCTTCCAGTTTTCCAGAAATCGATGGAAAACAACTGTTTTACAAAGTTTAAATAAATGTGTTACACTTTCAGAAAGTGAAGTATACAAATGGATGATGATATAATCAAAATGAACCTTACGAATGTTTGTACAAAAAAAAGTATGTAAGTCATGCATGGTCAAATGGTCTGACAGTGTTCACTCAACCAAATCAGGCATTTTCAGGCAAATTATTCCAATATCAGACATGTATGTATAGTATCTGCTATCCTATAAGGCCATGACTCACTGTATTTGGAACCCTGGGGAAGGGATCTGAACACCCCAGGTGACTTGCGACATCTCTAATGTCAATTAAACCTCGTTCAAGTCTCAATTTTTGTAAATTACATATTGATTAGGACGGTTCCATTTTTTTATGAAAGCTTTCCATCATCATAAACAGGCTGCACTTACTCATCATAACGGTCATGCACCGTGGGTAATTGCTTTGCTTTTGCTGTATGGATGAGCAGCAATATGTACACATTGCACGCCGGCAGTGTGCTGGGTGAAATGTAATCTCTCTGATGGAGACTGCGCAGATGTAAGACTTCATTGTGTACGTACAGTAAGAGCAATGTCTGAGCTGGTAGTAAGGTCATATCGCATGGACATAGTCTTCACATCATCTTGAGTATCAGAGCAGCATCTTTCATATTTTTCATCCTTGTCTTGTTTCCAGAGTGTATGTACATGATGTAAGTTCATTATATTTGCAAGAGCTGTGTTTGGGTCTGTATTACAAGTAGTCTTGTGGATGTACATGTAAATATTTTTTAATTCTTGTGGTTTTGTGTTATTGTTTGGTCAGATCTGCACATGTACATTGAAGGGTGCATTTTTTAGCCTGAGCGTGTACTTGATTTGGTGTAAATAAGAAATGCAAGTCTGAACATGTACACTGTACATGCACATCATGTACATGCACATCATGTGCACAGCGTTGTCGGCACAGTGCCCATCAGTGTAAACGTATCTGTTCTGTGCATATGTGTTCTAAATGTTTATAAAGATAATTAAATGTAAGATTTTTCTTACTAAGGTCGAGTTTCAAGGGATGTTGTGGAAGCCTTGCAGAAAGAGCTGGATGAAAAAGACAAGCAGAGAGAAGAGCTGATTCTGCAAGTCAAGGTGAGATCATGCCTACATGTAGGGTATATGGTCTCCATGCGTGGACTGTAGAGGGCGCTTCATTACCACTCACGAGAGATTTGTGAAAGGGACACATTGTGTGCGCCTGCTGGTTCCTGCACATATGATGCAAATTATGCACAATAGACTGCGTGTGTTAAGGGTAGGGTTGATCATTTGTCATTTGTGCATTTATTTTTTCATTTGAAGCAATAAAACTGGTCAAAATCTAAAGATGGGTGTTTGATAACTAACCTGATGAATTTTTAGATCTGTGAATACCGGATGTTTTGAGAAGAAAATATTATAGGATCTTGATTTCAATTCAAAAGTTGAAATCAGCATCCAGGACACATTCTCATTCAGCCGATCGCAGGTACGCGTTGTCACAAACTGACCTGACGAAATGATAGCAACCACGTGCACATACGTGTGCAGATCGTGTCCAAGATTGCGTGCACCCATTCACAGATTCACCAAATTAAATACCAACTACTAAGGGAAATTTTCAAAAATGTGTCACTTAACGCATCTTTGGAAATGGCCTTTTTAATGATATTGTGCCAGCACTAATAATTTCTCAAACCTGTATGGAGCTGTTAGCATCGTGCCAGACATGTGGTACACTCATGTCCCTCCCTATTCTCTCTTTGTAACTGAATGACAGGGTAATTACGCACGTTACTCATAGCAGTATTGTAGTCGTGCACATTTTGAGTACGAGTATGAGTACTTTGTCGTGAATACAAGTATGAGTACGACTACTTTGTCGTGTGTACAAGTATTTTTCCACAAGTACGAGAACCAAAAAAAGGCACTTGAGTACGAGAACATGTACAAGTACTTTCCACAAGTTGAAGCTAATTTCAATGTGTCCCTTGTTTTCAAAGGCTTTTTTCTGTCGAACTGTATAAACACATTTTTCTTCCAAACTATGTAAACAAATGCAGAAGCCTCCCAAACAGAAGAAAACTGGTTCTTTTGCTGAATGTAGCTCTTAATTTTTTTTAAAATTCTTGCGCTGGAACATTTCCAAGAGTACTAGTATGAGTACTTTGTCATGGGTGCGGGTACGAGTACCAAATCAGTGTACTTGAGTATGAGAACGAGTACTACGATACTGATTCATAGGCTTGAGAAGGTGACATAACGGTTGAATAACAGACAGTTTCCAACCATTGCTCAGATGTGAAAATGTTTGAATATCATACGAACACAAGTCCTTTTGGCATGACTCTCCCTTTTGCACAATGATAATATGTTCCTGGTGCAGAGTAGAAGTGATTTTCGATTGTCGTTTCGAATCATTTTGATTGCCTTTCATTGGGCTCAGTGAGTTTTTATGGAATTTTTGAGGTCAAATTACAATTCCTTTCATTAGCAGTATAGCACCAAGTACTAGTTTAGATGAAAATGTATGTGTAAGTGGACCGAATGCAGGCTTCATTTTCTCCAATACATGTATGTATGTATGACGGGTATTATTACAGATGTTTTTTTGGTTTTTTTAGATTACTAACATTTTTAAGGAGTTCCTGAATTACAAACTAGTTTAAAACCCCTGGAGCCAAATAGTTCAGGCTCATGTATGGTAGTTTGAAGAAACTCTCTGCACCTCTCCTTTCCTTCCAGACATTCCGAGATAATGCCAAGAAATACCGGTCGCGATGTGAGAAGGAACAGGCTAGCAAGTGGCAGCAGATCAAGATCATGAGGAAAACCCACGAGTCCCATCTAGACGAGAAGCGACAACTCATCCGCAACCTCCAAGACATCATTGAGGAGCAGGAAGGCAGGATATATGACCTGGAGAGTGAACTCAAAGGTCAGAGACAGGTCAAGGGTTGAGGGTTGATGCCCTTTTTTTACTTGTATTGTAATGTAGGGAATCTCTGAAAAGTATGTATGTACATGTATCAAATTCATATTGTCAAAGTCAAAATGTCCAATTTATATGCACATACATGTATGTACATGTACATTGTGTACCATTATATTGGACACAATACTGCTCATTATTAATACCCCTGCTCATATGGCCAATTAGCTCTTTGCGCAGAATTGCCATTTTAAAACACAAGATGATGTGCTGTACAGTACATGTATTTGAGTGATGTAACGTATGTGACATTTGATTTTACAAACTTGACACTTGAAGGTTTGAGTACAATAAATCTACATGTATACAGGGTGAGTCAAAAATAAGGATACCCAAATGGCGCCCCCTATTTTTTCAAAGAAGTTCTGCATGTAGCACTTTCCATATTTACGATGTGAAAGCCCAATTAATAAGCAGTCTTTTAGTAAAAGGAATCAGTCAGATCACTCATGCTTTTTTCCAGTTATGGACTTTTAAACACAAACACAGTTTTAAAATTTTGTCCCCTACTTTTTTTAAAGAAGTTCTGTATGGAGCTCTTTTCAGGTCTAGTGATATTTCAGCACAACGAAAACAATTCACATTTAAGAAAAACGCATCAGAACACTCTCATAACCATGATAACTGGCTCTTATCAAAACCTCTATTTAAACGCCTGCTCCCAGTGTTAAAACAACATGCTTTAGAATATCTGGCTACCCCAGACGCTTATGGGATTATTCTGATGGCTTCATTTCTGATGGTGTGACTTCATTTCACTAAAATTTAAAACTGTATTTGTGTTCAAATTTTGTAACTGGAAAAGCACATGAGTGATTTGAATGATTCTTTTACTAAAAGAAAGCTTAGTAATTGGGCTTTCACACCCTAGATCTGAAAAGTGCTCCATACAAAACTTCTTGAAAAATAAATATAGGGGCTGCCATTCGAGTTTCCTTCTATAATCCCATCTTGTTAATAGTTAATGTGGTACCCGCTGCTATGTACATCTGATTCGAACCAGCCAACCAATCCCGTTAGCTCGGTGGTCGAGTGGTAAGACGTCTGCACTAGAAAACCTAATTTGATTTATATCACCCCGACGCAAAATTCCATCTTATAATAGTTTATGCAGTACCCGCTACTATGTACATCAGATTCGAACCAGCCAACCGATCCCATTAGCTCGGTGGTAAGACATCTGCACTAGAATCCTTTAGGTCATGGGTTTGAGTCCCACCCGAGTGATTTTTTTCCCACCTTCACACGGGCGGTAACACACTGAGTAGACAGTGTTTATACGTCGGTGAAGGGCAAAACCTATTGATTTACATCACCTTGATGCAAAAAAAAAATCCAATCTTATTAATAATTCCTTATTTTTGTTGACTCACTCTGTTGTCTGTAAAAACATGATAAAACAAAACACGTTCTTCATCTTTCTGTCATGAACTGCTACATGTACATGTAGTTGTACATGTACAGCTATGTTTTTATCTACATATTGTCTTTTATTTCTACTTCCAGGTAACAACAGTCCCACCCCCAGTGCACCTAGCCTCTCTGAGCACGTGCAGAAGCTAGCCAGCTCCCTGGACCGACTGCAGACAGAGATGGCTGGTATCCGGGAGAAACAACTGGCTGCCGAGCACCAGCTGGTTGCCATGGAGCAGGACCATGACAACGAGAAGCAAGGCATTCAAGAAGACATGGCCCAGCTCAGATCTGAACTGAACAATGCACAGGGGATGATACAGACACTACGCAATGGAGACGTAAGTATAGAAACCCGTGATCCAATTGATAAAAAAAAGAAGGCAAAATATATATGTATTACCAAAGAAACCTAATCTCTATATTATCTATAGATACCAAGTAAAAACTAACAAGTATAACTTCTGTGATTTCAAGAAATAACCCCCTCAATATTTTTGTGCTCTTTTTCTAGAAAGTTTTCATTACAAGAACGATCATAAAACAGCTGCATTAGCAGTGTTCAAAAGTTTTGGTTGGTAATTTCCCCATGTGTTACAAAACGACATACAAGATATCACAACTGGAAAGAAATGGAAAAGTGCTCTGCCCAAAGGCAAAAGCACTGTGCAGCTGAACTGCCGAACTGAACTAAAAATAGCCGAACTTGGCCTTCCAAACCGAACCCGAACCGAACCGAACCAAAATGTCAGTTCGGAAGAGTTCGGCAAGTATTTGTTGCTAGCGCTAGGAATGCTAATGCTTGCAATGAAAGGACAAAATTAAAGCGCACGGATGATTGAATTTACCATGTTGACAAGTCACCGCATTCATCTACATTATTTGCAAGGCATACAATAAGATATCGGGCCGATACGCTTTGAAAAAATTGTACGTACCTTGCGATTTTCTCAATGAAAAGCGTGCTCTTTGCATGTACCGGTAATTCATCCAGCGTGGTCAGTATCTGGCCCTGCTACGCCGTGTTCCAGCGTGGCGTAGTACGTTTGGACCAAACCGATTGCGGTGAAGGGTGTGCTTTCCTCGGCAAAATTTACCAGCATTTTCAGTTTTTTTCACAGTGTCAAAATTACCAAAAAAATACTTTTTATGGAGTCTGAAACCTTTCCCATGTTCAGAATAAGTTCTTAATTTTCGCAATATATTTTTTTTCGTAAAGAATGTATATGAAAAAGAGGGTAAAACACCCCTTTACAAAATTAATGGATCCATCCACAGAATGAATATTCATGACAGTCGCGAATCAAAAAGTTGTTGGTTTTTTTTACGGTAGCTACTTGTCAGCTTGTTGCTAAAATAATCATGATTTCATAAGTTTGGCACAGTAAAAGGACGTGTCACGGACGGGACGGAACTCATTGGGAAAACCGTCAGCACGTGTGGGAAAATTTTTATTATAGTCGCCGGGCCTGGATAGGGCTGCGATAGATAACACGGTAGCAATTTACGATGTTCATTTCTCAACCTCATTAAGTCAAATTATAACAGACTTTTGTTTACACAACAAAAATAAGACTCATCCTTCAACTTGTGTTGTATAGCATGTGAAAATTGCGGTGCCTATTTCTGTCAGACGTGCGCGGTGCACACGTTTTTGTTTGAACAGGGGAACGGCCTATGTGCTTTTCATTGTAGCCCAATACATTGTACCATGGACATGTACACATACATGTACATTATGTATGCACTTCCGAAGCCGAACCGAAGGAACGGAACCGACATTTGAGGATCAGTTGCAGCACTCTATACAACCATATTCACACATGTTCTTCTTATGTAAGGTTTATACCAGTACTATTCAGAATTTGTCATATTGCCTATGGCTTTTCTGATATCTATAAACCAGTGTGCAATGTGACTTGGCTTGCTTTTCATGGGTGATTCACTTAGCAGCCTGTATTATGCACAGGAAACCTTTCCAAATTGTGAAGTCTTTACTTCATGATTGCATATCAGTGGCTTTAACCATTGATGGGGTTGGTTCATATTCTACTCACAGTGAAAACAAACGTGAACACATATCTGTAATGTCACAGCAAGTATTCGCGCTGGAAATTTGCAAAGTGTTCAATACAATTCAACTCAAATCACGGATGCTGTGATGTTTTGCCATCTGCTGCTTTCTTAATTGCAGGCAATACCATCTGGCACAGACAACGAAAAGGAAATTGAACTTCTGAAGGCTGAACTACACAAATATGAAGATGAACTTGAGAGAGCTAAAGCAATGCAGCAGGAAGCAGCTCAAGAGCAAGCCATGCAAGACCAGGAGGTGATCAGGTCTCTCCAGGAGGAGGTCAAGTGGTACCGAGAGGAACTTGAGAGAGCCAAGATGGCCCATGAGAAGACAACTCAAGAACAGGTTATGCGAGACGAGAGAGAGATAGAAATGCTGAGGGAGGAACTGCGGCGGTATGAGGATGAGCTGAGAATTGCCAAGGAATTGCAGGAAAAGACGGCAAAGGAACGAGCAGAGATATCCCAGAAGGACGTTGCCATCATCAAGGTTTGTAACCCTCTCTCTCAATTAAGAGTCGAGGCAAAAATTGGAAATTTCAGATTTTTTTATAAATGAATCTTGTTAAAACACCAGCTTCCTAGTGATACATGTTTTACTGCACTCGTCTTACCAGTAGAGCATTAGGACATGCATTATTCCCTTGAGGGCGTTGGACATTTGCTAGATGGATTTTCTCACAGTACCTTGCAGCCCACCTGCCATGACATTTCCGTTTTTAGAGCTTCTCTTTCTATCTCCCTTCCAGTTTTCTTCAAGTGTCTTTGGAACAGGTTGATGTGAAGTTTTTGTGCTGCATCTGACGTTATTTTTTGTCCGAAGTAGAAAAACTGGTCACTTTTTTATCCAAAAAGAGGGGAGGAAAAAAAAGAAGGTTTGACAAGATGTCTAGCACTTTTGCCAACGAGACATCGTCTTTCTTAGTGAACAAGGCAGATGTTAGCCATTTACTTTCTTCTGCTGACTCATCTTTCCCTAATGGGCCCGGTGTGGCTACTATTCACTGGCTTATTATTTGCAAGCCTGTCAAACTTGACTCCAATATGCTGTTAATGTATGTGTTCACTCCAGCCCCATTCATGGCCCTGTATTACACTTGGTCACATCCGGTCTGCTGCCTGGTACCGAGATCACATGCCTGCCTGTACCCTGAGTAGATGTTAATGATCAGGACCCCTTGACAAGCACCTCACTGCTGGGTGGAGGAGGGGTGATAGGCTTTTGTCAAATGCCTTGTTCATGGCAGAAATTCACTGTAATGAAACAATGGCAGTCTTGTGGGGTATATCCCTATATATCCCGCCCCCTCCCCCACCCTCCCCCAAACCTTACCCCATCCCCCCCCCCCCCCCCGCCTACATTGTTCAAACAAAATGATGGTGGTCTCTTAATGTTCATCAACCAGCAGGGCAGGGCCTTTTACCTTCACTAGTCTTTTTCTGTTGTTAGGGTAATTAGGACCTAGTTGTGGGGACTTTTTGCAGCCCCCACAGCGTCTTTGGTCCCCATATTACCATGAGAGAACTCGTGTGTAGTCCCCACAAATGAGGAACAAGAATGGTTATACATGTAGACAAACCACCCTCACACCCCCACACCCCAAACCTTACCCCATCTCCCCCCCCCCAAAAAAAAATATTGTTCAAACAAAATGATGGTGGTCTCTTAATGTACATCAACTGGCAGGGCAGGGCCCATTCCCTCTGCCTCTGGCTCCTAACATGGTACTTCCCAAAGGAGTTCAACCTTTAGCCTCTGCTACCACTCCTGTTGTCCAAAGTCTCAGGCATGGCAAACTCCTTATTGTAGACCAGCTGTTTGCCTACATTTCCCCAATCTCTCAACTCTGCTGAGTGTCCAGGAAAATCAATTCAGAACTGTTGCTTGGTGATCATAGCCATTTACGGCTGGACAGTTCTTCAGTTTGTGCATTGCCCATGCACATACCTCAAGGCGGGGTTTTATACCCAACTCACCCATCGTCTGTCATGGCTCCTTGGGCAGGTTTCATACTATTTAACTACATGTAACTTGGGCCCCTGAGCCCCTCAGTTACATGTAGGCTGCTGTCCTGGACATCTCATTGGTGACGGCTTTTCCTCCTGATGGCAGCCATTGCTTGCCGCAGAGCAAACTCCATACCTTGACCCTTACTCTGTTACATTCCTCTTGAGTCTGGCTGTAGGTGTCTTCACCCGATCATAGCTCCTCTCTTGTGGAGGACAAGTAAGTGATGATTTATCAGTCTGACATCTTGATACCCAACTTCAAATCTGTCTCATCCATTTTCGACAATACATTGTAGACTGTGGATGCCTTCTGTGCCCTGAAATGGTACTTACATCGGATGGCAACCACCTGGGGCGACTGTCAGACTATGTGCTTACAGCATCTCACAACACTATTGCCTGCAGGGCTGTGTCTGCCATGCGCTCGGATTCTAGAGATTGGCCTGAGTCCCCTGACAAAGTGCTCGCCTGTAAAGTCCACAGTATAGCTTCCTGGCGGGCATTTTGCAATGGTGTACATGTACCACTTATGGACATCATGCAAGCTACATGCTGAAGTCCACTAGCACATTCACAACCTGCTACCTCGGGACATGCTGCACACCAAAGACAAAACAGACCATGCAGCCCCCGACTTACCACTGTTGATTCATAGGGCGCATGCTCCCTTGCAGGTTGCTACCAGCTTGTACACCTTCATGTTGTATGCTTGAACCCTCCTTCCTGTAACTGTGCTACTCTGCATACATGTATGTAGTAATTCTCTAGGGGTAAGACAAGTGCAGTAGAATCCCCCCTCCCCGACAGAAGTGTGGTTTGATTCTACTAGTGAGTACTTACCTGGGTTGAGTGCCTCCCTCCCCTCCCCTCCCCTCCCCTCTCCCCCCTCCCTCCCCCCCCCCCACTCTCTTTACTCACGCGCTTGCACTCTGAGAAAAGAGAAAGTGTCATGGTGCTGGCCTCAAGGTACCGTGAAAAAGTAACTCTTATCAGTTGGCTAGCACCCTTAATGGAACAATGTATATGTAGTCATGCTCTACAGGTAAGTACTCGCTAATAGAATCGATCCACATTTCTGTGGGGTGGGGAATCACTTGTTTCACACAGCTTCTTAATGTTCAAGCTTCTGAAATGCTCAAAATTGTTTTCTTTGGAAAATTAATTATGAAAAATGTTGCCATGAATTGTCATTGCAGAAATTTGAGCTTGAGAATAGCCGTCTTAAAGACAGGATCTTGGAGCTTGAGGCAGACGTGGCCACTAAATCCAAAATCATGACTGAGACTGAGGCCAGTCACAAAAAGCAACAACACCGCCTGGAGCGAGCAATAAAGGAACAGGCTTCTCGCCTGAAGGCGGTGGAGATGGAGTTCTCTGACCTTAAAGCTAATCCACAGGTATTTCAATTCCATCCAATTTCCACTACTCAACCATTAAGTGTATAGAATGAAGGGAAATGCAACTAGAATTTACAGAGCGAATGTATTCCCATTTCTCTTAAAACCACCCCAGCACTGTATGGTTTTTGGGCAAATGAAGCTTATTATGGTGGGCATGGTGGGGTCTGCAGATTCCACATTTAGTTCTCAGGAAAGAAATATATATATACTAAATTAGTAATGGGCAGTAACGAAAGGTTTCACCCTTACTCCCTTCTTATATTTAATAAGAACCATTTGTAATCCACCTATAATCCAACACAGTACTAATAGTCCCTTGGATAGGGTCATTTAATCGCAAAATTTTATGATTAATCTTAATATTATTTTCTGTTGTAGGGTACCTTGGGACATCTGAAAATGGTGTTCTTAAGTTGCACAGCCATTATTTTTGCCTTCCAGCTCCAAAAAAACTGATAACTTGGGAGCTTATTTTTTGAGAAACTGCTAAATCATATTTTGGGCCTCTGCTCTCTCAAAAATGGTCCCGTCGTGACCTGTTTGCACTTTTTACCATCCTGATAGGATGGGTAAACAAGAAAAAATATGGTTGATCCCAAGTGTATCTGTATTCGTGTTCCCAGGCCAGTGTAAAGTAAAAGAAGCTCTACAGTTTGAATCCAGAAAAGTTCAATGGTTTTGGATGTGTATGGTTAAAACCAATGTTGGCCTTTCAACAACTTATTAGTGGAATTAATCTTTCTATCCCAAGGTGGTTGAAGTTGTCAAGACAGTAACCGTGGAATCAGAGGAGGCCAAAGATGCCGTGGTTGCTGCCAAAAAAACTAACATCAGACTAAGACAGCGAGTCACAACTCTCAAGGAGTCTTGTGAGGCCACAGAGAAACAGCTGAAGCACTCCAAGACACATGTGCTGGCACTCCAGGAGAGGGTAAGATTTAGAGTGCAACTTGCTTAATGACTGGATGTTTTCATTCCTTGGATTTTCAAATGAACTTTCTTATTCAATTTTCAAATAATTTTGTATTTGTTTCTTTTGTTTTTAGGGATTTTGAATTTAATGACTTGATGAGGACTTTTGCATTAAATGTTACTTGCGCATTTGAAAGGGAAAAATGTGCTCTTAAATGCTTGTATTGCCTCCATGCAAGAACTGTTAATGACACTATCTTGCCTGCTGGTGTGAAAAGAGTTCTATATTAAAGGGAGCACTGGAAAACTAGTGGGCCCTGGTGATGGAAAGTTTTGGTTAACTGAAATGCCTTGAAGTACCATTGAGCACCGAATGCATGATCTGTGGGTAATTCTACAAGTTGTGGGTTCAAGTCCAGCCTGAGGCTCAGCAGTTGTGGTGTTTTGTTCCTTGGATAAGAGACTTTGTCACTATTTGCTTCTCCCCATCCAGGGGTAAATTGGGTATCTGTGAGGGCAAAGACAGGTACTGTGATTGATTTTAGCATCAATGTTTTTGCTTCCCAGGCTTAGATGGTCTTTGGAATATTTTATTGGCCTAATGAGCAGGGGTAATAATGACATTGTGATTGGAGCACCAAAACTGGTGGATGTAATTTTACAAAATTTAATGTGAAGTCCCATCCTTATTTGATTGTCGCAATTTGGCCACAGTTGCAGGAGCAGGAATCCCAGATGGCCATCTTAGACAAGGAGCTTAAGGCCGTCATGGAGCGCTCAGCGGCTGAAGTCACAGATGCTCGTAAGCAAGGAGAGGAGATGGCAAGAACCCTCACCCAACGCTTTACCGCTGTCCAAGCCAAGTTTGCCAATATCCGTCCTGGTCTCCTGACTGTAGCTCAAGAATACCAACAGCTGCGGTCACTCTGCGCCCAGTTTCCCTCCATGCTCAAGGCTGCTATTACTCAGGCCAAAGAAGAAGTGAGTTGACAATGCCATCAATTATAAATGGTTCCAATTCTGAGACACACTTAAAGTAAAGCACCTGTGTGCTGTTCCTGGTTGAAACCTCACTTTAGTCAATTTACTTTGGTCAACAGAACTTTATGAAAATTGAACTAAGACGGTTTTCCCTCTGGAAAAAAAACAGTCCTTTTAAATTGATATGCTTGGGCAGGATCTGGTAGTTCTACATTTTTAAGTTGAAATTCTGTTGTTTTGGCTCTGTCACATTGTTATGAAATTTTTTCAAACCTACACATGCATGTACTTGTGCATTCCATTACATCCCTATTAAATTTTCAAATTAATAAACACCACGATAGAATGTCAGATGAATATCCACTAATATATGTAGGCCTATCAGTTCTGTATAAATGTATGTTTTTGTCACCAATTCAAAAGGCAAAATCATTACCCTCACTTTAACCCTAACCCTGCAGATATTTGTCTAGAAAAGTGTCCAACTCAACAACTCCCAACACTTGTCAACGTGAGATGCCTGCCCAGTGAAACAAGATCCAATAGGTCAATTGTCCGAAGGCAAAACACACTCAAAAGTCCAAGGCTGCTAGCCTGCACAGGATCACACAATGGCATTGTTCAATGGGACTAGTTCCTATTTTCTCAGCATTGGGCTTTTGTATCTTGTTGTATTTGGTAAGGTTAAGGTTAATAGTTCAACTGTCTTAATGGCCTAAATGTTTGCCATTTATTCCTTCATCATCCAGATTGGTAAAGCTCTAGCTGACATCACAGAGCACAACAGAGAGCTAGTGGACAAGTACCACAAGGAGATGGCCCTGCGAAAGAAGTATCACAACGAGATCATAGATCTCAAAGGGTCTATCCGTGTTTTCTGCAGGGTCAGACCCATTATAAGGGAGGACGGTGCAGGAGCCCTTTCCAAAAATGCTGTCAGCTTAGATGTTGATGATGATGCCTTTATCTACCTGCAAAATAAGGGCCGGTCAACGACATTTGAGGTTGACAAGGTCTTTGCAGCAGAGTCAACGCAGGAGCAGGCAAGGATCCTACCAACTATTCTTGAACTAGAATGTTACGCTATCATTTAGGAATACATGTATTACTCACAAGTCTGTGCATATAATTTAGACCTGCAATCTTCAAGATCTATCTCGGCTTTTTTCTATTTAACTACATGTAATTTTGCACAGTATTAGAACAAAATTTGTGACAGTTTCATTTGATTAACATTGACAAGGTACAGGTACAATGCACATGTACCTGCAATAAATTATTTGCTTTGTGAGATTTAAGCACCAGTATGCACTAAAATCTAAACTTTTTGGAAGATCTGCGTTTGTATTTGTCACCTTTCCCCCTTCAACAGAACAAATAAATGCTCTGCCTGTTCATGTCCCTCACAATTGGTTGCAGTCGATTACTGTGTCTTTGTTCATTCAGATCTTTCAGCTATTGAGGTTCTTGTCCTTATTTGTTCTTCCCACAGGTATTCCATGAAGTTCAGCCCCTTGTGGTCTCCAGTATTGATGGCTACAATGTCTGCATCTTTGCCTATGGACAAACAGGGTCGGGTAAAACTTACACCATGGAGGTAAATACAGTGCAATCTTAATTCCTTCTATGGACAAACAGGGTCGGGTAAAACTTACACCATGGAGGTAAATACAGTGCAATCTTAATTCCTTCTTTAGTTATAAAATGTGCAGAGTGCATTGTTACAGTAGATTCCCGTTATAGCGCTCTCAAAGGGACCGAGCTGAACCGAGCGTTATAACCGCACAGCGCTGTAACCGACGTACATGTACATGTACAAATACATGTGCACATGTACATGTACTATATAAGATACATGTATGTACATGTACACACATACACGTACACGCATGTACATGTATGATGAATGTACGGGTCGGACTATACATCATGTAACATGTTTTAAAAGCCTGTGATTCTTCTGTTGGACACCTCCATCAAAATCATATTGTTCGTTTCAAAATGGGGAGAATGAATTCTGTTGCCATATACACAAAATAATGAAACATTTCTGTTTATAAAGTCGAATAAAACAGTTGAGAAAATCATGGAATCTACGGAGTTATTTTTAAATTTGAAAGTATGAAAGTTTACAAAACATGTATAACCTATAACTGAACAGAAGGATTTTAGTTGAACATTGGAACAATTTTGAGGGCCGAATGTGTCGCTTAACCAACGCAAAAAAAATCTACGAAAAAAAATCTACGAAGTCTTGAACGACCCTGGAGCAGACCGACTACGGACTACGGTTGATTTTTTCCTGAGCTGCTTTATACTCGGGCAGCTAGCATTTCATACCGGTATTTTCATCTTCCAACTTCACCAAAAACATCTAAAATTAACTGTTACAACATTAACATGGAAAACTTTAAACATTTAAAATGATTTTACAAACGAATCTGGAAAACGTTATCCCTACTTCTCGCTTGCAGCGACGAATCAGAAAAACGTACAACCTAAGCTTCATGCACACACAACACAATCCCACTGTATGCAAAACGCACACACGTGCTCGTGGCTCGACTGCGCTGGGCGGAAGTTGCGCTATGAGCATGTGGCCTCCATTCCAGGCGCTCATTCATGCAGCAGGAATACAGTGTGGCTGAGAAGTGTAAAGTCGGCCTTACAATATGAGTGTACAAATGTACAACACAGTGTGCAGAAGGCTAGTCACTGACCACGTATAGTTATTGCATTGTAAAAGGGTTTTCGTTTTTTTGCTGAAGTCAAACTGCGACACGTATACATTGAACCAGACGGACATGTTACGTTTTTTTCACATCCCGCCCAAAACATGAGATTAATAATCATAAACAATTTGTTGAAAAAAAATCATGGGTTTCGGACAAACTGTTCTAAACTTTCTTGGATCTAAAACTTAATTGGAGACATAAAAAACCATGGGTGGACACAATCATGGAAAGAACTTTCAAGATTAGAGTTTGAAAATAATGCACAAACAACTGAACACTGAGTTGTAGATTGGTCACTGTTTCGGAGGGTGACACAAAAAGTCCGTCACCGTCTGTACCCGGACCCGTTGGATATGCCCTGAACACTACATGCATATCGGCACGTACATGTACAGTATGTACATGTACCGTACGCACACCCACTGTGTGTGTGATGATGGACTGCATTGTACATGTACATGTACATCTAGTGTGTGCGACCACGTGGCGTTAGTGGGCAGAACGCGCCGCTCCTTGCGGTTTTCATCAAATCTGCGAAGAATCTGACACTCCAAGGTGAATAGCGTTATAACTGGAATCATTTTACATGTTTTATATTGTTCCTGGGTCTTAAAATAGTGAGCGCTATATCCCGAAAAGCATTGTAAACGGGAGCGCTGTAACCGCAGGAATATGTACACAATGAATGGGAACGCAGTCGGGGAAATGAAAAATGAGCGTTATATCGGCAGGAGCGTTATATCAGGGCGCGCTGTAACAGGAATCTACTGTACAACTGAGAATGTACATGTAGTACAACAAGTAGATAAAGTATCACCAACCGATTATGTAATAACAATTGACTGATACTAACCAATAATGTAACACAAAATTAACTGAATAAATCTAAAAATTTATGTGGCCTGACGTTGCGAACTTAGCAAGTTCTTCTTCAGAGGCTAAAACAGAAATGACAGAGGTACATACATTAACATGGGGGTGCACACAAACATGCAGGGCTTAAAGAAGAAACACAAAAGGAGGATTAGGTGGGAAAGGTGTGAAAAGATGCAGGGGAGGGTGGATGAGAGAACAAAGAAACAAAGGGAGATGGCAAACCACAAGGGGTCTGGTATAAACAGGGGAGGGACCAGAAAGGGGAAGGATCAAAGGTCACAAGGAGTGGGAGCGGACAAAAGAGTGTGAGAGTGAAGGGGGATGATGCGGGGGGGGGGGGAAACAGTATGGAGGTGGAAAGGGATGAAAGATGGCGGAAGATGGGTAAACACAAACAAGGAAGACCAGGTGGATTATCTGTAACAGAAGACAATGGAGGAAGAAAAGGATTAATCATTTCCAAGTTGGATGTTGAGACCATGTGGTTGAATAGTTCGAAGACGATTCATCCACACTTTCTCTCTGCTGAGGCGAACTGAGTCCTTGCGATGGCCAAGAGATTCAATGCCCTGCAAAATCATATCAGAAATGGAGTGGTTAGGCAGGTTGAAGTGATGACCAACAGGGGTGTCTAGTTTCTTGGTGTTGACCATTGACCGGTGGGCATAGAAACGCTTCTTGAGCGTATTCTTAAACTCACCTACATACTGCACTCCACAGACCCTGCAAGAAATAAGATATATGACATTAGAGGTGTTACAAGTGATGTTACCAATGGTTCTGTGGGTAGTGACAGAAGAGTGGCCAGAAAAGGAGTCAGACTCCTGGATATGAATCTGGCAGACAACACATCTGGAACTGCACTTGAAAGTACCATGCTGGGTGGGAGGGGATGCATCTAAGGATGGGACTTCAGCTCGAACAATCAAGTTCCGTAGATTTCGAGGACGCCTGTAAGCCAATGTGGGGCCGTTGGGGATGGCGCGGGCAAGGCGATCTGAAGTATGGAGGATATGATGATTGTCATTGGTGATTTTGCGAAGGGGAGGGAGATTGGGGTGAAACGTGGTAACCAAGGGAATAATGGGTTTGGCCGTGGCATCAGAGGCCTTTCCCGTGAGAGCTAGATTTCTGGGGATAGCTTTAGCTCTGGCAATGGCACGATGAACTTGGCGAGAGCTGTGGCCCCTGGCCACCAAGTTGTTCCTCAGTATCTGTGTATGGCGGGAGAAATCGGAATCATTAGAACAAATTCTTCTGAGTCTGAGTGCCTGGCTAAACGCTATGCCAGTTTTGCAGTGCCTGGGGTGACAGCTGGAGGAGTGGAGGTACTGGTGGGTGTCTGTGGGTTTGGAATACAGGTCAGTGGTTAGTGAGTTGCCTTGCTTGCGGATGGTGACATCCAGAAAGTGGGTTTGGTGAGCCGAGAACTCCGATGTGAATTTGATGGTTCTGTGGAAGGAATTGATGTGGTTAGTGAAGGTCAAGAGACTGTCTTCATCACTGGTCCAGATGAAAAAAACATCATCAATATATCTCCACCAGATCCAAGGGCGACATGGGGCCGAGGCAAGAATGCGTTCTTCGAGGTCACCCATGAAGAGGCAAGCCATGGAGGGAGCCATGCGAGTGCCCATAGCAGTGCCGTGTACCTGTAGATAGTGTTCACCAAGGAAGGAAAAATTGTTCTTCGTTAGGATAAGTCTCATGAGGGTGCCAACATCACTGATGGGAGGAGTCATGTGTCCTGCCTTGGCCAGAGCCAAGGAGCAAGCACGAACACCCTCCTCATGTGGGATGTTGGTGTACAGAGATGAGACGTCGAAAGTCCCAATGATGGCTGTGCTGGGAATCTGGTCCTTGATACCTTCAAGCTTGCGTAGGAAGTCTGGGGTGTCGTGAATGTATGACGAAATCTGTGGGACAAGGGGTTTGAGAAAACTGTCAATGAACAGGGAAATGCGTTCCGTGGGTGAGCCATTACCGGAGATGATGGGTCTACCGGGGTTGCCAGCCTTGTGAATCTTGGGTAGAAGGTAAAATCTGGCAGTCCTACAATCACAGGGAGAAAGAAATTTGTGAGCTTTCTTGGACAACTGGTCACATGATCGCATATCGTCAAGTACCTGTTGTATATCTCGACAGAAAGTGCCTGTGGGGTCAGAGTCAAGGCGGGTATAGTTAGTGCGATTATCCAACTGGCGGTGGGCCTCATCAATGTACTGCTGACGATCCATGATGACCACAGCTGAACCTTTATCTGCAGGCTTGATGATGATGTCGGTGCGAGAGCGCAAGGAGTTGAGAGCCAGGCGCTCCTCTCTGGGGAGATTATCATGAGTCCTGTGGGGGAAATTGTCCGGGTTAGTGACTTGGGAATTGATAACTTGAACGTATGTCTCTATGGCTGGCACACGATTCTTGGGGGGTACCCATGAACTCTTGACTCGAAAAGGCTCTGGCTCACACGGTTCACTGTCCAGGAAAAACTCACGCAGACGGATTCTACGGTAGTATTCCGTGAGATCTTGGCTGAGCTGAACCTGGTTCACAGAACGGGGAGCAGGACAAAAATTGAGACCCTTGGAGAGAAGTTTGTGCTCTGCGTCAGATATTGATGAGGAAGAAAGATTAACTACAGTGTTGACAGGGGGTTCTGGCGGTGGTGTGGTAGATGGGGACCTAGGACGTCTGAAACGTCTGTGTCTGCGTTGCTGTTGCTTGGCAAGCAAGCCACCAATCTTCTTGTTTCTCCTGTTGAGTAGGACAGAGTCAAGGTTAGACAAACCCCTTTCAATCTCATCATGGAAATTCCTGTACGTGGAATCAGAACAACTGGATTTGAGTTGGGAGTCAAGGTGGGAAATATTCTGATGGAGGTCCTCACGTGTAAATTGACACTGCTGAGAGAGAATATTGATGAGTTTAATAGAGGCACCATGTAGAACTTGATTCCATCTCCTTTGAAGGTGTGGTGGGAGGTTTCCTAAGCAGGGAGTGTGAGACAGTTGCAAACCTTTGGGGATAAATCGAGAGAGGGAGTAAAAACTGTAGTTATCCTGATGGTAGGAAAAGCGTAAGGCCTTTTCCTTTGCCTTTCTGAGCTGTTGGAAAGTGCAAATGGTGTCACTCATATCTGTAAAAATTAACTGATAGTGTAGTAAATGTTACTACACTATAAGTCAAGTTTTGTTACATTTTCAGTTAATGTAACAACAATTGACTGATAGTGTAGTACATTTTGCTACACTATGGGTCAATTTTGTGTTACATTATCGGTTTATTATCGGTCACTTTTGTGACATTATCGGTTGGTGATGCGTTATCCGTTTGTTACTACATTGCCAGTTGTAACAGTGCATATTTTATTCACAAAATGAACGTTTTCTGCAGATGGACACTGTTCATTTTGTGTGACTTAAAATAAACAGAAATTCACTCTTTATTTTTCATGGTGTTGACGTGCGTGCTGGGTTACCCCTGAATGATTCTGAGATTTGCTACCTGATTCCTGATTTTGTAATGGGGAATCAAGTTGTTGATGCTGTTAAAAAATGATCAATCTCATCAAAGACATATGACCCTAACCCACTATGGTAATGTAGCTAATCCGTGCTGAGCACACCAACATGCAACACTTGTCAAAATGACAAGCCTGCTCAGTGTAGCACGATCCAACTTGTCAACAATCTCAAGGCCAAACTGCCGCAGAGTCGGTGGTCACCAACTGCAGCAAGATACAACTGTGGTATTCTTCAGAGGAACTAGCTTCCATTGTCTCAGAATTGGCCGTTTATGCACAGGTGTTGATGGCTCAATGCAGCAAGGTCTCATAGACTTTTGCACTGTGTTGCGTGTGCCAGGGTTATAGGGATAAGAGTAAGACAGTGGAAATTTATGCACAACTATTGGAAAGGACCTGGCCCACAAGAAAATACAAGTTGATATATTTGGCTCATCGTAAACCCTTGGTGCACAGATTATTTAGATTAAATACACATACATGTATTATAGCATTTCTTGGGCGGTTGCCAAGGACCCGCCTTTGCACCAGGGTTGATAAGAGCTAACTAATTTTAAAGGTACATGCTATTTCATGAAGTGGTTGATTCACTTATAACAAATGACAAACAAGGATAATTAGCTATGTCATACATTGCATAATGCATACGCATCTTTATTTGTTGGAATTGTACATACATGTAGTGTTGTGACACTGAATTATTTTGGAGCGTCCCTAAACACACATCCTGGTTTGTTTTGGTAACCTCCAGGGCCCTTCAAGCAACCCAGGAATCAACCAGCGAGCGCTACAGCACCTCTTCCAAGAGACAGAGCAGAGGACAGAGGAATGGGACTATACCATTACCGTCTCTGTAATGGAAATTTATAATGAGCAACTCAGGTGAGAGAACTTGGAGTCGAGGCTGCATTTGGCCATGCATTGGCAGTATCCGGTTTTTACTCTGTACGCATTATTATCTACATTTCTAGTTCATGTATCACCATGACGGATGTAGTTTGCTTTTTGTCCTACATGCACGCAAAACACTAATTAATTATATGTGATCTTATCACCAACTTTAGCAGTGTACTGGTACTTAATACTCCACCTTCTCAGTTCTATTTGAATTTAGTGCACATATGCAGTTTCTATGCAATGCAAGTAAGATGGTAACATTATCCTTATAAGTGGTGTGTCACATGTAAGTTGAACATGACAAAGTGGGAGGATCAGATGGCTTTGAAGGGAGGTGGAGGTACCTTTATTTTCAGTGTCGTTACTGGCCAGTGTTTTGTAAATAGGCTCCTAAGATGCCAAAACAGCATAGGAAAACCCTAATTTTGTCACAGAAACGTCATGTCATTTCATTTCCATATAATAACGTGGAAACCCAGCGAACTCCACCCAAAAATTCTAAGTTTGTGACATTATTAATTCCCAGTGAATCGGTCAATCGGTCAGTGAGTGATTTAGAGGGCAATCGGCTAGCCCTTTGGGTCTAGCCAAAACAATTATCAAGATATGCAAAATTTAATATATTATTTTTGTCCATGCAGGGATCTTCTGGGCGATGATCCACAGTTCAAACTGGAGATTAAGATGAACCCAGACGGTAGCGGTCTGTATGTCCCTGGTCTGTGTGAGGTGGAAGTGGACTGTGTAGAAGATGTCAATGAGGTAATACTAACTATAAGTGGTGCCAATGTCGGGCAGAATTTGTAAACAAGTCATAATACCTTTGAATTAAAGATTATTGAGATGCTAAGCAGCTATATATATAAATACATCTATTTTAAGAGTTACAATCAAGTCAGATCACATGTTATGTCGGATATACAGTGACAAAGTAATGTCTTTGTCCTGCTTCCTTTTAATAGCTGCTCATGGACTTGTGATCATACAATCATTTTGTAAAGACTTGATTTCAACACTGTCCATAAATAACCCCACTGCTGCCAATTTTCATCTTGGATAAACCTGCTATTAGCACATACATGTAGCTGTTGAAAAAAAACATGATTTCAGTAATGCCAGCTTTACAAGGAGAACAACAGGCTTTATGTTACAACATCTTTGTCTTTGTTAGGTTTTCCGCAGAGGTAAACGCAACCGTGCTACTGCCACAACGGACATGAACGAGCACAGTTCTCGCTCTCATGCGCTTCTTTGTGTCAAAATTGTGGGCTCGAACAAGACCTCAGGGAAGAGAGTCATAGGTAAGTCAAACAGAAATGGTCGAAATCAACACCTAATTTTACAGGGAATCTTAGACACAGATAAAATGACAGCGTCAGGTAATTATTTTGTAGTTGCTTTGTACAAGACAAATAGTTTCAGTTAGACTTTAAGAAGATGAACCTCTCACTCCATTATAAAATGTTGCTTCTGTGAAGATGGAAATCAAAAATCATTCTATCCTTTAGTGCTGCAGCCGAAATAACTAAAATTCGCCAAACCAAATGAACAGAACCAAACTGAACTGTTCGGTTTGGATAATTATTCGGAAACACGATTTTTAACGCCGCATATTTTTAATAATGCAATCAAAATAATAAGAACTTGCACCTTAAAACTCTCAAATTTTACTTCTAATTATTAAATAAGAATATTTTAGGCTGACAGTACCAACTTAAAATGAAAGGAAATTCACGTAGGCCGTCATGTCATGTCATGTCATGTAGTCAGTAAGTGCACATACAAACTACAACAGCAACAAAATCAAGGAAAGAAGAAATACAAAAGGGGTTATTTTCTGAATTCTGTTTGTGATGTCAAAATGTTGTTGCTCAAAAAGATGTGTTTTTGGTATGACCAAATGCATGGGCGTTCCCCCCCCCCCCACTCTTTTAAAGTGGGGGATATCATATCGTTTGCCCCCCCCCCCCAACTTTTTCTGTCCCCGAATACAAATTGTAGCCAACATAAGCTCAGAGAGCCGATTCAATGACTCCAAACTCGAAAATAATGTTTAAAAGATGATCTTTTGCTCACAAAACAGAGTTTTCAATTTTTGAGAAATCAATGAAAGTTGACGTCAGTCATGCATTGTGAATTAGTTAATTATTAAATTTGTCAATTGAACATCTTTTTTACTTAATTATACTGAACAACAAACTATGTGTTTAGTGAGTTAGTAATTTCCACAATTATTTCAACGGAAGTCTGTTACTAATTGTTTGCATAAGGAACAGGAGGCAATTATTCTTCTTTTTAGGTGCATGTAAAAAACGAAGGACAGATGATAATTAACGCGTCCCACCTGGCTCTCAGGAAATGTAAACCAAGCGTGATGTCATAAGGTCGTAGGTCTATTGCAGGACAATATTATACATGTACCAATGTACACAGGAAAGTGACTGCAAAGCTGACAAGAGTAATGTTACAATTGTGGTACAGTCTATTGACAATCCTTCTATATGATATGTTTGTTCTTTCAGGCAAGCTGAACCTGGTAGACCTTGCAGGATCTGAGCGAGTCAATAAATCAGGGTCCAGTGGAGATACTACCAGGCTGAAGGAAGCACAGAGTATCAATAAATCACTGTCCTCTCTGGGAGATGTCATCTTTGCACTACGCACCAAGCAGGGTCATGTCCCATACAGGAACTCCAAGCTGACATATCTGCTACAAGAATCACTGGGTAAGTACATTATGAGTGAAAGACAGAAACATGGAGGGCATGAAACAAAAAACTCTATTGGCATAAAAACCTTTCTCCCTGCCTTAAAGACAAAAAATCACAATTACACTTGCATTTTGCATACAAAACAAGATGCCAAAATAACTACCTAAAATCCGTAATTTAGCCCCCCCCCCCAAAAAAAAACCCATGGGCTTATTTGGACAAAAAGATACACTTGACCATATTCCATCTCACTGCCCGCCACATTTGGGGTTGTGATGCTTGTGGTTCTGCAGATTTCATAGATTGTTCACATTTCAGCCATGTCCACTTTGCATGGAATTGGCCGTATGCAGGAGCTTTCTACCACGTGGTTCTCTCTGAAGTACCGATATTTAAAGGTCCAGAGCATTATTTAAATTTCATATTCCTGGAACAGTGTCCAAATCCAAAGTGGGATGTTGAAGACTAAACTGTTCAAGTTTCAAAGATAACGATTCCTACATTTGTAAAGAAAATAGTGAAAACTCAGACATTTATATTTATATCATAAAATAGTACAGTGGAACACCACTATAACGAACATCGCGGGATCCACAGAAATTGTTCATAAAAGCAATCGTTCGGTATAGCGATTTTAAGCTGCTGGTGTTCCGGTACTCACTTTTCAATAAATAGCGCCCTTCATAACTTCACCCTGCACGCCCTGGTTGTAACTGAAAGATGACTTTGAACACGTACCAACTATTGAATTATGTAATTACCGCACAGTTTTTGAGCTTACTACCTACGGCAATGGGAGGCTTTCCCCTTCTATTCCTTTGGGAAATAATAGCCACTTGCCACTTCTGTTGACATTTTTCAACAACAGTATTCTGTACGTTTGGTACACAAAAATCAGGAGCCAAGGACGATGTTCGGTGTAGCCAAATGTTTGGTATAGCGGTGTTTGATATAGCAATGCTCCACTGTATATGAAGCCTGTTGAATGTTGTTGATGACAAGCTCAATCCAAAACTTAAATATAAGTCACTGCACTTGCAGAGCGTGACAGAAGACACAAATACACTTGAACAAATATGACAAGCATGGATCAACTGTCATGTTCTCTAGAGGAGCTTCCCTAAGAAAACAGGTACATGTATATCAAGGGTTTTGACCCTAGTATTTGTTTATATTGCTGGTCAAGATGATCAATATGTTGTGCATCTCATCAGGTGGGGACAGTAAGACCCTGATGGTGGTACAGATTTCACCTGTTGCAAAGAATGTGAGTGAGTCGCAGTGTAGCCTGTCGTTTGCTCAGAGGGTGAGGGCCGTGGAGCTTGGGGCAGCATCAAAGCGCACTGAGACTGCTGAGGTAGCTGTCTTGAAGGATCGCTTGGCACAATATGAGGTAACAACCAATGTTTGGCTTGATCTTAGTATGGAACAATCAGTGATCCCAAATTACCTTTCCATTTTCAGCATCGCTAGCATAGGGACTTTAGGGGCTTGATTACTGGCATCGTTGTACATGTATACATACTGATTTATAGCTTTTGAATTGCGCCTCTTGAGAAAAGGCATTTCACATTCACAAAGAGGACTGGATAACTCAGTTTGTAGAACACCATAATGGTCTTTCAGGGAGTGCAAATATAAATCCTTTTCCCTTCAACATTTGCTTCACCATTCAGATGCATTAAGTCGGTGTTTGTATTTTAACAAAAAGATGTTCAAAAAATGCATGTAGTTAACTTTGGAAAGTATTTTGTAGTCATACATATAAAACTTTCAATGAAATATAGTACATGAGTTGTAATTTACGGGGAGTTGTGCAGTTGTTTCATACATTTATAAGTGAAGCAAGGGAAATCTGTTGGCTGCGTGTACTTTTGAACTGTGTGCATTTTTATTCATTGCCATCACTGACTGATAATGTCACTTTGTTCGTTACAAATGACATATGAATCTTAGTTTTCAGATAAAATATTAATAATAAAATTCCTTCCCGCTCCTTCAGAAAGAAACAATATTCTTACAGGTTTCGTTCACATTCTTGCTTCCTTTTCCTTATGTAGGACGGTCCATCCTCTGGTTATCACTCCTCACCAACAAGGAGCAACAGGAGCACTCCAACAAAAACCCCTCGAGGCACCCAGAGAAAATAACTCCCTGTCACCACATAGCTCACAACCGTCTTAACTGCAACTAGGAGTAACAAAGGTGCACCACCAAGAACCACTCTAAGAAGAAGATATCTCCCTAACCTCAGAATCTCTGTTCAGTCATCCAGTCACCAACTATGAACAGGGGTACCCCGACCAAGAAACCCTCATAGTACCTGAAGTTGATGGCTCCCTGATCACAGAACCCCTATACAACAACCATCCAGTTACTATCTTTGAGCAACAGAAGCACCCTAAAAAAGACCCCTTACAGTATCCCTTAAACCTCTAGTTGCCAACTAGGAGCATCAGTGATACCCCAACAAGAAACTCATGAGTCACTCCAAGATTGTAGCTCCTGACCCCAGAATCCCCCTTCGACCCTCTAGTCATGCCATATTGGAGCATGGGGGTTACCCCAAAAGGCACCTCAAGATAAATAACTTTTGACCCCCGAATCCCCTTCACTTTCCATTCCCCAATCAGGAGTAACTGCACTGATCAGGGGTACCCCATCTCAAAGCCCTTGAAGCTAATTCGTTGGCACATGATGCACAGATTTGTGTTGTAGTACAACGCCGCCTTTTGTAGAGTAAACATACATCTCACATAAGCATGATGCAGTACATGTTGTGTACGTTGAAATGAAAAGATCAAGTTTGGTTGTGGACAGAATCTCCCTCCACGCCCACACTCCCAGTCTCTGGTCAGGGAACACACCTAATGAGCCATCTCAGTAGCTCATAAAGGAAGCTAAAACAGTAGGCAATATCTATGGCCTATAAAACCCTCTATGAATATCATTTTAACTGCAATCCAGTTTGGTCCATTGATTCTGATATTGTCAGAAACAGATTGTTATCCAACTTAGTACAACTTAGTACACTATTGTCAAACTTCCAAAACCAAAGGTTCATGTTCAGTATTTTAAACTTACACGCCAAACCAGAAACAATGGTCGTATCCAAGTATCTTATGGAGTGCACCTCTGCCACTGGCAGTTCTCAAAACCAATTGGAACAATTGACCATAAAATCCCCCTTCCTTGTAATGTACATTTGAACATGTGTTTATTTCAGAAAGTATGTTAAGTATGTCTTGTGACAGCTATGCATCATATTTTACATCAACTGGCCCATCAAAAGTAGCCAAATTTGGCAATAAAGCACAATGTAGGCTGTTTCTGTTTGAATGACTATGTCATGTTGCAGAGGCCGTTGCACATGTGCGGATGAGCTCAGGATCTTGTCTTCACTTAAGGACACTGAAACTGCATGTCAGTACTCATGTAAATCAGTATTGGCGGTGCACCATGTTGTGGCACTTTTTAAGCCTTCTGTTCTAAATGCTGATGCTTTGAATGCTGCCATTTGGTTGAGTCACTATGGTAGATAGACTGCATTTAACCTGCAGGTTGATAGGTCTAACCCCACACACACACACACACACACACCCACACCCACCCAATGCCGGCAATCGTGGACGCCCCATTGTCCCTAATCCTCTTTCCTTTGTTTGTACTCTAACTTTTTAGCGACAGCTCTCATTGGTTTTGTACACGATTTGAGATCGTGGATGTTCGGTCAATCGTGGACATATTGTTTGAGCCCCAATTCTTTTGTCCTACTTCCACGATTGCCGGTGTTTACATACTCACACACACGACCACACGCACACCCCACCTCTAATTTAGCAGCAGCCAAGATTCCAGGTAAAACATCTTGACTATGCTTATGCCAGGAGTTGTTTCTTGACAAAGTTGTATGTTTACACCCCTCCGAGTCCAAATAAGTGTGTCAGCGCTCACGCCGGAAAGACGGTGAATTTGTGTTTTTGTTAAGTCCAACTCAAAACAAAATACTATCTTAGAATGTAATTATTCCTTAACACTAAAGTGTGTAAATGTTTTGAATTTAAAATATCCTGAATACTTTATTGTTCTGAATGTTTTGGGAATATTTATGAATCTTAAAAAGAACCTAGGAATCCTGAAAAATCATGAAATTATAACGAAAAGGCTCTGAGAATTTGACCAAGAGGATCTGAAAAGTCTTTCTTATACCTGTACTACAATTGCCCTGGAAAATTTTACTTCGAAAATAATACAAATTGCACAGAAAACTTTTTACAATGTATTCCTTGAAAAAATAGCTAAAGTCATCATCTTATTTCTAGCTTTTGTTGTTTGTTTCACTGTTAATATAATCTTCAAATGTTGCCATTGTACCTAATGTATTCTTGAAAAGAACAAAACATTGTTTTGTACAAATATGTAGAAAAAAATGTAAATATTGTTTTTATTTCCAAGAAATCATGTTTGATATCTTTTTTGTATTTGCTATTATGTCATTTTGCAATGAACTGAACTCATTTAATTTATTTGAAATTGTATATAAAGTATGTATTTGTTGTGATACTCTGCAAGTGTTTGGATTCATAATGGATACAAATGTAGACATGTATTTGTATCATATATGAATAGTACTGGAAACTGTTGGCAAATGGTCGTAAGAACATTCAAATTCAGGCAAATACAAGACCAAGTTTTAAGCTTGAACAATTATGAAATTGTCATTGTGCTGGTGAACAATGTCAATGGTTTTGTATCATTTCGAATTTACATAACACTTCTTAAAAAATTTTTTTTTTTACTTAACACCCACCATTTTGCTATAGTGTACATGTTATGATTGCGATTTTTAGAGTACTATAAAAGATGTGTTCTGAGAAATTATCCGTCCTTTAATCGTATACATGTATACACCATCATGTGCAACTGCTTTTTTTATGTCGATTGATTGTAGGGTTGGTTTTTCTTTCTTTTTTCCAAAATGTGTGAGTTTGGGGGGAAATGGCTGTATTTATATTAATATTTCTCAAATTTCTTAGACTTTTTTGTGACCTACATTGGAAAATAGCTGTACGTGTATTACCAACAATGCTAATGCTATGAGTAACAAGAGAACAAATTAACAGCTCTGTTTATAAGCAGTTCAGAAATGTGTTATTATTCAGTGCACGGTCACAAGTATTTGGCTACAGGTATCAAAGGTCATTAAGAAGACAAAATTGACTTTGTATTCAACACTAATGGGGACAGTTTTTCTCCAGTACATGTATTTTTATGCTGTAGGCACTGCAAGTTACAACTTCAAAATTCTGTAAGGTTCTTCGGAAAATATTTCACGCCTTTCCTGTTAGTATGAACCAGTATTCCTATATTATGTAGTCGCCGTAACAACACCAAGAAGATGCTTCCTCCTCAAACTACACCGTACTTAAATTCATATTCATGGTTTGCAAGTTTATCCCTCAAGTGACAATTAAGATTTATGACAGTTGCAAATGAATCATGAAAAGTGAATCACAAGTCGTGCAATCCCAAGACAAGTGGTCAAGCTATTCAATAAACTGTCACCAAGGCATTCCTTACATTGGTCAATGGTCATCCCATAACCGGTGACCCGACTTGTGGATTGACTTGATTTCAACTTGGGTTTACGATACGAGCATTGGCTTGGCAATCTGCCTTGTTATGGGACTGCGACATTACAAAAGGCTTAAGAGTCTGGGATCTGCATTTGACACTCAGATTTTAATGTGTATCCTCCAACAGTACTACATGTATCATCCAGAGAATTAGTTTAAAAAAAACAGGTCCAGGATTTAGATATTTTTATTTTCCTGACGCATTAAAAAAAAATGACCAAGAGGTCTGCTTGCTCATCACTATGTAGATGGTAAAGAAAGTATTCCACATTTCAAAATGGAATTGTTGAAAGTACATGTAGATTGGGAGCATGTTTTGTTTCATGTTCAAGTTGAAAACTAGAATTGAATAGGAAACTTACTCAAACAGCCTCAGACTGGAACACTCAAGAAAATACCAGACCTTAGAGGCTGAAAATTGTGTGAACTGGAATTACCAAAATGTACAACTCGTGTGATTTTAGTTGTTTTCAAATAATCCACAAAGGGAAACTGACTTATAATAATATTTAAAAGTTGAAATAAGAAAGTGACTGAAGGAGGGTTTGAACCTGCGACCTCTGGATTGCCGTTCTGGTGCTCTACCAACCAAGCTACACATATCCAGCCCTATGTTGGGGGGTTCCCATTGACAATATGGGAAACCGCAAACATAGGGCTGGATAGCTCAGTTGGTAGAGTACCGGAACGGCAACCCAGTGGTCACAAGTTCAAACCCCACTTAGGTCAATTTCTTTGTTCAACTTTTAAAAATGCTTTTAGATGCGTTAACATATGTTAAACACATGAGCAGTATATCCAGGTTTGGGATAGGAAAGGTGTGAAATGCATCTTACATTCCCGGCTACATGTAGTGAACTCAAATGAAGAATGTACATTAATTATGCTCACAACAAAATACTCAATTGTTTTTATGAATGCATAAAAAAAGTATTAAACCAGAACTGTATTTCAAATAGAGTACTTCTTTAAGAGTTTGTGGGAGGAACATGATGTGAACTCACTGTATGTTCATTACTAGACTCGTCACAACTCAACTCGGGATATTTCTATCCAATTTTAATTGTGTTAGTGGAACTAACTCACTCCATAGTAATGTGAAGAATGCAATAGTTTAATTAGTGTTTATTTTCCTAGCAAACGATTAAAGTAACTTCATGACATAAATAATCAAGTCTGGCTTTTGTTTCTTTTTATTTCCAAGTTGTATGTACACTGTAAATGCAAGTATTAAAAAAAATCATAGTTAACAAACAAGTGGTATTCAACAGCAAGAATATCCAGTTTCCTTTTGGACATCTACATGTTTTAGTTCATCATTCATGTGTGCATGATGCAGCATCACTTCATAATTGAAATGTGTTGACAATCCAGCTTTATAAATTACATTGAAATGGTATGGAGTTCAGTGAAAATTGAAATACATGTACATAATTAATTGGATGGTAATGCACAATGGTAATAAATAGTGAACACTTCACCAATAAATAGTATGCAATAGAATGATTTTAGGAACCAAAACTGAAATTTGAAATACAATTTATAAATAAAATTACATTACATGCGACTATTGGGACACAACATTTTTGCAGTTTCCCCACATTCCACATCCTAATGTGCTACCGCCTGCACATGCACACATTCCTACTTTTTCCCCCATGTTTTCCTGCTGAAGTTTATGTTAACTTTCTGTGTGCTTACAGTCTCTGGAACAAGACCAACTAGAACAAAGGTTCTGTGACCAGAAACCTAAGAGAATTAGTACACATACATGTACATGAAACTTATGTCCTGTGTGTGACAACTTGCTAGCCCTCCATTATTTACTTATGGATTGCAAGCGTGACATGTACTTAACATAGTGTGAAAACAATACATGTACATACACATGAATGTCAACCCCAACATTAGCTAGACCTGTTTGAACATGCGAACCTCAAGTGGAACAATATCATCATTGAATATGTGTAGCCGAGTGTTGCTTCGCATTATTATCAGAAGGTTTTCTCAGTTCTCTAACAAATTTTGGAGAAATGTATATTAAAGGCAAATCTCAGCCATGTGGGGCAAGACGCTAACTGCGCGTGGGTTTGCCATTTTAGAAAACAATGGTGAATGAGTCGGGAAGGTTGTTTGATTTTGTTGCTAATATTTGCCAACATTTATGGCAAACATTTGGTCACCTTTGCTCCAATGGTTGTAAATGCTGGCAAACAATAGCATCGTTTGTGTAAGTGAAATACACACAGGGTCATTGCAGTCTTGTAACACAGGTGCATGAAGGCTAATTGCAATTTTTGATCTGTTAATAATAAACACTACTTATCGTGAAAATATCTCTCACTGACAGAAATGGGCGATGTTTCAGCAATGAAAAGGTTACTTGTCCATGGAGTCCATTGACTGTCAGCATCCTACTACATTGTAGTACCTTGCCAGGGCCTAGTCCACCCAATTTGAACATTCAACATTTACCAGCCTAGCCACAGAACTCATTCATCTGGTGGTTTCCTGAACTCTTTTTTGACTCTCTTCTCCTGTGGTTCGTCAAGAACTTGTGTTCGGTTGCGCTTCTTGGTGAATTTATTAGTAATTGTTCCAACCAATGTGCTATATCTGGAGATAAAAAACAAAGGAACAAATCTCAAACTTCTGATGAATGTACAAACCTATGTTAGGTTAAAGTTCTTGTGCCAAGTGGCAGATCAACGGGCATGTTGTCAAAGCAATCATTTGATGACAATCCACACATTACCTTCTGGCCATTTCTTCATCAGACACTGTCATTTCTCTTTCTCTCTGCTCAGATATAGCTTCCAATTCTTCAGCCTCAATGCTGCGCATTATTTTCTGCAAGATAATGTTCCGAAGCTTGAGAATTCAACTAAATAAATAGCATCCACACATTGTATACATGTATGTTTAGTGCTGTGAACAACCAATGCAGGCCAAGCAGCTTTGGTTTGTGTGCGAGAGTGAGAGCTGTTGCATGACATAAGCAAATGGGCTGTTTCCGTTTGTTTCCCTCATTGATGCAACATTCCATTCTGAGCATTTTTGCGCTAGACTTGTACCACCAAATATCACTTTTTTTCATAAACGTGGGAGAGAGATGGCCTTTCTTGCTGACAGGTATATTGGTATAATAGTGAACAAGTTTCCAAAAAGTAAGGCAAATTGAGCTTTTAAGCCACAGTGACAAATTTGGTCAAGAAAATTGATTATTTAAAAATATAAAAAAATTTGCAGAATTTCTTTTAGTGTGATAACTGCTTGTTTGATTTGTCAGTTGGTAAGACAGTCAATCGACAATTCAATCACACAATAATTTGAGATCCAACAATCAATCAGCAGTAAGACTCACTTCAATAGAAGGGTTCATTCCCTTGTATGACATCCGCCCAAATTTAAGATCTTCACAGACAGCGAAGCTTGGTTCCACATCAAAATTACTCCTTGTTTGTTGAGAAAAAAAATTGGACATGTGCATTTAATTAGTTTGCAAACAGCAGAAATATTGAGCAACTTCTTTAAAATAGATTTTGCATTCTTCACTTTTCCAACTTTTTTTTATGGTAATAAACCCCTCAACTGTGGTTTTTGGGATATTTTTAATCAATTTGGGTTGCAGAAACAGAACTGACTCATGCAGGATTGAACTTGCAGTTGCAACCTGCGGATTACAGACTGCACACCTAATTCAGTTCTATGTTTATAATGCCTTTTATACTATTTGTACATGCAACTCCGTTGGCATTTTTCCAAAGAAGCTTACTGAACACAGCAGGGTTGGTTTCCAATTCCTTCCATTTTTTTTGGGGGGGGGGAGAGGAGGGGGGTATGAATCACAGACTTTGCCCTCACTCTTTGACAGTTATCTCTGGTAGATCAAGAAACCAGTGAGTTTCATCAATACGCCGTCTCTGTTCTGCTTCAAGCTCCTTCTGTACATTGGACTCTTGAGTGCGCTGCATAAACTGAAAGTGGAGACAAGATACATGTAGGTGGTCAAGCATGAACAGAAGAAAGCAGCACTGACAATAGAATGGAGATGACAGTAACGGTTATGAAGATCAGCCATGTAAGACATTTGGAGATTTTCTCTTACTTTTAATCAGGGATGGTTATGACTGTTGCCATATTAAATATAAAAAGGGGGAGGTGTTACATTACATGGATCTGTTTGAAATCAGTTTTCAAACACCGAGTGGAAAATTACAGCAATTTCATGTGAGGTTTGAAATCATTAAGTGATCAAAGCCGTTTTCAGTGCATTATTTTTTTTCTTTAGTTTTAAGTAGATTTCATGTCTTCTTTATGATTCTTGGCTCAAGATGGTATTTTTTTACAGACTTAGGTTTGCAAACCATTCCTTAAACAAGCGAGGAAAAGAGATCATTTAAAATTCCTGCAGTCATTTTGGACAAACGTTCTTCAATTTTCCCCTCTAGTTACAGGATAGCCCCATAAATGCCGCTCATGTACTGGACTTCCCAGGCACATTTAAGTAGCTCCCGTAGTGAAAAAATAGTGTAAAAAAAACAGTCTAGATTTTCAAATTCATGAAACAAACTTTTAAAGAAATGCTGCACGCATTGGTTTGTGGCTCACATTATGGAGGAGGTCCAGTATTTGAGCCTCAATCTGTCACTGTTCTCACAAAGTGACGAAATTTCTATAACTGACAAATGTTCATCACAAAATAATCGCATTTTTTAAGTTAATCCTTATCATAAATAAATTTTCGACCAGTTTGCAGTTGCAGAGTTGGGAAACTTTTGCCCTGTCCAATCACTTATAAAATGCTTTGTTCTTTGTTGGTATAAAATCTTCTTTAAAATTAAACTGGAATTCATGATTTCAGAATTTTGCACATCAACCCGGCCCGATCTGATCGAGCCAAGCAGGCTCCCCCAACCCATACCCAACTACCTGCGGCTGGACACAGCAACAAAATCCCCACGGTAAAAAAAAAACTTGGCGTCTCCCCATCCCGTACCCGACCGCCAAATGCTCTCTAGCTCTCTGTCTCTCTCTCTCTCTGCCTGGAAAACCCAGCACAAATAGGAGTCCGAATTGTATCCCGTCAAGTAGACCCGTGAACGTGGCACCAATAACAACGCCACGCGTAAAGTTCTGCGAAAAATAAAACTCTTCGACGCGTTCAAAATTTAAAAAAAACAAACATGAATGTCATTTGTCCCATGATTACATGTACTTACACGTGAAGAATAGGGTGAATATACCATTCAATGTAACAATCGGCATCTACATAAATTTGACTTTTTGGGAAAGAGAACTACGGAGGCGGGTAGAGTCCGAAGTTTTGCAACTTTCCATGTTTCTCACCTGGGCCCCTGGTACCCCGACTAGCTGTACGGGCAAAAGGATAGGAGTCCGCCAAGTACCTGTTACCTCTGCAGAATGCTGCAAAATGCATGCGCGCATACGATAAGACGGTTCACCCGACGGCTGTTTCATGTCATATTGGAATCAATGTGACAATCAACTAATTCAGCTGATCGTAAATCTCATAGGGGTGCACACCGTTAAATAGGCCTAAACCCATCCTCTGAGCTCATGAATAAAAGTTATACCCTAAAAATATTCTATATTAGAGAGTTCTGAGAGCCATACAATTGGGGAATTGAAGAGATATGGCAATGAACCTTTGCCCTTGACTTGGGGCTTCCAATTCTGAGCATTTTGGATGCAATTGGGCACGATCGAAAGTGGCGCTATTTTGCCATGTTGTGGAGAGTCGTTTTTCAAGATGGCTACTTTTCTGTTTGGGAAAAATAGGGGTCGTCTTCTTTGGGTGAGAATATCTCGAAAATTGAATGGTCAACCCACCAAAAAATGAAAAGATAATGAAACTTGAAAGATGACATGTTGATCATTTTTCTGTGCAGCTTAAAAACCTGTGAGAGTTCTAAGTATTTTTAAAAGTATGGGCATTTAGCACTGGTGTCTATGGGAATTTTAATGCAGGGGTGCATCCATAGCGTATAGGCTAGGCCTATACTATTAGCCTGCACCTAGCCCAGGTTGGACGAAGTCTTCATTGCATTACGACTGACGTCCAGGATGACAATTCTCTACATAAGACCACCCAAAATTTGGACCAGAGTTTTGTTATGTTTTACCTCGTTATAGAAGCTTATTTCACGCCTACATACTGTATGTGTCCTTATCTATTAGTCCGAGGGGTTCAGGAATTCCATATGTGATGCTGAACCGACGTTAATCAGGAAAATAAACTCTAAAGCAACGTTAAACTTGTACGTGTTTGTAGACTCTTTTCATCAGTTGCTCATCACCGCGTACGAAAGCGCACACGCTAGCGCCCTCCTTGGTTGGTTTTGGTGGGAACCACTGATCTCTATATAAAATTATAAAAGACTGGATAGCGGATATCCATACAGCATTCACACAGTAGACTTTGCATATTGACCAATTCTCCCCCGGTCTCACGAAGATGGCAGCGTATAATACGAACGTTCAGCGCGTAAATACGCACGCGTTGTATCAACAGTTGACGCGCACTTTAGTCACGTACACATATTAAAAAGGGACACATTTCCGTAGTGATTATTATTTCCAAAACGCCGAAAAAGTGAACTGCGGCATTAAAAATGTAAATCATGTCGTTAGAAAAATTTGGTTAGTGGTGGTGGTCAAAATATAAGTCAAGTGAACCGCGATGTTACAAAAGAAATCATGTTGTCTATAAAGACGGCGACTTGTCCTGTGTAGATCACCAGCCGCGGTCTCACCGGTCTCACCAATATGGCGTCAAATTCATACATTGTGCGGCTCTCAGCCTCGACTCCAGGGGTGCGTGCTCGTTCCTTACACTAACCCCTGGCAGTGATGATGACGTAAATGACACTGAATGGCTATTCACAGTGTACTGCGCGCGCATTTCGAAGATTGCTTGCCGGGCGCGCCCATAATGCGCTCGCGTGCTTTGCACGTAACGTCACGTATGAAAAACAAATTATGATTCAAAAGTCGCGATGCCTGTACGATATGGATTATGTCAGCCGCGTTTTTCGCTAAAAAAAACCTGTATCTGTGGTTGTAAAGCCACGAAAGGGGTACGGACATTTAATACAAATCTTTGCTAATTAACACAACGTCCAAAAGTTGTGTTTGAAAGGATTGATTCTTTAAAATCACAACTTTTAACATTTTAAAGATGGCGTCAGCGCGTAAAACGGATTAACTGCAGCCCTAATTATAATGTGCCGTATTTTGGCACATTTAAATTACACAATTCCAGGCGCAAGGCATGATGGGAAACAACATGGCGCTGCAAGATCGTACCCAAGGCCCACGGAGCACGAGGTTGTGCGGCTCTCTATTCGCTATCCAGTCTTTATATAGAGATCAGTGGTGGGAACGTGCAGTGACGTCACTCCAGCCCACCAAAGTCATGAAAACACTCCACCAATGACCAAAGCCAGAACATGTTTCTGGTCACGGTCGCTAAAACATGCCCGGTCATTAGATAGGCGACTGCGCTTACAAGTTAGTGAGCATGCGTTTGAGGGTGGTTGCTTAGTCTGGTTCCATTTAGACATGAGCGTCGGGAATAATTGTCAGCTCTGGGAACCAGACTAGTGGTTACTAAGCAAATCGCGCATGCGCACTGCGCATTCACGCTGCACGCCACGGACGGACGTCATGCATGTACGACTAGACTCGGCGGTGAGAAACTGATGAAAAGAGTCTAAAACAACGTACAAGTTTAACGTTGCTTTAGAGTTTATTTTCCTGATTGAGGTCGGTCAGCATCGCATATATGAGGCTCCACGTAGCGGAGCCTCATACATGAAGAACCCCGCAAAATTGTTTTCAGCACAAAACACTAATTAAGTACAAAAACATCCATCAAAATGCAGACATTTCCCACAGAACCGCTGCACAGTTTGCCCCCAAACTCCGTACTACACCTCATGACATACTCACGTAATATGCGCAGAACAAACATCGCTGGATTTTGTCTGTTTTTTTGGCCAAAATGATGAAAAATATGCCCTTTCCGCACTGAGCCAACCTGACACTTGAAATGTGCATGCATATGATCCAGCGATGATTTTCGGTTCTCTCGGAGCGCGCCGCGGGGGGTACGGTACAAGCGAAATAATAGTATGCGCATGCGTACAAGTGCAAGTACCGTACCCCCCGTCTTAACAGACATTAATCAGGAAAATAAACTCTAAAGCAACGTTAAACTTGTACGTGTTTGTAGTCTCTTTTCATCAGTTTTATTCCCGAGTCGTACGTCATGTACGCGCGCACGCATGCTAGCGCCCTCATTTGTTTAGTTTTGGTTGGAACAGTGACGTCACTCCAGCCAACCGACGTCACGAAAAGGCTCAACCAATGACCAAAGCCGAAACATGTTTCTGGTAACTGGCGCGAAAACACGCTCGGTCATTGGATTAGCCACCGCGCCTTCAAGTAAGTGCGCGTGCGTATGAGGGTGGTTACTAAGCAAATCGCGCGTGCGCACTGCATATTCACGCTGCATAGTCTGGCTCCCAGACCAGACGTGATATGAGTGTCGAGAATAATTGTCAGGTCTAGGGAACCAGACTAGTACAAGCTACACGGACGTACATCATATACGACTAGAATAGACTCGGCGGTGAGAAACTGATGAAAAGAGTCTAAACACGTACAAGTTTAACGATGCTTTCGAGTTTATTTTCCAGATTAAGGTCGGTCAGCATCGCATATGGAATTCCTGAACCCAGCAGCCCAATAGATAAGGACACATTAAATACTACGACGTAAAAATTGGCTTCTTCAGCAAGGTAAAAATATCGAAAATATTGGTCATAATTTTTTTTGCCCGGTTTTGAGCACTTCATATCATGGAGGAATAAGGGTAATCCTTACTTTTAGGACATTGAAATTCTATCTATTGAAAACTGACTTTTGCAGATGACTGTCCAGTACCAAAGTGACTTTTGCAGGCTAAAGCAGTCTTTTTTTCTTCATATAAACTCATGTTAGTTATAATTTTGAAAGCACTTTCAAAGAAAATGTGACTTTCCTACCTTTTTTCGCAGATGTGCATGTTGTAGTTCTCACACGCGCGAAAGCCCTACATAACGAAAGCCCGATGCTGATTGGCTGCTAAAAAAAATTAATAAGATGTTTATTTTTTATCAGCCAATCAGCATCGAGCTTTCATCGCATCGAGCTTTCTCGTTTGCCATCTTGGTTTTTGAGTCTGTTTTCTGGTTGTCATCGTCGTCTTTTACCCCTGAATTTCCCTCATAAATCAAAGCCCTGCCCTCTTTCCACAAAATTAAACCTGCTGATATTCAAGAAGGTGTCATTGCCAATTGTTCAGATGTGCCAAGAAATATCATAATGTCAATTTTGAGTGTCATTTAGTCAACTGTTTTGGTGAGTCTTTCCCTTCCTACATGTATGTCCTAAAAGTAAGGATTACCGGAATAAGAACACATACGTTCATATCCTAGACTCCCTCCGTAACGTAACACGGGGGTGCAGTAGCCCAGGTTGGAGGAAGTCTTTATTGCATTACGACTAACGTCCAGGGTGAGAATTCTCTACATAAGACCACCCAAAATTTGGACCAGATTTTTGTTACGTTTTACCGTGTTACAGAAGCTTATTTCACGCCTACATTTTCTATGTGTCCTTACCTATTGGGCCGCTGGGTTCAGGAATTCCATATGTGATGCTGACCGACATTAATCAGGAAAATAAACTCTAAAGCAGCGTTAAACTTGTATGTGTTTTTTGTAGTCTCTTTTCATCAGTTTATTCCCAGAGTCATACGTCATGTACAATGTACGTGCGTACGGTACGGTACGAAAGCGCGCATGCACGCTAGCGCCCTCATTTGTTTAGTTTTGGTTGGAACCGTGACGTCACTCCAGCCAACCGATGTCACGAAAACACTCAACCAATGACCAAAGCCGAAACGTGTTTCTGGTAACTGCCGCGAAAACACGCTCGGTCATTGGATTAGCGAACGCGCCTTCAAGTAAGTGCGCGTGCGTATGAGGGTGGTTACTAAGCAAATCGCGCGTGCGCACTGCATATTCATGCTGCATAGTCTGGCCCCCGAACCAGAGGTGATAATTATGAGCGTCGATAATAATCGTCCGGTCTAGGGAACCAGACTACACGCTGCACAGACGTACATCATGTACGACTAGAATAGACTCGGCGGTGAGAAACTGATAAAAAGATTCTACAAACACGTACAAGTTTAACGTTGCTTTCGAGTTTATTTTCCAGAATAAGGTCGGTCAGCATCGCATATGGAATTTCTGAACCGAGCGGCCCAATAGATAAGGACACATAGAATACTACGACGTAAAAATTGGCTTCTCCAACAAAGTAAAAATGTTAAAAATATTGGTCAGAAATTTTTTCGCCCGGTTTTGAGCACTTCATACCCTGGACTCCCTCCGTAACGTAGGGAGGAAAGGGAGTCCACCTGGGCTAGGGGGTGCAGTTTCTAGTTCTATTCTAATTACGGATATGGCAAACCTTCATTTGCATCACATTCTTGGATAGCTTCGTCTTTCCACGTCCATTTTCCCGACGGTCGTTCGCCATGTTTTTCTAATAAATAGCAAATCGTTAAAATAAACGACAGACAAATCAGACCTGCAGCCAGTGGGAGCCTGCCGGCGACATGTGGGCCATGTGTTGGTTATTGGAACAGCGCCCTCCAGTGGCGTCAAATTTGGTATTTTTGGCAAGTTCTCGGGATGCACCCCTCACCTGTATTAAAATTCCCATAGACACGCAGTGCTAAATGCCCATACCTTAAAATTCTTTTTAAAATACTCAGAACTCTCACAGGTATTTAAGCTCCACAGAAAAATGATGATCAACATGGCATCTTTCAAATTCTTGGTGGGTTGACCATTAACTTTTCGAGAAATTCTCACCCAAAGAACTGACTACGATCACCGCCCTATTTTTCCCAAAGCGGAAAAGTAACCATCTCGAAAAACGATCCCTCCACAACATGGCAAATAAATAGCGCTACTTTCGAGCCTAATTGCATCGAAAATTCTCAGAATTGGAAGTGGAACTCTCTGAATTCTGTAATTCAGAATATTTTGAGGGTACAGGTGACGGATCCAGGAACTTTTGCAGGAGGGTGGGTTTTCATCAGCAAAAAAAATCTGAAATGTAGACAGGGTTTTTTTTTCTCCGGACACTTGGCCTCAGTAAAATCAAAAACTGGGGTGGGGGGGACCATATTTCAATAGGGGACGCTGTTCAAATTCGACGGTTATTAACACCGGAATGGCGTGTACAAATACCCCCTATCTAAGCTGCCTCTGTCCGTATTTTGGACAGGCGGACATTATACCAGTATAATTTGTTGGGGGGGTGTCAGACCATGGGGGGAGGGGGTTCGCATTATTTTTTTAGGAATTTCTATTTAAAAAACTTTTTGACAGAGCTGGGGTTTTTTTGGATCCCCCCCTTCGGATCTGCGCCTGGGGTATATAACTTTTATTCATGAACTCGGTGGATGGGTTTAGGCCTATCTACAGAAGTGCACCACCCTTCGCTTCTATTATTCTCCTGTTTAATTAGACTGATTCCCCGTCCCTCCATTGTCCTTCGGACTCGAATGTAGGTAGCTAGCAGCAATCTCGTCCCCAGGATGTCGAGCAGTACGCGCCCACTATTGGAAACGAGGTTGGAAATAAAGTGAGCACTGGGGACGAGGTTCAGCTAGCAGTGAATCCGCAATGCATCAGGAGGCTTTCCTCCTAATGAATGCAAATTATATGCAGGACGTGCTAGGTTTGAATCCAAAATCACTACGTTAATGTTAAACTTTGCTTGGAACCAGCCTATTGCAAAATGACAATAGGCCATGAATGTGCAATTTCTGTGGCGATGAGCTTCGATTTTCGCTGAATTCGAAAGTGTCTCTGGCAAATACCGATCAAGAGTGGGGCATTACTTCAAGTTTCAGAATTTGAAACCCACGCAGTTGAAATGCTTGAAAGATAAGTTCATGAAGACATTCCAAAAGTGCCGGGACATCTGGTTTTCTCCTGACAGAATAGCAGAAAAGCAGATTGATGAACGTATTGCCAAAATGCATTTTTCTGCCATCAGAAAAGTAGGTTTCAGTTTACTTTTGCCCTTCACTGATGCATGGTTCAAAAAGGGACATCACAGGAGGGGTCCTCAACTTTCTCTGTTTCATGTTTTAACCCAGCTCCTGACTATGAAAAAACGGGATCTCTGAAAGGAAAATACACAGTTTCTTATCAGAAATTAAAAGAAAACTGGATGTGGTCTTCTTTTGTTTGCATAATGGACCATTATATTCCTGTTGAAACCATAAGTCAAAAACATCTCCCGTTTCCTTTAATTGAACCCCCACCCCCCGCCAACACGGTGCACACAACTGCGTTTAAGATATTCATCGAGGTTAAACTATTTCTGTGACGTTACACTACTGTTATAAGTCTTCCGGCAGTTCTTGTCCTATGAATTTTACTACCCTGTAGTTGCAATTGCTCACATTGGTTTTGTACACAAATTCGAATCGCCCTCTGTTTCATTGTAAAACTCCGCAGGTGTGTATTCCGTCGACACAAACATAGGCCGACGAACAACACAAATTTTCAAAGATTTACTTTTGTTTCCAAAAATGTTTCTTTAATTGGTTAAAAACTTCTTTACCCCAAAATTTGACGGTATCAGCGGAGTACCCGGAGGGCCGTGGGGGCGCACGCCTCCAACCCCTATAAAAAGCGTCGCCAACCCCCACCCCACCCCCAGTCGCCTCCCCCACTGGAATTTCTTAACCATTGTTAACGGGTGTAACATAAATTGGGCGCCCCCCTCATGGTGCGAACCTTGAATACGCCGCTGGTCGGTATAGGCTTAGAACCTCGCTGTTTTGTTTGTCTGTTTGTTGGCTGGTTGTGTTTATTCTATCATACGATAAAACCTATATATATTTTTTTAAATGTTGAATATATTATGAAAGAATAGTATGAAGTAATTGTATACTAAATGTATACAAACGCCATGCATGTGCACGTGTCGCATTAGAATGATGCAGAACATATCGGATTTCGTGCTTCCAAGGGAATATTTAAATTAATCTGTAATGTTAGATTCAAGGCATAATTTTAAAAACTACACTGCATGGGAAATTTTTCCCGCCATCCCCGATTTCTCTAGCGCAAAAAACCGAGGATTTCCAAACCCGTCCGTCTCAGGAGTTATGGTCGTGAAAGGTGATCCTTCACCAGGAATTGGTTGTCTGCATTTCTAATCAAAGAGAAGCGGTAGGGACAGCAGCCGGCATATTAAATCTAACTGAAATTTTCCTCCATTTGGGGTTTTTGTTTTGTGTGAGCCGACTTTCTTGCCACCTAGTTCCTGTATCCTGCGCTTCACGGGTTCCGTACGATAGTCCGAAGGTTTGATAGTCCGAAACTTTGATATTCCGAACGCTTACATTTCCCATAAGAGGGGTTCGACAGTGCGAAAATGAAATAAGGCTCATTGATCCGAACATTTGATGCGATAGTCCACATATTCGTTAGGCCTACTCCGAAGGTTCGATGATGCGAACAGGGGCGTAGCAAGGTAATTTTTATTGGGGATAAACATTTCTTGAAAAGGGCACTTGCACATCCGTGCTGAAATGTAGACACGTTTTTTTTCTCCAGACACTTTGCCTCCGTAAAATCAATAGTGGGAGGGGGTTGGTACCATCGATGGGGGCGCTGTTCAAAACTGACGATTATGCACACTTAAGGGACAATATAATGGTGCTTTTCAGGGCGATACATGCGCGAAATTCAAAAAAAGACATCCGTAACGGCCAATGGCACAAGAGAGGGCACGATTTTTTTTAAAGGTCACTTGTTAACAACAAAAAACTTGTTTCAGGAAAAAAAGGGCACTTGTTAACAATAGAAGGGCACTCTTTACTAATATTGGGGGGTAAGCGCTAGTGACAAAAGAGCTTTTGAATGAAAAAGTCAGTCTTTACAAAATATTGGGGGAGGGGTTAAATACCCCCCTTACAACCCGAGGGTCATTTTCTTAAGAAATCAATGTGCCAACAATAATTTTTAAAACTCTCGACTTTTACACGCTAATTTCCTATTCGGGGGGCCGGCAGCGCGCCACCAGGGGTCAACTTTCAGGCTCTATAAAGACATCGTCAAATCATGGTCAAACTTTATCGCCGAACGCCCTCTGTCGTACGCATCGAACGGCCTACCAGGTGGTTTACCGCGTGGTTTGGATAAAATAAATCAAATTCTGAAATGTATCGAACAATATTTAATAACATCGTCTGAATGTTTTCATCGGGAAGTGCACAAAGTCCCATGTTATGTTGTACCAGGTGGAATGTTCCGAAATAATAATGCTCACCAGCTAAAATTCGTGTGTACTGTTGCCATCAAAAACAAAAAAAAATGTGACACCTTTTCCAAGGATAACACCGTTTACCCAAATCTCGTTTTTAATTGGGCTTTCATTAAAAAGTTTTAGAGAGATGTGGTCCCGAACCGATAAAACAAATGCGACAATTCATAGTTTATTTTAAAGCTAAAAATATTGTGCTCGGCGTTAACATGGTTATGTAGTTATCACTTATCAGACTTCAATAATAAAGGCCAAAAACGTAGGATCATGAATGTTCAAAAATATGATTATGCAAATTGGAAAGCCGTTGCGCGCAGTGAAGCGGTATAAGCCGTCTGTGTCTTGTTGACAAGTATTCGTGGTATTTGCCACCTGTATACGGGCCGTTATCAAGCGTCTAACCAGGAGTCGTTAATCCTTGTGTGTAGGATCCGTGGATGCACAGGCTTCAGTGCTTTTTCCATTGTACTTATGATTTACATTTTCATGGTTATATAACCTTGTACTGAATGGGATTTGGCTTCTGTTTTGGTCCCTGTAATTCTTTTATATGTGCCAGGAATAGTTCACAACTCCTGTGGGTTGTTATGCACTATAAATAGAGTGACCAGTCATCCATAAATTTAATTAAATGTTTAAAGCTCAAACCTAGACTTGGAGATGTTACCAGGGGAGGCGGAACGCTTTTCAAACTGGGGGGCGACACCAAAAAGGGACACTTATCCAGAAAAAGGGGCACCTTCCGTTGGTGCCCCAAAAGTGGGTCCACAAATTTAAAGCGTGGGGTCCAGGGCCCGCTTACGGGCCCCCGGGGGGATGGATTTTAGAAAGCTCTGTGGTGCGATCTAAGGCAATTTCTGACCACTTTAAGCAATTTTGGTGGAAATATGGTGGTGTAAGTAATGGCTGCCTTTTTTCGTGACGTCACAAAAAAAATGGGATGGTGGTTTTTTTTCGGGGGCCGGGAGGCATGGCGCGTTGACCACAACCCCCCCCCCTCCCCCTGGATCTGGGCCTTCGGCAGACTGCACACCCTCCGCCCCGGCCCCGGAAGTAACCTCTGTAAATCCGCCCATGAATTTGACTAGTTATGTAGAGAGACCATTTTTTTTCCGCGTTTTTTCGCGAGAGGGGGGTGGCTTTGCTTTTGCTCAGTGACCATTTTATTCGCGACCTTAGGGAGACAAGGTAGATTAAGGAGTCATTTTAATGTCTCCCTAGTGTTTCAAGTCCTGTTTTTAGGCAAATTTTAATGTCGCAATTAGGCTAAATTGATTCCTCGTGATACAAAACCCAAATTTACAAAGTTTGGTGAGGGTATAGGATAAGCTTAGGTTAGGGTCAGGGGTCATCAAAGTTAGGATTTTTTGTTAACAACTATGGGACTGTAAACGTCAGTTACATATTACAAAACGTCGTGTGGTTATTTCAATGCCTTTTCTCTCCATAACTCCCTTGTGTCTACCAGCGAGATGTGATGGATAATGCGGTCGCAGTCCCGTCTGGTAATAATACTTCAGCTGTCATTTCAATATTTCGACTGCTGATGAAGTAGTACGACTGACTGGAAATAGCACAAGCATTGACGAGACCGGATGAAGGAAGAATATCTCATGAGGATTGGTTAGGAGGAATGAAAATATAGTACACGAGGCAGCCCTATAACGTGTACATGCATAAGGACTACTGAATACACTCTTAAGTGTCAGCTGATGTTGTGTAGAAGTTTAGCCATTGATCTGCAAGTCGTGATATGTGCCGCACGAGAGAGTCAGTGTGAAATGAACCGACTTCGCTTTACTCGTCTTTCTTCCCTTATCCTCATTTGTTCATGATCGCGAAGGCCAAGCGATTCAAGCAGACACCTTCACTATACAAGAGTGTCTGCCTTGGGACAACATCAGCAGACTCGTCCGTGTTCTTGGCGAGACGTGAATGATTTAACCATGAATTAGACAGAACGATGGTGTGAGGTACATGTATGAAATGCACGCGGGAAGACTCAAGATGACGAGGCATGATGTAGCCTGACCACACAGCACGGAGGAGGCCAGTGAATTATGCGTCTGTCTCCGCTGATGTTTAACATTTTCCTTGCCATATTTTGTTCGCCAGCTATCTCTGCATACCGCATAAGTAAGTTTCAGTTCCCCAATTTGTCTTCTCCAAGGCCCCCCATTACTTACCGAGTAATCACTCCTAATATTTAGCAATTAGAGCTTGCATATGCACCATTCATGCTTAATAGCACCTCGTGTTGCTGTCCCCTCAACTCAATTCCCGCTAATGTAATTCGTGGAATTAAGGCTAGTACATTGTCGTATGCGCGTCATGTGTGTTGACCTGTAGATATTGTAATAGCGAGCCGACATACAATGCCACAGGCTTTTAGGCTAGAATATCGCCATCAAATAATCTGAAATCTTTTTTCATTATAAAGTAAAACAACTGTCTCTTTTGTTGAGATGCATGAGTAATCCTTCCGAGTCTATATCAGATAGGAGTAATTATTACTGAGGACCTTGTCTGTCAGGGTATATACTAAAAATACCGAAGGGAATTCTGTTCGATTTGTACTTTCTCTCCATCAGTTCTGGAGAGATTCTTGCGTGATTCCAGCATCGATGATATTTTATATCAAAGGAGTAATGGTTATACGCGAATAGAACAGAAACGATAATAATTTCGCAATTGTACAAAAAACATTTCTGTGAAAATGCTTCCTTATAGGCATAGTATTTAAAAAAGACATTTCTTTTTTCCTTCAATGTACATCACTTTAAAGGACAATCATTGTTAATAATAAATTTAATAATCGTAACGCCTGACAAAAGAAGTTGAAACATTTCCTCAAAATTGTACCATATTTTTATGTTTTATATTATAAATAACCTTATCTCAGTGCTGCAAACCTTGGAAATAGCTCAGTAGGTAGAGGGCCGGTACAGTTTTCCGGAATTCGTCGCCAGTTCAAATCCCGCTACGATTCATTTCTTCAGGTTGTTCAATATTATATTGATAAGAGAGTGAATCTAGTCATTTTCCTTTTGTTCTCTTGGTAATCTGTTTAAAAAGTCACATATTGTCTGAGTAATCCCCGATTGTCACAGTGGGGCAGCATTGCTGATGTTACCAGCAGCGTGATTTCGGTCTTGGTCCGTTGCTATAAATGGTATACGGGTATGTGGCTTCTGACTAGAGCCCAATTGAATTAAGGCATGGAGCGCTGGTACCAATTTCTGTCATCGACCTTATACAGGGGCGGGTCTAGCTTTCAGGAAACGGGGGGGGGTGAGTGAAGGCATACCGAAGGCAAGAACTAGGGGGTCCAGGGCGGCATGCCCCCGGAAAATTCTGAAATCAACGATGCTTTCTCTTTGAGCATATATATTTGAGCATATATTTAGGAAATTTAGCATTCCATTTACTATTTTGGACCCACTTTGCTAGTATCACAACATTAATCAGCGGCTGAAGGGGGTTGCACCCCCCCCCACTCCCCCCAGATCCGCCATATATTACATTAACAAATCTGAAAAGGACGAATATTTCAAATATTAAATTTAGATAAAAAGGAGAAAAAAACATTCCCAAACATGAAATTAACTATATCTTTGGTTAAATAATTGCAAGAAGAAGAAGTGTGTTAAGTACTTTGAGTTAATTAATAACTAATCCAACACCTGTTCAAATGAACTTGCGTGGGTGGTGGGGTCGTGTATTTCAGAAGATATTTGTCATGCATGACTAAACTCTGCCAGCGTACTTCAGTCTTGAAACTATAGATAGATTATTATTTGTCTATAAACGAGGAAAGAGTGCACAAAAATAACTGCAGTGATGATGGACCATTGATCTTTGTGGTATAAAAACGAAGATTTCATTTCCTTTAAAAGACACTTAGACCTGCAAACATAAGTATTTTCTCTTGATTGTTCCTGAATGTTCGTGTTGTTCTTTTTTTTTTTTTTTGTTGGGGTGTTGGGTGTTTGTTTGTTTTCTAGTTGTTGTTTTTTTTTGTGTTTTTTTTATTGGGATTGTTTAAATTTATGATCTTAATTTGCAGACTTGCCGGCGGTGGCTGAATGCAGATACCGCGGTATATAGAAACTGACGTCTGGATGGGTGGTCACGGTAACTAGTAGTTTCAGTAATGTGCCCATCAATGAGTAATCATTGTTTTTCAATATAGTTGATGGGAAAACAACTCATGAAGTATTAAATAATGTTAAAGGTGCATGGAGGTCGCTAATGATGTGTTCTGTGAAATCTGTTGAGGTGGTTAAAAAGGTTTATACATAAGTGTCTTCGTTCTCCATTAAAATGGTCATATATCATTAATTAAATGTTCGCCTTTAACTATATGCGCTTTAAATTAAAAAGGCTTTCGTTTGTTATCTTAAAAATAAATCGGTTCATTTTTATTGAAACAGTTATGAACTTTTATTCAGAAACCACGTTGTGAAATAAAGGCTTTCATTCAAAGGACACAAGAGCATTCACCAAAAACTAGCATTTACGACAACTTGACCTTTAAATATTCTACGCACAAAACTCATAAGGAAGTGGCATACGAATGGAAAAAAATGTATTCGAAGACCATAAAATTAAGACCAATACTCCTTAAAAATTAATTAATATTAACTTTTCTTATGCTTAAATAAAGAGATTGACCGGAGCGGGGTCTGAACAATCGTTGACCTCTGGGTCATTATATAGTACATGTACCGGTGCTCAGTTCTGCATCTGTTACTGAGAAACGTATCTGGAATATCTTATATAAAAAAAAACCCCTGGAAAATAGGTTTAGATTAATACTTGAAAAATAATCAGTTATCCATTGATGAAAATAGCAATTGGTTTTGCAGTATTGCATACAGATTCGCAGTATTGTATACAGATGAACGACTCAAAACGTAGGCGGCGTAATAAAGCCGCGTCCGAATTACTTGGCGGCTTTACATTGCCTGTCACACGAGTCGATGGGAAGTGGTTGCAGCTCCTCCCATAGATATGTGTGTAATTTCAAGCCGTAGTCAAGTAATTCGGACACAGCCTTATTCATTAACGAATACGGGATTTCATTGACCTGAGGAAGATGAAATGAAGTCTTGGGTACAATAGTACTTACTTCTTATAAGCCTATCCTAATCGTTTACTTCGAATGATACACTAAGTAAAGAAGATTACTGACGAATAATTTGGTTTTTATTATTCTTGTATAATAATTAATTAATGATCTTGGGATCATAAAATTGAGGCCTGACGTTTGGTACTTCTCTTGTTTTGGTGCTTTTATTTCAGGCCTGCATGCACACGGTCAAGCTGCGTGCTTAGTACATGAAACAATGTTTCATTGGTGCACATACTGATAAACTATGTTTGTGACAGGTGGAAAATATGGGGACTTAAGCCAGCTGCTTCATGATTTAATGTTTGGTACAAACAAACACTCATCTGGCATAAGCGCACATTTATATAGGCCTGCTGTAAGTCAGCTACCTCGAACTATACCAATAGGGGGAAGGACAGTTTTAAAAAGTGTTGGTTTTTTATTTGTCACCAAATAGCCCCCCCCCCCAACTCTCCAGAGGAAAACACACAATTCAGAGACATTCATATTTAGTTTGTTTACATGGTATTTTGTATTCGGTTAAGATTCCAAGACGATCTCGACTGAGTCAAGAAATGTTCCTCTTGTACTACGATTATCTGAGTGTTAATGACACCTATTTATATCCACCGTTAGTGTGTTTATTTATTACTATAATTTGTTCAATTGAAATAATTGGGCCGATTCGTACCTCAAAGGCCTCGTTAATTCATTATTTCCAATCGGAGTTTCATTTGGCGACGTGTCGCCACATGTTTGTGTGATCCCGATATGGAGGGAAAGCGAACATTCCGCATTAATTTTCATGGCCGCCTTGACAAACATGAGATTTTTTTCCTGAGGTACATCATCAGATGCACAAGTGGATGAGATGTGATTCCCCGCACTGTCATCATCATCAGCATGCGGGGTTTCAGGAGAGGCCTAGTCGGGGGAGGGGGGGGGGGCTTTGTCTTGGACAGCATGCATCTTATTACAGCTCATGATATGGGAATGTACCCAGGTAATCTAGAATGTTTAATGTCAAAATATTCGGGGGAGTTTTGATCATTGCTTAAACAATAATGTTTCACTATCGATCAATGCCTTGAGTATTATGTACGAGTACTGTATAGTGTTTCACAATATTAACTGTTAAATTTGCTAGATTTTCCGACCGAATAATGTAAACATTCATTGCATGAACTTGCTAATAATTGGCTCATGAGATATATGCAGGTCAGGTTTGCGATGTTGATATTTCGTTGTTTATTAATTGATGTATCCAGGAAATGTAAGATGAGTTACAAATCCGATTTATAGGTAAGTTATTGACGGTTTTACATATTATCAAAGAGACATTGTTTAAGTACAATTACTTTTAGCCCTGTGAAATTGCATCACAATGTTTCGTTGTGATAGAAGATTTATGAGTTTCCTTGCAGAAGAAACTGTTTCAGATGTAAGAGGAATAAAATATAATTTTCTTAAAAAGATAACAATTTCCATTGAAAGCGAAACAAACAAAAACAAGCGGAGACACATCATTGTATTCTTCCAAAATGCTATTGCTTAAACTCTGACAATTATTCGAGTAAATACAAAAAATGCAGAACGAAATGAAAAATTAAAATGTAAAAGTGCTGGGGAAATGTGTATTCAGTCCAATATGACAAAATATAACAAAGAAATAACCATTTTGTCTGCGTTGCTGTACGAATAAAGGAATAGTTAATTTGGCTTGATTTGAATTCGCTTTTTCTGTATCTGAAAATAAAATGTACCGACAGACCTTGTTGTTGATATCTAATTGATCAACCTGATTTTCTGCTCTTCGTCGGTTTTTTTCTGTAAAACTAGAATGACTCAGACCTTTCCTATCAAGACTGGCTTAAGGGCGCAGAAAGCCAAGCTACGTGATTTGCTTGTGTGTATGTACAGGGGACGGATTTCAGTTGGGAGTATTCATATACAGTGCCATACACATCTTCTAATCTGCATACATGTGTCGGCCGTCTCGCAGTCTCTTGCATCCCAGTAGGAATGAGCAACAACCTAGAAAAGGAAATGCAGACGTTGCTTTCTTCGGAGACATCTCGCATTTAGTGCCATGCTCATACATTATATAAAGCTCTCTTCACGCAGGCAACAGTTAACGACAGGAAACTCGGCAGCCATATTATCGATCCAGGCAAATTTGTTGCATTAGAAGCGACTACATCGCGACAAGACAGCCTTGGTATTATACATTGACCCTGATCAAATGAGGCGCGTCGTAGTCATGTGTAATTCAGCAAATGCATCATGAAGAGGGCGCTACACAGTGCTCTACCTAATTATTGACATCCTTGACCGTTTACTCAATAGTGTGATTGTGAGGAGCTTACGGCAATCTTAAGACTCAACATCTTCTTGACCCTTAGCAGATCTCATTCTGGCATGAGGGTTCAGTGCAATGTGGTTCCCACTTAGTGACGATCCATCAGTAAATAGAAACTGAGTTTTGGTATTCTTGCTCACAGAGGCCATCTATGAGGCATGCGTGTTTTTTATGTTTCTCATGACAAAAAGGTGCATAAACATAAACATGCCAGAAATACATCAACATACATCAATACTGTATATACCTGCAACTACGTGATGAATATGCCATTTGGGTCTTAACACCAGGAAAATATAGAATGATTCAAAACTACTCTTGCTTCTTTCAAAATAAAAAAGACGTAATGTACCAATGCTTAAAGATCAAGGAGACATCTCATGACACTTCCAGGTCATAACGTCTAGGGCCTATGTCCGTTATTTCGATTTTCATAAAACTTTTCATAAAACGCAAGCTATTTCCAAGAAAAACAATAACAGGTTTTAAGGATTCAACTGACGTTATAGGACACCACTCCCTAGAACACAGTTCTTGTGTATCATCTGATTCATGGACTCCCGGGCAGGGAATGTATCAGGTGGATATCAGCCAGGTGTCAATTTTTTGATCAAGTTGGATACGTATAGTTCGCACAGTATTATATATAACGTTCAGAAATTTCAGAATAAGAAAGCAATGCGGATTCGACATAGCCTAAGTGATTTCAGTTCTAGTCTGCTTTAGGGCAAGGGAAATCAGACGGCAGTAGGCGGGCGGCTGCGATACAACATGCCGTGTAAATTATTAGCCAAACTCACGTCATGAACATGAGGAATGATTTACATTCACATGTCCTGCATTATCTACGTACATTTGGGCAATTGGACTGCACACGTTGTACTGGGACATTGTCGATTTGCTGGAAACAAATTATTCCAAGCTATCGAGATAACGACCATTAGCATGGACTATAGCATTTGCGATGTAGCGAACCAATATAATATGATACGTTGATTGTGTTGTACAAGTGATACAAGTTTTAAAAAGACACTCAGTCAATAACAGCACGATTTTTCTGCAGTTCAAAAAACATAATAGAACGTTGTTTATTGATAGCATATTTATACAAAGTGGCAATATTCCGGGGTTTGACTAGTCCTATTAACTTAAGTCCATCCCTAACTGTTAAATACAGGACTTGGATAAATGTCAAGAATTTATAAAATTGACGTTTTGTGGAATTTTTGTGTCGGAGTGAGGTAAACTTTGATATGGTTGGATTTGCTCCATTATCCCTTCACCATCATTACATATAAAAAAAAAAGGGAAAATTCCTTAAAATATAAATATTAATTGGAAAATTCTTTTCTGTCATCTGAAATGTTGTTCCCCAGTCTATGTCCAAAACGAACAACTTGGCCATTACATGATGTTTCTTTATGTAATTTGTATTGTCTTATGTAAAGACCGAAATTTCTGCAGCAGAAACTTACCACCCCCCGAGCAGGAATGTTGTTTGACATTAAGCTGTATACTTGTAAGGATAATCCCACTACCTACATGTTGTATCCAGTTTGGTGCACACTGATATTGCACATCTGGTTTCATCTTGTTCTTTATAGTTTTGTGGTTATGTAGTTGTTTGTATAGTGTTGTTTCTTTGTTTTCGATGTTTTTATTTTGAATGCAACGACAAAATGTGAACTCGCTGTTTCGGTAGATGTGGCCTTTCAGGAGAAACTCTATTTTCGCACGCAATTTCCTGCCTGGTCAACCATCCTTGACGCTGGCTGACTATCTAACCATTAATAATTGAACCACTCTGCGATTTAGTTACAGGCTCGCCACTTATATAAATACTTTCTAGGCGCAGGAGCGCTTTTTATAGCACACGAAAGATAGGAATTTTTCGTTTATGGCCGTTTCGGACTTTAAAAGCATTCATTTATTATTTGTCCGAGACATTTCTTGGCCATGTCATTATCCACGGGCCATAAACCAATCCGAAATTTATAACTCTGGGCTGTTGAATAATGAATGTGTGTGTTTGCAATTTGTGGCAAGGTGAAGACACGATGTTCTACGCTTCGATGGAGATGTGCTAGATGATAAGCTATAATGATTTATCCCTTATGTGGATACATAAAGCAGCAGTCTTCGTATAGCACTCATTATCAAACAACGTGTTTCTTCCGTGGTTTAATATGACATCTTTTGCTTTAAGTACAAACGCCAAGTATGCATATGCAGAATAATATTGGTTAAAAAAAAAGAAATTCTGCAGATATCGGTTCGAGAAAGTCAAAATCAGTAATCGCATACCCAGGAACTGTGAATGCTCGCTTTCGGAGATGCCTAACGAGCACAATCGACTACTATGATATGGGTGTGTGAAAACATGGCAAATATCGCTACCTCTGTCAAACAGCAGCCATCTGTAATGTTCCTGAAGCTAATACTTGCGATTTCAAAGAAGTGTTTGTTTTACAGAAAACCATACATTTGCGATTGATGGGTTAAGACTCAGCTTTGTCTGACCTTTGGGGGAAATGTCAAGAGATGATCACTTATTAAGCTAGCAACTGCACACATATGGCTATAGGGCTATGGAGTCGGAAGATACCGGCCTCGGTGTGAATTTTCTATGTACAACCCCGTCAATAACTTTCCTCCTTTGAGAACTTTCTTTTCGAGGACATGTCCAGGTTATGCAAACATCCGGAGAACAATCTACTGTATGATCTAACAATAATGTTAATTATCGGTAACCACTCATGATCCGGATGTTGTTGATGAAAGCAAACAATTGCTCAAAAATAGATCAGCTTCGATTGTTTTTTTCCCACATCATTTTGTAGAACACTATGCACGAAAATTAACCCGTTACGACGCGTCGTAACGGTCAAGTTAGACATAGAACATAACAATCGCGTGTCCTTGTTGAAGCAACGGCTATTGGAATGGTCGAACAAGTAGCGACTTAGTATTACGGCTACTGAGCCTCATGGTCGAACAAGTAGCGACTTAGTATTACGGCTACTGGAAGCCTCATGGTCGAACAAGTAGCGACTTAGTATTACGGCTACTGGAAGCCTCATGGTCGAACAAGTAGCGACTTAGTATTACGGCTACTGGACGCCTCATGGTCGAACAAGTAGCGACTTAGTATTACGTCTACTGGAAGCCTTATGGTCGAACAAGTAGCGACTTAGTATTACGGCTACTGGAAGCCTCATGGTCGAACAAGTAGCGACTTAGTATTACGGCTACTGGAAGCCTCATGGTCGAACAAGTAGCGACTTAGTATTACGGCTACTGGAAGCCTCATGGTCGAACAAGTAGCGACTTAGTATTACGGCTACTGGAAGCCTCATGGTCGAACAAGTAGCGACTTAGTATTACGGCTACTGGAAGCCTCATGGTCGAACAAGTAGCGACTTAGTATTACGGCTACTGGAAGCCTCATGGTCGAACAAGTAGCGACTTAGTATTACGGCTTCTGGAAGCCTCATGGTCGAACAAGTAGCGACTTACTAAAAGTAGTACTAATGCACCTGAACATTTTTGTTTTGCAGTTTCTTTTGAGGATTACTGCCCCCAGTCTGCATGTACCATCCTTGAGGACCAATCTGGAGAGCTCCAAATCACTTTCTCTCAGCTCACCTCATTTCAACAATGTGCATTAGTGTTTTCCGCTGCTCACTACCACGATCACGTCTTCCTCAGTCTGGTTCCCGATCCACTGGAATGTCAAGGCTTCATTCTGCATGTCTATGACGGTAGGACATATGCCACCAAATCAGAACTTAGTGTTGGCGGCATATGCACCAACGACAGTGACTCCGGTCCCAAGTTCCAGTACCGGTCTTTCATGACAAGTGGACGGGAGTTCAGTATTGTTCTGGAAAGGAAGAGGGGTGTGGCAAACTGGAGCAGTAGGGTGTCATTTACGATGTACTACAGGGCCTTCGTCCAGGAAAACATCTTAATTCAAGGTTTGTTAGTCACACTGCTATGCAAAATCTTTAAACACGCGTCATTGAACTTATTAGACAGCTTGTTGCAATGATTTTTGTTCATGATTGGTATGAGCGTACAAAATCAAGTTGGTCAAAATTTAGGATCTACGTTTACCGCCTTCTGACTGTTCTGACTCGAATATTGTTATGCCCCGTATCTATAAAGTTCCATGCATTCATATTCTTAATCATGAATTACTTAATTTTGTTACATTCCTTTGTAAGGAAAATGATACGAAATCCCCTTCCATCATTACAAGTGTGTTTATTATTTGAATAATTCACATTGTCACAATGTCCAGTTTTTCCCATGCATTCCGAATATGATTTGAGGTCTGGATAGAATCAGACTAGCCATTCTCAGCCCGTCCAGTCCACGCGTGAGTCACGCCATCATCCCTACAACCCAAATTGGATTTCACGCCGCACAGTAAATAGAATGAATTTCAGCCTGGTGGATTCCAGCTGATTATTTAATGTGATCTGCATTGATTCCGGGCGGTATGGAACGCAAATTACTTGAGCTCGACATTGACCGGTTGGCGCACGGAAACGCTGTTCCTCCGCGACTGACCTTCGGCGTGACGCGTGCTTCACACACCGCCGCGTACGCAATGCGCGGTTGCAAGATATCAGTTGATCCCCGCTTAGATGTTGTTGATTCCCACTCAACAGAGAAACAATTCACACTTATACCCGAATTTGCTCTGATCACCAAATTGTAATTGTTCAATGGATGATCCAGAACAAATATCGGAGATCGGAACCATAGTGGGGGGGCCAATGTACTTCCGTTGGCATGTCATGTTAATTTATGGCAACCATTATAAATGTAATCTTATGAGTCCTGAGAACAAGAAAATTGATGTTGCCATTTTTTCCATTGACCTTTAGTGACCTTGACCTGAGGTCAAAGTTCATGGGTCATTTTCACCTAAAATTTGCCTTTCGGAAGGGTTTGCGAAGATTTTTGAGGCAAGCGAGCACATATTGTATTTGGTTGAGAGTTTCTCCATTATAATAAATGTTATTATTAATGTATTTATGGGTTTTGCTGAAGAAAACATGGGAAAATGTCACTTTTGCCCGAAAAGGGCAGGGTTGTTTTGACCATCTCACGCAGATTTCGCCCCCCCCCCCATGACCTCAGCCATCGAGTGACGAAAATTATGAAACTCGGTACATGCATAGAACAACTTTACATGAACAAACCCAAAAAATTTCATGACTAAAGGTCAAAGGGTTTTGGAATTACGGCTAATTAATTATTCATAAGCACCCATGGTAATTCAAATGTATACACTACGTATATGGGGAAATTCAGTGTTGACGGAGGGTAGCGCCGAAAATATTTCGCTGCGTGGCAACCTGTGGTTCGAATTTTATGTTTTTGGTATCAAAAGATGTGCAAGACTCGAAGCTAAAAAGTCAGGACAGCTCAGGCCGCGAAATTAATAACTTTTTAAGAGTATCGCGGAAAAAGTTGAAAGAGGGAAAATCCGCCCCCCTTTTAGGGCCAAAATATGACCAACCCTTTAGTGTCTGGCATCTAAATAGGAAATATTGTAAAGTGTCCTCTGCAGTACCACACTCACACAGGGTGTTTGTCGGTTGAGGAAAATCCCCACTTCTTCATGGTGCTTTTTGTGCGAACCAGTGGCGTAGCCAGGAATTTTTCAGTGGGGGGGGGGTGGCGCTGGGGGGCGGGAACTTTTCATGGGGGCGTCAAGCAGGGGCGTCAATCGCTTCTCAAAATTGGGGGACATACCTTGATGGGGTCGTGGGGCCCGCTTAAGGGCCCTGAAAAATTGGATTCTAGATGTTCTGTGGTGTGATTTGAAGCAATTTCTTGAGACTTTCCTCCATGCTTTAACTAATATTTTCTTGGCAAAGGATAATTATTTGAACATCGTTTTCGAGGTTGGAGACATTGAATCAGCTATCGGTATTCTGAGCTATTGCGTGTAGGGTTCGCCGCTTAAGGGCCCCGAAAAAAAATAGGATTTTGGATGCTCTGTGGTGTGATCTGAGGCAATTTCTTACCACTTTAACCAATAATTATCTTAGCACAAAAGATAATAATTTAAACATAATTTTCGAGGTTTTCTCAGCTAAAGGCATAAGAAAATTTTGTGAACATTGTTTTCGAGGTTGGAGTCATTGAATCAGCTACCAGAATTCTGAGCTATAGTTCTAAATGCTCTGTGGTGCTATCTGAGGCAATTTCTGACCACTTTAACCAATATTTTCTAAGCAAAAGATACATTGTAGTACATAATAGGGCCCATGCCGTCATGTAGATCAATGATATTTTTTTAGAAACTCAAAATCTCAGTGGGGGACTGGGGGCGACAAGGTTTCATGGGGGGCGGTCGCCAAGTGAACAGCCAAGTGAACAGCATTGTAACATCACCGCCAATCAAATAGCCCACAACAACTGCTATTTAAATGGTAAAGTGCCACGTTCTCCTAATAAGGAAAGACCCCACCATCGACCTAATTGGCTTCATCAAATCCTTCTCTGCTAAAGAACTTGCGACTGGCATAAATAAAGAACAGGAAATCAACCAAACTGGATAACATTTTCACCAAAGAACTGAAACATCTTGGACCAAACGTCTCAAATTGGTTACTCCAGCTCATCAACACCTCCCTCGCCACACAAACAATACCTAAAGTGTGGCAAAAGTCGAAGGTCATCGCCCTCCTAAAACCCGAGAAAGACCCAATGCATGTCAAAACTTATCGTCCCAAATCCCTTCTAAGTCACATATATTCAAGTTGCTGGAATATTTCCTCCTCAACCTTCTTGCCTCTTCATTGAGAAACAACTGATATAGGAACAGGCAGGCAGGCTTCCGTCCCGGAAAATCTACAACGGGACAGCTTCTAAACCTCACTCAGTACACTAAGGACTGCTTCCATCAGAAAAAATAGATCACCGGCGCTGTCTTTGTTGATCTTACAGCTGCTTTGACAGTGTTAACCGTTGCTGACTCCTTCAGAAGAACCTGGACATGACGGCAGACCTGACCCTTACCCAGTTTATTGGTGTTCTACTGAAGAACCATCGTTTCTTTGTAGTATTCAATGGCAGAGTAGAGTACGTCTTCAAAGGAACGGTCCCCCAAGGAAAGACGTTGACCGATGCTCTTGACCAGTCACAGCAGTGCTACACTGTGAGTCACCTGAAAGCGATCAACCCCTCCTGGGTTGACCAGGCTGGTGGCATCTCCCCACTACATGAGATGCCAATACAGGATCCAATGCAGGATGCAAGACCTGGAGGTGCTTAAATGACCTGCGCTCTTGAGTGGCTCGCACCAAAAGAAGTGGGGATTTTCCTCAACCTACAAACACCCTGTGTGAGTGCGGTACTGCAGAGGACACTTTACATTTCCTATTTAGATGCCAGGCACTAAAGGGTTGGTCATATTTTGGCCCTAATAGGGGCGGATTTTCCCTCTTTCAACTTTTGATACTCTTGAAAATTATTTATTTCACGGCCTGAGCTGTCCTGACTTTTAGCCTCGAGTCTTGCACATCTTTTGATACCAAAAACATAAAATTCGAACCACAGGTTGCCGCGCAGCGAAATATTTTCGGCGCTACCCTCCGTCAAAACTGAATTTCCCCATATACGTAGTGTACACATTTGAATTACCATACGTGCTTATGAATAATTAATTAGCCGTAATTCCAAAACCCTTTAACCCATAGTCATGAAATTTCTTGGGTTTGTTCATGTTATGTTGTTCTATGCATGTACCGAGTTTCATAATTTTTCGTCACTCGATGGCCGAGGTCATGGGGGGGGGGCGGAATCTGCGCGAGATGGTCAAAACAACCCGGCCCTTTTCTGGCAAAAGTGACATTTTCCCATGTTTTCTTCAGCAAAACCCATAAATACATTAATAATAACATTTATTATAATGGAGAAACTCTCAACCATTTACAATATGTGCTCACTTGCCTCAAAAATCTTTGCAAACCCTTCCGAAAGGCAAATTTTAGGTGAAATGACCCATGAACTTTGACCTCAGGTCAAGGTCACTAAAGGTCAATGGAAAAAATGGCAACATCAATTTTCTTGTTCTCAGGACTCATAAGATTACATTTATAATGGTTGCCATAAATTAACATGAAATTTCAACGGGAACCCTTAATCTGTACATTGGCCCCCCTACTACCAGGGATATAAACCAAAATACTTCAACTGCATGATCTTTCTGTAGTTTCTGCTCTGACTCATTTAACAATTAGACACAATTATACACTCTTAATAGTCCCAGTTCAGATTCGACCCAAATCCGGGTCAGATTTGACCTGACTCTTTTCCAGGTCAAAATTGCACTGAGTCCATGGGCGTCGCCAGGATTTTTTCTAGAGGGGGACAAAACACATTTTCCCCCCGAAATCCCTGTACTTTTCCAGCATATTCTCTTGTTTATCATTTTCAAGGGTGGGCAGGGACATTTGACCCCAACCCATTAAACTAACAGCAATATGACTTCGCGTCTCCTTTTCTTTTCTTTTTTCCCTCTTTTTTCTCTTTTTTTCGCCCCCCCCCCCTCGCGACGCCCATGACTGAGTCACTATTCGACAAGGAAACGTGTCTTTTTCCCAACGATGAAACTTGTCATTTTGACCAAGAAGAGAGTCCAGTTAGATGTGACCCGGGTGGCCTATGGGGTCGAATCTTACCCGGCACTTTTGAGAGTATAAGCTTATGGAATTCCTGCATTGTTATCGCACTAGTACACAAATCATCACTTTTCACCGGTGTTATCCAGTGCCGTAGCCAGGCTGCCAGGGGTTGATAATCCACTCCCCCCCCCCCCGCCATATTTTCGCAAACAAGTGCCTTTTTTCACCAGCGTCCATTTTAAATGAGTGCCTCTTTTTTTTAATATCGCGCGAACGTCGGCAATTGTGTTGCCCTGAAAAACGCGACCAATTATTGTGCCCTTCGCTCGTACCCCCCTCCCCCCCCCCCCCCCCTGCAAACAGGACGCTGGGAAGGGCTGACGAATTAACGCTCTGATTGGATAGATTTTGCGTGACCTGTGACCTGCAATTCATCGCGACCACGACCCTGCAAGGTTTGAAACGGCCGTTAAGACTGAGTCATTCATCACTCTTTTATTCCCATTCATAAATGCCCTTTTTTTCGTTGAAAAGCATAATAATGTAGGAAAATCTGTAAAACTTATCTGTTTTGTAAATTTTCAACTCCCGTCAGTTGCTCAGGCTCCGTTTCGAATTCACGAAGAGTCGAAATGTATATTATTCGACGCTCAACATTTGTCCACATGGTCCGCAATAAAAAAAATCACATCCAGTATGGTGTGTAGGCCCTATGCATTTCTTTGGCAAACTTTTCGGATTGCATTTGCGCACCTTAGCTAACCGCGGTCTTAAACAGCTGCAGCCAGATGCTTTATATATAGGTCATGATAAATTACCCAGAATGCTATCCCCACTTCTTTCACAAGATTCTGTGAAGCTCATCAGCCCTTTCCAGCGCCCTGTTTGCAGGGCGGGGGTACGAGCGAAATTGGGCCCATGATCGTCCGGTTTGAGCAGCGCCCCCATAGGAAGATAATGTCTGCCCCCAGCCCCAGCCCCAGCCTTGTGAAAAAAAACCTGTCTACCTTTCAACACAGATGGGCGAGTGCCCTTTTCACGTGTACCTCCAATAACATTGACCTTGCTACGCCACTGTCTAATATCCCAAGCGAGACATTCCAAAATTGTAATTTATATCAGTTCAAGACTTGAGTGTTATTTGGAATATTTATCATCATTTATCAATGTTTGTATATTTATTTTCCAATAGTTTCTGAAAGAAATTGGATTATTTCGTTTCCAAACAAAACTGTTGCATCTAGTCTGCAACCCAAATTCTTTAATTGCACGATATGAAATTAATTCTTCTAATTCTATTAAATAAATAGTGACTTGAAGTTGCTCTTTGCAAACCGGAGCTTGACAACGTTTCGTATGCTCGTAATTTACAGAGTTGCGCATAAACAAATTAACAAAAACAAGATTTTACAAATTTTGAACGTATAAACGTTTAAACTGTACGTGAAAGTTTCGCTAAACGTTTTCCAAATTAAACTTAAATTCCCATCCTTATTCTTGTACATAGATTAAAATGTGTTCATTTGGAAATAAATGAGAATGTGCCCGAAAGTGGCGTGAAGTCTGTAAAGGACTAGCCCACATATGTAAATCCGTGGAAAACAGCTTGAATGCAATCTTCAACATAATATCAAATTTGTCAACCTTCAAAACCTTCTCTCTACAGATATTTGCCATATGTGCCATGAAAACAAGACGAGTGAATTGGGTATGGATGTGTGTGAGGGCCTATTGCCCAACTGTACGGGTATTGCCCAAGTCATCAAAGGCTCATGCCTTGCTGCTGACGGTAAGTGTTTCGGTCAATTCCAACTAAAATTGTTCTTGAGTGTCGATGTAATAAAGGGCGAGGCTTCGCCCGACTCCCCTTATTACATCGTTAAAAAATGGAGAAAAATACTCATTTGATTCGCACCGTGAACACTCTTTCAACCTTGAAGTTTGAATCAGGATTTCCTTGAGTGTTCCCTTTTTACTTTGCGTCATATAACCCTAACCCCCAAATTCATCGAAAACTGTTTATCAGAGAGGAGGAGACCGTGTGTGGACCTGGGTAAGTATCCACACAATGTCTTCACTATAACAACGTGGACATCTATCATCATTTGCTCACATATACTGGAATTTGTATTCTTGTGGAGTCATTTCTTTGTTCTCGTGAACTAAAGTTTTCGAGTTTGAAAGTGTATTTTCATAATGCTCCTATTTTAACCAGAATTAATTTCCTGGTCTGAAATTCGGACTTAATATCCCTTACATAAAATACTTCAATTTGCAACGAATCAACACACCTAGGAAATTCCTAGTTTTTTATTAAATCCATATATTTATTTCGTGATAACCTTGTGGAGACGTATTGATCTATTGAAATTGCGCTGTGGAGACGTATTCAATCTTTTGTTCCCTATGATACCCATAATGTCTCCACAGGGTACCGTGTAACAGATCAAAGGTCCACACATGACTGCAATGCCTGTATATACCTTTTGTGCTTTGTCTAGGAAAATATTCTCCAAAAGGAAGCCATCACCGTGCTTATCATTCTGCTACATGAAACGTATGCATTCTAGTTTCGTGCATTTTGGGTACTTGATGTTTATCCGAACTATTGTGGTCGTATATAGTCGTATATGCAAACTAATCCGGGACGTTATAATTATGACTGAGCACGTTTATTGTAGATTTCTTAAATAAGATATAGGCCTATCCCTTTGCGACGAGTATAACTTCAGACTAGTGAATTGTTTTCGTGATTCTACGCGCAAAAATATTTTTAAAAATGTCACTGTGCTATTCCGACACACTGGCGGATGGGGGACCCATGGTGGCCATACCCCCCCCCCCCCACCCCCACCCCAACAACAAGGGTCTTTTCTATTTTTAGTTAATAAACCAGAAGAGGGGTGAATCCAACTGTTTTAAAACCAATGCTATACTCATCCTCTACAGATTTGTGAAATATTGATAAAAAGAGAGTGAAGAAAAAGGTGGACAAATTGAGGCCCCCCCCCACAATTTGGTTCTTGATCCGCCCTTGTTCTGACACGTGCTTAAGAAAACTTGCACGCTGTCCTTAAAATACTTGTGGTCATGGTCAGCGGGCTTTGAAATGGTATTTTTAGCGTAAGCAATCCCACGAAACAGTGCAAATCGCGAGTCGGCGTCTGGAAATAAAGACCACCTAGAAACGAATTTTCTGTACGATTTCTAGCCAGTCAAGTTCAGTGCACATTATATCCCACCAGTGCTCTGTAGTCTGCAGGCATACAGAGCCTCGCTACAGGACCCGACTAGACTTGATCGGGTCTGTATTGATTTTAGCTTGTTTGTGTTCAACTATATAGTCGCCCATATTCACGTAAGCAGGGGCCTTCGAATGGGTTCTGTCGGGAAAGGTGTGCTTTTCAGTTGCCATGATGGGCAACAATATTTGAATTTGATACGATATTTCTTTATTTTGTTCTATAAATGTTTATTTATTTTGTTAAGCCCTCTTTTTCTATTTAATGGTTTGGCACTTTTAGTGCACTGTAAAAATGGTGTTTAGGATTTAACACATTTCTAAACACTAATTCTGTACCCACTTTTTCCACACGTTTAGCACCATGACATGTTTAGATGTCCTTTTTCTGTGACACGCATTATCCGTTCGACATGTACAATGAATAACATGTTTAGCATTTAAACACCTTCCTAAGCGCATTTAGATATACAATCCTAAGCACATGTCCAAAACCTAAACACGTTTAGTTTCACAACATTAAAAAGTGGTAAACGTTTAGAATTGAAACACATTCCTACTCTAAACACATTTCTGATGTGTTTAAATGCTAAACACTGTTTTTACAGTGTGGGTTCCATTCATCGCTTGTTATTTTGTATGTCAATGTTTCAAACCAAAGCGATAAATACGTACTTGAGGCTCAGGACCTTCTTTGCTGACGGTGACAAAACTAATCATGCAAGGCACGCTGTACTGTCGTTTAAAAAAAAATCTCGTCGTAAAATTTGCAGCATAGACTGTCAAACCGTGTCCAATTTCGTCACCCGTCTTGATGGAAGTTGGCTTACATTTCATTATCGTCAGAATGGTGATGACTGTGAGGTATTTTGAGCCAGACTTTAAAATGAAGGTTGCCGGTACATTGCAATAACAATTAGCTAGTCACACCTCCGGCTCGTGTAGTTAATTTGCATAATCAAGTGCCTCCAGGTATACTGTCAAACAACTCGCTGACTACCTCTTTTCAAATATAACTCACTGCTGTCGATTTTTTCATTCTGCTTGAGGGTGTTGAAGATATGCTTTTCAATTTGAGCTTTTTTTTCACATGCGGACGAAATGCAGCCTCGGGCCATTTTGACAGTGTGCGAATCCAGAGAGAAAGGATGGCGAATCTTAGACACACAACTTCTTTTTTGTGTGTGTAGGGTTGCATTGCCATAGTCTGAATATTAATGACCGGGCTATTTTACCTCTCTGGTGTCGAGGGTGGTTAAGTTTAGAAGCAACTGATCACGAGACGGTCAGTGCGGGTTTTGTCGGTCGAAGGAGGCGCTTGGTCAGGAGGTACATTATGAACGTTGCTTTCCGGGCCCCCAGGGCTTACAATGTCTGGCTGTGAAAAGTGTCTATAAAATATGCGCTGAAAGAAAGGGCTGTCACAAAGAAATGGACGAACTAACCAACGAGACGAGGCAAGTGAAGCCAATTGAAGCTGGTCCCAAAGTGCTCACAATTCTATTGAATTGATCAAGGATGACTGATGAATATTAGAAGTCTTATAATGCATCTGGTCCACACAATGGGCCGGAATAGTCCAGTGTTTGTTCCAGAATATATGTTTAGAATTCAAGTTCAAGCTTTTCTGGAGTTGGGAAGTTTGCACACTAACTGTTCTTTTTCAAGCTGGCTTCATGCCATCAGAAACGTCACGGAACTGGATCGATGGCTTTCCTCGCGCGAAATATTCCTCTTGATGCAATATTATGAGGCTATTTGCAAACCTAACAAAACTACTCCTGGCCTTGCAGGATTTGTTTGCTTTTCAACTAATGCGTCAGCGTATCGATCGTGAAGTGCCTCCGATATGCAAGGAACGTAAACAATAACCTGTGATCAGACACTTACTAGAGACCACAGATTTCACCCAAATCGGTTCTTCAGAATTGTTTATATAATGATCAATTGCAGATGCATATATGAATGCTTATAGTTGTATGTAATAGTGCTTCATTTGATGATTTGTCAGCATCTTGTCTTAACATCTCTAGATAATTCAACATTTGTGGTTTAAAGGTCTTAGTCATTCTTAGCTGTTAATAAGTCCCGGCCCAAGTCTTCTCCCTTTGATCAACAAATTTAACAGCTGCATACGATTACGAACAATCCTCACTTTTAGTGTTTAAGATCAGTTTCCTATTTCAGCCTTTTTGTTATTGCTCCTGATGACCTTATCAAGCACCTTCACTCTGTTTCTCTAACATTCAATGATATTGTGGAGTGATCTCCAGTTATTTTGGATGTGATATGGCCCTAGTCTTTAAATGCGCCATTTGATAAATGACGTTTTACAAAGCAATCGTTTTTTCTGATGCGCCCTTGTGTCATTTACATGTAACTTCCAATTCGTATGTAATTACATGTAATTTTCAATTAAATAGTACTAGTTTGAAGGAGTTAGCAGGTCCGATTTGGTTTGATGCTGATACGTCTATTACATATTTAAAACAACAGTGTTCAGCTGCATCGACATCAAGAATTGCCAGACTTCCTGAGTTTTTGCCGCGGTCCTCTTTCTGTTTTTGGTGTTTCGTTTTTCAGTACTTGACGGTCATTTGATTGCAAACATTATGCAAAAATTCTCTTTCAGTAAGTTACATTTTAGGTCCATCATTTGTAAAGAAAACCCTTGAACAGTGTAGTGCGTAACTGAAGGGACATCATAATGGCAATAGCGCCTTCACTTTTCAGTATCAGTATAAAGGACTCTTTTTTTAATGAATATGCATTAAAAGGTTTTAAGTGCAAAATCCTGACACTAAAGGGTGATACTGTTGCTGAGTGGCTTAACGGGTACTCTCATAACATTTTTAAGATCTTTGTGTAAAAATTACGAAACAATCAACCAATTGCGAATAAAGTTCGCTGACTGACTGTCGTGTACTACATCAACCAAGGAAACACAAACTTGGAGAATTAACCACAGCTGCACAGCAAACAGTGTTTTCCTTCCGATGACATCACCGTTTTCCTCGATAGTTAAGTGATTTGGTATTTGGTAGGGATTTGTGTTAGTCCCAGAGCGGTCTGCCTATATGCCTAGTCCTCTTCATACCTCACTAACTGACTCACTGACTGACTTGTGAATTAGACTTGCTTAAGTCTCACATCGGCTCAACAGTTTGAAACAGGATTACGACTGGGCTTAATCCAGCCTTGTTTGTAGGCCACATTCCATGACAAAATATTCAGTGAAAAGGAATTCTGAATCGATTTAATAGCATTTTGAGCGCTAGAGGCTCAGCTCTATATATACTACGCGTGCCGTGTATTTTTTTCACGGTAAGAATACTTTTCTTTTTCAAAGTATCAGAATATCAGCGATCACTTTTCTCAATGCCAAGCAATTATTTCTTTGTGATGAATGTAGCTTTTAACTTTTTTTGGCAAGTTCTTAAAGGCACTGAGTTTACGCTCATATACTACAAAGTTACCTCAGTAAACATTTACATTTCCCACGTCTGCCAATTAAAAGTACTTGTTTTTAAACTTAAAAAAAAATTATCATGAAATTCACATGAATGGCGATAAATCTTTCGCACTCATTTTACAAGTATCCCTTTGACTTATCGAATGCGTTGTGAAGACAAATTGCCAGGAATGTATAAAGAAACTTGTTTAATTAATCATATCCTACATGAATTAAGCGCCATGTCAATGTCCTCGTTGGGGATGTGATCTCTGCATTCATGTCAATGCACAGTGCAGAGATATTCTGGTTAGTTTGTGTAGATTGATGTCTGCCCTCACAAGACCTCCATCTACACTAGGGACGGGATCCAGTCACAGAATGCCAAGCAATCCCACGGGCAAGTGCCTGGAAGATTCCTATTATTCCTCTTGTCATTATAATTTACGGACAAAGAAATATTTCATTCAAACGCAAAACAGTCCGCCACGTTACCGCACTGAGCCATAGAGCTCAATGAAATCGTCATCTATAATTTATTCTTTGTCAATCGAAATGTAAAAGTGAGTATCTGGGAAAAGATCCAACCTGGCGATGCTTGGCCACTTCTGTGTGTAACTGAGTGCACTATCAAAAGATGACTTAATTAAGACAAATTAGCAGTATAAAAAAATCGCATTTTGTATCTACGGTGACGGGGGAAAAATTGTAATACAATAACACCAAATGATTGCATGGCTGAGTACGTCTGGTTCTAACTTTCCAACATCCTCGAAGCAATAATAGGTTTAAACATTTCAACATGTTCAAAATTGATCAAATTCTAGCAAACGTTTGCATCCTTTTCTAAAACGTACTAAATATCTCGTCCTGAAACACTGAACTTCAATTTTTCACAGGACACTTATGTCCTTGAATATTGTAAGTCCACATATTTACTTCAGTCTATATCAGGTGCACAATCCCTCGGGTGCTTTTGATGTATCCCGAATGTCACAAACATAATACTCACCAGTACACCGGGCGCCTAATCATAAATGTTTGGCACATACTCAAGATACAAGAATGAACCATTCAGCAATTTTGAATGGATTTAGACAACTCATGTAAAATGTCCAATATCTGTGATAACTCTTGGATTTTTCCAAGATACCATACATAGATGCACAGTCACTATAGGCAGAAAGACTAGACGCTGTCATCTAAAAGCCGCATTTCTTTTTACAGGAAACCCTAATGATGAGCAGACATGAAGAAACAGCTGCAGCATTAAAGGGGTCATGCAGTCAATTTTTCTTGGGAACAAATTGTGTACAACTTTGTACTCCTCTCAAATGTATGCAAACTATTTGACATCCTTGTTGGTTATGCCCATGCTTTTCCTGATAACTGAGGGCACTGTTGTTGCAGGCCCGGTTCTAGAGCCTATATTTATTGGGGGGGGGGGGCTAGCAGGGGTGAAATGTAGACCTTTTTTCCGGACACTTAGGCCTCCGAAATTCAATAGGTTGGGGGGGGGGGGCTCGTACCTTATTTTCAATGGGGAGCGCTGATAAAATCCGACATTCATGCACCCAATAAACCATATTGGGGGGGGGGGGGTTGAGATAATTCGCACGTTAACTTGTACAATTGGCTACTGCAATTTTTTTTTGGGGGGGGGGGCTAGACCCCCCAGAACCGCGCCTGTGTTGTTGTGATGTCTTTTCAGGAAGACACTTTTCAGTTTAAGGGTTTTCTGTTCAAATTGTGAACCCAAAATTTGCTCATTGAAAACATTTGTGAGAAAGGGTTGCTCATTGGCTTAGGCCTACTGCCATGCATTTACACAATAACGAATAACCAAGAAAAGAAATTTATGACTGCAAAATATCCGAAATTCTAGCAACTTTTTGTGCTGAAATATTGAGGTTTCTGTCTATAATGACATCACAGTTCTGCTCATAAGTATGGAAATTAGCATTAGCATAAAACCAAAAGCACCAAATACCCTTCAAATTGGCAAAACGAAAATTGAAAAAAGGGTTGCATTTTAAAGGATTGCATTAAATACAATTACATTGCATGGCCCTTTAAGCTGTGATTGATCGATCTTATTCATCGTAAATCAAGTAGATACACGTGTGCAGAGGGAATCCCCTTGTGATGATCTGGATTGTTTACATATACTGCATGTTAAATGTTCACGTATTGTTACACACCATTATATCTAGTTAATTATTATGTTTGAGGTGTGGTTTGTGTCACGACCAGTAGTGTAATAATCGACCGGCAATGTAATACCGATTCGTTATGTAATAAAAATCGACCCGTAGTGTAACATCGGCCGATAAAGTAATAATTTCTGGCCTTTTTTAAATGTAATAAAAATTGACCGGTAAAAATGTAATAACCAAAAAACAACCCGTAATGTACGGGAGCCCATTGCGTTTCTTGTTCGCGGTGGTGCGTTTCTCTTTCATGGTAGCAGTGTTATAACCAACGTCGAGTCCGAGTCCGAGTCCCGAGTCACAAGCCTCGAGTCCGAGTCCGAGTCTCGAGTCACAACCCTCGAGTCCGAGTCCAAGTCACGAGTCATTTGTTCACCAAACTAATCAAACAAAAATTGAAATTATTTTATTATCATCCATTCTGTCTTTTAAGTAAGTCCCAGTGTATGTTTACCTTGTGTGTGTAAATGTTGTTTAGACCCAAAATGTGTTTTCCTTTTAATTCCCATCCCTGAAAAACCCTCCTCCATCCCTTCCCTCCATGTTTCATCATCCAAATATTATTCCTCAATGATCCTTTCCCATCCCTACCCCATGCTCGGCCCCCGGATACGATTTTCCGCGGCGATGTGTTTTGTCGGTGGAGTAAAAACCAAAAAGAATGCTACGTTCGTCGCACAAAATAATACGTAACGTTATGTCTTTTCTTTAGATGAAAAAACGTGACTCGAGTCACGAGTCACCAAGCTTGATTCCGAGTCGTCATGGTCGAGTCCGAGTCCGAGTCCGAGTCATTTTCCAATGTGACTCGAGTTGAGTCCGAGCCACGAACAATGTGACTCGAGTCCGACTCGAGTCAGAGTCCTCGAGTCCTACAACATTGCAGGTAGCTACAATCCTGCCAAATCTCGCTGGGCCCCCAACCCCCCAGCCCCCGCTCAATGTTGTCTCTCATTGCGCAGTGTGTGCTCCATCCGCTGGAGAGAACAACATTGACCGGGGGAGCGGGGGAGTTGGTGACCGTTGGAGGCTAAGGTTATTTCCAAGTGTCCCAACCATTTTGGCCGGGATTGTCTGAATGTACAATAGCCTTGATATTGGATTTGGATATTGCGTGGTCAATGCACACGATTCACCATGACGGTGCACCATGTCATTTTGACCGATATTTTTACAAAATACAGATTGTGTTCAACGTGAAAGCCGTAGGCCTATTAGGATACACAAACAACGTATCATCTTCTTCAATTTGATTTTAATCCGTCATTTGGACGAAAAATCCATCCAAACCATAGTGTAACCACGGTTCACCACTGTAAATTATATAATAAGCAGAGTCACTCAATTCCTTTATATCATTTGGTTTGGATGGATCACCGATGGACTTTTCGGCAAATTAACGGAATGAGTGAATACAAACAAATTCACAAGGATTGTATATTGTTTGTGTATCATAATGAGCCTTTTAAGTTAAACACAAACTGTATTTTGTACAGTTGTTGGCCAAAATGGCATGGTGAACCGTCATGGCGAACCGTTACGATGCACGCAACAATAAAGTTGTGATTTTAAAGAATTGGAACATTTGTATTTTAAATTTCCATTTTTGTTTTACTATCAATCATTGTTATCTGGCCTAAATATGTGTTCTTTCATTCAACCTTCGGCAGCCATTTCATATTTTGGAAACAAAACTCAAGAAAACAGCTCCCCGAACGGCATGTCATGCATATTTTGAAAAATGAAAAAAATCCTTGCCAAATCTCGCTGGGCCCCCAACCCCCCAGCCCCCGCTCAATGTTGTCTCTCATTGTGCGGTGTGTGCTCCATCCGCTGGAGAGAACAACATTGACCGGGGGAGCGGGGGAGTTGGTGACCGTTGGAGGCTAAGGTTATTTCCAAGTGTCCCAACCATTTTGGCCGGGATTGTAGCTAGCCTCTCTTTCAGAATGTGTGTCTCTGTCTTTCAAGGGGGCAAGTCCTTTTCACAAGGGTGTATTTCTCTTTAGGTGTGATTAACTCGCGGCCGCGATATAAATATGTTGCGGCCGCGAGTTAATAAGTCGCGGCCGCGAGTTTATCAATTTAAAGGAGAAATGTGAAAAGTAGACTTGCCTCTTGAGGGAGAGAGACACACGTTCCAAAGAGAGATGAGCAACCATGAAAGAGAAACGCTCCATCGCAAAAGATAAACGCACCGCTGTTAAAGACAAAGAGGTATACATGGCCCTAATAGGCTTCCGTAGTAATGTAATGACAAGAAGGCCGGTGTAATAAGCATATACATGTATTCTCTAGTATTTTGGAATAGTTTAGGAAACTTAGGTTTTTTTTCAAGTTTTGATGGTGATCAATATTGCCTAATTAATATCTTATGCAAAGTCTATGCTAAGCTTCAAGTACAATATTGTAGCGACTGATTTTACGAAAGCCTTCGACCGTATTGATCACACTATATCAATTACCAAGTTAGCCGTCCCACTGACGTTTGTATGCATGAGAAAAAATTCCAGATGTAGAGCCATCGCAAACTCACCCTTTTAGGGGCGTGACAGCCATATTAAAAAGAGGGGGCGTGGTAGTCATGATGTCCCCATAAAAAACTGTATTGCGAAATAACGCAATACTGACGTGTACAAAATTCACCCTGGGTGTTCAGTTTGGCTTTTATTAATTTGTCCATTTTGATTCAATATTCTTGAAGTTCCTGTCCGTCATTGCGTTTTAATCCATTGTGCTCCTGTCGTGGTACGGTTTTGTTTGAAAAACGTATACTGATATAAATTACAAAAGTGTTTTTTAATTATGTTAAAGAACTGAACGAATTTTTAAAAGATTTTAAAAAAAAACGTACTAGTAACTCTTCATTTTGTTCTTAAAGCTAAGACGTGCTTTTATGGGGTCATTAGGCAGCGTTGGGTCATGGGGATTGTTGGGATGATTAACCATCATCGTCCGTCTTGAAAATGCCAACTGGGTAGAAAATCCCAATGTATTCCTGAAATAACACTCGTCATACAATCTCTAGTCATTGCTTTAGGTCTTTGGTCCCATTTATAATTTGTCCTCCGCTAACCCCCTTTACATATCAAGGATCCGCCATGCAGGGTGGGCTTTTATACACCATAAAATACGCAATAAGTACTGAGTTATTTCGCAAAACTTTTGCGTTATTGCGCAAAAGGTTGCGTTATTTCGCAATACTATTGCGTTATTTCGTAATACTATTGCGGTATTTCGCGATACTATTGCATTTTTCGCAATAATTTTTTTTTGTTACTTTTCATACCTGGCACGAACGGCCTTCCATATAAACGTATTAAACTTCACCCAGACTCTTTGTTTCTTCAGATGTGGAGCCATAGCAAATTCACCCTTTTAGAGGCGTGGTATCCATTTAAAAAATGGGGGGTACTCATTATGCCCACTGTGGAAAAGTTTTCCTATACCTTTCATGAACGCATTAAACTTCACAAATAATTTCGCGAGAGAAAATAAATTCAGATGTGGAGCTATCGCAAACTCAGCCTTTTAGAGGCGTGGTATCCATTTTAACAATGAGGCTACTCATTGTGCCCACAATCGTATTTTTCATTTATTCTGTGACCGATTTCTTACATTTCTTACATTGTTGGCTGGTCAGTTACCTATAATTATGATCTCATTTGGTAACACTACAACTTCTACCTAAGGGAATTTTACTTCAATTTACTTATTTTCTAAAGAAAAATCTGACATTCACATCTGAATAGACATTTAAACAATAATACAGGATCCCCCATCAAGTTCCCAAAAATGTTCCAAAATACTAGCAAACCTATGCTTATTACATTATTAAACCGGCCTTCTTGTTATTATTCTTGTTATTATATTATGCTATGGAAAGAATACCCGGCTGAAAGAAACTACCGGCCGATGTTACATTACAGGTCGATTTTTGTTGCATTACAGGTCGATATTACGGGGTCCGCCCGATAGTCCGAAGGTTCGATAGTCCGAAGGTTTATTGGTCCGAAGGTTCGATAGTCCGAACGCACACATTTCCCATAACCGCACTGAAAAATTGCCTGGGTTAATTTTACCCAAGAAAGGGTGAAAACTGCAACGACCCGAACTTGGGTTGTTCTGTAACCAATTGTTTGGGTCAGAATTTCTGTTAAATTCAACCAAAACTTTTGCTCATAAAAGACCAAATTTAATTTTGTCTTGTATCTCACAACTTTTGGTTGAATTTAAAAAAAAAAATACTCAAACAATAGGTTATAGAACAACCCAATTTTGGGTAGCTGCAGTTTTCACCCTTTCTTGGGTAAAATTAGCCCAGGCAATTTTTCAGTGCGGGGGTTCTTTAGTTCGAAAATGAAATAATGTTCGTATGCAATAGTCCGAAGGTTCAAACATCCGAAGGTTCATTGATCCGAGGGTTCGGTAGTCCGAAACAAAAACAAGGTTCAATAGTCCGAAGGTTATTTGGAAAGCACACAAGGTGCGATCGTCCGAATTAACAATAAGGTTCGACGGTCCGAGTAGACGATAGGGTTTGATAGTCCGAATCGACAATAAGCAAATTGACGAGATATCCAATTGGACGCACTGTCAATTATCGACGTAGAAGGAGAAGTAAGGTCCAGTAGTCCGAATCTATTTTCGAATCTTATTGTCATTTCGGACTATCGAACCTTATTGTCGATTCTGACTATCAAACCTTATCGCGTTTTCGGACTAATGGGCCCTCCGGACTATTGAACCTTCGGACTAACGACCCTTCGGACTAACGAACCTTCGGACTAACGAACCTTCGGACTATCGAACCTTATTGTCGATTCGGACTGTCGCACCCTATCATGTATTCGAACTATGGAGCCTTCGGATTATTTAATTTAACCTTATTCTATTTTCGGACTAATGGGCCCTTCGGACTATCGAACCTTCGGGCTAACGACCCTTCGGACTAACGAACCTTCGGAATATCGAACCTTATTGTCGATTCGGACTATCGCACCCTATCATGTATTCGGACTATCAAACCTTATCGTGTTTTCGGACTAATGGGCCCTTCGGACTAACGACCCTTCGGACTAACGACCCTTCGGACTAACGAACCTTCGGACTAACGAACCTTCGGACTATCGAACCTTATTGTCGATTCGGACTATCGCACCCTATCATGTATTCGGACTATGGAGCCTTCGGATTATTATTTAACCTTATTCTATTTTCGGACTAATTGGCCCTTCGGACTATCGAACCTTCGAGCTAACGACTCTTCGGACTAACGAACCTTCGGACTATTGAACCTTCGGACTATCGAACCTTCGGGCTATCAAATCTTCGGACTATTGAACCTTCGGACTAACGAACCTTCGGACTAACGAACCTTCGGACTATCGAACCTTATTGTCGATTCAGACTATTGCACCCTATCGTGTATTCGGACTGCACTTTCGAGTCCAAGGATGAAAATATATGTCAATGTCATTGGCTTTCGAGTCAATCAAGTACAAAGTGTGAGCTAGTAGGCAAGCGGGCCCAAGCTATATAGAATCACGTGTAAAAGCATCAGTTCAACATTTTATATAAAAAAATAGGGGTTTTATAATGGATTATTATTCTTTAAATGTGATTTGTTTATACTTTAAATGTGAGTTATTTTTTATACTTTCCCGGATAGATGACGCAAAGAGACGGAGTGCACGAACGGAGGCATTTGGCATTTTGATGTCGGGGGCTGTTATCTTCACCATAATCTTTGTTGCTCTACACTGCGGTGGTGGGAATCATGCCATCAAAGTCCGGGCCGTTGCACCTGTCGAACCTGGACGACACACTCAAACATCCGCTATCTTTGCTGCAAGAGGAGGTAGTGCGGGACGAAGTCCAATCGCCCATGTGTAGTTGCAGATATTCTTTGGTGCTTTATTATTTTCCGTCTGTTTATATTACAAACAACTATGATGCGAAGCATTTTTACTTTTTCTTTCAATGCCTTTTAATAAAATAGATTATGATTCGTTTTGTATTTTTGTATACGTCTACTTTTTAAAAGTACGTTGGCTTATCCTCTTTTTCGGACGACTCGGAAATGACTAACGATTTTGCGGTTAAAAAAACTCAGTGCAGTCAATATATGTATGTACATGTATAGCATATCGTACATAAGGCACAAATCATATACGCATCTTTGTACCCGCCCTTGTATTTGTAAAATCTGTAAGCAGCCTATGCGAAAAACGCATGGATGTTATTTTAATATTCGACACATCAATTGGTCTATCAATGCAGAGAACCTCGCGTCACTGTGACTCTGACAAAGAATACAGGTCGACTTTCACTTGAACAAGTTGATCCTTTTGATCTGGGACTTTCATGTGATTTGGTATTACCTGTTCAGCGATCTACCATTCTCAAGTCCCACTTCCATTTTGTAAAGACAAATCACATATTTAGGCTCCACAAACCTTAGTTAATGTGCACTATTGTGTATTCTTGCGACGCATTGCTGTGTGAGATGTGTGCAAGTATGAATGTGTGCAATATAACTGATCAAGCAAGGGGTATATTACTAAAATCAAGGTATAGTAACTATGTAACGTCATAATGGTGGCACTTCGTAATGTGACGTTTCTGTGAAAACCAAACGGCTAATTACCATTTGCGATTCCTTTTATGCGATAATTTATTGAAAGCATTATTATAGGTTTTCCCGGCTATTTAAAAACGTTTTTCATTCCAATTCTCCAATTCACCAATTCGCCCGAGAAGAATTTCACATGCTTTTGGCAAAATCGATTGAGTCATTTATCATTCAATTTCAAAGATTGGTCAACCTATTTAAGCACTGGGTCAAGAATTTTTGTCAATAGAGATTGAATACGTCTCAGCTATTGCCGAATGACAGCTTTTAGAGATCGAAATCGTCTTATATCAACCACTTTAATACTTGTGTTAAGTAAATTCGTCTGTTGTATTTTCCTTGTGTCCTCAAGCATACTTCAGCACATTCGTTCGCATGATATTATCAGACCAAGTCGATCTCAGAGAACATTTACCAAAAGAAAAGTGTATAGATTATCAAGAAAAAAAATTACTTTCGAATTTAGAAACGAATAAAATAAGTGTTAAATAGGAAAATTCCAAAAAAATTAATTTCCCGTGTGTGCCCTAAATTTAGTCTAAATTATTTTTAAGAAAATAACATCAAAATAAACACACAACAGTTTTAAGACGATATATATTTTGCTGGACGAATTTGAATATAAGAGTCGGTGATTTGACTGTTAAACGTTTTAAAATAGCCAGGAAAACCTAAACTTTAGTTACATGTAAAACCACATAATTTTGATGGTTGACTGAGACGACCATAAGAATTCACACACATGGAACCAAATGCATACTTTATTTCTAAAATCACATCCGTTTGGTGCAGTATATTGACTGTATATATAGTTCATCTGAATTTAGCAAAGAACATTCCAAGGGTATTTTTAATTTGCATTACCCATTATAATTATGCGTAAAGCATTATGCCTTTATTTAAAACTTCTACTCTTGGCCCAATACGCCAGTGATCAAGAGCGATAGTTGCATTGTTGTGTAGCGCCCTCGCATAATTGGTTATTTACTTTCTCGCACTAATGTCTTGGTCATTCGTAGCAATGGGGGCGGGGCCATTTTATGTAAATAAGACGGTCTGTATCAATTCGAACAAACCTGTTTATAGCTCCATGTTAGCATGGTCGCCGCACGTATAGCACATTATGTTTACAACCGTGAGCCATTGAGCCTTTTATCGACCGACCTTTTCTCGACTGCCGATTGGTTGCCTTGGAAAGCGCTAATGCTTGTTCACGTACCACGTGACGCGTATGTTTACAACTGTCGGGCGAGCCAACCTTTTCTCGATCGCTGATTGGTACCTTAGGAGAGCCTACGAAGAAAATAAAGAAAAATTTTAACCGCTGATACGAAATGGCCAAGACGTTAGTGCGAGTTAGTCTGAGTATCACCGTTACCCACGGAGCCAAGTCCCCTGTATAACGTCTGATATGTCAAAGCATGCATATTTATGCGATCTCGCACCTCAACCAATCGGAGTCGACTTTACTAAATCGTGACGTCACTTCATTCCCAGATCAGGACTTAACGTATGATTGGTCAATTCAAATGCAGTGTTTTGTAATACAACAACAGCCGGGCACGCATCGCGTAACATAATACAGAGCGCGTGACCACAGCCTTTGTTGCTGTTTCTAGGGTATTTTTTTATCCATGTATGACGCGACAACGGTGAATGACCGAAGACCCGATATAGAAAACGCCTGCTGAGAGTATACTGACCGGAACGTCGAGTTTATACCTCTGGTTCTTTTCAGAACCATTATCTTAGTTGAGAAATTATTCGCACATGGTGTTTCCGCAAACCTTTCATTATTTAGTATCTCCACCATGCAAAGCCTCAAATCTTACTTGCCTGCTGATTGGTCAAAATCAAGAGGTCAAGATATGGTTGCCTTGCATAATTAATCAGCGAATCTGCTCAAATGTTATAGCCTATGGCTTTGGCCATGGTCTATTACATAGACTAAGTGCGAGTAGGCCCGCTGGTCTAATTGGTGGGTGAAGTGTTGTGCTATTAGATGGCGCACTATGCACCGTCCACTATCGATCTCTAGCGTCTTGGGCCAAGACTATGAAACTTCCTGCCTTCATAACAAAATGCTTGTGGCATTGTGACATCAAGCAACTGCGTAATTATATATCAACTATATTTTATGGGTTTTTTTAAATTAAAAGAAATCTTTTAAGATGGTTGTGTTCTCATAATAATGAAATGTAAAATTCTTTATTATCCACGCGTATTTACTTTTCGGGCAGCGGTCAGTACTATTTTTTTAATACAATAAGCATTAGACTAGCTATGTTTTTTTTAGCATGCATAAATTGAATATGTTTCAGGTGTGAATGAAAAGCGCATACCAGATGACAATGCCGTCTATGTCAGTACTAATCATGTCTTGTTGGATCCGTTTATAAGATTCTTTATGAGACCACATTTATTTAGAATGATCAAACAAAATGTCGTTTTTACCTCGTTTCAAACGCAGACATTACTGATCTTCCTTTTGGCGTGTTTTTTTTTATCTTTGTCTTTTGTCTATTAATTAATGATATATTTTGTTGAAAAGAACATGCCAGATATGTTTTTATTAAGAACGTTAACTTTTTATATAAGGCTTTTTTATATTGCACTGGAATACAATTGCATTAATATGTGTACATAAAACATCGCCTTATTGTATTTTAAGGTTTTTATTTTTTATTATAATTTCGTTTGCTTGTTTAATTGATATTAATCTATAAAAATATATATTTGTCTTACAGGCCCGGCGACCTAAATGTCAGTATAAAGCTATCGGGGGGGGGGGTGACAGATGAACATAAAAACAAAACTTGTATAATAAAACCCTGAACAATATTTCCAACTGTCGGACCCTCCTAAAATCTACCATTAAAACAATGCCATTTAAACCCTAGTTTTCTTCGACTACGTTGGAGGTATGAACATCATTGATGTGATTATTTTAAGCACTCTTTGCTAAAGTCAACCAATCGTACCACTATTCACTTCTTTGGGTATAGGCCTACCTGGCTGTTCTTCGATAATGGAAAATGATAACTCTTCTTGCTCAAGGACAAGACTCACTAATTTCGACTTGCAAGTTTAAGATTTCCCAAAAACACATCTTCATGTCTAGCGGTTAAGACGAAACCAAAAAGGTTATCTATGCAAATGTTACAAGTATCACATTTTTCAGAATTAGCTCATTCTTCTGAAGTCGTAGGACATCACTTTGGTTTTGAATTAATAATAAAAACCGAAGATTAGATAAAACAAATTATCCATAGATAGTAGCTTATACCTTCCATTTAAGTCTGAATTCGCTTCCAATGGGAAATGTGTTTATTACAATTAATGGTTCAAGCATGATTGTTTTTATTTGTGAATCTTGCGAGGTCCTACCACTCCAGATCCAGCGAGCGATATTCAATTTCTGAGAAAGTTCAAAGAAGGCAATTTTAGCAGTTAAAATGTACAAATTATGGCGCCTTACATAAGGGTATATTTGAAGTGTAATTTACCTTTCTTGAAAGTAAAAGACAAAAGAGCAGGTTTGCATGTTTGTTAATGAAGTATTGTTTAAGTAAATAACCAAATTGATTGACGGTTAAAATAGAAATGGGGGGGAACTTGGCAGTAAAATTAGACGAATTCGGCCAGAAAGCCACTTCTGTTTAAATTGTTCACGTGAATCTGCAATGCAATTTAAAAATAAGCATTAAAAATGGTTTAAGGATTTTTTGCGCCATTTTGTGCAAACAGATTCAGATGAAGAAAATGCATGGTCGCGCGCTCTTTATGGCGCGAACCATGTACCAGTGTGCATGCGTTGATTGCAACTGTTTGATTACCAAGAATGGGGAAGTGAATATTGCAAATCGTGCGGTGTTTTTTTCCTTTTTTTCAGGTTTACCTATCCGTGCTCGCATGCGAGCGCGACCTCCCCCCCCCCCCCCCACTACTACCCTGTTACCCTTGTGATAGTTCCACGATGTGTGTGCGTACTATTGCCTGGGTAACCCGTGCGATTGTCTTCTGCGCATGCGGTTTTACCCATTACGTGAATCCTCGTCTTGTTTTTTGTGTAGCAAAACCATCGCATGACATGCAATGTCGAATTGAACAGTTAGAACTCGTCTCGCGCTCATGAATGGTCCTAGCTCTATGATATTACACCAGTTCGTCTCACACAAGTATTCTCAATCCCTGGAATAACAAGGCTCACCAACTATACCTTTCCGTGTGATGGTAATGTTTACTTTTAGGACCTCTCGACTTTTTGAGTTCGTTAAGTTTTTAATTTCTTGCAAAGTATTTATCATTCAAAAATTACATTTGCAGCCTCAAACAGTCTTTTTATGTAGATTGACCCTGGTGGGTTTTTGTTTGTTTGTTTGTAAGCCCTATTTTTTTTTTTGGCATTTTGAACAAAATTTTGAAAGGTTGAACAAAACCTGAAGGGAGAAAACGTGACATTCTTACCAGTTTTGGCAGTTGAAGACGCGCAAACTGTTACATTCCCTGCTTGTAATGCCCGTGGTATTGGCTGTTCTTTCTGGTAACCATACACCCATATCATTCTCCACCAATCAGAGATAATGTTACAAAAACACCAGCCAACAGCGACTTGCTTTCAAACTTTTGCGGTATTTGTCACCGCTTCGTTTTCGAGTCCTGGGTTTTGTCGTCTTCGTGTTTTACCCCGTAATTTCGCTCATAAATCAAAACCCGTGCCCTCTATCCACAAAATTAGGCCTGTTGAAATTCAACATGGGTGTCACTGCTGGCTTTGAGTTTGAAAACAAAAAACAGTGGCATTTCGCCAGCTTGTTAGGTGAGTTTTTCTCATATAGGAACGAGGTCATAAAAGTAATTAACACGTGACTATAGTTGTCATTCCAGTAGCGATCCTTCCCCCCCCCCAAAAAAAGGCTTCAAAAAGCATTTATAAATCATGTATAAATCATTAAATTAAACATGTATAAATTCGAAAATAGCGTGGGATCTGATATCACACAGCGAGTTTTAACCTACTCTATATGTTTGTTTGTTTTTTTATGCAGCAATATTAAGAGTTTGGCTCCAAATGCGGTTGCCTCACATACACACACAAGTCAGATATCGTTTTTCTCAGTAAATGTAAGACATTTTGAGGATTTCCCGTGACCAAGAACTTGAAAATATTGCTTATAAACAATATGAAATTCTAAAAATTTGGCGATCTCCGTACGAAAGTGCACAAAGTAGCTTGGGGCAACGAGTAAAAGGTGATTGTTGTCATGCATTCATGACGTCACTGGTTTAATCAGAAGACCATCAGAAAAGGTCGTTACTAAAATATAAACCGCGCTGGGTCGATCCGTAAACTTTGGGAATATCAATTAATGTGTCACACATCACTGTTTTTTAGAAAATCTAAAACATTAAAAATGTAGATACAGTATAAAACTTTGATCAGGGTCTTCCGATGTCACCATGTTGATTTGTGTACGTGTATCTGAAGATTGGGAGGATACGTACATGGCACGGCAGGGTTTTTTTGTGAGAGAACAGCTTACTAGGCGATAATGGTTACAGGTTGTATTGGATTAACATTATTTTCTCCCTAATTTGGATACACAAGTTTGATAATATGGGTGGGCGCACCATGCTCTTCAAACATTATAATTTATAAATAATCTGCAAATTGAGAGTCTCAACCACTAATTGTGCATGATATAAAAATGTACAAAGTCTTGTAAGCACACGAAATGTAAAGTTGTTTCATGCTGTGAAGTTGATTCAAATCTGTGAAGACATTCCCTACTTGAACTAAGCCTATGATGTGCGCTTGTAAAAGTGATGTTTAAAATGTATGATGTTAACGGTATAATGTCAAGTGCCGCGGCAATGAATCCAAAATTCAATTAACATGATCAGCAAAAGTGGCTTGACTTGTTGTGCAACTACTAAAGCCCAAAACAAACCATTACAAATGACACTTGGATTGAGTACATTAATAACGCTTGTGCATAAAGTCCCGCATGGTAATTGCATTGCGAGTACAATGAGTGTTTCTTGTTGCAGCTGAAATCAAACGACATAATTATTGGTATAAAACGAGATACCTATAGTATTAGGATGTAGTTCATGTAGTTCAGAAATCATGCTCAAGACAAGACAATGCTTGCCATGCATGATACACAATAACGCCAGAAGATCCAGGATTTTTCAACACGATGTAGCCGGTAATTATTTTGAGTGTTCCTACATGGACGATGGAATGACATTTCTTTGTATATAAACGTAATACATTATGACAAAGCACCGTTTTGCTTTCTTTCTTTTATTGTTGACAAGGTGTATCCAGAACGCAAGCGTGCATACATGTATGGTGGCAGAAATGAAGGTGCACTGGCCACAAAGAAATAAACCTGTAACGGTAGAAAAAAATATATATAATTATAATTTCTAGATCTGCTTCATTTTCAGGATTCTTTTAGCACTGAGTAAATAGCAAAACGGATAATGTCCGATAGTGTTAAATTTTTAAAACGGGCTTAAAAAGAACATGAACAGTCTGTTGGTGGCAGTTATTAATAACCGTCATGTAATGGGAACTGACCTGAATTACTTATATTGACAATTATACATGTATAATAGGTTTTCCCGTCGGATTTTGCAACTTGTTCATTCAATCAGACAAAAATGTACAATCCGTTTCAATAGGTTTCAGGAAATCGGTACGAATGCACGAAGTTATTCTCAGACAAACGTGTAAATAGGTTTATAATGAATATAAAAACCTTCTACTGATTTACATCACCCCGACGCAAAATTCCATCTTATGAATAGTTATTCTCAGTTGGAGCTTTTGATTTCGTTTAAATCTTTTCAAATAACTACGGGTATGTTTTTGTGAATGTAAAACCTCTTTCGTTTGATGGTTTACGATTTTGCACCAAAAGTGCATGTAATACAGCTATGAGACAATTTACTTTGGTATTTATAACATTTATCGTAATAGCGATGAGAAAATCTATTTCACTTAAAAAAAGGTACAATGTTTATGCTATTTTTCAGGCGACATTCAACAAAGTAGTCACACCAATTATTAAACCAAGTCACTTTATCTATTTCCACCTAACACATTGACACGTTACATTCTTTTTTTTAGTTATGTTATGCATTTGTCACATTCCTTTATAAACTTGTCTTTTTAGACTCTGTTAGTTTCCAGCTAGTCTTGAAGAATTATATTTGGTTAGTTTCGCTATGATAACACGTTACAATTAGACCACAAACTCGCTAATACAACTGCCCAATTCCATCGAACATGACCGTGTACATCGAATTGAATTCCTGAGCGGAATGAAATACACAGCTAGCCAGCTGCATGCTGCGCAAGTCCCGTAATTTGATGTATTTTTTTCTTTACGCGTGAATAAAGATATCTGGACATATTTTGATTGTTTGCTAAATTGATACGGGTGTCCCAAGCTTACCCAATTTTACGCGAAGATTTCAATATCCGAATGAACAAGGTGAGAAATTAGACAGCAAAACCTGTATTGACTGTTATAACATGCAGAATTAGACACAAAATATTGAAATATGTGGCTGATATTCAAGTAGAGTAAGACTGTACGCTATTGCTGCTGATGGTCGATAAACGCACCAATGTCTTTCCTTCCAATTTACGAATGACTTGAATTTCTAAGCAGATGTGATATTAAGCTTGGATATTTGATGTAGGCCCCTGTTAAAAGTTTGCCACTGTCATGTTGCAAGTGTACCGTATACATATGCACCGTGGCAAGATGAATAAATGCAAATAAAACCATTTCTTTGTGAATATCGCCTTGTTCTCTTTGTGATGTAGTTTCAACCACTTGTTCTTGTAGTTTGAACACGACCGTGGTTGCAGTAACTAACAAAATAAGTCATTTGTAGATTGTCTCGGCTTATGCTCATGATAATGGATACACAAGTTCCTTTTTATTGGGGGTAGACGTGCAGTAGGGCACCCACCCATCCGTGCTGAAAGGTGGATAGCTGGGATTTTACACCGGTCACTCGGCTTCCGTAAGATAAAAAGGAGGGGAGGCTGGACACCATCTTCCTATGTTGGGGAGCTGTTTAAACCGGACGACCATGGGCAGCAGGTGGCACAATACAAGAATAGAGCCTGAAAGTCCGCCATTTCGTCTTTAAGCTTCCGGACCCCTCCGCGACCCTTCTAGGGGCATTATATACACGGGGCTGCCCTTTCTCTTGCTAGAATTTTTGACAAAATGATTTTAACCGTAATCACCCCAAGAAACATTTATGTTGCAATTTTATCATTCCACAAGAAATAATGATGAGAAATCAGTTGGAGATGGGTAAAAACGAATTTTACTTACGACCTTTCACATCCGGATTTTCGTACCCAGTTCTCCTTGTTCGATCACGTTTGTTTTCACATCTCGTACTTGCGTGAGAACAAAAATGATATCGACGCAAACATTGATACCTACATCCGATGGATTCTAGATTTAGTCGGGCTTGCTTGAATACAGTTCTTATCAACAGTCATTTGAGATTTGTTTTGGGGAACTAGTCCTTGAAGCTTATTTTCAAAAAGTATGAGTCCCAAAAGACATTTTAGTCTCCTATTTAAGGTTCAGTTTTCACCCAATGATCAATGACCGCCACAAAATTATTTCATAAATGTTCATCTTTGTACGAGTGCTCTGAGTTCCACATGTCCACATGTTTTTTAGATTTTCGGAAGTGAGAGTTCAATTTTTGGCACGATATTTCTTTTTCACGTCATGCGATTTTTCAGTTTCTATCAATTGAGGTACATGTACTAATAACAATTTTACAAAGGTCTTTCCCGAGGGTGATTTTCTCAAGAAATAAATGTACCAAAAAATAATTTTTAAAAACTCCGATTTTTACACGCTAATTTTCCTGTTCGAGGGGTCCGGAAGCGCGCCACCAGGGGTCAACCTTCAGGCTATATACGTTCATGCGACATTCCAAAAAAGGGCACTCGTTAAATATGGGTGCTGAATCAATCGATGTTTGGTACCTACACTATTTCTCTTTATACAACACCTGAATAAATCCCCGTCATCTGAGTGGTGAATTGTAGATCACGTGACATATTATTATTCGGTATAATGCATGGTGCGACCATGCGTTATACCCATGCGTTATACCGTTTCACTTTGCGCTTGTTCCATGACGCGGTATTTGCGTACAAAATGCATGCTGGTGTGCGCGTTCAGCGTAGCGCGTATTGTTCCAAAGAGCCAGCGCTACAGCGTTGGGTTCAAACATTTTCGTGAAGGGGTAGTTCAACATCTTTAAAATCAAAATAAATTGTAGTTTATAATTTACCAATCAAATGACGAGAATTTATTCAGGTGTTGTATAAAACAAATAACGAATGTTTTACGTTCGTGCGATGGAAAGAATAATTTCATTCGGTGACAGATTGAATGTTCTATTCCACTCGGCTTCGCCTCGTGGAATAGAACATTCAATCTGTCACCTCATGAAATTATTCTTACCATCGCACTCACAAACATTCGTTATTTGTATACTATGTAACTGTGAGAGTAGCCTTGGTCAAGAAGTTCGACGATAGAGTCCAATGATCGATAGTCCGATCGGCTGACGGCCAACCTCGTCCCCAGTGCTTACTTTATTTCCAACCTAGTTTCCAATAGTAAACCCTGGATAGGGAACTTTCTTCCTGCATCCTGATTCGGTATGGCAATTGGCTAGCAATGGATTTTTGTCGTGTACTTGGTGTTGTTATTCACAACGTGCAGTACGTGTTTTCGCGATTATTCGTCCACGCCTTCTCGAAAATACTCATTTCCTTCCCAATTTGTTCATATTAATATGAAATGTGATACTACATGTTGTCTCGGTAAGATCGTAACAATTTAATTAAATAAATCGTGTTTTTCGTAACTCACGCCATGCTCGCGCTACGACGAATTGACTCTGCTTTTACCCCAGACACCGCATACAAAAACAAACGCAAATGTAACGCACAAGCAGGCACCAGACTATTCCTCATTTGCATACGTGTTCAAAAATCTTGCACATGCAAATGATCCAATACCAGAGTAAGAGAGCAGGTAGTGATGGGCGCGTACTGCTCGACACCCTGGGGTCGAGGTTGACTGACGGCCGCCTCTGCAATCAACGTTTTGTACGAAGCGCGAACAGCGACCTCACGCGGCTAGGCTATACGATATGCAAATCAGGTGGTGCTGTTCGTATTAAGCACTTCGCTCGTACCCAACGCCCTGCAAAGAGGGAAGTGGGTCCGAGCGAAGTTCATTTCATTTCTCAATCACTTGCCTTTGGTGGCAAAAAATGGAAACATTTAATAGCAGTCCGTAATAAGTTTTCTATAAAAACAAAATAATTGTTACTTTGTGTTCTATTTTTCAATTACGTTGAATGCTAACCTACAACATTGAAGCTTTGTGACACTATGTGCTTATTATGATCCTCTACCATGCATTGAGCCCAACCATCTCTTAAGTTGGTAGCAGCAACCAAATGCTGAAATATGCTTACATTACATAAATAATAGAAGAGAGTGGAAGGAGATTGAAAATAACTGTTACGGCTAAACAAAAAACAATTAAACTTAAGAGAGAGAGAAAACAGAACTCCTCTTAATTCACAATATTGAAACGGATTACATCTTTATAACATTTTTATTACATACTCGTAAGATACTAACTCATATTTATGCATTGGTAGCAAGCTGTTCGCCCTGTCCTCCAATCTAAGTTTTAATATTTCCCCATGGTGGGCATTCTGCCCGTCTTATTCAATAACAACATCATTATGACATGCAAGGGTTCATGAAATGTCTTCTTTTTGTAAATGCTATTATTGAAAATGCACTTTAATTTTGTGTCCCATGTTACCTTATTTTCATTTTCATTTTGCCGTTTTCAAGGGTAATTTGGTGACTTTTTTGTTTTATGCTAATGCAAATTTTCATATTCATGAGCAAAAGTGTGATGTCATATCAGGTAGAAACATCAATGTTTCAATTGGTTTGTGCACATAAAGTTACCAGAATTTTGGATATTTCGCTGTTGTAAACTTTCTTTTCTCTAGTGATTTGTTGTGTCAGTTCATGGCATGCAGTAAGCCAATGAGCAAACTTTTCTCACAAATGTTTTCCATGAGCAATTTTTGGGTTCACAATTTCAACAGAAAACACCTAATTTGAACAGTCTTACTGATATGGCATCAAGGCAACAGCGCCCTCAGTTGTCAGGAAAAGCAGGGGAAATTTAAAATGTTTAAAGAAAAGCACTTTTCAGTCAAATTAACCAAAAAGGGATGTCAATTAGTTTTCATACACTTGTGAAAATTAAAAAGTAGCACAAAATACGTTCGTAAGAAATATTCACTTGCATGGGCCCATTTAATTAACTAATTACCAATAACAAACCAATCAACAACCATTATCCAAAACGTCATTGCCAGGACACTGACAGAACATCGTTCAAATGGAGGGAAAATGGTATAACGATGTATTCAATACACTTTATAAGTCTTATAAGTTTAACAAAGAATAAGTAGGTCATTGGGGTACATGTATTACGGCCTGAAATCCCCGAAACGTTTATGTTTTGGATGGTTTACTTATCCTATTTCACATGGGCGTAAATCCCGGGGATGGGGGGTATACATTCCACCCCCCCCCCCACTTTTTAACCGGGGGTAAAAATTGTATCATCCCCCCCCCCCCAACACACACACACACACACACACACTTTTTCGTGGTGAGAAACAAAAAAGCGGATTTTGAGGTATTTTCCAACTTCCCAACTACCAAATCGCATTCAAGAGTACTGAAAAAGGTTGGAAAGGCCAAAAGCTTTAAAGAGGTTGTGGAATGCTCGAAGACAATTCCGTCATTTTTCGGGTATATGTAGCCTAAGGTGTGATAAAATAAAAACGACTATTGTGTCTGTCACGAAATGAGTACAAAAGGTACTTTTGAGAGCTGTTTTTCAGGTCCTGTTTCGACCCGAACGTGTAATTTGTGTAAAAGTCGTCGTTGGGGGCAGCAAACAAAACATAGTAAATCGTGACGTAATAAACAGGACTCCCGATGCAGCGTAGTATAAACGAGTCCTGATTATTACGTCACGATTTACTATGTTTTGTTTGCTGCCCCCAACGACGACTTTTACACAAATTGCCTGGTTGACAAAAAACTAACCTAATGTCTCACCGTTCCTGAGAAAGACGGATAAAACGGTTGTTTACATCGGACGCGGCGGACATGTTGTGTCATAAACATACGCATTTTCAGCCGTTCCAGTTTATTAACGCTACACGTTGCGTGTGTGTGTCATGTCACAATACACACAACACCAATACACAAAGGGTTTTTTTTCTCGCACGTCCGCAGAATTCAATGCACTGTGCGGCAGGATTCACAAGTAGCACTCAACAGCTCGAATTCTGAGAGTAAAAATGTTGAACTGCATTCGTTATCGCACGGTTCTCCAGGAATAATACAAAAACGACCAGTTTTTAAGGATATGGTTGTGTGAACGTTTATACTCTTTCCAATTAATATCATTTCGTTTAAAACGCGTTTTGTAGCCCAATTAATAATAATAATAATCAACCATTCTTATAAAGCGCATTTTACACGGAGTCCCAATGCGCTGAACAATTAGCAGAGAAAACACTAACATTATATATAATTTGCAGTGAACAGATGGGTTTTAAGATTAGCTTTGAAAGTGTCCAGGGTCACCGGGCGCATTCCAGGATTATTCCCTTTGATAAAGAGGAAATTATCTCGGTGTTCATACATTATGTCAACTAGATCAATGTCATGATTAATAAGACAAAAGTAATACATGTACATATTAATCAACAGAAGTGATGCTGTAACAATGGAAATTTGGCCACTGGCCGAAAACCAGGCATACAATAATTATTATTCGTATTATTCAAACGAACTCTTTCATTTTAAACAGTTACTGTATGGCCCAAGACCGGTGGGTTTTGTGGCATGACTTTGCTTCACTTTGCAGGTTTTTCAAGCTAGCAATATTCTGTCGCAAGAGCGTGTATCCCACGTTTCCTAAGCAGTGTTTGACGCGCTTATTCAAGCAACGCTCGTAGCTAGCCAGTATGGGGCAGTACCTCCTCTCAGCTCTGTCTCGGTTGAGAGACTTGTGGAATCTCTTGCTGCATCGATTAATGAAGGACTCAGAGCACAGCTTGCTGTACAGCTGTTGATCAGAGATAGTGGTGGACTCAACATCTGCAAGGATATCCCAAAATAATTATTGCTATACCGATTAGTCAATGGGGTTTATAGTTTACTTGACTTTACTCCTTGTAAAGAAAATATTGAGATGCAGAATGGACAAACATCGTTCCCTATCAACTTTCAAAAAAAAGTTTTTTTAAAACACTTATAGACACGTCTTATTCATTATTAACACTTTTTAATTTCAATTTAAATGTTTCTATCTTTCGGCCTTCTGTGAAACAAAACTTATATCGGACAAGCACTGACATGAGCAGGATTTGAATGTACGATCCGTTGAGAAACCACGCAAGCGGAGGTGATAACTATGGTGGCCCTGAAGGGACATCGCATATCGCAAACGTGTGCGCACACGTATGCGATGTCGCAAAATTTATCGCGAATATGTGCGCACACGTATGCGATGTCGCGAAATTAATCGCGAATATGTGCGCACACGTATGCGATGTCGTGAAACAATTCGCGAATATGTGCGCACACGTATGCGAATTTGTTTGCAGTGTCGTGAATTTTATTGCATACCTTGTCGCATACCTTTCAGTAAAATTCCTAATGAACTGGGGAGTTGTAGCAGCTAGTCTGGAATCTAGACGTACTGTTAGATATAAATAGGGTCTGACTAATAAACCTTCGCGCGTACGCTGTTCCTCGTGCAATCGTTACTACTAGTACTGTCGAGCGCAAGCTTGCTACTTGCGCAACTTTGAAATTTGCGCGCGCAAGTTTGAAACTTGCGCGCGCAAACAGTACGTCTAGATTCCAGACTAGCTGCTACACCTCCCCAGTTCATTAGGAATTTTACTGAAAGGTATGCGACAAGGTATGCAATAAAATTCACGACATTGCATTGCAAACAAATTCGCATACGTGTGCGCATTATCCGCGATAAATTTCGCGACATCGCATACGTCGTGTGCGCACACATTCGCGATAAATTTCGCGACATCGCATACGTGTGCGCACACATTCGCGATAAATTTCGCGACATCGCATACGTATGCGCACACGTTTGCGATATGCGATGTCCCTTCAGGGCCACCATAGATAACACACATTGGCAATTGTATACGATTTCAAGACACAAAATAATTCGGCAGCAAACGTGACCCGTGATTGCTTTGTCTGTCTGAACTGTGACGAATATGTGCACACAGCTGCAAAACCGAGTTTTGGGGAAAGTCGAATTGGTCGATTTTTTCACATAATTTCTCCCCCAGAATTAAAAAATATAACTGATGCAATGGCACAGTAGTTAAATAGCCAAAAAAATATCTATTTTCATAAAATCAGTTTAATTAGAAGACATTAAGTACTAAAGATATTCGTCCCTTCGTCAAAATGGAAATTCTACTTCGTAACAAAAAAAATGTAGCATATGTTTGCACCTAGCGCGCCCGTAAATAAAATTGACATATTTTAGAACGCAGATTCATCACTTCGTCAAGACGCAAATCTTGTAGCATTGCTAGCTACCTGTCCCTACATTCGAAGTCCGTAGGACAATGGAGGGACCGGGTACCTTTGCGCACAAACAGATCCGCTGTGTGAATATGCTTGTTTCAGTCCCTACATTGTCGATCCTGATAGAGAGCGGAAACCCGTTTATCCCCAGAGAACTCAATCACTGTCAGAACGCAAAGAATTCGAAATTTGTAAAGTAATTATTCCAAAGCTACACGTGGACAGATGATTTTCGTTGAATGGTTCAACAAAAAGTGAGTAATGCTAGAAAAAGCCGTAGAAACAAGTATATATTTTCGGAGTGAAAATCAAAAACACCACAGACAATATTATGAGTGTATCATATTATACAAATATTGAATGCTTCGAGTGGTGTAGTAAAACTAGCCTCCCGAGGTGATCCATGGACCATTCTATTTTCCCGAGGCGAAGCCGAGGGAAAATAGAAATGTCATGGGGATCACCGGGAGGCTAGTTTTACTTCACCACGAGATAAAGCATTCAATATTTGTTTTATAACACTTCACCCACAGATTCTGCTTGATTTTAATATTTTTAATTATTTAAATCTGAACGCAGTTGAAATAAACTTCAATTTCAATACAAAATTGGTGGAAAATGTTTTTCTTTCTTAAAAACTACCCCTTCACGAAATGTTTGAACCCAAGTCTGCGGCGCGCTCTCTTTGGAATAATACGCGCTACGCACAACGTGCAACGTGCACACCAGCATGCATTTGCACACAAATACCGCGCCGTGGAAATAGTACTTTGGTTGCGAATGGTATAGTACTTTGGTTGCTATGCGCATAGTACTTTTGGCCGTGCACAGAAAGATAGCAAAATTAGAAAGTAACATGTGACTCGCTCTCGGCCAATCAAGACACAGAATCTGTGGGTGAGGTGTTATAAAAAGGAAGATTAATAACTCCCCAGTGACCAAATAATGTTAACATTCGCATACCATCAACAGATCGTGCGAAACGCGTCTTCCTGCCGTCACTGAGGGCGCCCTGACCGGTGAGCTTAAGCAAGAGATGCAAGTCGAGCAGAGGACATGCTTCGGAGTCCAAGTAAGCCTGGGCTCTGGCAGCAACTATCCGAGCATAACTCATTATATCACAATCGGCGTCATAGCCAGCTACGCAGTCCACAAGGTACTACAATGAAAACAAATCAGTGAACGAAACGGTGGTTTTTGTCACCATTTTTAACATTCGGAAACTTTTTCGTATAAGAGGGGCCAATCAAGTGGAAATGTTAAGGGTTATATTATGAGGTTAATGAAACTTATCAGGCAACTTGTCTGAGAGAATTCAAACTCGTAACATTTTCCGTCATTTTCAACAAAAGCAGCTAAAAAGGCTGCCCCTCCCCCTCCCGCCACCCCCTCGCAGATTCAGGAGGGCAAACAACTAGCAGTCCCAACCACATGTATCAAATCACAGAGCATTTTGTAAACAACTCTTTAAACAGGCGCATATCGACGTTTTACAACACTCTTACCAGTTGACCTACAACGCATATAATAATAATAGGAGGTACGTGTAATTCATAATTACCTGTGTAGCTTTGCAAGCTGTTTCATCCGCCTTGCTGGACTTCAGTTCAGTTGTCATGAATTCCAGATATAACTTGTCACAGGTCTGTATAATTCCCTCTTCACACTCTGTTAAACAATAGAAATCGAAACTTCCAAAGAAGAATGAATTTAATGGAGAAACTGACGTTGTCAGTTCTTTTCTTACTATTTGACTGCCATTTGGCGCAACCACAAATGCAGTCTTCGTGGCATGCACACTATGGTTCGTGTGTACACGAAACTATTAATTATTTTTGCAGTAACACCATGTGGAATAATCTCTTTTGAGAAGAAGTGTGGTTCCCACAACCAACCGGTTCTTTTTCAGGACCACACTTCTTTTCAAAAGATATTATTCCACATCGTGTTACCACAAACTTCACTAGTAGTATGCAAAGGTTCATATCTTATTTATTTAACGAAAATGTTGTTTTTCTTTCTAGTTTGTGTGTTTTGCGCACAGATCCATCCACCATGTGCGCAGACTGGTAAACGTCCTCACAGTATCGATTCTAAAGCGGGGCGGAACCAGTCGACCTTTACGAGAACACTCCAAAAACAGTCTTGCTGTCACTTTGTAAACATATGTAGAATCTAAGCATTTAATACGTGTCAATTCCTAAACATCAATGTTTAATCGCTAAACACTATTCTCTAAAAATGTTTAGTAAGTAACATGTTAACAAACTGTACTGAGAGCAGGAAAGTGTTTAGAAAAGACTTTTCTAAACACTTTCCTAAACTTTTCTAAACACTTTGTTTGGCAATGAAACACTTAGTGTTTAATTGCCAAACAAAGTTTTTGCAGTGAACTGAACTATTGTCGGGCCGCATGTAATTCGAAATTTCTAAAGTAATTATTCAACATCTAATCGTGTGCCAATTTTTTTTTCGGTCGACGTCTCATTCAAAAAGTGAATTACTTTTGCATTGCTAGAAAACAGCAATTTAACAACAAAACCTTTGGGGTGATAAAAAAAAACATGGACAGTGCTATCGACCGAAACTTAGCGATATTTTATACATGTAGCTGTACTTCAATTACAATATGATCGAATGAGCGTGTGAATTTCTCTTTACTCACTTCTATCCCAAGACAGCTTTTTAGCCGATTCAGGACATTGCACGAGGCTCAGGTCGGGGTATGTCTACTTTCCACCAAGTATTAAAGGTAACAAAATATGCATCTGCTTATGTCATGTTTATTAAACTGGGTTGAATATTACTAATACTTCGAAATGCAAAATTATAATTTTACGGTGCTGACAGATCATACGCAAGTTATATGACAGATCAGACTTTAATATCGAAAAAAATGTGCCTTTTTGAGCCAAAAATGCTGGATAAAGTTGTATCCTGCTTGTGTCCCAGTAATCCCACCTACCGTCGCGAACTGCCAAAGGAGAGCTTTGTTGTAAGAACTCCTCTTCTGAGAATCGGCCATCCCCATCCACGTCATAGGCCTTGAAGACCTGGTCAACCACCCTAGTGTGATTGCCATTCTGGGTGACGTATTCTTCCCTGGTCACGAAGCCGTCTCCATTCTTGTCAGTTAACTGAAACAGCTCATGTCTGGATGAGAAGTCACCATAGAACTCCTCTTCGTCATCGCTGAAGAAAAAAAAACACTGATCCGTTTCGGCTTGTGCTAGGCATACCATGGGCAAAGTTCAATTTGATAATGCACACAACCAAATTAAAACGACTGTCCTCTATAATATGCTGTGCGAGAAAAGTTTGCAAACTCGGTGGGACTCAGTCGAACCCACGACATCCTGTTTACTTGCGAAGACGAAACCACTTGATGTTCTCTTCGTCAAAAGTCATTTGATCATAAATAATATATAAGTGACCTATCGTTATGCTTACTAGCACTCTGTCAACCGGTAATGATTCCGTGTGCACTGCAAATTATGCATGCATTTAGTTACAGAGTAGAGGCTATTTACCACGATAGAAGGATTTATATAAATTCAACCTCGAAATGCTTAATTGGCATAAGGCAATCATGCATGGGTGAAAACAAATCTTGAAAATTCAATTAGGGACACATTATTAAATTTCCAAGATCAGAACATAAACAATTAGAATGTTAATCATTAATTGCTGAGTTACCTTGACTCAATCTACTGTACAACAGTATTACGTACTGATACAGCAACTGTGTAAGGGTAATGTATTCAATGTTATGGGTATATAATGTTCCTGTATAGTGGGTAACCTTAAGTTTCTTATTTAAAAAATTCTGGGATAAGGCCAAAAAAAAAAGTCTCCGGTTTCTGGTATGGAGCTTGCCCAAAAAGTGGTGCGGCGACGCGGCTTTTTTTTTTTTTACCTGACTTTTTTGCTTCAAATGTCGGCTGATGACTGCAAATGGTGCCCGATTAAACTTAGTGCAAATATATGGGAGACCAGAGAGGCCACATAAAGCTTATTCTCCATCATAACCCCATCTAAAAACACGTTAAAATCGTGCAGCAGCAGGATTCCAGTCAAACCAGTGAGTTTGGCGGTTTTGCGACATCATCTTTCATTGAAAAAAAAAACTTTTTCATTTTGCCGACGCGCATGGCTACGGCGACGCGCGCGCATACCAGAAACCGGAGACTTTTTTTGTTTGGCCTAAAATGTGAGCGAATAAAATACGGCATTACGCACGGACCCAACACCCAATTAAAATTAGTTGCATACTTGAATGCTCGCAAAGTCATACTTTAATATTGCAATACAGGCCTCTTAGTACATGTTCAACTTCCAAAAAAAGGAAAAACAATATGGTTTAATAAATTATTACATAATTTGTCAAATCACTCTCCAAACCGGTTGGCGTAAGGGATCACGGGCAGGGAAAGCTGAGAATATTTTGTTTTATATTAAAGGCCCACAATCCAGAACAACCCGTCTGACATTTATTATATTACACAAAACACTCCCTGTGTGACTAATCTTATAAATAAACACATTAAGTTTAATTCATGGCCGTAACAACACATATAGTGGCACGAGGACCGATGTTTATATAGAGTGCATGAATCACTCCATATTAGTAAACACACACGTCCAAAACATATGTTTGAGGCGCAATAAGTACCGGTGCTGTAGCCGCGCTTCTGCGCGATGCCATTATATGCAATAAATCAATCATGACTGGCATGTTTTCGGGAATATACCTTGGGTGATTTTACTCTCTCTCTCATTGCTTAACAAAGTATTTGTATTCGATCTATTGATCAACTAATACATCCTGTAAACTTTGAGTTGTTTTTCATGTCCCTTTCCAAATTCCAGACATTATCACGCCAAGATCACACTAAGCAAACGACAAATCAGGACTGTTAGAGTGGGATCTACAGAGTGTCCCCATAAATTTTAAGCATGAAGAAATCATCATATTACTCAAAAAATAGGAAAAACACATTTTCAAATTTATGGTATTGTAAAGTATAGCCTATATACTTTACAATATAGTATATTGTATAAAGTATGTCCATATTTACCTAGGCATATCACTATCATCTTGTGACGTCACATCTTCTCCATCGTCATCCATGATGATGTTATTGCGATTGTGATGTTCGTAGTTGTTGTGGCGAAGATGGTGATGATGATGATGACGTTGATGATGTACAGTCTCCTCTCCTTTATCGTTGGGATGTTCATTTGCCGTGATGCCAGTTGATAAAATCATCACAACCAGCACCACTAGCAGACTCACATGTTTAGTCTTCATCCTAAATATCAAAAGATAATTGTTCAAATAATATTATCGATGGATGTTACTTGCATGGTGGACAGTTCTCGGCATTTTCCTGAGAACGAACCGAGAGCAGTTCCCACCACTAGTTATTTCCAGAGCCACAGTCGCGGAGAGATTAATTACATGTTGTTTCTACAAATTTACCACTTTAATTTATCGATGGACGATTTTGTCAACGTATGGGGATTTTTGCCCGATTAATAATACATTATGGAGTAGGAGGATCCTATTTATTATAGAACACCAGCAATAAACACCCACTCAGGTTAAAAACCTAAGTGAAGATAATGCATGTTTTAGGGCTATGAATCTGAAAACATCAAATGCAATCTCGACATTTTCTTTAATTTTTGTAACTAAACTTGAAGGTTGTCGTGTGCTGGTGACGGATGGTTCTGGTGTGTGCAAGCGTGTGCTCATGTCACTGAGAGGCAGAAGTTGTGCAAACGTTTCGTCAGTCATTTTTACCATAAGATTGTGGATTTTCACTTTATTCAAACTTAAAGGGACACTGCGTCCTGGGAAGCGCCCAATTATTGGGCAAGTAAGGTCCAAGACACGTGAAAAAAAACATGAACAACCCAGGATTTCTGTCATTTAATGATCTTGTGCTGCAGCTTGAGTTGCATTTTGAAAGTCCAGAAAATGGTACCTTCCGGCATCTTTGGCATACAAGATAATGCCCCACTGGCCCCACCGAAAAATTGCTGTCATGAAATCGCTTACGGGAACTTTTTGGGGCCAGAGAAATCGTACTGAATTATGCTGTGGAATGACCTCCCAGGTTACCGGATTTAACTTTCTCTTTTAAGCCCTTTTTGTGGCGTATTTAGAGATCACAATTTCCAGCAGTCCACCTCCCAACCTTCAGGATTTGCAAGTCAGCATTTCGCACGAGGTAGATAATTTACGTGATCAATCTGCAGTACTAAGACAGGCCATGGAAGATAGACCCCGTTCCCACTTGATCCACCAATTGGGGGATCTGATCCACCTTTTGCCAAATTGCCGGATCAGATCCCCCAATTGGTGGATCAGATCCGGCAATTGTGTGTAGTGGGAACGCTAACCGTTATAAGGTGGATCAGGATCAGATCCACCTTTTCTGATCCACCTCTGGACCAGGATACAGATCCCCCAATTGGTGGATCAGATCCGGCAATTGCCGTATCACGATCAGATGGGAACGCAAAAGGTGGATCTGATCCGGCAATTTGACCTTTTAACATCCGCCCGGTGCACGAGTGGCGCGAAAATGTTGCGGTCTCATGAACGAAGAAACACGTTTTCAGGCGTGTAGCTCATGTGAACATTTCCAGCGTATACAACATGCACAATAAACAACCGCTGAACTACGGGCTAGCACCGCGCATGCAAAAGCGCACGTGGTATCCTAAAACTACACTAGGCCTTATTTTTGTTGCGTGTTCGTCCATTACTAAACCTTTTCCATTGGTGAAATTTTACTTATTTTTCCATCCATAAATGACTCTGAGTCCGCACTCACCAAAAGACTTCACTTTGGCACAGAATCATGGAAAAGCTTACGAGTATGCGATGAGAATAGTGCCGATAACGCGGTACGTAAGGAGGTGACAAATCTGAAGTATTGATTATAGAAAATTGGAAAATGATGTCGTAGTACATCATGTGACCGTTTCTAACCAATGAGAAGCTTCAGAACCAGGGAATCCCTTATCGATGCATTGGTTTCTGCCGTGATGTCACACAATGAGCGGCTCTGATCTGTTGGATTTCACCTGTTAATTTATGCACGCACGGATCCTCTACGGATCCGTGATTTAGTTGGTGAATTCGCGTAATTTTTGTCGGTGAATTCTGATAGTGCTGTTTGAAAACTGACGGCATCCTGGCCGAGCATGCAACCATGCAACAATGGCACTCCCACAGAGCGCGCGTAATTCCGAACTCAGTGACCTTTCGGACCCGACATTTCCGTACGAAAAGGTGGATCAAGCATAAGTGGGAACGCGTCTTGCGGTTTCGTTGCGGTAAGATAACGATCACACCAAAATGCCGGATCTTGATCCACCTTTTTCCAATTCAAGTGGGAACGCGGTGATAGATGCGCCGCCGCTGGGGTGGCAGGTGGGCATGTGGAACGTGATAAACCTGGCTGAGGTGTTGAATTCTGAATAATGAAGATCATCATTTGACAGAAATCCTGTTTTGTCTATGGTTTCGTAAGTTAAATGTCCCTTGAACCCGCCTGTCTTACGTCTGTATGTACCGGTACTCTCTGCCCCAAGAGGGTCTTCACGTACCATTTTTAAAACAGTTCGAGCCTAGTGCAATGACCAGAGGAATGTAATCAAGATAAGAATGGAAAGCTTACTGTCCCTAGTTTATGATAAAACCATAAAAATGGTAAATAAGTTCATAGTTTGGTAAAATTATCCTTTGTTTGTGGGTCACTTTTTAAAGAAACCCTGTATACCTCATCCTGTCTTTTACTAGGCTTTGTTTCCTTACTCGTTTATTGTTTTTGAGGGTTTTGGGGAAGAAAGGGTACGAGGGTATTGAGAGAGGACCGACACTTCTTGTCGAGGAAATCCCTAGGACTGGGTTTTGGCTATAAATCCCAACGGCTTATTATGGTTAAATGGTTTTGTATGCTCAACTACCTCACTCGCTGAACGTCTCAGCGGAGAGCTGTGCATTGTTGAATAAATAGTCACCTTGAGATGGACAAGAACCCCTTCCTCCATTGAGAAGCCGAAAATACCAGGCTTTTACTAATACTCGCACAAAAGACATTGATCGACTGCTGATTATGCTTGGGTTGACGCACACAATTCCCTCTTTAAGGAGGATGTGCTGGCTATTGGGTGCAGAGATACTAGAGAGACAAACCAATGGATAAGTAAGCAAAGGGACATGCGCAATAATTGGTAAACAAGTTAATCTACGAGCGCCAAGTTGCTGGATAATGGATTTCTGTCAGTTAAATCCCTGCAGTGGTTTAATCCCCGCAAATCGACAAAACTGCAGAGCTTACTTGTGAAGGCATTCGAGTTGTGCCTCACAGTCACAATCTACTCTTGTTGGTGCGCCATTTATGTACTTGATCGAATTTCTATGGAGAATCTTCATAAGATTGTTCTGAGGAAATACCTTTGTTATTTCCTTTGTACTGATCCAAATAACAGATCCTCTTTCAAATTTACACGGGGCAACAAGGAAGGTTTTACCAATCATCGGGCCCTATCTAACAAAACAGGTCACTCATCTATAATGAAGACTTTGAAAGGAATGAAAAGTTATTTCATTATGTCCTTGATGGTGTAATAGGCAGGTGTCAAACCTTATATCAAATTGAACAAATAATTCGGCTTTTCTAGTGCATCTATGTAATGCGTTTTAAAATTGGATCATTAATTCTTGCGTTCTTTTCCCCTTGAATTTGCTCAAACGCAAATGACTTTTGTCCTCACTATTGTTTGAATATGAACAACCATGGCGCACACTTTGCTTTTTTTAATTAAGTCGTTGAATGATGTGTTAATATCTTGCGATTTCGGCACTCCCGCTTAATATTTCGTCATTCTAAATTTTCACTCAAAACAATATCAATATTCAACCTCTCTCAGTCGATCATACAACCGTCCGCTGTTTCTATAGTGACATATACAGAAATTAACTGACACTCATCTAAATTTAAAACGGTCGCGTATGAAACGCTTGCTCAAAGCATGCAGCTATAAAGCGTTTTACGGTTTCGCTCACTAAGCTGTCCAAGAAAGCATGGAGGTAGAATGAAATTACCTTGTCATTGTATTTTTCAACATACATCATGACATACATGACGTAAACGGCCAATTATAATTTCACGCTTCACGATATCTTACTTGTGAATCGGAAATTGTAATTTGCCATGTATGCTGAAAAATGTAATGACGAGGTAATTTCATTCTTAGAATGGCTAAGGGCGCGAAACTGTTTGTTTTAAGCAAGAGGTGTCTGACTTTCGCATAAGGAGACCACGGACCATTTACATGAATGCTCCGTGGGGACACGCAGCGAATTTTAAACACTTCACTCATCAAAGAACGGGAGTGATGGTGACACAGAATCGAGATTTAGGTCGTGCACGTTGTGTATTTCCTACTTGACACTTTCATCACTTTCACCATGGAGGTGATTCCTACCTCCATGCTTTCACATAGCATATCCACTTTTCCATGATTAACTCCTACTTACACTTATTCCCCCGGAACCTCAATGTTATATTTTATTTAAAATCAACATATTTCACTTACCTGAAAGATACCTATCTTCGTCAGTATGCCTCCTTAAATATTCCACAGAACTGATACACGGGGTCGTCAAGCTAGCTGTGAGACGCCTTAGGGGCAGTAATGCGCCTAACAGCATGGAGCCTACATCCATGAACCAGACAGCTTGGCTATTTGTACACCCGCACTCGGCGTATTCGCTTATGCTGTTTAAACACGAGTAGGCCTATGCCCAGGTTGATTTAAATTAAAAGGAGGTTGGGTTTGTTTAGATTGTTTGCGAGGCTGCACTCGGGCTGCTAACATTCAAGGACCACGCGAAGGCTTCAAGCAAATCTTGCTGTTAGGAAGAGTGGAGGTTTCTAGGGTTGTGTGCACTATACAACCGTAAAGGCATATACACTAGGCCTACACAGAGGAAGCGCGGATACTGCCTAGTTGGTGACCTCGTGTCTGTTTATCCTTATCAATACAAACAAAAGCTAGTCAGCGTCACTGCGGTTGCAGAACCCTCCTAGTTGAATGATGTCTACAAAAACACATCAAACGGGTGTCCAGATTTTAACATCTTAATACTCCTCACCTTTAACATTTATCATGGAGCTATGCCGATATTAATCTAGTTTCTGTGTTTTTTGTGCAACACAAGATTATAAAAGTCACTAGGGCTAGGCCTAATAAAAATGGCAAACTTGGAATGAGCATTTTTCTATTACATGTACATGTTTATAGATCTAACCTAAATGCTAAACAGTACATGGGTTGAAAAAATCTGACTGGAACATATTATTTTAGTATTTTATGAAAACGTGTACTGGCAGTGGCGTAGCCACGGGGGGGGGCGTGGGGGCGACAGTTTTCGCCCCCCCCCAGTCGCCCCCCACTGAGATTTTGAGTTTCTAACAAAATTATCATTGATCTACATGACGCCCCCCATGAAATGTTCCAGCCCCCCAGCGCCCCCTCCCCCACTGAAAAATTCCTGGCTACGCCACTGTGTACTGGCATGAATAAGAACAACCAAGCAATCATCAGAAAATGATCACAGCACTCAAATTCTCAGTAGCATCCGATAGCTATACAGTCACATGAATCATGGAGCTATTGTAGTCAGAAGTCTTGAACAAATGAAAATACGGAAGTTGATCTGAATGGGATCGTTTGCTGTCGGACGTACAGCTTAACCTATGGTACAGTAACAGCATGATGATTATTATTTATTGTGATAACACCAAAGTTTTCGCAGTGCAAAATACGAATAACAAACAAAATATATAATTCTGGATTTTCAGAAGAGAATGCGTTCTAATCGATATGCATGGATCGATGGGTCTATCCACGGAACTATATGGCGTTCATCGGTTCTGCCTTGAGGAGAACGAGAACCATGTGGAGGACCATGTTTGTCTTAGTAGGACATGTGTAAACAAGAGGAGAACGCTTGTGTACTTTATGAGGGAACGTCGACATTGTGACTGCACTTGACCCAACAAAAGCAACAACAATACAATACCAACTACAGTGACTGTACTCACTGGATCACGAGCAGTCTATAATCTGTGGCTTGAACACAGACTTGCTTTGGAATTTACATTGGTGTGTCCGATTCGTCCGTCCGTTCGCGTTTGTCTTTACCGTTCAGTCGTCCGTTCGTTCGGTCATTGGTTCGTTTGTTTGTTTGTTCGTTCGTTCGGGGTTTTTTGTTTTGTTTGTTATTTGTGGAGGGGATTGATTTTATCGTATACGTGCACTTATGTCTGAAAGTCCGGGAAAAATACCTCTTTCCATGCCATAACTAGAATTATAGCCTCTAAAGTCGCAATGAACTTAAACAATTACCTTTAGATTTCAAATTAAGTTGATTTTGGGTGCACTTGTCATTTCCGCTGTCCGGCCGCCATATTTGTCCATTTCTTGGGATAAACAACGCATGCGTGTGACGTATTTCCACCAGTGACTCACGAGCAGGGTCTGCGATTACTGACCCGGGTAAGCCCGAGAATGCACGTCAGAGCTAATCGAACGGCACGAGCTGACCCGTGTCTACCCGGGTGAGCTAAACGAACGCACCCATCGACTGACTGCGTATGTTTCCACTTGCGTATAGCGTGTCGCTCGAGGGCCTCCTTTGTATTGATGTAAACATGGGTACCTGCAATATCGCGGCAGTGCTTTACCCAAAATCTCTCCTAAAGATATTTTCAGGATATTCCTTACAGTATCTTTATAAAAAGTTACGATCTGACACAAGGTATAAGCTAAAAATATTTAGGTTTTCCCATTCCCAAAGAGGCGTCAGGATACTACATTCTTACTTATTTCCTTCTTACCACAACCTGTCATGAGATGTTTGCGGTAGTCCATTATTATCCACTTTTATACCACGTTGGACGCTCACGTTCTCAGCAACCATATCAGCGCCCTACTTCTCATGATACTTTATGAAACGAGCCACACTCATCGGCTTTGCCTATAGACACGAAATGTGCCCACTGATATTTGACCAGATGTGCATGTGTATAGCCTCTTGTGGTGGTAACCTATTGTTGGGATTCCTATGGCTTGACAAAACCTTTAGGCTTGTCCATGTTTGTGTTTTTATCTCAACAAAGTGGAGGTCATTGATATGTAACCTGAAGATTAGTGTGTTTTTAAAAACAATAAACAGCTTTTGGGGCGGTATGGTGGCCTTAACAGGACATCACTGTCGTGTTAAAGGGAATGTACATCATTGGCTTTTGCTGTAATTTTCAGAAATGAACTATTTGAGGGGTTAGTATAATAGATCAAATATTGTTACACTGACATGTTTGAAGTTTTGTGTTCGAAAATGCTGGAAAAACCAAGAAAAACAAAAATGCTCAAGTAGTCTGGTTCCCTGACTCCAGTAAAGATAAAATGGATCAATATATAGATGCCGGAAAATTGTAAGGAAAGGGAACCAGTCTAGCTGGCCTGCACCCGTTCATGAACATGTAACCAATAGCAAACAACGTTTTGACTGAAAAAAATTGTAAATTTGGAGCAGTAGTTGAAAAATAGTTAGGTTTTTCCAACGGTGGTCGGCCGACCACCGTTGGAAATGTATACAAAAATGTCATTTTCTTGAAGATGACTTAACACCAGGTGCCATAATTTTACAAGATGCTTTAGACTGTCATTTACCAACATACTAGTAAGGTATTTCGTAAAAACTTGGTAGTTTTGTTTTTCGTTGTTTGCAAATGTTGTATATTCCCTTTAAGTCGAGGGAAGCTGTTCCATTCAAATATAATAGACCACGACGCAGCAATGTCAGACAAGCATGCACTGCCCCCAGCCAAGTGTAAACTAAGCACGACACCTGCACGGAATCATTGTATTCATAACAGTATGTCACATTATTACATTATGCATGGAGATAGTAGCACACTATTAAGCGCAACTACAGCACCCCCACATGAAAATCCAAAGAAAAACGACTTGTCTAGAAATTAGCGGGCATCTTGCCGGAAAATGAAATGACTTCCAAACTAATATATAATTTGCATAAATATTCTTGGCTATTAAAATAAGGATTCATTCTTTCGTTTCATTTCATGTCATTTAATTTTTGCCCTTTTTGTTTATTCTTTAACTTGCACTGTTATCCAATAATTTGTACAACGCTCATGCTATTTTCTAACACTGTTGGTATGATGATTTTTCAGGCCCAAAGTTTAAGTACAATGTACATGATTGTATTATCAACCCACAGTATCATTCTGTTATGCTCGTGTGGCAGGGCCAATTTTAACTTGTAGTTTTAACTGTATTGCTTTTAGTGTTTAAGTATAGGTGTAGCTCCCCTAAATAAATCACCCCTTTTTATTAGATGTCCCCTACCCTTTCATAGAAGTGTGTACCCCTGATTAACTGTTCCCTCTTTCCCAGTAACATGACCCCCAAGAACAATAGCCCCTTTGATAAGACCATGTGCTCTGCCACCCTGTAAGTCCACAGCCCCTCACTTAACAGACCAGCGGCACAGAAGAGAGTTGTGTTTTATTGGCGAGTTAATTCCTCTTTTTCCCCTTTTCTTGGGAGCGCCTGCCCTGTGTGTTTATCTGCTCAAGTCATTTGATTTCTGCCAAAAGTGTCTTGAAGGATCCATTCTATAACGCACTGTGTTGGTTAAATACTTTTGGTTTTTAACTTGGTTTTGAGTCTTTGGTTTTTTTAGGTTTAAGTTTTGGTTTTTAGTCTTTGCTCTTACTTGATTTTCGTGGTCTTGGTTTTATAATTATCTGGTCATTTTGAAAGTTCTTGTAAATAAATTCTTTTTGTCCTTTTTTGTTCGAAATCTAGAATTGTGTCCCTTGTCCCTATTAATTCAGTCTCCTCGCGACTTTTCTCTTCAAAGATCCTGAGTTTAGATTAGTTGTAGTAGTTTTAGTGCGAGTTCCCCATAGTGTGTCATTTTTCCGGGTTACACTCGCAGGCCGTAATATTGAATCTATAAATTCGTCAGTTACCACTACACTGGAAAAAGTTGTTATCAAAAATGTAATAAACAGACACTTTCTTTGAAATTCAGTGACCTAGTTTGAAAACTTATCTGCAATCAAATCAAGGGACACAAACATTATTTCCTACACTGTGCAGGGCAATACCAGCAATTGTCTACGGGTAACTGCGAGATGGAGACGGTAAGGTTGAGGGCTACCTTGTCAACTACTGCTGGTAGATGGTAGGCGATTGGATCGGGAGAGAGCCGTCTGTTGCCTGGAAATTGCCTGTACTCAGAGTTAGCGAGTAGCCATCCCTGGTATTCGGGTAACGATGTGTACGCATTGCGGGTTGTGGATTGCCGATTATAAACTATAGAGGCATCATTTGATTATTTAGAAGAGACAGTTGCATCAAATTGTGTAAATGAATAAGTCTTTATATAAAGTGAAGTGAAAGTACAACCACTAATTTCCCTCTACCCACATCCTTTTTTGTTCGTTTTGTGCTTTTCTCCCATGTCCGGAGTACAAAGAGTAGACAATCAACTAGCGATCGTGCGGCATATTTCTTCCAAAAAGGACTGTTTCCCCGGGTCTTAAGATTGCTCGACAAATCCCAAAGGGCTGAGGCAGAAATTGGGTTTGGGTTTGGGAGATATGTTACAGACGTGAGACGTCGATGATAACTATTTTGAACTATTGTGACTCTCCCTCGAGGTAGAGAGAGACGGTTTTTCCAGATACAAGGACATCGCTAGGATCGATGATTTGGACAGTCTTGGCTGTGGTGTCATAATGATATCAGGCCAATCCGGGCACGACATTGACGTCAACAGATCGGGCACATGAGTTGAAACTTGGAGGGACGAGGAATTGGAGTATTTTCCCCCAGAAGCCGCATGCCGACGCTGAGGGCAGTGCACTGCCGTCGTGCCTCAGCTTTGTGCACTCGACTGGGTGCAGACCAGTAAATCGGTCCGAAATTGCGTACGCCGGCCAAATCACGATTTGCAAATTCTTCGGTATTTTAGCATATTGTGGGCCATGAACTTGAGGGTTTGTACAAAATATGGGTGGAAGCCGTGCAGAGGACTGCGAGCTCGTATTTCTGTAAAATGTGGATGATGATTAGGTCCTTAAATGGCTCTATTTTGCACTGGAGCGTAGGCGTCCATTTTCAAAATGGCGATGGGCTTCAGGACTACTTTTAAGGGTGATTATCTTTGATGGAATTTCCTCCCAATTGTCATTGGTTAAACCCCCCCCCCCAGAAAATTGAAAAGAAAATGAAAGATGATAAAATCAGCTTTAATTTGATGCACGTCTTGAACACCTCAGAGAATTGTGAGTATTTTTCCTGAATTTCTGAAGTGGGGACATTTATCATTGGGGTATGTAGAAACTTATTTACTGGTCTGAAGGTAGCAGACCAGTAAATAAACTTCCATAGACCCCAATGGTAAATGCTCCCACTTCAAAAATTCGGGAAAAATACTCACAACTCTCCAAGGTGTTCGAGACACACATTAAATTAAAGCTTATTTCATCATCTTTCATTTTCTTTTCAATTTTCGGCGGGTCAACTGATGACTTTTAGGAGAAATTTCCATCTGAAGATGATCACCCCTGAAAATAGTCCTGAAGCCCATCGCCATTTTGAAAAACGATGCCTACACTCCATTGCAAAGTAGAGCGCTTTTAGGGTCCAAATTACATCAAAATTACACAGAACTGCAAGCTCCCAGTCCTGTGCACAGTTTCCACCCATATTTTTTACAAACCCTCAAGTTCATGGCCCACAGCATGCTCAAATACCGAAGATTTTGAGGGCATGCAAATCGTGATTTGGCCGGCGCAGGCAATTTCGGACCGATTTACTGGTCTGCACCCTGAAACTCTATAGGCCATTATCATGTTGCGGCCATCTTGATGTTTTCCCATTCAAATCCACGTAACCAAAACGAGGCTGGACGGGAAAATAGTCTGGCTCTTTTTGCAAAAAAAACCTGTCATTCAGTACTGTTATTGGATATCGGGGACACACCTCTGAAATGGTGGCAGCATGATAAAGGTCTATTGTACAGTGTATTGACTGCAACCAGATGGCGTTGCATGACATAAAGATAACGGAGTTTTGGTCTTGCAATTGGACGAGGGCCATCTTGCAGTTTGCCATTGAGGACAATCGTTGGGAGGCGGGCCTCATCCATGCGCACAACATGACCCATCCACTTCAGTTGTTTCCACAGCAATGTGGTTTCAATACTATGCAGCTACAATCCTGGCCAAATCTCGTTGGGCCTCCAACCCCCCGGCCCCCGTTCAATGTTGTCTCTCATTGTGCGGTGTGTGCTCCATCAGCTGGAGAAAACAACACTGACCGGGGGAGCGGGGGAGTGGGTGACCGTGGCAGGCTCAGGAAGTGTCCCAACCATTTTGGCCGGGATTGTAGCTGGGCACGGGAAAGGGTCCATGATTCTTCGCAGACGGCGCTGCTGCGCTGCTGCTTCAAGATGCCTGCTGTACCGCCTATACCGTCTCAGCAGAGTATAGAAAACTGGAGAAGACTAATGTACGGTACCCTTTGAATTTGGTGGCTATAGTTTGATTCCGTGGGGGGTAAGAAGCTTGGAAAAGGCGGTGCATGCTGAGCTGATGCAAAGATACAATCTTGCTTTTATGTACACCATGAATCGAATTTGAAGGTTTCTGAAGTGGCACCGTGCATGGAAATGTGGCCATTTATCCCGTCTTGGAAACCTCGTATAGGCTGGTGATACGTTTTGGTGGACATCCACATATTTCCAGAAATTTTCACAAGGCTGAACGATTGATTCTGTTGAAAGCTTTCGAAAAGTCGACAAAACATATGTACAACGGTCTTGCTCAATGGTATTCTTCCGGAGCTGACTAATGGTAAAGCTCCCGTCCATTGTGCACCTGTCGGATCTGAAACCTTACAGTCGTTACAGGATTATTTTTGACAAGAATTTTTGGCAATTGGCATAAGCGTGATGCGGCAGTAATTGCCACAATCGCGGCTGTCACCTTTCCTTTTGTAGAATGTCACGATTACGGTATCTTTGAAATCTTGTGCAATTCCATGGTTCCAGATGCATTTATAGAGGGCAAGTAGAGCAGAGAGCAATTTATCCCCACCACGTCTTGTACACCTCTGCCGCAATGCAATCCAGCCCAGTGACCTTCCAGAATATTAATTACTTTTTTGGCTCTTTTCACTTTATTAGCTATTAAATATGTTCAGTTGTACAGCGTTTTAGCTAAAACGCTAAAACATTTAAGTTAAAACTGTCGCTCACCACGGGAGGCCGGTCGTAAAAATAAAACTTCCGAGCGTTCAGATACCGTTTTCAGTTTGTCGAGTTCAACTCGAAGTGGTTTATGCAGTTTTTCTGAGGTCACGTACTATGGAGGTAATTCGGTCCAGGCTCCGTCGCCGTGGTTGACATCGTAGCCCTAGTGGTAAATTATCCACCGCGGCCACGCTCGCTGATACCGGGGTATTTCGTACCTATACCGTATACGGACTGTGTTGGACAGTCCCCGTCGTGACTGTTAAATTCCCAACCTTTTTCAAGTATCATAAAGTCGGTCTTAAATATTTTTCCTTGAAGCACATGTACTGCATTTTTGTTTTCATTTTGTTGGTTATTTTTAATGGCTTCGTGGTACAAAGAGACATAATTCTCACGGAAAAAGTTGATGTTCGAAAACAGTGTTCGATACCAAAAGAACCACGATGTGCACCTGTACGTAAACAAGTTGCATCAAGTGGGGTTGCTGCTTGTGCTGGACGTTGTGGGTAAAAAGCCGCCAGTTCTCGTATATTCTACTCCAACCCAGCACGAGTAATTTGTCCGACTTTGGGGCAGATCGAACAGCTTTGCTCAGGTCTGAGTAGAAGTTTAGAATCTAGATGATCCAATGTGGGGACATATTTTCCTTCCTCCATGGTGTGACAGAGGCAAGTAACGTCTAAGATGCTAATTGGTTGATCAGGCAAATACGATCTGCGATCTAAACAGCAAAGTAACACCAGATGATCCTCTCCTCTGGTCTCAAGTTTTTAGAGACCAGGAGATTGTGTGGCTTAAATGCAGTTCTCTCAAATTCCTTTGCAATTAGCGCCGTGCGTCGGCTACATTGGTCAGACCCATCAAGCATTGTGTGAACATTCCAAGATCCAAAACACATATGATTTTTGTCTGTAACTTTTTCACACAAAGTTTGTCATGAGGTCATGCCTTTACTAAACCCACGTTTTCTAGGGCCGTCCTCAGATTGAGGCAGCCGGGCTACCCTGAAAAGGGTCGCCAGAGAAAGACCTCATCCGCCCAATGCCCAGTGTGAGAGAGATGCGACCATCACATTCTGGCCGCTCACGTGCAAAGATTTTGCTACAAGCTTTGTATCCGTCGCAGTGAGACTTTATGTAGACCTAGGGGTGAATCGTTGTTAGTGATCGGCTAGTGATGAAGACTTACGACTTGGACCCCAGCCAGAGGTTTATAGTGCCAGGAACAGTCTCTTAAAACCCACTGGTAAGCCGAAGCCTGACGACTGGAAGTTGTCCCGCTATATTGTACCGATATGCGATAGAGGCGTTCTGCTCCCATTAGCGCTTTTAGTTCCCCAGTTTCATCCAAATTGAACAGAACTACAAGCTCACAGTCCTGTGCACGCAGTGGCGTAGCCAGGAATTTTTCAGGGGGCGCTGGAACATTTCATGGGGGGGGGGGGCGTCATGCAGGGGCGTCAATCGCTTCTCAAAAGTGTGGGGGGGGCGGACATACCTTGATCAGAACTGATGCGAGCGCGAAGCCCTTACGGCGTGGGGTTCGGGGCCCGCTTAAGGGCCCCGAAAAAAATTGATTCTAGATGTTCTGTGGTGTGATCTGAAGCAATTTCTTACCACTTTCCTCCATGCTTTAACTAATATTTTCTTAGCAAAAGATAATTATTTGAACACCGTTTTCGAGGTTGGAGTCATTGAATCAGCTATCGGTATTCTAAGCTATAGGCGTGGGGTTCGGGGCCCGATTAAGGGCCCCGAAAAAATTGGATTCTCGATGCTCTGTGGTGTAATCTGAGGCAATTTCTTACCACTTTAACCAATAATTATCTTAGCACAAAAGATAATAATTTAAACATAATTTTCCAGGTTTTCTCAGCTAAAGGCATAAGAAAATTTTGTGAACATTGTTTTCGAGGTTGGAGTCATTGAATCAGCTACCGGAATTCTGAGCTATAGGCGTGGGGTTCGGGGCCCGCTTAAGGGCCCCAAAAGAATTTGGATTCTAAATGCTCTGTGGTGCTATCTGAGGCAATTTCTGACCACTTTAACCAATATTTTCTAAGCAAAAGATACATTGTAGTACATAATAGGGCCCTGTAAATGAGACACGAGTTCAAAAATCTGGGGGGGGGGGAACATTTGATATTGTGTCCCCTAACCTTCAAAAGTGGGGGGGGGTGGACATGTCCCCTGTCCCCCCCAGGATTGACGCCCATGGCGTCATGTAGATCAATGATAAAAAATTTTAGAAACTCAAAATCTCAGTGGGGGGGCGACGGGGGGGGCGACAAGGTTTCATGGGGCGGTCGCCCCCCCCCCACGCCCCCCGGTGGCTACGCCACTGTGTGCACGGCTTCCACCCATATTTTTTACAAACCCTCTAGTTCATGGCCCACAGTATGCTCAAATACTGAAGACTTTGAGGGCATACAAATCGTGATTTGGCCGGCGTAGGCAATTTCGGACCGATTTACTGGTCTGCAACATTTAAAGAAGTGAGGTTTTGAAAAATTCCCCAACACCACTTGTACGGCATGAGGAAGGATGAATAACTCATATTTCAAAAAAAAATCTCTCAGTTAGATATCTGGCCTGAAAACAAGACCTCTGTTTGCGGCTTCCTTGCTGTAGGGCGCCCCCAACGGGAGTAAATTGAATTCCAGCTCCTTTCCACCCGCAAATCATCCCCCCCCCTTCGCTCGAAATTTCTGTAATCGGATGACGGTCTATCGGCACGCTACCCACCCCCACCCCCACCCACAGGTCACGCCCCCTAAAAAAATAAACACTGTCGCGGAATATTTTGACAACGAACGATGGACGACGCCAATTTCAAATTACAGGTTGAAGACCAATACATAAACTTCCATTGACCCCAATGATAAATGCTCCCACTTCAGAAACTCGGGAAAAATACTCACAACTCTCCAAGGTGTTCGAGACGCACATCAAATTAAAGCTGATATCATCATCTTTCATTTTCTTTTCAATTTACGGGGGGGGGGTCAACTGATGACTTTTAGGAGAAATTTCCATCCGAAGATGGTCACCCATTGCCATTTTGAAAAAAGATGCCTACACTCCCTTGCAAAATAGAGCGCTTTTAGTTCCCCAATTTCATCCAAATTGAACGGAACTACAAGCTTACAGTCCTGTGCACGGCTTCCACCCATATGTTTTACAAACCCTCTAGTTCATGGCCCACTGCATGCTCAAATACTGAAGATTTTGAGGCCATGCAAATCGTGATTTGGCCGGTGTAGGCAATTTCGGACCGATTTACTGGTCTTCAACCTTATGATAATGAGACCGCAATATCCATTATCCCGTCTACACTCTCGGATCATCTTTTCACAAAAAGTCGTGCACTTCGTACACATCCCTTGACAACCGAGCAGTGAGGGCGTTGTAAGGCCTGCATTGAGGGCATTGAGGGCGCTGTTGACGTTGTTACTGCATGCATATGGTGTATTTGTCACAGTAGAGAAACGGTAGCGAAGAGGGACCTATTGGGTATCGAACAGGAAGGCTACACATTGCACATTTGATATAATGGATTCGAAATGGTTAAATACAGGCCTACTGGGCATTACGCCCGGCGTCGAATTTCGGAAAAAGCGATCTCCGATTTCGAGCTTCGATGAACCAATAATTTTCAGGACTGATTACAAGCATGACAGGGATTTCTTTTTAGTAATTTCTACCATTTTTCAGCCGGAAACAACAGAGCAATTTTTAAAAACGCTATCTTTAAGTTTCCTTGAAAAAGGGACTTTTGAACCAAAAAAATATACCTAATTACAAGAAAATAAACGCCCTCGTTTTTCACTTCTGTCAAATATTCATGTGGGGTAAAATGTTCCTGGTAGTGACTTCCACAAACTCGTCTGATATACAAGATCATTTACATGAAATGTCATAAAGCTTCGAACAACTGAGTTGAGTTCCTCATGATAGGCTGACTGATCTGAATACAAAATCACTGTTTAACAAGAGCCCTCTGATTGGCCAATTAGGCCTGCATTGCAAGTACTGCCATACGGTGACCGGGATGTCAGATGCATGGTCACTGGCTGATCGGAGTCCGTTGAGCATCATTTATCGGATTTGCACTCTCCAGATAAAAACGATTGCGCCGAGCTTACTTGGTTATCCTATAGTCCCTTGACTCGTGTGAACAGAGAATTGAAAGCTAATCCTGCCATCTTGTTGGTCTGTACCATGGATTTCACATTGTGGTCAATTTTGTTCGGAATTGTTTGCATGGTTTTCATCATGTATATGAACATCCGGCATGGAAATCCGAATAAGCTTCCTCCAGGACCAGGACGTCTTTCTTTTCTGGCTGATTTCATATTACGACCATCAATATTCAGAGAAATGCCGCATGAAATCTTCTATAGGTAGGTGTACTCTTCTTCTTTATGTCATGTTATCAATTGTCTGTTACAACATGATATAAAAACTCCTAGTCATAAATGGAATCTAAAGTTTAAGTCAACTTAATAATGTCTAGTCATAAATGGAATCTAAAGTTTAAGTCAACTTAATAATGTAGACACCTTTTCTGCACCAGGAAAGACTTTTTCGACGAAGACAAAAACTAATATCGATATACAGTCGGCTTCTCGCTGTGAAAAAAAGACCTACCACCTATAGATAATGGGGTCATTCTAATAAAGTCTGCATTTCAGCAGCTGTACACAAACCTGTCAGGAATCGTGTAGGTTGATGTCAATGGGCATCTTGACATTAAATGGCAGCTCAATTATGAAACACGAGTTGGGACTGTCCTCAAGGATATTTACTGTAAAATAAGTTCCCCACTGATTCTAAGCTTTTAAGAAATTCTGCGGAATTTATTTTCAAAATATTGGGAAAATGTGGACAGGAACTTTGTTACTTTATTGAAGGTTAGTAAAAACAAAACGGTTCCCAAAACAATTCTAATTCATAGCTTTTCTCTCAGTGATAAAAAGAAATACATCCTTGTCACGTAACCTTCAAGAAGGTCACCTCATTATGGCTCAATACTATTTAAATCATATCGTAACACCTTAATTTTCCACTCTTGTTAATCACATTATCACAATGGATACCCACGTCCAAAGGTCTACTGTGGAAATGCCCAAATAGCCAGAGTTTGGCGTATAAGTGTTGTTTTTGGCCAAACCCGTCAATTCTATTTTGATGTTAAGTTTACGGTTTATTATTCTTCCCTTATTTAAATGCGTGGATTTGTCGAGTCTTTTAACGCTGTTTTGCCCTTGTCCTTTTATGGAGCTTCGGCGGGTTCAGAAGTCGTGTCCGTATCTAGTCTTGGTTCCAAGACGTCCTTAGCGATGATCCTGCATCTTTTCCTCAAATAGATTTGATCGCACCACAGAGCATCTAGAATCCACCACTGTACAGAGATAGTCCAACAGGGTGTTGTGTACAGTATATGAGCCAGAAGCAGAAGAAGCAGAATCAACACAATTCTCGGGGCCCTTAAACGGGCTCCGAACCCCACGCCGTAATTTTTGGGACCCACTTTTTGGGGGACCACTTTTTTTTTGGCCCCCCCCCAAAAAAATGTGTTCTGGATCTGCCCTTGTTCGTCGACCGAGTCAGGTTCGTGATGGAAACTGCGCAGTGCGCGGTACTACCCCCGCTTAGAACGCCTTGCACCATGACTAGCCCTCATCACGTATCAGTATCGATTTAAAGTGTGACGTCATCACTTTGTGCGTTCTCATACGCGATACGGGAAATTGATACGAAAATGACGTATGAGAGCTGCCTGATATAATGATACGCGCGCATTACGTCTATATTCTCGTTTATTCACATCAAATGTCTGCTTTTAAATACCACTTTTTTTTCTTCTTTCATATTCTTATGGGAATTAATTCTGATTTTTGAAGCAGTTTTCCGAAAGTGTCAATTACTTCCATCCACCTAGGTATAACCTCATCTGTGGAGTGCCGTGGACTCGTGGTCTGGAACATTCATTATGTGATCTGCTGGTAATTATGCAGGTTGTGGGTTCGAGTCCAGTGTGCCCTTGGGCAAGGCACTTTGTCACTCATTGCTGCTCTCCACCTAGGAGTAAATAGGTACCTGTGGGGGTATAGAGATGGTTATTGTGGTTGATTTTAGCTGCTTTGCGCGGAAATGGCAGCGTCGAGCTGTATACTCCCCAGGGAGCTGAGATGGTATTTGGAATGTTTCATTGGCCCAGTGAGCAGGGTAAAGTAATGATGTAGCGCCTTGAGCACCAATAATGGTGGATACGTGCGCTTTATAAATGCATTATTATTATTACCTATTATCTCCCTGTCATTTTTTACAGCAGTAATAGTGTAGCAGTAGTCTGCGATGTCAGTGTAAATTCATCCCGGGCTTTTTTTAATGGTTGTATACAGATATGCGTCATTATTTAAGCTGTAAGACAGAGGCCATTGACACTTGGATTTCAATAGAAGTCTTTCTTCTTCCCGGAATTCATCCTGGTTACTTGTTTGGGGAAAAAATAGTTAAGTAAATAAAGTAGGCCTACGGATTAGAACTCCTGTTTCCTTAGTAGTGTTTTATCGCACTTCTCTTTCTTTCCAAACCTCTAACAAATTGGATGGAGTACCCGCAGATAAACTGCATCAATATTATTGTTCATTGATTCAGTATATTGATTCTATAAAAGTATGATGTACTCCCTACGGCTTCTCTCCGTTCTGTATAAAGAGTAGGTCAATGACATTTGATGTAGATGAAAGAGTTATCAAATCTTACCTCTTCTTTAACTGTTGGTGAAATTTTACTTTTGACCGTACCGAAGCCTCTTTTTCAAAAGTTGTGAGTAATTTTAAAATTCTACAGATTCGGGATTTTGAAGATTTCTCTACCACTATTTCCTGAACACTTCGTCTAGTGGACCCCTCCATAGACCTATATCCACATGAAGGGCACATTTAACTGTGTAAATGCAATTGTTGCCTAAATATGCATTATTCGGTTCGATTTTCATGAAAGGATATAGAGAATGTGTTTTTCTCTTGTGTTTTGGGGTGGCAATAATTCCTGTTACTGTTTAGTGACCTGTTTAATGATAGGTTGGGTTGGGTTGGGTTGGGTTGGGTTGAGTTGGGTTGGGTTGGGCTTGGCTGGGTTGGGTTGGGTTGGGTTGGGCTGGGCTTGGTTGGGTTGGGTTGGGTTGGGTTGGGTTGGGTTGGGTTGGGTTGGGTTAGGTTAGATGGGTTTGTTTCCACAAATAAGAACAAGCGCCATAACCCCGGGGAAGGGCTACAATAGTTAAATTAAACAAAATATGTTTAATTACAATACAATACAATAGTTAAATTAAACATAATATGATTCTATAGTTGTCATCATGCCCCGGGTATGATTTTAAACTGCGTCCGGCGACAACGTTTATTACCTTGTGGAAAGCGTGGGGTCAGATGAGGCTACCCCACACAGTCGCTGCCTCCGGGTGGTCCTTGGGCAAGACCTAGCACCCGTTAGCCCCCTGCCAGGGTTACGGTCGGAGGAGACAGGGCCCCGTCAGCGGCATCCCGCCGGTACAACCACTGGGTTTGCGGTATCCCTGCCCCAGCCATGGGCCAATGGTGTTCAGCTCCGGACTCCCGAGCCGCGGCCTCCTGCCGCCTCCGGACTGTTCCTGCTTGAGGCATACGAGCGGATGAACTGCGGCGTCTCTTGGGTCAACGCCCGGGTTGGAGACACACTGGTTCCGTGCCTCCAGTCGGCAGCCCTGCGTGCCTGCCTCCCCCCTTTGAACCCCCATTGCCTTGTGGGAAGACTTTCTGTCAAAGGCTAGGAGAAGGACACTCCAAACTCAGACCAGGCTATCCCTTCCACCAGCCGTCGCGTCATCGACGTTCCGCTGGAGCCCGGAGGAGATATCTTAGGGTGCCTCAGTGTGTCGCGAGCACTCTAGCACCTTAAACCATAGCGAAGGCTGGAGTACAAAACGTCCTGCGGCGATGGATCAAAAGCGTCAGTGGCAGGCTTGAGGAGCTGGGAGCCATTAGCTGGAAGTCTGCACGTAGGCGGTGTGAGTGTGATGGCCGTGGCACGTCTGCAGAGCGGCGGAATGCCAAGGTCCTGCTCAGACGACCAGACAGCCCTGTTCAGGGAGGCACCGCCTGCCCACATCCTGGGACGCTCCGATAAAAGGAGGAGTAAACAAAGCCCGCTCATCTCATTCCTGGCAGGGTCGCCACGCCCGGTGGGATCTCCATTTTGTGGCCGAAAGACACTACAAAAAACAAAACGACTGTATAAACTGGCATCTTGGAACGTAAGGACGATGATAGACAACCCAGAGCGCCCTCAGAGGAAGACAGCTTTGATCGATCGAGAACTGGAAAGATACGACATCCACATTGCAGCACTCCAAGAGATGAGGTTCAGTGGCGCTGGGAGCTTACGAGAGAAAAATTACACCTACTTCTGGTCCGGTCGAGATGGGGGTAAACGCCGTGAGGCTGGCGTCGCTTTTGCTGTCGCCAACCAACTTCTCCCGGAGATGACCACTCGCCCTGTCTGCATCTCCGATAGGATGATCTCTGCGTCTGCAACTCTCAGCTGCTGACAACCGTCATATGACACTATTCTGCGTATACGCCCCAACTATGACAAACGACAAAGCAATCAAGGAGGAGTTTTACCACTCATTGCGCCGTCACCTTGAAGCTGTACCCAAGTCGGACAAGTTAGTGGTACTGGGCGACCTCAATGCACGTGTGGGGAGTGATCACACAACTGTGGCAACGAGTGATTGGTAAGTTCGGCAGAGGGAAGCTAAATTCGAATGGCGAGCTACTACTAAACCTCTGCACTGAACTACACCTAGCTGTGACCAACACCTTTTTCAATATCCCGCCGAGGTGGTTCTACAGCTGGCAGCACCCTCGATCAAAGCGATGGCATCTCCTCGACTATGTGTTGGTCCGCAGAGTTGATCTTACTGATATACTCAGCACCAGGGCCATGCGGGGAGCTGACGGTGACACCGACCACGTAATGATTCGAACAATCTGCCGATTCACGGTCGAAGCTAGATGCAGGCGGACTGCAAAGGCGCCGCCTAAGAAATTAAACACAGACAAGCTGCAAGATCCTCACTGCCGAGAATCACTGGCCCGTGATATATGGCTGAGCGTCTGGAAGCACTGCCACCTGCGGCAACTCTGACCGTAGAACAGGCATGGACAAATCTCAGAGACAACGTGTATGAGATAGCGGCTTCCGAGCTGGGTCATCCGAAACGCAAGCACGCAGACTGGTTCGACGAGAACGACCAGCAAATAAAGGCGCTCCTGGAAGAAAGGAGAATCGCACATCAGGCCCTCTTGACTGGTCGCCGGACCAGGCAAGCAACCAAGCGCTACAATGATGTGAAAGCCAGAGTCCAGAGAGAGCTGCGAGCCATGGAGGATCGATGGTGGCTTCAGAAGGCAGAGGAGATCCAGAAGCTCGCCGACTCGAACGATTCCAAGGCCTTCTTTGCGAGTCTGAAGGAAGTCTATGGCCCGCAATCCACTGGTTCCACACCAATTCTGAGTGCCGACGGTATGGTTCTTTACACAGAAAAGCCGGCAATTCTCCAGCGGTGGCGTGAGCACTTTAAAGAACTGCTGAATCGCCCCTCCAACATCTCACCAGAAGCGTTTGACCAAATCAACGTGCAACCAGCTGACGTCTCACTCGATCTGCCCCCCCACCAACATCGAGCTTGAAAAAGCAATTCAGGCCATGAACCTGGGACGTGCCCCCGGTACCGACAAAATTCCCGCAGAGGTCTTCAAACATGGTGGCGTTGCTCTCAGGCAACGCCTACTTGAGCTGCTCCACAGATGCTGGGATATAGAAGAACTGCCACAGGACTTCAAGGATGCCATGGTGGTACTAATTTTCAAGCGCAAGGGGATCGCCACAAGTGTGGCAACTACCGTGGCATCTCTTTACTGTCGATCGCAGGCAAGATCCTGGCCAAAGTCCTGCTCAAGCGTCTTCAGCGGGTAGCGGAAAGGCAACTCCCCGAATCTCAGTGCGGGTTCCGTGCCGGACGCGGCACCTGCGACATGATTTTCACACTCCGACAACTGCAGGAAAAGTGCGTTGAGCAGCAAAGATCTCTGTACGCAGTGTTCATCGACTTTACAAAGGCCTTCGACACAGTTGGACGCGATGGCCTTTGCAGACTCCTGCAGATGTACGGTTGTTCTGCAAAGTTCACAACACTTGTTCAGCAATTTCGCAACGGTATGATGGGATCGGTAACACAGGCAGGAGACACATCCGAACCTTTCGCCGTCAAGCACGGCGTTAAGCAGGGCTGTGTTTTAGCGCCGACGTTATTTACCCTGTTCCTAACGGCGGTTCTCCAGGTCACGAACCAGCATCTGGATGAGGGCGTCTACCTGCGAACTCGTTCGGACGGAAGGCTGTTCAATCTGGCGCGTTTGAAAGCACTCACAAAAACCCAACTCACCTTTATTAGAGATCTTTTTTTATGCCGATGACTCAGCTTTCGTTGCTCACTCTGGCGAAGCCCTGCAGACCATCTTGGACCGTTTTGCACAAGCTGCCAGGGCCTTCGGCCTGACAATCAACCTCGGGAAAACGGTAGTGCTCCACCAACCTTCACCAGGAGACCCCTATGTAGCGCCAAACGTCACACTGGAAGGGACCACTCTGGAGGTTGTCGAGCAGTTTTCATACCTTGGCAGCATCATCAGCAACGACAACTCCCTTGACGCAGAACTCAATAAACGGATTCAGGCCAGCTACGCCAGATTCAGGCCGAGCTCCCTGCTGTACTCGGTGGAGATGTATACCCTATACAGACGGCACGTCAAGAAGCAGCGCCACCTCCGGTCTATTTTCAACATCTCATGGTGGGATCGGGTTACCAACGATGAAGTGCTGCATCGAGCGGGCATGCCGAGTGTGGAGCACATGTTGCTGAAAATTCAGCTCCGCTGGACTGGGCATGTCGTGCGAATGGAGGAGCACAGACTGCCGAAGATCCTCCTCTATGGCGAGCTCTTGGAATCACCCAGACAGCCAGGCAGGCCAAAGCTGCGCTACAAAGATGTCATCAAACGCCACCTCAATGCCACCAACATTTCAATCAACAACTGGGAAAATCTGGCCATGGACCGTCCTGGCTGGCAAGCTGCAACAAAAGATGGCGTCCAAACTGCAATCGCGGATACCAAGCGGCGAAATGCTGAAGCCAGACGCCGACGTCATGAAAGGCAACAACGGCGCAACTGATTTATAGTACTCCCGAACTCTTCGATGACGAAGATCTGCCACACACACATCATGTGGAATAGGAGCGGGTTGGCTCCTGCCAAGGAGAGGGTGTGGAGTCTACCTCGGGGTTGAGGGTGTGTACCCTTGGGATGGAATGACAACTCCGGACTGCATGTACTGATCTGGTACTTGATTATCTCGTCATTTAATTGTCTCTGTTCATCTTTCATCGATCACTGATTAACATTGGCACATGGTAGAAAAGCATCGGTAGAATTGAACAACCCCAAGCCAGCGTGCTCTCACTCACAGCTGCCTATTCTGGCATCCTGTCAGGATGCCTATCATCCCTCAAAAAGAGAGAATTTCGCCCGTAAATTCCAGCAACCATCAACGTCTTCTATGCCCATCGACAGCGAAAAGCGGAGAGAGCGAGAACCCTGTCAAGTTACGCACTCGTCCTGAGCGGACTTATGACTCCGCACTTATTAAGTATTCATTTAATTAACAAAAAGTATAAGATGCCCCATAAAGTACTCAAACAAAATTCATAATCCGTTATGTAAAGCCAACTTTCCCATTTAATAAGTATAAGGTTTTCCAAAGCTTGTAAAGGCGGGTAATATATTCCTATGGTTGAGAATGTATACAATTGTTTACATGTGTTAAGTGGCTTCTGTCCAGATACAGTGTATATGCACTTGATAAAGGGACTTTTTCATTGTATAGACACAAAAAGATGAGCTGTACACAATCCTATGTGTTAAAGGGGAAAATACCCCGTTCTTCCACATAGTTTTACTAAAGAACAACTTTAAAAGAAGAATAATAAATAATATATTACATTTATATAGCGTTTCAAAGCGCTCTTTTTTTTTTAGAATAGGTAAATGAAGTTGATGAAAATATGAGACCCATTATGTAGCACCTTTATAGAGGGTTTACAAGGTGTTGCGGCGTACTTTGCAGCCACTGCCAGAAACACTGGGGCAAACCCCCTCTCTTAGCGATAAGTGTTACTGGTTCTTTAACGTGCATTACACTACACATGGGACCTACGGCTTCACGTCCCATCCGAAGGACGAAGCAATAATGGTAAAGTGCCTTGCTCAAGAGCACAAGCACAAGAATCCGTCAGGATTCGAACCCGTGTATCATGGCACACGAGTCGATTGGACCACAGCGTCAGAAACGTGAACTTCCACAAATAAAACGAGCTTCCGATTGTTTTCAAGTTATCTTGTACTCGCCCAATTTTCGAAATGGAAACCTCGATAAACTGGATTGGTGATTTTGGTAAACTTGAAAATAGATAAACAGCCGTCAAATTAAAGTAAAGGTTACAGCTACTGCGTTAAACTTAAAATGCCAATCTTCTTGACATTTTACTGACAGGAAAACAGAAACGCCCAACTTGAACTTGATTAGATTATCCTCGATTCCTTGAAGCTGTTTTTCATTTTAATATCCACGTAGTGTATTTTGCGACTTTGACAGCCTCGTTTCTACTTTATGACGAATCAAATACAAGTTTGATTGGTTAACCCATCATCTTTGGTTTTACAATGCACCGAGATCATTACCCGGCCTGCTGGTCTTTCTAAAAGAATCCAGTTGAATTGAGCACAGATGGAGGGCACCAAAGTAGTCAGGTGCGGGTCTTTTGGAGGATATATTTATATTCTTTGACTAGCGAAAAGTGACGAAGCAAGGGACTGTAAGCAAGGATTGCTAAGGTGTAATCGTGTTTACTTGTTTATACACGAGCCACCTAGTATCATTAGCAAATAACGGGAAAGTACCTACCGATACTTTCACAGAAACGTTGCTCAGTGTGAAGAAAGGGCTGGTATCAAATCACTGTGAAATTATTCCTCCCGAAATGGTATTGTTTTGAGGAAATATAACATTGTACGGAGTTTTTAAATAAAGTGCCTGCGGAAACACTTTTTACGTGCGTTGGCAACGGAATCCGGTTTCGAGATCCAACAAGATTGTGCATACGTTTTCTCCGGTTTCTCAAAATGTACTATTATATGTTCTGTACTGCACTAAAAGTTCAGCAGGTTAGTTGATATGCACCTCACTTCAAGTTTGGCATAAATTTGTTGCTTCAAGTAAAAACAAAATGCACAAAAAGCACATGATCCTATTTATACTTGATTTGCTAACACACCACACATAGTTGCGCGACTTAAGTCATGCGTATTGTACCGTAATTGTACCTTTCGGACATAATCAGAACGTCGGATAATTGAGACCTTACACGCATAGCTACGCTGAATTCGCAAGTGGGACTTTCGTGTGAAATAAGACAAAGCTTATCACATGAACAAAATTTGAAATAACACATCAAATGTTTTACTCTTGCAATTTCGTTGTTTGGAATATTGGATCTATTTAATTGCATTAAACAAGAAATAAGAGTCTGAGTTTCTTGTTTAGATGTTCTTGAGCAATGTATTGAAGAGACAACATCGTGCACCAAGACGTTTGTTGGAGCGATGATGCTCGCAGGCCTGTCGTGGCTTTGAATGTAGAAGTTTTGAAAGGAGCATAAAAGGAGCACACTAACTGCATCGTTTTAATTTATTTGAAATGTTGACAGTCATTTATGACTACAGTGGGCTTTTCTTATTTCAGATTGTATCGACGATATGGATCAATATACATTGTGGAACTTTTCATGGTCAAACTGGTAATCATCCACGGAGCTGAACTGATACGAGAGGCTTTTCACAACAAGCACATCCGTGATAGACCGTCCGTAAGAATCCTGCGTCATGTGCTGGACGGCGAAGGTAGGGATTTCTGATCGTCACTCAAAACATGAATCTGTCGTAAACTGCACTTTAGAAACTAAGGTGGCTTTGAAGGGACGTCGCAAATCGCGAATATTGAATCAATATAAACGACAAAAAAATCACGACTTGCCCCATATCACGAATATTTACGGAAGCCGTTCGTGCCAGGTTTTAAGAGTAACAAAATATTCTTATTGCGAAATAACGCAATAGTATTGTGAAATAACGCGATAGTATTGCGAAATAACGCAATACTTTTGCGAAATAGCGTAATACTTTTGCGAAATAACGCAATAACATTGCGAAATAGCGCAATAGTTTTTTTTGCGAAATGAAACTCAATGGTTGAATGAAGGAATGCATGAGTCCGAATGGTTGAACCTTTAGGCCTACTTCGGCCTACTTTAGGCGTCCTTATAGGCAAATTCTTACGTCATATTTTATGACACATAAAGTTTGTATGGTGTATAAAGGGAGTTAGCGGAGGACACATAATAAAATGATAGGACCAAAGACCTAAAGCAATGACTGGAGATTGTATGACGTGTGTTCTTTCACGAATCTTAGGGAACATTGGGATTTTCTACACATTTTGCATTTTCCAGACGGAAGATGATGGTTAATCATCCCAACAATCCCCATAACCCACCACTGCCTAATGACCCCATAAAAGCACGTCTTGGCTTTAAGAACAAATGGAGAATTAAAAGGACAGTTTGTTTTGTTTTGCTTTACTTTTAAAAATTCGTTGCAATGCATCATTTTATCAATTGAAATTGAATGGACCGGTTATGTAATTTTGGGCGGGGGTGATTCTGGTATTGGCGGGGAAAACATATCAAAAATGGAAAATTATTCTTATGTAATTATTATTCGTTTAAATTTATTAGTTTTCTTCAGCCCCCTTTCAAGCAAAACCGTACCATGATAAGAGCACAATGGATAAAAACGCAATGACGGACAGGAACTTCAAGAATATTTAATCAAAATGGACATTATAAAGGCCAAACTGAACACCCGAGTTGAAGTTTGTACACGACAAGTATTGCGTTACTTTGCAAAAGTGTTGCGTTATTTCGCAATAAGTATATTGCCTTATTTCGTAATTCTGTTGCGTTATTTTGCCAAAGAAATTGCGTTATTTCGCAATACTATTGCGTTATTTCGTAATATTTTTTTTTTCACTAAAAACCTGGCACGAATGGGCCTCCGTAAATATTGGCGTCAATTTGCATGAGAAAAAGAAATCACGTCTTGCTCTCCTCATACTATATGCTAATGGCAGGTAGTATGCTAATGGCGAGCAGTATGCTAATGGAGGGCAGTATGCCAATGGCGGGCAGTATGCTTATGGCAGGCAGTATGCTAATGGCGGGCAGTATGCTAATGGCGGGTAGTATGCTAATGGCGGGTAGTATGCTAATGGCGGGCAGTATGCTAATGGCGGGCAGTATGCTAATGGCGGGCAGTATGCTAATGGCGGGCAGTATGCTAATGGCGGGCAGTATGCTAATGGCAGGCAGTATGCTAATGGCAGGCAGTATGCCAATGGCAGGTAGTATGCTAATGGCGGGTAGTATGCTAATGGCAGGCAGTATGCTAATGGCAGGTAGTATGCTAATGGCGGGCAGTATGCTAATGGCGGGCAGTATGCTAATGGCGGGCAGTATGCTAATGGCGGGCAGTATGCTAATGGCGGGCAGTATGCTAATGGCGGGCAGTATGCTAATGGCGGGCAGTATGCTCATGGCGGGCAGTATGCTCATGGCAGGCAGTATGTTAATGACGGGTATTATGCTAATGGCGGGTAGTATGCTCATGGCGGGCAGTATGCTAATGGCGGGTAGTATGTTAATGACGGGTATTATGCTAATGGCGGGTAGTATGCTAATGGCGGGCAGTATGCTAATGGCGGGCAGTATGCTAATGGAGGGCAGTATGCTAATGGCGGGTAGTATGCTAATGGCGGGTAGTATGCTTATGGCAGGTAGTATGCTAATTGACATATTTTGTTCTCATTCATGCTGCCATTTACATGCATTGTTTTCCATATACTGGCAACCCATAGTATTGGTCAGCGTTTTCACGCCGGAGGGGACGAAATCGGCCAAAATCCATATTGTTTTCGAAATTCTTTTTCCGGCCGAAATCGGTTAAGTAAGCAGCAACGAACCTTTTGGCGAAGTTTTTGGTCAAAATCAGTTTAAATCAATGAAATCATGACAATCAGTGTAAGGAAAATTCTTACATCGTGTTTTAAGTTTTCACGAAGAGACGAATTTAGCGCGCTATTGGTATAGGCAAATTGCCCGGAAAAACAACGCGCGTGTGGGATTTTGAGTTTTTACGAACAAACACATTTCTATGGAGGTTAATTACTCCGCAACTATAAATTGTTCTGTTATTCTGAAATGTGTACATTTTTGAAGATTAAAATCTGAGCTTATTATCTTTATAAAAAAAATAGTCAACATGTGCTCTAAAAATAGGCAAAATCTGTATTTTCAAAGTGACCAACTGAAAACCCGATTTTCTCAGAACTGTTCAACACCTCGTGTCCAAATTCGTCCCTTCGTGAAAACGCTTACGGGGTTATGTGCAAGCCCGTCTTATGGCTTTGACAAATTTAGAGGGATAATGACAAATTTTGGCCGCGCAGGGTATTTGTATAAATACGTGGTTTAAATGGGCTAAATCGTTCAAACAATATCGATCGGACAAGACAGGTCAAACGAGCATAATGGTCCAAGAAGAAAACACAAGTCGTGGTATTGGTTTGAGACAAACCAAGTTCGCAAAGTTTGCTGCATCCCATGCATAAGCATGACTTTGTACAACGGCGGCAGAACGGTTTTCAAACTGGGGGGGGGCATCTCCAAAAAGAGGCATTTGCTTCATCCGTGCTAAAATGTTGACACGGTTTTTTTCACCGGACACTTGGCCTCCGTAAAATCAAATAGTGGGGGAGAGGGGTGGTATCTTCAAAATATGGGGCGCTCTTCAAAAGCGTCCATTATGCAAACTACGCATTATGTGCCCATTTTCAGGGCGCATTGTAAGTGTTTTGGGGCTTGGTTTTTATATTCCTCGTTCATATAAGAACTCTCTATACCATTTTGGGAAATGGTTACTGAAAACAAATTATCCGAAATTTAAGGGCCAGTTTTGTTTTCATCTTGAGGGGACACATTTATGCTTGAGGAGGTACATTTTTATGTCAGCAAGAGGGGCACTTGGGTAAACTTGGGGGGATCCCCCCCCCCCGGTTCCGCCGCCCCTGCTTTGTAATATTGTTTCGCCTCGTTTTACAGGGGTGGCATTTGCATCAGGAGATGCATGGAAAGTTCAGAGGAAGACTGCAATTACCTTCATGAAGGACTTTGGTCTGAACAGAACGGATTTTGATGACCAGATTGCGGTTGAAGCTGACCATCTTGTGGCTGAGATGTCTAAGCATGAAGGCCGGCCATTTAGTCCCTATGTCCTGATGGCCAATGCCGTATCCAACGTTATCTGCAAGATGATATTTGGTACTCGCTACGACTATTCCGATCCCCAATTTAAGCAGCTACTAGGGGCAATATACCGCAATATCCAGCTAATAGGGGGCGTCACGGGTGCTCTACAAGTCATGCCTGGTGCCCACCTGTTCGCTTGGTTACTGCCTCCGGTAAGAGAAACCGGAAGAAACCTCCAACTCATACGTGATTTCACGAGCAAGGCTGTTGAAGATCACATGAGAGACTTTGATCCAGATCATCCACGGGACTTCATTGACGTGTATCTCCGAGAAATGAAATCTGCTGTAGGGAATAAGTCTCAAGCAAACCTAAAGGACATGTACGCAACAGTGTCCGATCTCTTCATAGCTGGTACCGAGGCTACGTCAACCACAGTGCGATGGGGGATGTTGTATATGATGGCATATCCGAACATACAGACCAAGGTAGGTGCATGGACATTATACTCGGACTTACTTTTCTTTTGAATGGGTTATATTCTACCCTTTGGCAGCAGAAAAGGGTAAAGAAATTCCCCATGTTGGGCACTTCAAAGAATTTTCAAACACCATTAAGACAATTTTAACACATTAACCTTTCTATGCAAAATTTAATGTAGGCCTATGTGAAGTTTGAGATAATCTGTTCGGAAATTAAATCTGAAAACTGGACGCGTCGACTGCAAACATGCTGTGAATCCTCTGTCTAGTCATTAGTCTCGAAATTGGTACAAAAATGTTCTACTTATTTAGTATGTTTAAATTAGCATTTAGTTTTGTTTAAAGTTTGAGTTTTTTGGGCTTAAAATTGTGCTTGACTTTCTGAACAATGAAATATCTTACTACTTGTGTACGACAAGTATAACTTGATTGCATGCAATACAATGGAGATTACAGGTAGTAGGAAAAAGAAAGCTGTTGATATTCCTGGTGAGCTGTTGAATGAGTAAGGGGTGAAATTCACCACTGAACAGAAACCTTTCACTGTGGTGTCTCTTTGGTGTAAGAAAACCAAAATAAAGACAGGTAAAACGTATTTCCCAGAAATTGCACATGAACTTCTTTAAACATTTCACAGAAATACAGATTTCAACTGTTAAAAAGGAATTTGATGGTTACATAATTTGGTCGTACATAGGCGTAGCCCAGCGGGGGGGGGGGGGGTAAGGGGGTATTTACCCCTCCCCCAATATTTTGTAAAGACTGCCCTTTTCTATTCAAATGCCCTTTTGTCACCAGCGCTTCCCCCAAAAAATATATATATATATATATATATATATATATATATATGTATATATTGTAAAGAGTGCCCTTTTTTTAACAAGTGCCCTTTTTTCTAAACAAGTGCCCTTTTAAAAGTAAGTGGTGGCCTTTTTTTGGTGCCATCGGCCGTTGCGGGTGCTTTTGTGTTAATTTCGCGCATGTATCGCCGTTAAAAGCACCATATATTGTCCGTTAGTGTGCATAATCGTCGGTTTTTAACAGCGTTCCCATCGACAGATGGTACCAGCCCCCCCTATTTGATTTTATGGAGGCCAAGTGTCCGGGGAAAAAAACGTATCTACATTTCAGCACGGATGTGCAAGTGCGCTTTTCAAAAAAAAATTACCCCCCTCCCCAATAAAAATGACCGTGCTACGCCACTGTCGTAAGTTTTCAAGCTTGCCTTTTTCTCTTTTTCCCACATCTTTCACCTCATTAAGGTGCAACAAGAGATTGACGCAATTGTAGGACGTAACAGCTACCCTAGGATGTCTGACAGGCCCAAGCTCCCATACACAGAGGCCACCATTCTTGAGATTATGCGCCTTGGCAATGTTGTTCCTCTAGGAGCACCCCACCGGGCCTCCCAAGATACTGTGATCGGTGGCTACCACATCCCAAAAGGAAGTATTGTCTTCGCCAATATAGGAGCAATCGGACTTGATTCTACGGTCTGGAAAGAACCAGACAGGTTTAACCCAGCAAGGTTCTTGGACGAGTCCGGGAAACTGGCCAAGCGAGAAGATGATATGATACCCTTCTCAACAGGTTCGGTCAAGATCAGTTGTAGTTATGGTAATTGGGGAAATAAATGACAAGAAGATGCTGATGATAAAATGACGGTTTAGTGGGACGAAGGAGAGGGGGATAAGTGCTATAATTTGTTTAAATTCACGTCTCGCTCTCCAAGACGTGAATAAATTCATTTAAAATACTTACAATAAAATCCATTACAAATCAAAAGCAGTTTAAAAAAAAAGATGAGTTTTCAGCAGCGTCTTAAAACGGTTTAAGCTGGTGGCATTTTTCACACACGAACTTGTACGATGTATTTGCTGCAGATGAAGAAAATACCTTTTAGGCAACATGTACACATTTGTATCATGTCGACTAGGCTTATAATTCACGCAGCTGTATGGTGGTGGGAACAATACTCCAGTGATTTTCAATGATGTATAATTATGTGCACAACATGTTTAAATGAAATAGGAAACGGAGACAAATGTCAACCATATACACGTAAAGTTCAAGGTATTGATGACTTTTTAAAGTTCAGTGACCTTTGAGCTAGAGGTCTAAGATTTTCTTTGGTGAGTTCTTTCACACTTGCAACAACCTGCCCGACTCTTAATTATGTAGGAGACACATTATGAACACATTTTTGTGTTTCAAAATGTCATACATGTGTGTAAAAATAAAACCTAAGCTGCTGAATATTCACATTTAGTTACATCCAAATCAAATCAAGTATAAACTAATACATAAACATAAAATTCCCATTTATAGATACATAAGTGACCCAACCCAACAAAATGAGGTACAAGTCGCAAAATCAACCTTTTCAACCATGTACTTTCTGTAAATATTCAGGTGTCAAACTGAGTTGATAAATTTACGAAGAGCAAAGTATGTGCTCCTACATTGCATGTTAAATCTAACAAGTGAAACTGTACATCCTTAAGAACCATTACGTTGGATCCGTCCACACTTGAACTTTGTGACCGTGAAAATGACCTTCAAATTCAATATTAAGGGTGGCATCCACCCACCTTTCATTTGTTATCCTATAAATGGGTGATTTAGCATGGATGCCTGCTGGTGCCAAAAGATGCCCCAAATCCAAATATATATCTTGTGTAGACTTTTCAGTACTTGGCTGGTCAACTTTTAAGACCATTTTGATCCATGTCTGAATTGACCAATATTGAAGGTTATCAACATTTGCACAACATGCAAATCTTGTGGAGTGCGCAATTACTGTCAGTCCCACTCTCGATAACATTTCTTAAACCAGGATATGGCTTTGACACGAGAGCTCTGACCCGGGCTCGACTCGAAATGTGCACTCGACTACAGCAGTATTGAGGGGACTTTATTGTCGGGATAGGGGAAATTAAGGTGATTTTTTTTTTTTTTTTTTATTTCCTGCAGGCCATCGCATATGTATCGGAGAGCAAATGTCAAAAACCGAACTCTTCATCTTCTTCACACGTCTCATCCACAGGTTTACATTCCGTAAACCGGACCATTCTCCGCCCATCTCCTTCCATGGTGTAGCAGGGATCACCTTATCTCCTCTTCCATTCGACATTTGCGCAATTCCTCGAGACTGATTCACCTATTGATATTGGACTGTGGCATATAACATGAAAGAAAATCATACTGATCCAGTTGTCTGAAAAGTCTGAGCTCCTGTTTTAATCGAGTGATCGGGCACAGACCGAAAGTTGTTTTGAAATGGTAAGAATTCATCTCGCCTTGTTTCCGTCTCCCCTTCTTTCTCTCCTTCTTTCTTTCTTTTTTTTCACGGACATAGGCCTATATTCTCCGCGGGTTTTCTTCTCAATGGTTTATGGTTCAAACTGAATGGTAACTTTGAACCAACATAATCCGTGACCAAAGGTGTGCATTACTCTGACGTCATAATGACGTCATCAGGTATCAAATTACAAACAATTTTAGTTAAGAAGTGACCAACTTCTTATTACTCTTGAACAAAATTATATATCATGTTCATACTTTGTAATCAGATAGATCGCTAATTGATAACATTTTTTATCGTGTACGTGAAATCGCTTTACCTTTACTTCCGGGGCTTCCGGAAGGTCAAAGTTAGGTGAATTTAAAATACAGACAGAAGGATTATAATCAATGCAGACAGAAGGATTATAATCAAAACGAGCTTAATTTCCTCCAAACGATTCACGGGATGATGATAAAACCTGGTATGAATTTGCCAGTCCAAAGTTATGAAACAGTTTGTGGCGTCATCATGACGTCATCATATAACTTGAAAACAGATGCATTTTACTGCAGACAAACAAATTATGGAAGTTTTTTAATGAGGGATGCCAAGCACCAAAAAAAAAGCATGATGACGTCATTCAAGGGCGCCCTCTAGCGGCACAATGTGTTTAGACATTCCTTGGACAACCGCAAATGATTTTGCAAGGTTTCAGAATCATGACGTCTTTAAACTTGAAGTTAATGTAGTGAGAATTTCAAAATGATGTTTTCTTTTATTTTTAATATTCAATCCATAATTTGATGCGTGTCTGTAGCAATTTTTTTTCACTAGCCAGCCGGGCTACTGAAACAGACTCTTAACTAGCCCGCGGGCATTTTCACTAGTCCACATGTTTTTCTTTTATAGAGTGTCTCATAAACAACAATTTATATAATAAAACACGTATCCTGAGACAACCTTGTCAGTGTTTTTAATAAACGGATCTAATAATTTAACCCTAAACAGTTAATCAAATTAGACACAAATTAATATAGGTTTGCTTTTTTAATCTATGATTTATTTCTTCCTGTTCTTTCATCTTTGCCGTAGCCCAATCATATTTTGACTCGCCAGCCGGGCTACTTAAGGAATAGTTTGACTGGCCCGCCGCTGTTTTGACTAGCATGTTGCTAGATGTTAAAAATGTTAAAAATGATGTTAAAAACTAACCTGTCAAACTTTCAGCACAGTAAATGTCATAGTTTTTGATAGAACTGTGAACATGCATCTCCGTACTACGGAAGCGTATATGCCCATCCGAGTTACTGCGTTACTGAGATAAAATATCTTGGAAACATAGAGTTCCATCATAAAATATCTTTACAACTCGGAATGCAGCGATAGCCAATCATGAAAACGCTGAATTCCATGAAAGCCTATCATGGAAACGTGGAAATCCGTGGTAGGTTATCGTGGAAACGTGGCATTCCGTGATAGGCTATCATGAATAAGTGAAATTTCGTGATACGCTATCGTGGAAACGCGGAATAATGCAACATAATCTCAGCAACATAGAATCCCGTGATGTTTTATCGTGGCGAAGCGAAATGCCATCGTTAGCCTTTCTCAATATTCCACGTTTCCACGATGGCTCATCACGGAATTACATGCTTTCACGATAGCCCATCACCGAATTCTACGTTTCTGTGATAAGCTATCACAGTATTCCACATTTCCACGATAGCCTATCACGGAATTCCACATTTCTGTGAAAGGCTATCACAGTACTCCACGTTTTCACGGTAGCCTTTCAGGGAATTCCATGTTTCCAAGATATTTTATCCCAGTAACGCAGTAACGCGGATGGTCATATACGCTTCCGTACCATTCTGCCTCAACGCAAAGCACAAGTTTTCGTTGAAAGCGTGACGGTTTGTTCCTAAACTCATGGCGAAGAATTCGTACTCATGGAAATGTACTCGATTACAACACTGCGATGGACAGAATCACGTACGTTTAAATAAGGGTTGGTAACCAACAGAAGTAAGCTTGCATTGAGGGTGTATATGGACAAAACTCACCACATTTTTATCAGAGAATAAGTATCCAAGACAAGGGATCGGAGCGTAAGGAACCCAATAACGTTTGTGACGAATAGCGCCCTCAACGTCTGAACGATAAAACAATAATTAATGAGCATTGGTACATTTCCAAAGCGAAGTTATGCATCCTCGGTGTTTTTACAGATGAAACATTCTCCACAATTAAAATCGTGGTCAATACCTTTTGCTCTATTTTTTTATTTTTTATTTTTTTTTACATTTTTTACCCCTTTCTTGGATTTTAATTTATTATGATGATTAAAAGCAGGTCGGGGAGAAAGGGCCTATTTCAGACATTCGTGAGTTTTTAGACGCATGAATTGGCTGGCGTATAATTATGCCCAGATGAATATTCCAGTTGAAACCGGTTAAACTGGTACCCGCTGTCATTTGAGATTTGAACCAGCTAGCCGAACCCGGCAAGCTCAGTGGTCGAGCGATAAGACGTCTGAAACAGAATTTTAAAAAAAAGTAACCTATCCACTTGATGGAGGGCAATATCAAACAAGTTCTCCACTTTTTACGATATTCTCCGAACAAAATTTTTCAGTTTGTGCGTGGGATTTTGGGGGGTTGGTAAGTGATCAAAAACCTATTTTGTTTGTGCTTAAACTTTGAAGAAGTTTTGTCATGGGTTTTGGTCTGGATAATCAGGCGAGCAACCGAGTCTCTATGATGTAATCACTGTTGAAGAATTAGACTTTGTCTGAAGAATGATAAAATATAGTTTAGAAATACAGCATAAGCGCGGGGTTTTGTTGTGTGTTTAATTGTTCTTGGTTTTTTTTTTTGGGGGGGGGATATGTTTTTCACTTGCAGAAAGAAAAATCTAAATTAGGGTTTTTCTAGTATAAAATCTTTGTGGCAAATTACAGTGAAATTTTATTGCATGTTGTACCTGGTTATGCAAATCAAGCACGTTGCTTGCATAATACATGATTTAGCCATTTAAGGTTAATGAATAAAACGAGATATCTGCGTTCACATTATAGCCGAACAATGTAAAATTCAACAATATTTTAATTTACTGAATACCTGATGTAGGCCAAATCCCAATGTAGCAATTAACTTTAAAAGTGAAGTGTATGAAGTGAAGTGTATAAAGAACCAATAATTATGGCTCACTAGACAAAATATGACCAGCAGCAGGATTCGAACCCCAGACCCCCTCTGCTGATGAGTCATAAACCTTATTATGAAAAAGCTTAGTGAAAATTGTAGTTGAAGAATTTGGGGACACTACAATGTCTCTTGTTGACATCATGATGGACATCTTATTAAGTTGTATATGTTTGTGAGGAATAGAATCATTTTATCATTGGGCAAAATTAAACAAGGCACCTCTAAGCTCAGACTAACTTATTCATTGGTTGTCAATTTCAATACGTTCACTTGTCGAACAAATAATAAATAATACAATGAACGGCAAAAGTATACGTTAGGTTGATATGTCAAATTAGTCTTCCTCTTTTTTTAAATACTTTGCATAAATTGGACTGTGATATGCCACAGAAATTTACAATATGGTCAGCAAAAATAAATACAAGTGGGCAGTACAAACCGTAATATAAAGGTTAAACTAGATACAAAAGGTGTCAAAATTTGGAAATAATTGGCTTGATGGCTTATAAAGGGTAATCCCATTCAATGTGTACAAAATGTTGACATCCGAATTGAACGGTTGTCCAATTTTACGAATCACTAACGTTATTTTCTGCCAGAAACCCTGATGGCATGAATACAAATGCTCTTATAAACTCATTACACGTTTTCTAATAATCAGTGGCAGTGTTTTACAATCTTAATTAATTCAGAATGCATAAGGTAGTTATGAAAACTATCGAAATAAACACTAAAGTGTGAAACATTTTCAACATGAAATCGAGATCTTAAACTTTAAGATCTCGATTTCATATTGTGAAAATTATTCATACCGGTACTTAAATTTAAACTCAATTTAAAAATGTAAAACTGTTTTACAAGATGCACATTTAATTATTTTGTTAAATTGATTAACTGTTTTGTATGTATCAAGACCTGTGTTTATACATTGTTACTTTGTTTACATTATTTTTTCGTTATTCAGAAGAAAAGCTATAGGCCTACCTAGAATAATTCTTATACAAAGTCACATTATTTTGATAGTGTCAACCGTGTGAATTAGGAAAATTAGAAACGAAAAACTGTCAGAAGGTATGATTTATGGCAAATATTTATCAATGCATAACAAACTGCACATTTAGCGTGGTCGTTATATTCAAGAACCTTTTACAGGTGGTTGGTTCACAAATATAGGCAAATCTCTAAAAGTAAAGTAATATTTAGGAGTAAATTCCCTCAGCTGAACACGGTAGTTGCAAAGCTTGTCAAGTAACAATCCTCGTGTTTTGTAAAATCTACAAAATGAGGTAGTGGGTATTCCATGGATTTATGTTCTCTTGAAACATTGTCATTAGACCCCTACACCAACACTACTGCCACGATATCAAGTTATTTTTGTTTAAGACAAAGTGTATATTGATCTTATTTAGGAGTCATTTAACTGTCAGTAACAGGTTACTTATAACTTAACTTTTTTTTACTTTTAAAGCAATATCCAAAAGAGTGTTCTGTCATCGCGTAGCTTATTACATTAATTCTAGAGAAAATCCTTATATTAATCAAATCATGTTTGATAAATAACATTAGCTCATCTGCTTTTTACAAGTGAAAATGCACTGACTCTGTAATCTTTTGATAAGACAAAATTTGACTGAATACTTTTTTTTTCAAACACAAAGAATGGATCTCAGTATTTTGTATTCGTGCTTTCCTCTCGGTTCATTACGACAGTGATAGATCAGTTATATCTTTATACAAACTATACACTGTACATTTATATGCACAATGCGCTGACATTATGGCAAGGGCACAATGAAATAGTCACCAAAACACCAGCTGACGACTTTGTACAATATGAACAACATACAAAAACAAAATCACTGTTAAAACTATAATATAACATTGTCAGTATAAAAAACACTTTGTACATATTATAAAAGTAAAAAAGGGATTCTATTTAATAAAATGCTGTACATAATACACGTGGTTCCCCACAACCTTTTTTCACGCACTGGTAATTCCAGGGTAATATGCTGGCTTTAGCGAATGGTTCACAGCTTCTTCTACTATAAATAATATACAATAAATGAGTCATTTTATCTCATGGCTACACAATAATATTCAAAAACATCACTGCAGCCGGGCATGACTGTACAGAATCCTGTGTGAAGTTAGCTCTGTAACCCTAATACCCCCACAATGGTCCCTAGATATATAAAGTGTCAACTTGGGAGGCCTCGCAGGTCGCTTGTCTCTTTAAACAGAGCAATATTTATAATGCCATCAATATTGTTTAGTTCGTGCCTGTTGACTTAGTAGTCAATACCAAAACCGCTAATCTTGGCTTATGTGAGGTGAAAGGCCAGGATCTTACAATGGAAATGAAGACAATTGTGAGTCAACCCGAGCTTGTGAATTAAAAACCAAGATACATTTGTAAGGATCTTGTACACCAATGTCATCATAATACATGCCATGCTCTGACCGTCAACACGTACAAATTGATAGCGTCCTCCAGTATGTATCATCGTTATCATCGTTCTGAATACTTGAAGTTAATCAAGCACGTTCGTATGGCCATATATTGGACATAGCGCCCTCTATATGCTGTACTTGGTGCATATTTTGACTCGTCTGTGCTGCTTAGCCAAGAACTTGATGGCTCTTTGAATGTGTGGTAAATTTGGGTCGTTACAACGCTTCGTGCTCCTATGTACGCATTGCCTGTACTTGACAAGACTATGACAAGGGTCTTCTTCCTCTGCTTGTAGTGAGGCAATGAATACATTATTACATGGCTTCATTGTTGACACGATACAGCTCTGTCTCCTTGATCTTGGTCTGTAACGCCTGGACACTGTAGGTGGGTGAAAACAGATTTTGTACAAATTGAGTTAGAAAAAAATAACAAAGCACTGCTTCGTGTAGATCTCACTCAGTTTCCCCGGCAAGGATTCCATAAATTCCTTAAGCTTTGTATAATAAAATGCTTGCATTAAATGTTATGACTTACTTTTAGACAAGAACTTGTCTTATCTAACAGGGCATAGGCCTATGTCAATGGTGGTTTTTTTTTACATACTAGTATTCATCTCGCGTTTAAGCGAAGCATATTATGCAACCTTTCGTAAGTTCAGAAAACTGTCCCCGTTTAATCTGAATAGCAAGTACTGACTGATGTTTTACCCCGGGTTCTTGATGATCTGACTTGTCTCATGCCTCTCGGCATTGTCATGGATGTGGATGATGCTGGCATGATGGTACTCAAAGCTGTCGCTGATGGTCTCACTTTGGTTGACATGTCTTGGCAAAGTGCCTTCTTGAAGCGCCGCAAGAGCAAATCCACTTGGTCGTTTAATATTTCCTCTTCCTCTCGGTCTTTCGGTGACACCGTAGTGCATGCTTCCCTTTCATTTCGGATACAGTCTCTGTACACCTAAGGACAAGCAAATCAAAAGGTTGTTGCTAAATGATGTGCAAGTTGCAAAGGCGACTTTTTCGGAGCACTTGTACATTCGTCGACTCGTGTTTTATAGACCTTTCTCAGGGTACGCCATCTTGAAAATCAAAGCGAGGCATATAAAGCCAGCAAACATGGCGGCGTAAACAGTGTGTGATTAACGAGTGACTCTCGCAAAGTTACAGCAGATCGACACTCTTATAAATGGATTGATAGCTCAAATTGCCCGAAAAAAAAATCAATCGACATTCTAGGTAGGTCACATCTCATTGTATTTTGAAGAAAGATTTTATAAATATAAAACCCAACACCAGTGACTGAACTGAAGTTTCCGTGTTAGTTTACACGTAGTAGCACCGCCATGGGAGAAACTTCAAGGTTTTCTATTTTCACTTTTCCATCCGCGGCGTTTTCTGAGCTGAAATTTCACCTGTTTAGTAGAAAGTATCTACATTATAAGACTATCCGTGTATTGTTATTCGCACAGGACCTGTCATTTCCAGAAATAAGGAGGAATTGGAGCCCGTACGAAACAGTGAAAGAAAGTTCTTGCAAAGTTTCATGAACAACTTTCGGTCGCGCACTCTATCCCGACTCGTTTCCGTGCACATGGTACGAGCCCAATTCGAGACAATCATCGGCACCGGTCTGCTCAACAAACAGACATGCGTCTCGAATTGGGCTCGTGCCATGTCGCACATGAACCAATGTTTTCACCTTCCCACATCGGCATCATTGGGCTCCAATTTTCCTCTTATTTCTGGAGAAAAAAATGTCAGGACCTGTTGCAATTTGCGGATAGCCTCCTATAATGTAATCATTTACTTGAGATGTGCAATTTCAGCTCAGAAAACGTCACGGATGGAAAAGAGAAAATAGAAGTTCTTGACGTTTCTCTGACGGCGGTGCTACGCGTACAAAACTAACACGGACTCTTCAGTTCGGCCACTGGTTCTGGGTTTTATATTTATACAATCTTCCTTCAAACCACACTGAGATGTGACCTACCTAGAATGTGGATTGATTGTTCCAGGAATTTGAGCTATCAATCCATTTCTAAGATTGTCAATCTGCTGTAACTTTGCGTGAGTCACTCGTTCACCCGCATACACTGTTTACGCCGCCATGTTTGTTGGCGTACCCTGAGAAAGGTCTATTAATATTATTTCTTCATTTTTGGGACTGATATATCGGCTTCATAAAATATGCAGTTTCTGGAATAATTAATTTCTTCATACAAAGTACTTCTCAAAAATTATTGGATTGTATATATTACTGGCTTCCGTAACGAATGTTGACTGTGTGTATATTCGATTTTACCATGAATTGAGACTGGCTATTAATCATTCATGCATTAGCTTAGTAATGATTTCTTGCAAGGATGCAGACACATGTTTGAGTGTGACACGCATTCAGGTAACTGCAAGAGCTCTTACGTATCAGACGCAAATTCAGTTGGGCCTTGTTTTGCTTAAAGAAAATATTGAATTGCATTAAATCAAAACTGTTCATAGAAACCAGCCTTTTTATATCAAAACGAATTGTAAAATTTAGGATGAAATTTTGACAGTACTCACTGGTAAACAATGACACATAGCATCTCCTTGTTTGTCGCCCCATTTCTGTACAGCATGTATGAACTCCTTGCTGCAGGTTCGCATAATTGTAGTCAAACAATCTTCTGGAATGTGAAACAAATCAGATCGGTCAATAAATCAGATCAGACATGCAAAAAAAATGTCAATCTGAAAAGTGAAATGTCAGCTTTAGTCTGTTCTAGTAAACGGTTGGATATTTAAAAATGTTGTGTTTTTTTAAGTTTTCTTTTGTTTTGATGTTTTGTTTTATTTGGGTGTGCGTTTGATTTTGTTTGTGTTTTAATACGGAGCATATTACGAATGCTTATTTTCACAGATATCAAATCTGTAATTAAGAATCAATTAGCGGGGTGATGAGCAGAGTGGGAGGAGAGGACAGTGGTTACATATTACCTAATACTTGAACTGAAAAGAGTCCTCATCGCATAGCCCTTTGTTATTTAATTCAATTCGGCATCGAATAACATCTAAGTTATTAAATAAATGACAGCTATATAGATGACAAGCACACGGCATGCATTATATGATGGATTTATAAGATAACTTTTAAAACTATGTTTCTTGCCCTCTGGCTGGCACTGAGATGTTATTAAGATAATTGAATTAAATAACAGAGGGTTATGCGATGAGGACACTTTTCTATTCAAATTGGGTAATATGTATCCGCTTTGAAGGTTTCCATTTTAGCTTCCTCACTTTTGGGACTCAATTCACACAAAAATGAAAAACCCGGATGTGGCAGTAGGTATTGGCTCAGTTCTCCTGGCCAGAAGCGGAACATGACACGCCCACCTTGTTTCCGACAAAAGTCCCCAACGGGCGTAACGCATCACTACATTTCGCCAGCCCATCTCGTAATTCCCACAGTTTGGCTGAGTTGGTGGGGGGGGGGGCTTGCCATTAGAATGAATGATGAGAAACTAGCCACATGTGAACGCTTACTAATCAATATCCGCCTTGACCGCATCGGAAATCGTCAATTCACCTCAACGACCAAGAACAATCCGCATTTACTGTCTGGCTGGTCACGAGAAGGTCGCCCATTAACAATTGATTGCAATTTGTACATGTACAGGTGGATGGTGCATGTAGAAACTCCAATAGATGAGACTTCCTACACTCCCTAATATCAAGGATTTTCAACGTAAATGCTACTCATATTGTGCTGAGCAGACACGGGTTATAACTAATTTGGTTCTAAATAAAAGCTTGAAGGGGAGGGCAGATCTGGGTGGGCAAAATAAGAGAGGAGTGGGCATTGATATATGGCGCCGTTATCTCAGTTGACGTGGATAGGTAAAACGAACGCATAATTCTGACAATCCTCTTATTCCCTAAATGAAGGGGGAGTATCAATGACACTATTTTCCAAAGGATGCAGAATTGGTGACAGATGAAGTATGTGAATGAGCTGGTGATTAAGCTATCTGAATAGAACAAGATCCGACCTCACATGTCGCTTAGCCCACACAAGGCATTGTCATGCCGGGCAAAATAAATCCCTTCAAGGTGAGACAAACGCTTTGGTATATTCTTATCCATCCAACTCTGATTTTTCACACTTTGAACAAGCCAGCATTTCCGAGCCCCTCATTAGGACATCCGGTAGACGTTTGAGGTGAATTCGCGTATTATTCTAGCATTTATTAGCAACAGAGAAACGTGTTCAACAGAAAAATGTCATCAACGTTTTACTGGTAACATACGGTACTAGGTCAACTCTTATATACGAAAACCAATTCAGTGGTCACATGAAAGTCACTTAAATCAGACAATTTCGAACCCCCCCAAAAACGTTAATGCGAAAAAAACTCCGTAACTTTCTAACATGCAAGAACATCAATGCATCAAGGAGATGACTGATGCAAACCCTTTTTCTGCTTCTTTTCATTTATTCTAATATAAAGTCTTACCTTGAAGGTCGGGTTCACTGTGCTGAACTCGTGCTATAAACTCAGTCAGTGAAATTCTCCCATCTTTATCCCAATCTAAACTGTCGAAGATGAGTTTGGATTCGATGTCTGTCGTGCCTGGGTTGGCCTTCCTATACTCCTTCGGTGTTATAAATCCATTTCCGTTCTTGTCATTTAATGCAAAAGCCTCCATGGGAAGTAGTGGCGCATTGCTGAAAAGAAGTTAATCGATAGAACTAAATGATACCAAAAAACCAAAACTGGTAACACCGATAAGTTTTTTTCATCTGAAATAGGAAAATACTTTGTGAAATTAAGTCCATGCTCTCAATTCTTAGGGAAAAGTGTCCACAATTTACACTCAATTAAAGTGGCTTCTTTGAGGGTGCGAAAGATTTCCGGAAGTTCTGGAAAGGCACTGTGACAGTATCCAGACTTTTTGAATTTTACATTAAACCTTTGGAGCTAATGTATTACGTGATTGTGTTGTTGGCTCATTCGTAAAGTGAAAATGATCGAAATTTGCCACTCACTCTGCACTACTTTCGTAATCAGACGAACTTGAAGAATAATCATCATCAGTGGGGATCGAGCCGACACAGATGGGAATGAAGCAAACGAGGTATGTAATCGCTAAAACGTACATCGTGACAGGCCTCTGTAATGGAAAGCAAGGAACCAGCGTTAAATAACACAGTGTATAGTCTTGTGTGTAAAATTAACCTTGACGATATACGTCAATTCTCTTGAAAGTCCACGTGTAACAGGTTTCGACGCTTGAATAGTACGGACAGACGTTGTGGAATGGAGATAAATGTAGCACTTCACAGCACGTGTCAACGGTCTCATTTGATCAATACTGCGATAAGTGCTTCTTAATTAATGTTGAGGATTGTAGCAATATTTTGGGGGAGGGGCAGCTTTGTTGCAAAGTAATTTAAATATATGTATTACATGTACGTTTAAAAGCGAATGAAAACATAAAAAAATGCATGTTAGTGTCTGCGTGACCTTGTCCGTCTATATTTAGGACGACTCTCAACACCTTTTTCCCCCAAAATATCGAGTACCGGTAATTAATATTTGAACAAGATGCAATACATTGATTACCCAAGTGCTGTGCGTGATGAGGAATGGTTCTATAGAAAACATCACACAAAATGCACACTAGCACATAAATATGTTGTTCAAATTTCACGGGGTGTTGTTGAACCTCATCTCCGCCAGCAAAAAGTATTTTATGTGGTTTACAAAACTTTAAAAAACAAATTATTACATTTAACATTTTATCAACATGAAGGCTTGGTGATCGGTCATGTGTGCTTGCGTGGATTATTCAAGATTTTGAGTGATAATAGTGATCAATTATCGATTGTGTATTAATTATGTTGATAAATTGTTACAGCCCTCCGCAATGTGCAAGGCACTGATTTAATAATGAGTGTCATTGCAAAACAACCAAAATGCACCATGGCAGTTATCATTTCTGCGCCCTGTTAAAATGCCACATTATTGAAAACTCTGAATCGATTAATTCAATTACATGCAGAGATAAAAGGACTTAGCTAGTCGAGTCATTCTACCCAACACACGTGTGCCCTTTGCATTAACAACACGAATAAGTAATCAGCCATTATTGTTACTCAAGTCAATGAACAAAGAGCAAGTCACTTTACCATGAAGTTGGTCATTTGTGGGCATACTTACGCAGTAGTTTAAGTCTGCAATCCAATCCAAATATTAAAAATATGTTCTCGATGGCGAATGTGATGCAGCAATTAATAAATATTGCAAGTTGAACACCAGGTCAGACTCTTGATCCAAACGACGATGTGCACGGTACATTTACTGTGCTGAATACAATATTCCGTTGTGATAAGTTTCCAGCACGCTGTCAATTCAAGTGTAGTGGCGGTTCAATGCGCTTATCCCATCAGAATTTACTGTTTTACTTCCATGTACTATTTCTACAACTCTGTAATGACTAGTTTATATATGGGACCTTCCCTCTATAGTTGACGTACTAACTATGGGTTCTGTGTGTGTGACTTGGCTTGACGGGAGGTAAATAGCGGGTCACTGCTGTCCCGCCCACTCACAGGAGTTGGATAAATGGAAGAAAAATGACAACACGTAAATCGGCTAATAGAGATCTTTGGTCCGCGCTGATTGATTGACAGTGCTCAGTTGCGAGCATGCGCATTGTCCCTCAGGTAAGCGGCATTGTTGTGAGCGTAGCAACAGTCATGCACAACGCACAGGTGATCCTCCACGTGGGTACGGTCACATACAGCAAAATAGACTTGCCGGATAAAAAAAATCCAGAGCAGTGCAGTCATCCGGTACAATCACTGATTGGACCCATCAAGCGAAACCAACCAACTCACCTTCAGCATTTTGCACAACGTGGGATTTTTAGGCTACAGAGGAAGAAATAACAATAGAACCTTTTCGGATATGATTGCTATGGTGACTCGACAACTAGTTGTACTACTAGTAACATGGCTTAGGAACAGGTACCTAAAAGTATTGGGAAATAAACGGCCAACTTTACTAATATAATGCGAATTTGTATTGGGGAATTAAATGGCATCTTGCCAATTTGCTTTTGATTCTTGAGTGACAGGTGTCCTTGAGAGAAAAACATGGGGATTAATGCATGCTTAATATTTGGTTTGCATTCCATGTCAAATCAGTTTGTGTAACAGTCTATACAAACTAGAAATGCGGAAACACCAATTTGGAAATACTTAATTTAAAAACAATTGAAATTCCTTAAAAGATACACAGAGACGACGTCCTACATACACAGGGATACAAAATTTACATCAAATGACATGACATTACGGAAAAGAGTGAGTATGATAAACTATCAGCTTTAGTCAAGTAGTACATAACAATATGCCCGGCATAATAATACAACCACATCGACACGTGACATCAAAGATCAATGTTAAGTACAAGCATCTGCGGTCTATTTTGGCACATAAATCCAACAAATGGTAAATCACAATCAGGTGTCGTCCATGAAACTAATCGAGGTAGAAGCGTGATCGGGCCTATAGCTCAGATCCGTCATCAACACTCGAGGAAGGTCTGCATCAAACACAATAATAGTGAAATAATAATAGTAGAAAAATAACAACGAGGTCCAATGGAACAAACCAGTCGTCAACAAGTCAACAAACTCAGCCACAATAACAGAGCAAAGTTTGATCAGGACACCTGCTCTTTTTATATGTGTACTATAAACGTACAGGAAATGCCAAACAAGTGATCCTAGCTATTGTACACGCACACACGGGATAAACACACAGGTGTAAAAGTGAACCTCACCCGACGAATCAGAAACTGAACGACATGTTTACGTGTGATCTGCCTCGGATTTTTACTACAATTTGTTAACATCATGAATGACAAATTTCAACTTGAAACGGCAAACATTTTAGATATTGTCTTAGTTAAATTATCGGGACACATAACGGGTCACGTTTTGTAGTGACGAATAACATATTTACGAAAAACGATTAAAGTGCAATGAACTCAATCATCTACGCATTAAAACAAACTTGTATGATAAATAAATGTCATGGGATAATGCAACAGAAACTTTTTAATTCACTTAGTCATACGTTACATTTGCAGAACTCATCAACAGTCACAAGCAACATATGCATATATTCAACCCAGACAGTTTTAATTTTATCTTAAATCTACGATGTGACGCGAGCGGTGTTTTAATGCGATTCTGTCATCCTTGGTAATATTTGCACACCTGGTATACTCGAGATATACGAGCATTCCGTTAGATTCATTGATAACGAAATCTCCCGCCTTTTTTACTTGGTGGTAAATACAATGTGCAGCCAGACGTTATTATTCCAAGCACGGCAATCGTATGATTCTGTCCATGCAGGTAAACACTTTTCGGGTGCAAAAGGCCCCCTCGCACCTGCCTGTAGACCAAAGTACTTAATCACCACTCAGGCTTACTTCCTATTATTCCATACAAATAATTACATATCATTTTCTTTTCTTTTTATTAAAAAGATATTGGATAGAAGGAACTTACTTGGCTGATTGCCAAGCTGCTGTATGTAGTATTTGACTGCGCCAAGAAGTTCAAAACCTATTGTTTTAGCTTTTAATTTGTAACAACTTAAACGGTATTTCTTAAACCTGTGTAAAGTTCTCAACCAATTACATATTATACTCAAATCACAAAGAAAGGATGTTTTCTTTCTGTTCCTCCCTTCAAAATATCGCAATAACAAAGTGAGAAGACTACTTTTATATGTGAATGTACTGTATCTCTTTATAAAAGACCGACCAATCTAGTCCATTACTTCCGATCGTAGTCACCCGAGGCCGTCTGTCCCTAAATGAGCCGGGGCGGAATTCAGCCGACTTTCCTATGACAAGGCTTATTACCAGGCACGCTATAGAGTCTAGGCCCCATCATAATGGGTCAACAAAATACACACTTACCGGTTTGTTGTAAGGAAACAGCCGCCGGACTTAGCAGAGCACAATGGAGGCAAAAAAAGCATCTCACTAATAAAATGTCCAATACGATCTCTGTGATGATCTTACATTTTTAATCCAAATGCACCTCTTTGTTTCCATAAATGAATTTGAAGCTTTATTTAATCTATTTTTCAGAAAAGTTCAAAAGGGAAGTTATCTTTGTTTGTTACTCTTTAAATTGACGATAAAAATATGTTGAATTGGCCAGCTCATAATCAAGAGCTGCGCGATGGTTCACCCAATCAGACCATCAGTACATGCTATTTTAACACTAGTATTGGAGTTTTGGTCAAATCCAAAATCGGAAGATACTAAAACTCTTCTTATGGATTTCTCATTTGGTTAAAACTATTGATAGGCCTAATGCCTTTAATCTTCATAAAGTTAAAAATATGACGGCTAAAACTTGAAGGTTTATAGAACCAACTTACAAGTATACGAACATGGCATAGGTGCAGCTGGCTGTGCCTGTCTCCTCTATATATACACAACCAAATGCCTGTCGTATGCTGTTGGCCGATGAAAATTTGTTGACAAGATTATTCTTTTCTGAATCAGTCAACGTGTTGACTCAAAGATCAGGGTACAGTCATTCATATCGCCTAAAAAAAATCATATAGGTGGCTTGCTATTATAGGAGAGTGCCACGTGTGCGGCGTGTGGTGCCGATCAGATAAGGAGAGGGCAGTACTTACGCTGGGCTATTTTGGGCAGCGGCGTACGAACTACGAAACTCGCCAGTTGTTGACAACAGTTCATTGCGTGCCTTAAATTGAGGTAAACACAGTTCAAGTAAACATGGAATTCAGACCTCAAATTATTGGGATTTGTTAAAGATGCTCTACCCGTTCTATTTTCCAATCACTTACCCCGATTTCCCCCATTTTTATATACACTTCTGATTCATTTTTGAATGAGACATCGAAAAATCCTCCGTTTAGATATGGACCAATCATTTTATTTTATAAAGTTCAAATTACTTTTGGTCTGACAATAATTCAGGCGAATCTTTTTGTGCGTTAAGGCCGCAGTCGCTACCCGAAATAAATGTCTTTGTCGAAGGGGTTGCACACGCCAAAAATGTGTGGACACAGTTGTTTTTCCTCAAACTAAAACATGAAAAAAATCGTTGGGAGAAATCAAATTGAATTTGTTAAATAAATAGAGCGGGGGAGCAACTTAAAAGATTACTTTCTGGGATAAGGTTGGCTGTTGGACCACGCGGTCCTCGGTTATTCAGTGGGCTCTTCAAATTGCGCACAGTGACACAATCATGAAGAACAAGTTAATCTATGTAAAAGGCCAACTATACATTTATGAAACAAATTGACAGGGTCATATATTCAAACAATTTTACAATGTAAATTGTGAGTTTAACAGGTGTTCGACTATTAATCAATGAAGACTCCAATTATCATTACGCAATCACCATAGTAATTTCAGTGTTTATGAATATGGCATATCTTTTAACAACCAGCAACGTTAATGTTCGTATCACTTCTCAAACATGTTTTCTTGTTGATTCAGTTCGCAGCACTCGCAACTGACGAACATTTTGAACATTACACCATACTAGATGGAATAATGACACATGAATGATTGGTACCTACTGTCTTCACGCCAAGTCGATTTCGAATTCAAAACGCAGATGATTAAAGTCATGCGAGTACGTACCGATCTTTACGGTCGATGTCTCATTCAAAAGTGAATACCTTTTGCATTGCTATAAAGATAGCAATTTAGAAAAGGAATCTATTTTTCGGGATGAAAGTTGAAAATAGCACGGGAATGCAACTTTAAATAAATGTAATTTTACCCTATAATGAATTCCCCTTCGTTGATGTATTGTTTCGCCTGCAGGTACGTTACGCTTTGAAGTCATGACTTGCATGTATTTCATTGTTGAACTCTATTTTAGTTGACGTTGATTTTCAAAGGTTCATTAAAGATCAAAGATCAGGAGTTGTTTATTTAATTGACATTATTACGTTGACGCATCCGGCTGGCAACCAGGGTTACGATTTAGACATCCAAATTATGTATCAACTTAGAAAGTCTGTGAGTGTCTTTATAAATTCCTTCAAATATATATCAGCTTTTTAATTTTTGCTTGTGTCGCAATGGTCATTCGACTCCGTGCCAGTCCGTGGCAAAGAGGTATAGCTAACCTCAAATAGTGATAGGTCCTCCGAGCTGCGTGTGATTTGTAAATACCAGGGTTGACAAACAAAGCGAGGTAATTCCGAGCGATTGACCACAAGAAAACATCTTCGCGAAAACTAACAACCGTCCCACACGAGAATGGCAACATCCTAATGATGTCCGAGGGAGTCAATTGCGTTGTTTCTTTCTTCGTTTACCGCATGCCATTACACATTGTGCCCTTGTTTTTACCTTTTTGTTACCGTAGAGACACTCGCTATTATGTCCATTCATTTGAGTTTCATCAAACCCAAAACATGAACGACAAACAACCTTCTCTATATCAAAAATAAACAAACAATAATTAACAGAGACGACTTATTATTTGTAAAATAATTTCACGCGTGCCTTCCCGTCCTGTTTTTACTATCTCCATTGTCTCTCTGTTCTGGCGATGGGATCCTTTTGAAATGCGAGGTGCAGTGATTACCTGTAGCATGTGCAGGGCTGTATGTATCGCTTACATTAGACAAACACTCAGCTGATAAGGTCTCACTGACACTGCTTACGTGAGCTAGATCTGCATCCATGTTTTCGGACACATTCCAGTTGATCACTAATGCGGACATCGACCTCACTGAAATCTTACCCATCACTTCTTCAGCATTGAAGAAGCATCTTGCTTGCGGAAAAAGTTACAAACACCCTTTCCATAAGACAATTCTGCATGTCACGCTGAATACTTGCTGAATGAAAGTACTAATGAGATCAGCAACTCTGAAATCGTATTTAAAGCGTGATCGAGTCCGAATGCAGTGATTAGTGAACATAAATGAGATGACTGGTTGGACCGGATGTTGGCATTGTTATCCACCAGTGTCCAACTCTTAGACTTCGGGCCTCCGTGTTTCAATCTGCACGCCCAAATAGGCTTAAACATGGTTCATCACATTTGAACAAAATTTTGCAAAGTCGCAATTACGCGTTGGTTACTTGGCTGCAATGGATTCGTTTTCGATGTAAATGACTCCAACAAAGATGTTTGCAGGCTTCACTCACTGTTCGTCAACACACGGCGATAGGACAATCGCCTCCCAGCTTAGCATACCACGTGGGAGGTTATTCGTTCTGTGTATGCATTTCACAGTTCACTCTCGGACACAGCTTAAAGAAAATAATGAACTTTCCGGAAGCCACTTGCATAGGGATAGAGTACAGGCCAAACAACAATGGTGTCTTCTTTTCACTAGCATCATTGACAATGTCCGACAGAGTGCATGTATACACTGAACTGCCATACTTGAATTATGAACCGTATATATTTCTCCCGCTTTTAACCATTATGTGCATTTATGCTTTGCCAATGCTAGGAAAAGTAGGCATGAACTCATCTCAAACGGGATGTAAAGTTCACGATGGAAGGGGTAAAAATGGTTTGATTCAACTATACCTTCAAGACAATACCAGCACACCTAATACATCCTTGCCTTACATTCAGTATAAACATAGTTCCATTCCATGGCAATGGAAGAGATGGTTGGGTCTTTTTTATCTTTATCGAAACAAGGTCACCAAACATCGAGTCCGAGTCCCGAGTCATGCAGGTCGAGTCCAAGTCCGAGTCACGAGTCACAAAGGTCGAGAGTCCGAGTCCGAGTCACAAGTCACCTTTTAAGTACTATATATTGGAAATACGTTTTGAGGTACCGGTGCTACTAAATCCTCACAGTGTAAATTTAAGTTTTTCACAGCTTTTCTCTAATTCAATGACCTCGAAATACATGTATAACTTGTCAAATAAACAAACCATGGTATGGGATAAACCATTGAAGTAGTTGTGTTTCTTCTGCACCGCACTGTATCGCTTGCTCATGCAAGGATCGTCTTCAGAATAATTTCAATACTCACCAAAAATATGTGATTTGTGGTTATTTTTGTCGAGTCCTGAGTCACGCAGGTCGAGTCGTAGTCCGCAGGGTCGAGTCCGAGTCCGAGTCATTGTCATCGTGACTTGAGTACGAGTCCGAGTCACGAGTCATACAACTCTACCAAAAGGTGAATCAAATGTCGGTGTTGACCAACATTAATTATTGATGCCCGATCCAAGGTCGGTCGTGAGTGATCAAAGGTACACACCAAAGGCATGAAATGCTGAAGTTGGCCTGAAGAACTTACATCTTTTCCATGTAGGATACACCTATATACTCTCTAAAATAATGTAAGAATGAAAACCTAATCGAACGTGTCCCCCATAATTATGGCTCTTTAAAAGAGTAGGAGTTTATTCACTCCTTTTAGTGGTTTTCTCTTTCTGTAAATTCCACCCAAAAGGATGTAAACTTCACTCAAGAAGAGTGAAGAAAAAAAAACACCTAAAAAGAGTTGTCCCCCATAATATGGCTCTATAGAAGAGTTCTTTCTTTCACTATTTTACATTTAGAGTATGTACGAACAACAAACTATGCCCTGTTCTTATACGCCGACTTGAGACTCTCAGAAAGTTTTTTGCCGAAGGTTCATGTTCATGTTAGGGTCGTAATCATTATGTATTACTGTAAAATAACAATTATATAATTAATGAGCCTTTCTGACCAAAATGTTACAACCCCGTGAGCTTCTTCGTACTTGTTTTGGCATTAAGACACTGTCTGTTGAGCCTCAAGTTGAATTGTCTTTGTTTTTACAAATTGCTGAAAATGAGTCAGCCAAAGAGCTGAATAATATATTGTGAGGGATAGTGAAAGCGCAAACGGACAAAATTCCTGAGACTCATTATCGTTTGATTCATCACATCGATAAATGATCACATCGATAAATGATCGCGACATGAAGTAGATTTTACAACGCCTCACCCACAGATTCTGTATCTTGATTGGCCGGGAGCTAGTCACATGGCATTCAATATTTTTGCTATCTTGTTGTGCACTAGTCTGGTTCCCTGACCTGACAATTCCCCGACGCCCAGACGACTAAATTTTAGGTCAGACAACCGCCACCGGGCTAAAAATAAACATGACGGCCCTTGTTCAAAGCTCAGCTTCGTTTCCGGTTTGGCTTTATAATTAAAAGCTGTTAATGTTCCGATCAAATTTTAAAAAATTACATGCTTTATATATATCTCATACAGTTTGATATTTCTGTAAGAAAACATAATGTTGACCTGGAATCTTCAAAGTTAAGGCGCAGTCACACATCCAAGACCAAAGACCAAGACCCCGCCAAGACCATGAGATTAAAAAATATCTTGAAAATCGTACCAAATACGTGGGAAATGTGGCGCCAAATTCAAATTTTGTCTTCTGAGTTCCAGTCTGCAGACAATGATCAGGATGTGTTGCGATGTCGTCCCAAATACTTCGACTCCGAAACAACCTCGAACCGAATGTTACGACTTCGCTACCACCTGGATCCGTTCATTTGAATATTTTTCACGACTGAGTCTCGATCTCGTTACGACATAACTGGCAGAGAACCGACAGAGTACCGACACAACCAATTGAGTACCAACACAAAAGACCGAGAACCGATGCCGAAACGACTCCGAAACGACAGAGTGACGTGATCTTCGGAATTTCACGTCGTAATGGTCGTATCAAAGTCGGCTAAACAGATTCGACCGACCATGTACGACCACTGTCGATCCCGTACAGACTATTGCGATTTTCTTTCCGACTTCGTTACGAAACAGCCGGTTGAGTACAGACAGAGAACAGACTTTGATCCGTTTTGGAGATTTTTTTTTCGCCGACCATCGCGATATGTTTCAACTGTTGTAACTAATCGTGGTTCCACTGCCGACCATGCACGACCTGAAGGATGCCGAAACGACGCTCAAGGACTCGTTCCGATAAAGTTCAGATGTTGTTCTTAGTTTCACGATGTCGTCGAGTCTTGCGTTTCAGCACTGTCTTATCGTGATCGGGAGGCTACATCGTGACAGTGTGAAAGGTGCATTAAGGACCATAGCAGGCGAAGCCGAAAAGGAGACCACGACAAGTTTTGGAATGTCCCGGTAACCGTCGCCAGATTAAAAATAGTATACATGACACAGCAAAGCTCGCCCCTCGTGCGATCTGAGTGCATTGAATGCAAGCAATGAATAATATGGAAAATGCAAGCAATTGCCATATTAATTATCAACTATTTTTTAATCAGCATGGCTATAACTATTACCTATTTGATACCCGGGCGCCATGTCCGAGATTGTCGACGAAAAACGGGAGACATTCCTCCCGTTTTAGCCACGTGCCGTGGCGGTTGCCTGACCTAAGACTCATCAGAAATAGTCCGAATATTTTGGTCTGGAAACCAGACTAGCTGTGTACGGCCTAAAGAACTTTATCCTCAGCAACCAAAGTACAATACGCATAGCAACATGGGCCAATTTCATAGAGCTGCTTAAGCACAAAATTTGCTCAGTTAAGCACAAAAAAACTTGCTTAATATAAATAGGTTACCAGCGAAAATTCCATGCGATGTGCATTGCTTGTGACTGGTATTTAGCTGTTGTTTACTTAGCATAGCAATCGCATGGAGTTTTGGGGGGTAACCTGAAAAAGCAAGGTTTTTGTGCTTAAGCGTGGCACAGTGGCTTGCTTGTAAAACTGGAGGCTAGGGGAGTCAGTGATTGTTACATCCAGCTTGTTGTTGGAGATCAGATATCACTCTTCAGTACCCCAGGGCTCCATTCTTGGTCCGACACTGTTTTTGGTGTACATGGGTGATATGTGTGATGGCCTAAAGAATAACATCGTTAGATGACAGCACGCTGTACTGCATCATTGAGGATGGAGACCATGCTCAGTCTGCTGCCTCTCTGAATGCCGATCGCTCCAAAATCTACCACCGGGGATTCAAATGGCTTTTTGCTCCGGAGATGTGTAAGGTAATGACAATAAGCAAGATGAAATCAACTCAACACCCCAACTTCATTTTCGGTGGTGTGATCGACACTTGGAGAGGTATATGAGCTTGAACTTCTGAACTCAAGTTCTGCCAGACACTCAACTTCCATTCTCAATTTCAAAGAAAGCGGGACAGAGAGTCAGTATATCCTTTGTAAGGTAGCCCCTTATTTGGATTCAAAAAGTCGTGCTACTGTCTATAAGTCTCACATCCGAAGCACCACGGAGTCTGTCCCTCTTGCTTGGCTGTCTGCCAGCGAGACTCAGCTGAGGAAGTTAGAGGATATCAAGCAGAGAGCTTTGAAAATCATAAAAGCTCCCTCTAGTGCTCCAAGCATTGAATCCCTGTCCCACATAAGGTCAGTGTCAGGACTTGGACTGGTTTACAAATTGCATGAAGAGAAAGCACCAGAGCTTATGAAATCTATGCTACCTCCCATAGGCAATTATTGTATTACATTATAAATGTTACAGTCACAAAGATTTGGAGAAAAACGAACCTCGGAGGAAAAGAGGAAATACATCAATATAAAAATCTTATTAATTTGAATGACCAAACGCTGAAAATGAGTGCACATAAACGAAAAAGAAAAGAAAAGCATGGTAATACGTCATATGCTTCAAATTAAGTATTGCATGCACCAAAACGAAATAGAATGCTCCAAAACGAAAACGAACGTTCGGATGAAAATCTTGGGTGCCTAAAAATTGAAATTGAATGTCCCAACGATGAAAAAGAAACCACAATTTGATTAGATAGGTAAAACTCACGCGAAATTGAATAACTGATAATGAAAATGCTCACAAAAATTCGGAAATTGGCCGAGAAAACTTATATTAGTATTGGAAGGTAAGATTGTGACATTTTATACTAGGAAGGAGGCTGGGTATCGGTTTGGCCCAGCATACGATACCCGCGTATATGTACGACCAGACCTGGGGATCAGCATGTCTTGAAGAGAATGGTTTTGGCCGTTGGACAACATTGTAAGAAATTAAGCGAACACACATTATTTTTGTCGAATCATATATAGGGTAATTTATATAAAGATGCTTTTACAGCGTAGATAGGCTAAGGGACATTATAACAAGCCAGCCCGCGGATAAACACTCGTCGTCAGATCTGTCTTTTGAGTGCAGTATGACTTACCTATAGCACTAGCCTTATATTATACGCGTATCTCCTCTGCGCCAGTGAATTCTTGTCCACACATCGAGTTTTGTCTCCTCTGGTCTTTAATAACATTCACACTGTACATAAAACGAGTTTGGCTAATAAAAAGAACGCCTTGCATGGGGTATTGCGCCGCACCCATTAATCTAAAACCATCTTAATTAATCTATTACAAGATCAAGAACTATAAGGAGATTTCAGTGCCGCAAACATGGACCATAATTGTTTCCGGTTTGCTGATTGATCCGTGGTACAGATGAAATTGCCATAAGTAGACTGCATTTGGCTAGTGTTTAACCTTGCGCTTGCTACCCATTGAAGCTATAAGTTGAACTTTGTTCATTTAAGCTTAGACCTATAAGTATTACCACTGAGCTAGAGACACAGGAAACAAACAGGCTATATTACTGTCCGTTCGGCACACACATTTTGGTATAATGTAGGAATGCACGTTTTGCTTTAAATCCATAACACAATAGCCTCTGCGGTATAAAAAGATCAATTTTGGTGACCAGAAAGGCACCACTCGTCCGGAGATTGCCAAAATGTAGTGCCATTTTTTTCAACTGTTATCTAATCATACGCCGCGGCAGTTTCGGTTACAGGAAATTCACATATAATATCGTAAATTTAGAAATGTTGAAAACCCGTTTGTTTACATCTGATGCGGCTGTTATATATTTGAAGTACGTAACGTTTTCGTAAAGAAACGTGTGACTTGAATCAAGACCAGCACGATCGAGACTAGCACTTTCATTTAATTTAATTGTGATCTCTTGTTAGGGTAATTCATTTAAGTAATTATGATGCTGCAGTACAACGGATACTTTAGTAAAATTACATTGAAACAAATACATTGATTTATAAGTTTAAACATTTAAAAAGGGTTTAAATTGACAAATAATAACCTGTCAAATGGCTGTATTTTCATTGAATACAGCCAATGTTCTATAAGGTTTAACGGTAACCTTTTTTCTTCTGGAGATCACCACAATGTGATGCATAATTATGATTGTTTACCAGGCAAAGTTCAAATGTCTCGGTCACAAATAACCCATATAATGTCTAAAACTTACATGGAGAAAATGGAGAAACTCCTGTTTTCCACATCCGACACGGAAGCTTTTCTTTTTTTTGTTGTTTAATTTTTGTTGTTGTTTAATTGTTGTTGTTGTTGTTGTTGTTTTGTTTTAGTTGGGGGGCTGTTGTGTTGTTTGTTGGGTTGTTACGGCTGTTTATTGGGTTGTTTGTTTGTCACGTTGTTTTCTGGTTTTGCTATATATTTCAGCAGCGATTTAAAGCCATGGAATTATGAGCTAAAGCTGTCATTGTCGGACCAGCACTGCTTTTAATGCATATCAAGCGATTGACAATATACTGTTAGAATCAGATCCCACAACATCGAGAGCATAATGTTTGAAGGAAAATGAGTGATTTGAATCAAGACTAGCTCTCCAGCGGCTGGATTTGTGAGGACTCACATTTTGTAACCCGAAATCTCGTTCGTGCAATAATACACACAAACTAGATTTTTTTTATATGGTTGTGTGCACGCTTATTTTACTTTTTGATTATCTTTCAAACTATTCCGTGGGAAACACGCATGTTTTAAAGCAACGTTCCTGTCGAAATTGCTTGAAGGAAAAACTTGTCTTTCCATTTCGGGCATCTGCAGCGCAGCCCTTTGGAAATAAAGCCCAAAAATATCCGTCTGAATTATCGTCGGTCCGCAAAAAGCATTAATTCCATAAGTAAACATAGGCAGATGTTTTACATAGGTGCCTAACTTGAAAAAAAAAATGCACTTTAAAACATTACGGTGTGAAACTCAAAAATACCCCGGGGTCAGCAACTGTAAGAAGAAGCATTGTTAAAACGTCACCACTAGTACAATAACAGAATCGTTAATCTTTAACATTTCATCAAAATGATTCTTTCGGAACCCGAGTCTTTTGCGCCCCGCCTTCCCATGGGCTGTGTCTTAAAAGTGAGGCATTTTCCCACATGCCAACGGATGTGTCATTACCCAACTATAGTTCAATGGTTAATGACTTTCATATTATAGTATTCTCTAGGCACTCTTTCAGCGGATGTGCTTTTTTCAACAAACTCGTAAATCATGTCCCCCATAAAGTCAGAACTATTTTTGAGGAGACAACGTTGTGTGTTTTACCCTTTTCCCATACACCATATCCCTCGGTTCCGGACGGCCGGGGAAACCGCAATTTTTCCCCGTCTCCGATGTCTGCATGCCCGGTCATGGGAACATTGAGGGTAACAATGGACGCTTGGATCGTTACAGCGGAGCCTGTTCGTCCTGATAGTCTGCTTTACATTCAAGGACAGATCAGAGAAAGACAGCCATCACAATGCCTCTTCATTGTCAGTAGTGCTTAAACAATAGGGCACAATCCATTATGATACTGGCAGCATTGGAAGTACCCAGAAATAATCAAATCGAATTAAAAAAGCTGCACGGGGGGTATAGTAAATGTGTGCCCAGTAAATACATACATTGCAGATACCTTGTATTAGACCTACAAAACGAGCCGAATAGGCCACGCCTCTTTTATGATATGAAGGATTTTATCCGATTATATCATGTCTGACGATAAAGGAAATGCATGTATGTTTTCAATGAAAAGAATGTGAAACAATTAAGAATTACTCACGGATTAATATTGAATATATTAAAATTGATGGAGGTCAGATGAACGGCCATCCAAATCAATCAGCTTCACTTATCAAGGGTTGGTGACCCTTCATCATAATACGACAAGGCTTTCGCATAAACCAACCCAACCCATACAAACAACGTTAAATCTCGGATTATTTCTCTGTCATTATTTTAAAACATAAAAATACTATGAATACATGCGTACCCGGTATTAAATAATATTTACTAAAATGTGTGTTCCACAAGCATTCCTAATTGTATAACTTCCCTTTATGTGAGTTCTTGTGTTTATACATAACATAACGATGAACAACAATAGGGATGATGTAGGGGGAAAATGGTCGATAGACATCTCATACCCCACAAGTGAAACGCTATGAGGTTTGACATTTCAACGGAGGTAAACATCATAAATTATGTGGAATAATTTTGAACAGTTGGACGCCCACATCTTTTCCTCTGTGCTTCAGCATCCCAGTCTTGTCATACATTTTCACCATTGTGTAATCACGAGTTTCTACCCTTTCTTCAAGAGCTAAGTATTTAGATGAAGCAGATAGATATTTTTTCCTGCAAGTTCTAGACGTTGGAATTAAATAATGAAACAAAATAACCATTTTTGTAATAGTAACGATCATTACCGTTAACATGTTGTATCAACCTGGTGACCTGGTGCTGTCCTAGAAGCTGCTGTCCTTGATACTGTATGGGCTCACCCCTTTACGTTTATGACCAATCATCGGCATGTTCTTGAATGGAAATGTGTGTTGTAATATGATCCATTTCTGCAAACCTTAAATCGTACAAATAATTCACCAAATCCAAAGGGGTGCCAAATGGAGGGGAAGGGGCATTATTATTGTTTAATTTTACTTTTACATAGGGTGTGAAAGTATCATTATTTCGTGACATTTGAACACAACTAAAAGAAAACCATCACCACTTGCAAAAAATACTACATTTACAATGTACTGCAAACTTCAAGCCAATCGGAAACTGCTCGAGATAAATGGTACTTACCGTCTGCTGATAACGTGTATGTGTTCACATTGTTTATCAGGTTACGGGCCTGATCTGGTAAACCTCATCGTTTGGTTCACATCTTCAAAATCTTCAAAGTGCTCATTTCCGGATGATAAATACTGCCAAAATCTGAAATGCGGAAATAATACAAATATACACCCCTAAAGGCCGTGGGTTATTAGAAACACAGACTCGTTGGTAACAGCCCTGGGACCAGTGCGGGGGTATTGTGTGGGATCAGCCGACCGTGTACCGAGTCATCAACAGCATCAAATAGTGTACCTCAACCAAGCGGAAAGCTCGATGCTTCAACGCCAGACATATGCCGAAAACCAGCAGCATGCAGTGCAATTATTCAGCGGTACGCTTCGGCTGGGAACTTGGGAAGAAACTTTGCCCCGGAGGAGTGTTACAAATGGGTGCACATTGACCGGAAGACAAGGTAGTTATGACAGATGATGTGGGAATGACCGATGAAGTGTAACTATACACAAAATAGTGATGTTACAGGAACTAATAAATAATAATCATTTCAGAATCAGACGCTGCCATAATTCCAAAATCTACTGACACTCACCTTTCTTTTTAAGAATCATAGTTATTGTCTCTCTCTTATTTGTGATTTGTAGTTGTGCTGTCGCATGTATCGTCGTCGCTGATGGATCTGATCACGTGTAAGGATATCCTAAATATACCCGGTCAGCTAGTCTTGGCATTAGTGTTTGCAGTGGCATCTGCATAGATTATTGTATCAAAAAAATCATGTCGATGATAATATTTTAATATCAGATAATACACCCAGGTAGCGAAACCCTTTATTCACACAGGTACGGTATGCAAACCTTGTCAGCCCAAAACGCAGCTCCAACAATAATATAATTAAATATATATTCATATATTAGGCTTTTTTTAAGCAAAAACGATATGAGGCATTGTTGAGTTTTGGAAAAATTCAAAAAAGCAAGTAGCTTTGTTTCTGAGAGAAACTTTAACTTGCTTTCAAATTAAGCCAGATGGGGAGGGGTAGTTGGGTGTAACGGGAATTCTGGGGATCTTGTTCTTCTCTTGAGTGTGTGTGTGGGGGGGGGGGCACAGCGATAAAAGGGAGTGTTTCATAAGTCCCTGGACTTCTAACATCCTCATAACTTCTTTGCTTTCCATATTTCTTTATTATTTACTTTTATGGTTTGTTTGTCTACTATTAAGTTACATATTTTATTTGTGTTCATTATGGAAGTTATGAAATAAAACTAAATTGAATTGAAGAGAACGTCAATTGTCCCTGCACGAAATGTCGTTTACCTTTGAAAGAACGTGTGCCTCAATTTGCACAAACAAGAATGAAACTGCACGACTTTTTTTCCAGTAAAGATTCTGTGGAAGTAATTGCATCGTAGCAATTCACATAAACATGATTTATGGGGGCAAACTGCGGATTTGAATGTACATGTTCGAATGGTAAACCCGTAATATGCTAATAAATTGATTCCTATAGTCTACACCCTTGAAATATTCCAACTATTATTTGTGACATGCATTGCTGAACACATTATGGATGTATTAGTTACGCATTGAATTGACGGAAGGTGCACATGCGCAGTCTGTGTTTCGAGGGAGATCAGTGCACTTTTTTGCAGATTGGAAGACCTGTTAAAGGTCGGCAAGTGAGTCGAGTCTCGGAATAACCAACTTTAGTTCAAACCATCAAAGATTACAATAATGACAAGCATACCTGTCGTCCACCGGTCTTTGAGGGAAAGACAGCATCTATATTTTATTATACAGATATCTTGACTTTCTTGAGCCAAATTAAGACAACGCCCTGTCATTGAAGAAAGCAAAATCATATATTTTTGGTTTAACCCCTCATATTGTAGCTCAATATTTAAGTTGAAGTCTAATATTTGGAATTTAAACGTAAGGTCTGTTTCTTCACATCATGGGCGTCGCGGGGGGGCGCAAGGGGGCGCCTGCCGCCCCCCCCCCCGGAAAAGCAAAAATTGAGAATATGCTAGAGAAAGTACATGGATTTGGTGCCCCCCCCCAGCCAAATCCTGGGTGCGCCACTGTGGAGAGCATATTGTAGGTCTAACAGGGGGCAAAGTGAATGGGTTTCCTTCTTCGTATTTCTCGCCTCCTCCTCACCTATTGCCACCTGGGATTTGAATGAACTTTCCCAATGTAAAAAAAAAACATCCCCCAAAGCAATAGTTTCCTTTTAAGACCTGCGATCAATTCTGGAACATGTGACTGCTGTAAGTTAGCTGTACTTTGCCAAGCCTGATTGATTCTCAGCTCAGCCCACACGTTTCACCACTGGACCATGGGTGTCGCGAGGGGGGGGGGGGCAAGGGGGCGCTTGCCCCTCCCCCCCCCGGAAAAGCCACACAAAAAAAAAAAAAAGGAAGTGAAAAAAAGAGAAAAAAGAAAAGAAAAAGAGGCGCGAAGTCATAGTGGTGTAAATTTAATGGGTTGGGGGGGGGGCAAAATGTCCCTGCCCCCCTCTAAAACTGATAGATCGAGAATATGTTGAGAAATACAGGATTTTTTTGGGGGGGGAATATGTATTGCCCCCTCTAGAAAAAAATCCTGGCGACGCCCATGCACTGGACTGTCCTATCCCTAGTCGTTACAAAATCACTCGCGTTGCCTGAAGCTTGCTCTTGTGCCTGATTCATATTTATACAGTTTTCAAATAAGAACAAGTACAAACTTATAGGTTTTTTTGCCAGTGTAATATTACGTCGTCACCCCTCAAAGCCAATTTAGCTTAATAAAATAATTACAATACTTCTTGGTTGCGTATGGCGTGAGTATCCACTTCACTGCGGTGTGAAATTGTGTGTGAAAACTGGTTTACTGTTTCCAAAAGAATGATTTTATTATTCCATTATTTTGTCGAAAGTACAGTATGGAATCGTGTTCCTCGCTCTACACATCAGAATGACCATGTAGGCGACGACTCAGCCAGCACCTACATCACGGGAAAATGAAAAGTTGATCGCACTGAACGGTCGTCGCAATTCTTGATCCTGATTTTTTACTTCAAGGCATTTTGATCTTTACAAGTTGGTTTTCCATATTCAAGGGCGGATCCAGAACACATTTTGGGGGGGGGCCCAAAAAAATTTGGTCCCCAAAAAAAGTGGATCAAAAAAATTACGGCGTGGGGTTCGGGGCCCGCTTAAGGGCCCCGAATTTTTTTTGGATTCTAGATGCTTTGTGGTGCGATCTGAGGCAATTTCTGACCACTTTAACCAAAGTTTTTTGAGGAAAAGATGGTGGTGTACTCATTGCCTGCCTTTATTGCGACGCCACATAAAAAAAAAAATTGGTTTCGTTTTGGGGGGGGCATGGTCCCCTTTGGCCCCCCCCCCCCCCTGGATCCGCCCTTGTCCATATTCGAATAATTTTTGGATCAATAAATGTCTTAAATACTTTTTTTTTTAATGAAAACAATACTATAGTATATCGCATCTGTTATAGTGTCGTTGTGCCATAGACTTTACTAGCTAAACACAGTAAAGTCCTATATCAAAGATGATAATAAATGGTGCGAATTAATGTCTTTGCATGAGTTATTCTCTCACAATCGGAAAGATAAATTCATGGTGTTTTTTTTTTCAAACCTTTCACAAAGAAACAGAAGAAATCTTTGATGTGTCCCGTTTTTTTGCTCATTTCTTGCTGGGCAAGTCGCCGTCTTCGGACCACACCTAACCACAAACAGATAGTGTATGTGTGGTAAGCTGAAATGCTAGCATCGGATTATAACCAAAAGAATGGGATAGAGCAGGTGCATTCGGGAAAACAGGTAATATTGTACATATCAAAAATCACGCCTTCTCACGTGTAACCTTTTGCTATACCGTGTGACTGACAGGACAGAAAAGTAACCCTCACTCGTGATTCAAGAGATGTGTACGTTGAGTTGGTATTATTTTGTAGGACATCACAGCCGATCAATAACCAGGAAGTAAATATAGAAGCTTATTGGTTCCGTTGTTGTTCCGTTGGTTAAAAAACACTTGTTGGTCTTTCCGCATGGTTGCGGGGGACACTTTGTCCCACAGAAGCTTTTAGTTGACCAACCAAATACTGAAAAATCCTCTAGATAACAATGTTGCCTGTCATTTATTGGTAATAGCAGACATCCGTACTGAATCAATCATTTAGCAAATAAAATATGGGTGGATTCCACCTTTGATTTTGAATTTAAAGGTTGTTTTCTAAGTTCAAATGTGGCAGGGTCCCAATGAGTAAGGTCGGACAAATTTTCATCGGACGTCTTCATCAGACATGTATAAAATGTTCAATACAGCGAAGCTGAACTAACATAAATACTTGGTTAAAGCCACTGAATCTGAACCATTAAGGACGGCAAATCGTCCCTTATGACAATATAGGCCTACATCACACTAACATAATGGTAACAATTGCGCATTCGGCCTTATATACAGGAACACCAAACCCAAATGTCGGGACTATTGTTTTGTATACGGACGTTTAAACACAACCGCCGTTTTAAGGTTCTGTCCACGGATCACAAAAAAAGTTCAGTGTTCTTTCAGCAAAACGAAAACAAATCACATAGGGATGTGTGTGAATTGTTTTCGTTTTGCTGAAAAGAAAGCACACCTTTTTTTGTGATCTGTGGACAGAACTTTAAAACAGTGGTTGTGTTTAAAATTCCGTTACTTGAAAAGTACATGAGTGATTTGAATGATTCTTATACTAAAAGAAAGCTTATGAATTGGGTTTTTATATCCTAGATTTTCAAAGTGTTACATGAAGAACTTCACTAAAATATAAATAGTCCCGACATTTGGGTTTCGTTATTGTTTACTTTAGAGACTTCATATTGAGTTTTACAAATGTGGAAATCTCCCTTTGACCGAACACATTTCTTGTTTCGGAGAGGATTTTAAAGCAAAAGCGACCCTAAAAAAAAAAAAACCTGAAAAAAATTGACAAAGGTTTTTGGGGTTTTTTTGTTGCTGTATTCAAACACATACTTTTTCGAAATGTTTCTTATCATGGAGAGAGACCCACTGAAAATAGTTTAAAGAATGTCCTTTTCTAATTCGTACAAATCATTGTTATCTGTTTGTGATTTTCTCCGATAGTAACACCCAGGAAGTTTTTTACACCACATTTTCCCGAAACAGCACGACATTATTGTTGGAGAAGGATTCGCTAAAAACGCAGACATTCCAAGCTGTGATGTCGTCCATTACCCGTGGAGTATCTGAATGCATCCTCGCAAACAGAAACGCCCTGATCCGTTAATTTGATTAGGTGTTTTCACAGCGTATCTGTCCGATCCGGATGACCTGTTAGATTGCCCCCATGTCGTTTCTGGTTTGATGGTGATTGACAGCCGGGCAGCTTTGTTCTGCTAATTGTATTGTTGGTACTGAAACCTCAGTAACTGCGGGGGACATTCTCAGGCCCTATTCTCCGTTTCCTCGGCCATACATCGGGGCCAGTAATGCCATAACATGTCGCCGGCTATTCTCATCGTTACAAGCGTCAAGCAAGATACTCACGATTCCTGCTGAAATTCCATACACCGCGTGCGACAAATCCAAATAATTTAATCCATGGAATTTGTGTAATTCTTCGTATTGGCACATCTGGAGTTAGGTAGCCGACTGCCAACCCATGTTTTTGTTAAGAGGAAGTGATCATCTCCACAAAGATCATTATATTCTGTTGTCATCTTTTGCAAGATGCCACCCAGTGACAACGAAGGAGGAGTCCGTGCGAATGGCCACTCGGTCAACGACCTTTGCTTCCTCATTTTATACCCAGTACACGTGTTTAGAATAATAGTGCATACCTTCATAAATTAGGTTTAGCAGTCCCATTTGCTGAAAATGACAAGCAATTTTTCACATCTTAACTGCCTCACAAAGAGTAGCATTCAATAAAATGTGACTATATATTTCGCAAAATATATTGCACGAATCTGTCAAAAGAAACACGCATGATGTATTTTGACTCCATTGCACGATCACTTTTTGGAGCACGAAGTTTGAGCTCGGATTGGGAACCACACTTTATTTTGTTATAAAGAAGTCACTTAGTGGGTCTCCAGTCAGCAGTTAGTCATGACATGCACAGGCCATGGAGCCTGATATAATTGAGGTAAATCAAACCTGTTACTCGACTGCGCTTAATGAACATTTAGAACGAATCTAACAAATATTTGAAATTTTATCCTGTCGCAAAATTATAATATTTACCAAACCGCTACGTGTTATACTAATAGTGTGGACACAGTGTATCCTGTAGTACATGTATGTATAGTGTGGTATAGCGCCGCCGTAGAAACGACCCAGAGTGTGCAACCTTGTTCCCAGGTTGTCGAGCAGTAGGCTCCCACACTACCTGCTCTCTCGATCTCACCCTGGTATTGGATCGTTTGCATTTCCAAAAGTTTCGGATATGTATGCAAATTAGGCTCCCTTTGGGCGATGTATTCTGGGCCCTCATAATACTGTGGTGGTAAAACTAAAATTTACAATTCGTCACATTCACAGCATAGTCTCTTGGTACTAGATTTAATAGCTTAATTGGAAAACCCTTGCATCGCAACACTATTGTCATGTTGCTATCTGTACGATACATGTACGCAAGTCGAATTTTTAAAAAATGTTATATGTTATAGGGACCTGATTAGGCCTATATGTGATGAAACTATTGAGATCGTATCTGCTTACCCGTAAGTGAGGATCTTATTAATAATGTTTAAGATATATTGGCCCATTTGCTGAATAGTGTCACTGTCCAATCAGAGCACGAGTAAGGAGTCTCCCACTTATCCACATTTACACACAACTATTTTTACTTATTCAGTCAATTCAATTCAATTCAATTCAGTTCAATATAACATTTATTTATATCCAACCATGAACAAAATACAATTCATATAGCATGTACAATAACGGAAAATAAATATAAATTTTGTCTAGGAAAAACAAATAAGTAAAATTGTAAATGACAAAGCAATTAATTCAAGCCATAATAAGCCTAAGCTTGTCAATGGCAGGTGCATATAGGCGTTTATCGTTCTTATCGTTTTTGTCTTAACTGTTTTAATATCCACTATTTTATTTCACAATATTCGTATTTATATTTTACTATGTTAATTGTATATTCTTTTATTGCATGTGCCACACTTGTAATGTGGAATCAGGGCCACGATTGGTGTGAAAATAAATAAATATAAATATAAATCTAAATCACTATTGGAAACGAGGTTGGAAATAAAGTAGCCCTGTGGACGAGGTTGTAATATGTGTAATATAATGCACACTTGTGGTTAAAATTCAACGAAACAAACTTGTCGAGATCACTTCCGTGTTATTTTGGTGAACACAATAGCTGCGTATTGGTGAACGAGATTTTGAAGGTCAAACCTTTTGAATGATGGTGAGTACTATTATGCTCTTTTATTAATAGCCCTCACTGCACACGTGACCATTAAATAATAACAGTGCTGATAAGTGTTGATTGGCATAGATGGGATCTGTTTTGTTTACGACTGCTGTACAAAATGTACTTTTTCCTCTTAAATCGGCATGTGGCAGGTAGATCCCACCTTCCATGGTACTTTTAAAAACGAATCCGAATGGAAGCGAAACCGTCCACCTGCATACACCATTACACACATACACACGACCACAATTTAAAGTTCAGCTAAACGTATTTTGGTAAGGGACAAAAGCGAAGCCCGTGTTTGTTTTTCTTGCCAATCCACCTGTGCGGCCAAAGATTCCGTTTTGTTTTTCATCTCTTTGTCTCCTTTTGTTTTCTTGGCTGTCAATCAAAGGTGAACAGGTTACATGAGGCGGGCAACCTCGCACCTTTACGGCAACGTCGTTAACGTTTGTGGAACCCCAAGCATAAGCAAACGCGAAGGCCGTATAATGACTGAACATGCCTGAAGTATCGCAAAAATGTTCCCCGTAAAAGCTACATGGTTGACTGAGCGCAAATATTTGATTTGACGCCTTCCTCGATTTATAATAGTTCATTTCTCGTGATCATGAAGTTATTTCCAGTATTAAAATCATAAAATACTGACTCATTACTGCTTGGCCATTTTCAACTGCTCTCATGCAAAAACGAGTGCATTTGCACAGGACCATTTCCTGGAATTGAGATTTAAAAATAAAAGTCTGGCTGGTCATTTAGCTCGATAAGAAAATGGTGCTGTGGTCCAATAGTTACAATGTTCGACTCGTGTGCCGTGGTACATGGTTCGAATCCTGACAGGGAACATGGGTGCTTGTGCGCTTGGGCAAGGCACTTTACTACGATTGCCTCTCTCCACCCAAGAGTATAAATGGGTACCTGTGAAGGTAGAGACCATTGCGCCGATCTTGAACTGCTGCAGGGTCTCATTCCTGATGAACAGGGATAATTGTGATGTGCATTTGAACATTATTCATATGGAATTTGCGCATATAAAGCATGAATTATTATTCTACTATTTGAAACCTTATATCAGTTTAGCAAGTTACGCAACTTTCTTCCCACCATTCCTGATGAATCCTTAAATACTCATCAACTGATGGCTGCCAGTCAAAGGTCAGGTGTTTGTCGAACGTCTAGTTGCAAAGATATTCTCTATGTCTAACTAACGCATTGCAACGCCGGGAGGAACAGCGACGGGACACCTAGGGAAAAGTACCAACCAATGCGCAGAATATGTCAAAAAGCAGAAAAAGGTATATTCACTTTATACTGACATTAACATGGCCTTACTTGAAAATCCAGCAAAAACAAACCACAGGCTTCTTGTGTGGGGCTCTAATCCACGACCTTCCTGCTTCAATGCTATCTAAAATAGCAGCAGTACTGCAATCAATGTGATTACGTTGGGAATAACCTTATATTAAATTTAAATTCAAAGCCTCAAATCTTACTCATTTCCCTTTATTTTTCATTTCACATTTCCTGTATTTTTTTCCATTCTTGGTTATTAACATTGTTGGTTATTAACATGACAGTCACAAATGCCTCATACATCTTAAAGCAAGCAGACAATGTTACGCGCATGTTATGGTAGACCCACGATCAGAGCGTTGCCTGTCACTCCGATTTGCTTGTCCCACACACACATTTCAGTCTCCTAACCATCATCTTTCCAATCCATTAATTAGATTGCTATTGTGCTGGTGGCAGCATCCTTCACATGTTGTCCTTCTTGGTATCCCTATGTGGGGTTCCATCCTTCTAACCAATGCATTCACCTCAATTAATTAACCGTCTCACCGGAGATGGGCAACAAACAAGCCACCCAGACGGGAGGTAAGTGACCGACTGGTCGGCCGTTGGCGGCTGCCTCTCCAACCGATTGGCTCGGAATAATTCAGACGCACAACCCATTAAAAGCTAAGGGTGTTGTTTATTTGAATTTCGCCGATTTGTTTTCTTGCGGTGCGGAGGTCGACCCCAAAACACATATGCATTCGACTCGACCTGTTTGTTAATTAAAAAAACAAAAAACAGACAACTGTTTCAATATTCATTATTACTAAAAAAAAAAGTTTTCTTGAACATTGAAGTACATGTACCACCTAACAATTGTGGATATTAATATTCCGATCGCACTTATTCGAGGAGCAGGGTTATGTTGCTCGTCAGAGGGTGAAATCTAAAGTTGATGGACATCATGGAACAGCGCCCTCAAATACCCAGCTCCATCCATACCCAGCCCCATCCAACCCAACCTGAACACTCAACTCAAAGAAATGATAGACAAGTGGAGCCTAGTCATGGTGTATTCACTAGAGAGTGGATATTGCCCACGGTACATCGATGTCTAGACGAACGGAAGTGTGTCGGCGTTTTTTTTTATGAAGCGTGTGTGCGGAGCGTACAGTATGAGACAATCAAGCACATCAGCCCTTTTGTGTGCAGAGAGAAGGGGACATGGTGATAAGTTGATGTCATTTATGCCAAAACATTTAAATACTCTCTGTTATTCCTTTTGGTTGTTGATTCTTTTTGAGGGAGTTTAGAACGTTTCAAAAAAATGCACTGTAAATATAGCTCGAAATGGAATTAAGAACTTTATTCCTAAAGTTTAAGACCCTCATCCCTTTAAGAAGAAATCTAATCACCAACACAGATGAACTTTCGCGCTAACATTTTTAGTTGAGTTGAAACTATGAGGATTGGTAAAACTATCAATCACTTTTATCAAACTTGAATACAAATGTGGTACATTTACTAAACGTTACAGGATCGTTAAAGAGGACATCGTCCTGAAATCGCCGAAACGGCGTTTTCATTTAGATTGTTAACGTATCCTATTTCAAAGCTCGGTTGAACCTAATGTCTCACTCTTCCTATAAAAAAAAGATATTTAAAAAGTTGTTGTTTACTTCTGACGCGGCGGACATTTTGTGGCATACGTATACGTTTTTCCAGACGTAAATAATTTCTCCTTCGTAGACGTGGAGTTTTGTCCCCAACTTAAGTGTCCATGATGTCGGACGATTCAATGTACGGAGTAGGTTTATGGTACAAATCGAGGACACACACGTGCAACATCATCGATGAATTGAGGACAGGAACCAAATCACGGACGACCTCGATTAGAAAACGTGTGCAAACCAATGAGAGCTGTTGCAAAAATGTATAAACAAAGGAAAAGGGAAGAGGAACAATAGGAAATCCTCGATTTACACCATACACAAACGTATAGGTGTACAAGCATTACATTCACTGTGTGGACTTCCGAACAAAAGATGTCCACATAAACCAGGTAGCAGCGACGTTGTGTGGACTTGCCGGCACGTCCACACAATGTTTCCCCTCCTCTGGAAAACAGGGTTAGAGGCATTTTGGGTTAGGTTTATCTGTGGCAAAATGAAGGGAAACACTAAAGGGAATCATAGAAAAACAATTGGGCTGAAAGAGTTTCCACAGTGTGAGTAAAATGACTTTTTTTTCACAGATTTTTCTGAAGTGCACGAAAACAAAAGAATGTCCACACTAGGATTAGGGTTAGGGTTAGGGTATAGGGTTAGGGATGCGGTAGTTTGATTTATCTAAAACAACCCTCTGAAAAGGGCGCATGTTTTGGATTGTTTTTCGCACAACATGTTCCACCCAGCGAGTAGACTGCTTCCTGTTCGATTCTAATAGAGGCGGGAACCGGACGGCTTCCCTGCGCGAACTGAATTATTGTTGGGCCGAAAAGGATTCGAAACTTCCATAGAAATGATTCAATAACTAAACATTGGCCGATATTTTTTTGTCCGTCGTATATATCGTTCAAAAGTGAATTACTCCATTTGTATTGCCATAACAATAGCAAAATTAAAAATAAAGTAAATCTTTTTGTCAAGGTCAATCTCGAAGATAACCAGTATAATACATATAGTTAAAAGTTCTGTAAGAACACGCAACATCAAAAGTATATAAAACATTGTATTATACAAATACAGCATGGTTTGAGGAGAAGTAGTGGGAATTACTGGTCCCGAGGTGTAGGTCAGCTTGACTACCTCCCGACGCGAAGCGAAGCGGAGGGAGGTAGTCAAGCTGACCTATACAGAGGGACCAGTAATTCCAACTATTTTCCAGAAATAAACCATGCTGTATTTATTTTATTACACCCCATAAATATTTAGTAGCCTCACTGTCTTTTTAGTAGCTCCACTGTCTTGTCGATAACGGCCTTCGTAGATTTTGCATCTTTATTCAGCACATTTCAAGTTTTTCGTCACAGTGACATGAAATAGTCTGGTGGCAACACTTTTTAATATGGTGGCCCTGAAGGGACATCGCATATCGCAAACGTGTGCGCATACGTATGCGATGTCGCGAAATTTATCGCGAATGTGTGCGCACACGTATGCGATGTCGCGAAATTTATCGCGAATATGTGCGCACACGTATGCGATGTCGCGAAATGTATCGCGAATATATGCGCACACTATGCGAATTTGTTTGCAATGTCGTGAATTTTATTGCATACCTTGTCGCATACCTTTCAGTAAAATTCCTAATGAACTGGTCTAGACGTACTGTTAGATATAAATAGGGTCTGACTAATAAACCTTCGCGCGCACGCTGTTCCTCGTGCAATCGTTACTACTAGTACTGTCGAGCGCAAGCTTGCTACTTGCGCAACTTTGAAATTTGCGCGCGCAAGTTTGAAACTTGCGCGCGCAAACAGTACGTCTAGATTCCAGACTAGCTGCTACACCTCCCCAGTTCATTAGGAATTTTACTGAAAGGTATGCGACAAGGTATGCAATAAAATTCACGACATTGCAAACAAATTCGCATACGTGTGCGCACATATTCGCGAATTGTTTCACGACATCGCATACGTGTGCGCATATATTCGCGATAAATTTCGTGACATCGCATACGTGTGCGCATATATTCGCGATAAATTTCGCGACATCGCATACGTGTGATCACACATTCGCGATAAATTTCGCGACATCGCATACGTGTGCGCACACATTCGCGATAAATTTCGCGACATCGCATACGTATGCGCACACGTTTGCGATATGCGATGTCCCTTCAGGGCCACCATATTTTAATGTGTCTTTACTGCAGTAGTAACAAGGATTACAACAACAGATTGGTTCCGTAAAGATTACATGCCATAGACTACATGTCTATGAGGCGGGTTGCAGAGGGACATTTTGGTTCTACCAGAAATACCGCATGGCAGCGAGCTGGATACTCACCGGGATGACGTCACCTGGGCGCGTAGGCGGAATCGGCCAATGACGCGCTCCAATTTGATCATGAATATTTATGAGGTGTTGTAATTCTTGTTGTCATACTACAATACAACAATCTCCTGATTACCAACTAGACTGGCTACACGGTCCCCATGTGCATCATTTTCAAGAGGGAAGTTGCTTCATTTCCCAACAAGGGGGACGGGGGATCTGTTTAGATTCTTGGTTCTTGGTTGGTTCATCTCCTAAATACTCCACGTGGGAGTTTATACAGGAGGCCAGAAACACCGGGGCAAACCCTTTCTCTTTGCGATAAGTGTTTACTGGGTTCTTTTACGTGCATTTATGCAACACACGGGACCTACTGCTTAACGTCCCATCCGAAGGACGAAGCAATACTGGTTAAGTGCCTTGCTTAAGAGCACAAGTGTCCGCCGGCGGGCTCGAACTGTTGCCTCTGAAACACAAGAACATGAGTCCGGTGCTCTTAGCCGCTAGGCCATGACACTCTGTTTAGACCGGTCCTACTAAAATGCGTCAACAAGCGTCAACTGGCGTCAACAAGTGTCAGCGGTCATCAACCCAGCGTCAACAAATTTTGCTTAGGTTTTTGAACATCAGAATCCAGCTTTATATGGTGGAAATAGCGAAGAAGAACATATTCAGCAAGTTGTATTTTCAACGCGAAATCTACGACGAGTTTGTCGGTTCAGTGTTGGCCGCCATCTTGTTTCACGTGAAGCCGAGATCAAAACAAGATGGCAGCCAATACTAAATCGACAAACCCGTCGTAGGTTTCACGTTGAAAAAAACTGTTTAACCAATTTTAAATGTAATTTATATGCTGAAGAAGTTCTTTTTTGCTATTTCTACCATATAAAGCTACTTCTGATATTCAAGAACTTATACAAAATATGTTGACGCTTGTTGACGCCAGTTGACGCTTGTTGACGCATTTTAGTAGGACCCGTTTAGACGAATGACGGAAGGGACGAAGAAAGGACGTCTTTTGAAAGGCAGTTGTGAAAGGATAGATTAGCCAAGTAATATGACGCAAAGAACGATTCAAAAAAAAATGTTGGTGGTAGCTAGGCCCCAACACATGGGGATTGGTGCGGACCAGCTGACTACAAACCCGATGGTAACGTAGACTAAGTGCAACTTTTCGCAATCAGTGTAAAAATCTAAATGTGCAGTGTAACAGAAGCCTGACCCTTAGTTACATTCCTTGCACGACTTGTAAACCTTCCACCGTGCTTGCTTGTTATTTCAACTATACACGCGCTGTGCCTTGGCCCGAAAGTACTTCCTCTCCCATGGTCAAAGTACTTTTGTTACTTCTAAGCCACAATCGGAAACGAAACGTGATATATCGTCACAGGATTGTGCCCCCGAGCAGGTTTTGGAGCATAGGAAACAGGATTTAGCCCAGGGGTTGGACCCAGGCTAAGCTTTCCGTTGGACAATCGCTTAAATAGAGAAATGAAAACACTGACACGCCCCGTGAAAGATGGAACGGGAAACATGACTTGGGGTATCCGTTTGTTTAAACACTGCAACAATAGTTCATTCAGGAAGGATTGTGTATCTAACTTAAGACTCCGTCGTTTACACGTGTTATAGACCGAAAACACGGACCGATCATATTTCTTTTCATCTGTATCGGTGAGTAATAATTGGTCATGTCAATCTCGAAGGGAGCTCAAGTTACGAGGACTACCAAAATTAAACGATTCGAAAATATAAACTTTGAAAATTACTGTATCAAAGTCCACTATTCCCGCTGAAACGTAGGGTGACTTGTGGTGGGCTGCAGATGGTAACATTAAAAAGACCTGTCATCAGTCTTCGAATTATATATTGGTTGTTACATGAAGTCATCACAAGTCATAGAGACCATTTAATAGAGGGGGTCTGAAGCAATACGTCGAAATCTCCGCTTTATTTCAGGGATCTTATGGAAAATGAAGATGTTTTTCCCAGTAAGCTAATGTTATATATGTTAATTAAGTTCAGCAAACGAAAGGTGGTGGCTAGCAACCCCAACCACCCTCTATAGAATCCACCCTTGCCTAAAGCGTGTCTTTAGGCTTTTAATTAGGGATAAAGATTATATGCTTTTTGTCCAGACCGAATTTCGTTCAGTTCCATTAACACGTTTTTGAAAACGCAGGTTTTCTCTAATTCTGATTAAATAGGGTTTGAAAATTGATATTAATAAACGTTTTAGGGGGGTGAAATTTGCAATAAAACTAATAAAATAATTTGAAAATGATTGACGTAATTATTTTTCGTTTAAAAATATAGTTTTCTTTGTGTGTCTAAGAATTGAAAAAAACTGTAATATATAGCATAAATCAACATTTCACCTGCATAATTACAATGAACTGTGACGTGGAACATTTGAATAAGAAGCGATTCCATTCCACTGTCCCAGAAATTGGTTTCCTGCAACTAAAACTCACCAAATGCAGACCTTTATGAGAACTGAAAAAACGTTCCCCTCTGTCAGCGCGTTTTCGCGCTTTATACCCGTTTGTGTCTGTTACGTTTTAAGACATTATGCGAACGATTCTATAGGCTACAGGGGCTGGGAAAGATTATGCAAGCATTACATGGAGAAGATAGTCCCTTAAATCCGTTAAGGTCCGTCCCCCTTACGAAAGTCATATTTTAACAGACGCCATTTCCCAAGATCTTACGAAAATATTTTCCCTAAAATAAAATAAATAATTATTTGCACCTTTAATGTTCCAATACCAAATTTCACAGATAGTTCCACTGAATGTCAACCATTTCTGAAGGTCAGATCCTTAACAATTACAAGATCAAACTTCCTTGTTTTCAGCGCCCCCTTCCCAGTTTTCAAGTTAAAACATGTCTGTAAGAAATAACGCGATGGACAAAAACATGATAATAAACGCAGTGGCGGACAGGTCTTTCAAGTTGCGTTCCCTGTGCTATTTTCGAGTTTCATCCAGAAAATTCGATTTCTTTTCCAAGTTGCCAATACAAACGTTATTCGTTTGAGTTTTTTTTTCATAACAGCGCCAAAGTTTGTGGAGAGGTATATAAAGTGTTTTATATTAAAACACTTTAAGATGTGGAGCCATCGTTTTCCATTTTTAAGGCCCATAATTTATCAACTGACCTATGCATACCCTTGTTTTGGAGTTGTGCATTTTATGAATTGTGTAGTCTAGTACCTGCTTCTGTAATGTGCTTTTGTACCATACCAGTGTATCGAAACAAGAGTCAGACTACTCATTTTAGCTGTGAAATGACAATGTGCACAAAATGTGAACTTTTCTGAAACAGCTTTATTTAATTGTGAAGCATTAGGGCCTAAGTACTTAGATTAGTAAAAAAAATAATGTTTAACTACTATTACATAATTTAAATTTGAAGGATTACTGTAGGGTCAATTTTGATAATTTATTTATCAAAATTAATTTATCATGAAATTTGATAATTTTCACATAAAATGACAAAATAATTGTGATGCGGGGCTTACTCTGAATTCTACAGGTTTGCTTTAATTAATCACCGTATCAACAATATGTCCCCCCCCCACCATCATTTGTTTATAACTCCAGAATGTTGGAGTGCCAGCCGGGTGCCGTTGGAACCGCGTTCAAGACTCTCCCCCAACTGTTCAGTGTTATAACTAAAAAGGGGGCATGGAGTGGCCCCCCTCCCCGGCTCGGGACATGTTCCCCCACCCCTTGTGCCCCCCCCCCCGTCAGAATTTATTTATTTATTTTTAATAAATAAATTTATTTATTTTTGTTGAAAACGCATTGGGTGTCACCTACTAAAAAACGACACCCCCCCCCCTCCGCCTCCCTTAATTGCTCCCCTTCCATTTGGACCCCAGTAATGCCCCAGTAATTCTCTTTGGAATTGCAGGGCAGAGTTGTAACGAGTCACTGATTTTTGTGACTCGAGTCGAGTCGAGTCGAGTCATTTTAAAGAAGTGACTCGAGTCGAGTCGAGTCATTAGGTCAAGAAGCTCGAGTCGAGTCACAGTGTGTAGTCGAGTCGAGTCGAGTAATGTATTTAGCTCGAGTCAATTCGAGTCACAAATATTTGACTATACAATAAATAACACAAAAGAGAAAGTCATTTTTTGGGGGGCTTTTTTCATTTTACATTCGGGCTACTACATGTGGCGACACCACATTTGACTCTTAATGAAAATAAAAAGGGGGTGCCAGCTGATCGTCATTCAACTAATGGGGACACTGATCAGATCACGTATGTATAATGTGTACATTATTCGCGAACATTCTAACATGACGTGAACAAAGACCGGCACCGGCGTAAGTCATTTCAAATATTTTTCGTAAAGTTTTGCTTTTATTTTTGGGACTCGAGTCTTATTAGCCTTCCTCGAGTCGAGTCGAGTCATTCTGATGAGGGACTCGAGTCGAGTCGAGTCATTTGCCCTTAGGGACTCGAGTCGAGTCGAGTCACCAAAAATTGTGACTCGAGTCGGACTCGAGTCATTGACTCGAGTCATAACAACTCTGTTGCAGGCGGGAATTACTTGATCGCCCAACCTCGTCCCCATGACGTCAAGCAATACCACTAGCTGTACCACAAGAAGTAGCAAATGCCCAGGTGTTGAATTATTTACATATCCAAAACAATCTTGGAAATTATTAAGACGGAATAGTCTGTACCTTGGCAGGCTGCGAGTTAATTTTGTTTTTGAATGTGTGGTCTAGGGTACAAGCTAAAGCGATTCGTCATTGCAGTTCGATAGTCATATCCATCTAATCTACACAAATATACACATGAAAATGGAATAAGTAAAATGGAAAAGAGAGACATATTTTCTTGTAAGATTGGACATAATAAACGTTAAAACACGTAATAACTGTTGAACATTAGTGCTTTTCTAACCAATTTTAAAGGTCAAATAATCCCCAGGAAATCCTAGGGAAATATAGAGAAAAACTTTTACTCACCTGTACCATGCAGGATTTTCAAGACGATAGCAGCCATGTGGTTGCGAAGGGCGATTTCTAAAGGTTACGTAACACTTTATTTTGAATGAAACTACATGTACACACACATGTTCACGTTGGCGGGCGAAATCTTTGAAAATGTATTCCTCCTGTTTGGAAGACCGTATCTTCATGCAACTTTCAGGGTTTATTTCCCTTATAATGATCCAACTATGTGCTAAAAATCGTTGTGATATGTTCTTTACTTTTCGTTAACGTTGAAATTGGAAAAATAGGCCTGGCTACGTGCATATTTGAAAGCTGTAACACTGGCGTTAGCAATGTCTGTCAATCTTTTCAAGCCTCACAAATATTAATAAGGTTCCTATCCATTATGGTGTGCAGTAAAAATTTGCATAAAAGCCTCCTTCGCGAGTTATTAATTGATAAATATCACCCTTTTTGCCGGCTTCCATTGGTCGATACCGAGACCGTGGCGCACGCCAAGTCACGCCAGCTGACGCTAATGAATATGCTAATATACCCGTCGTTATTGTGCTGTGCCAGGCCGAAATTGGTCATAATTGCATGGTTTTCGTAGCGCCGTAGGCGCTACGAAAACCATGCAAGTGAGTTGGGTCGGAAAAATCCTCGTCGAGATTTTCCTTAGAGATAGTTCGAGCGGTAACACAAGCATTACCAACAACAGATTAAGCTGAAATTTGGAATATACTTATATGATATAAGTGTTCAACTACTTATAACAACTTTCGTTAATTCCTAGAAATTGATATAAATACAAAGATTTGGGGACGTTTTCAAACGATTTCTTCCAGACTTGGAGGTCTGCTTTACCATTAACCAGTATTGAGTTTAGAATTTCTTCTTCCGTTATAATTTAACATTTCAATCATACTGGGCATATTTTCTGAGAAACACAACGTTCAAAAGGCCATGTTTTTGGGGGTTCACAAATTTCACAGCATCTAAGTACGTAATCGGATTAGCTTTACTTGACAACCAGCCAGGCTTCACCCTCGCAACCATATGGCTGATAGTGCGAAGTTGCGAACAGTTCCAAATATGCAGTGTGAGGCGCACTACTAATGCAACAGAGTAACAGACATGGGCCGTATGCATTTTTTTCCTTGGTAGGTGAAGCCATGTATCATGAATAATTCAGTGTGGGTGAAGCCATCACGAATAATTCAGTAGTTCTTGGCTCTTTGAAATTATCCCAGCGATAAATTTGGAGAGAAAAATAGTTGATGAAAAATGGGCATAGGTGGATTCGAACCAGTGATATTTCGATCCATAGTTCATCTCACTGTCATCTCACTGTTGTAGCTTGGTGACCCCTCAACATTTTAGACCCCATTTGGGTCCAACGCAGCTTGCGTAGATTTCGCCCATGGACCACTTCTTCTTCTTTTTGTCGCCTAAATCCCATAGACTTTGTACACGTTTTTGTTCTCAGTGCCACTTTGGGCATTAATCTTTGTCATACATCATTCAAAGTTACTGCAGGCATAATCCCTATGGCAGAATTGTATGCCGAAGAGTGACGTCATCATGACGTTACCATGGGTCACGTGACGTCATCACAAACGTGCATATTTTGAAGTCCTATATCTACAGAACTGCAAGTCCGATTGGGTTGTAACTCGGTATGTAGGTAGACCGGGATGTGTTATATGATTTTTTATGATTTAAAAAAAAAATATGTTTATGATTTTTTTTTTTAAATATTTACAAATTCATTCCCCTTTCAAAATTAAACACTCCCTTTCGTTGCATTGACTTCAAGCTTGGTACAAACCAAGACCACAATGCAAAAAATGTGCATTGACAAGTGTTATCAAGATGACGTTATCGTAAGGCATGTGACGTCATCATAAAGGTGCATTTTTAAAGTCGCATATTGAGAATGGTTCAAAATTGCGTATGAACCTAGGCCGATACGTCTGATTTAATATGGATTCATTTCTTTTTGAGGATAATATATCTCACAGACGCTACATTCTAAATTTAAAAAATCCTTGTACCGTATAATTTGAAACGTTGTACATGCATAGTATAGGACGTGTTATTGATTTTAAAAAATGGTATAATGCGAAAAAGCCCTATGTTCTGTTGTTGATTATTATGATTATTATGAAATTAATTTTTCATGTCCTTTTTACAAGTTGAAATGCAGCCATTTAGGCCTACTTGATTCTGTATTTATTTCCAATCCCAAAGTGAGAATCGATGACGGACGGACTGGGAGCCACTCTAGTAATTCTGCAGCACATTAACGTCAACAGAGGGCGGACTTCAGAAGTTCACATCATCATCAGATGACTTGTTATTTTTTTTTTAATAAAAATCCCACAATTCCATTACCGGAAGTAAAGAAAATATATTATGGCCGGCTATGGCTGATCGTTACTCATTGAGAATCGTGACAAATAACCCGCATTCTCGAGCCACAAACAGTAGATATACCGAATTAAACAGGTAGGAAATACTAGCGGTAATCGTGTAGTTTAGGCCCCTTTCTAATTTTTTTAACATGTTAAAGAGAACAAAATGATTTTTATGATAGGCCTACCCGTTAATTCCTTCCTCCATGGGTAGGCCTATTGTTTTGGGATTTTTTCCTAGTTCCGGATCGCAATAATTTCCTATATGTTTTCGGCTCAACTTGAACTTATCCTCGAATTCAAGTGATATTGCATTGGTTAAGAAATTTACCTTGAGTAATGGAGATACTTCAAAAGAATTTTCCAACTTTAAACTCTTTTAATGTTGACTTTGCGACGTCAAAAGTTACTCCTAAATTTATTAATTTTAGAAACTATGGTAATCCTTACTTTTAGGACCCCTTTCCTATATAAGGTTAAAAGACTCACCAGAACAGCTGACTAAATGACACTCAAAAGTGACATTCTGATATTTATTGACACATTTGAACATTTGGCAATGACACCTCTTGAATATCAGCAGGTTTGATTTTGTAGAAAGAGGGCAGGGTTTTGATTTATGAGGGGTTAAAGACGACGATGACAAACAGAAAATAAATTTAAAAAGCAAGATGGCGAACTGCAAAAAAAAGGTAGGAAAGTCGTATTTTCTTTGAAAGTGCTTTCAAAATTATAACTAACATGAGTTTGTCTGAAGAAAAAAGACTTCTTTAACCTGCAATTTCACTTTGGTACTGGACAGTCATCTGCAAAAGTCAGTTTTGAACAGAACTCGTACAAAATAGAGGTGTCCTAAAAGTAAGGATTACCGAAACGATGATGCTCCGCGTGAGCATCATACATGTCATAGTTCTTAGACCCTACTCCTAGAACTATGAGTTGCCGAAACAGCCTTTGTTTCCGTTAAAGGTTTTTTTTTGCTTCTTTTTCGGCCATTCCCCACAGCATTTGTACACGTTTTTATTGTGCATGGCATTTTGGGCACTAAAACCAATCCAATAGCCTTTATACTTGGCATACACTTAGACCAGCACCTGAAAATGTGTGCCATTCATTGACGTCATCATGACGTCATCACGTGTCACGTGACGTCACAATAAAGGTGGATATTTTGAATATGTCTGTATCTCCAGAACGACAGGTCCGATCGGGTTGAAAGTTGGTATATACACCTAGACCGGAATGTGTTATGGATGAAAATTGAATTTGAAGTGACATCACGATGACATCATCACATGACATGTGACATAATATAAAATGTGCATATTTTGAAGGCCTACATTGTATATCTACAGAACGACAGGTCCGATTGGGTTGAAAGTTGGTATGTATCTTGACCGGGATGTGTTACAGATGAAAAATGGAATGATGTCATGATGACGTCATCACATGACATACATGTATGACGTCATATTAAAGGTGCATTTTTCTAAGGCCTATATCAACAGAACTATGGGTCCGATTTTGTTTTAACTTGGTACATGTATGTATCTACTCCTAGAACTATGAGGCTCCGCGTGAGCGGAGCCTCATAGATCAAGAAGCCCGCAAAATTGCCTGCAGCACAAAACACTAATAAAGTACAAAAACGTCCATCAAAATGCAGCCATTTCACACAGAACCGCTGCACAGTTTGCCCCTATACTCCGTACTTTATCTCTTGACATACTCACGTATCTTGTGCGGAACTAACATAGGTGGATTCTGTCGGTTTTTAGGCCAAAATGATGAAAAATATGCCCTTTCCGCACTGAGCCAACCTGACACTTGAAACGTGCACGCATATGATCGAGCGATGATTTTCGGTTCGCTCGGAGCGCGCCGCGGGGGGTACGGTAAAAGCGAAATGATAGTATGTGCATGCGTGCAAGTGCATGTACCGTACCCCCCGCCGCGCGCTCCGAGCGAACCGAAAATCATCGCTCGATCATATGCGTGCACGTTTCAAGTGTCAGGTTGGCTCAGTGCGGAAAGGGCATATTTTTCATCATTTTGGCCTAAAAACCGACAGAATCCACCTATGTTAGTTCCGCACAAGATACGTGAGTATGTCAAGAGATAAAGTACGGAGTATAGGGGCAAACTGTGCAGCGGTTCTGTGTGAAATGGCTGCATTTTGATGGACGTTTTTGTACTTTATTAGTGTTTTGTGCTGCAGGCAATTTTGCGGGCTTCTTGATCTATGAGGCTCCGCTCACGCGGAGCCTCATAGTTCTAGGAGTAGTATGTATCTACATTGGGATGTGCAATATCTACATGTATCAGTATATAACATGACTTGAACATACGCATTAACAAAATGTCGGAACAGCCATATGTTTGTCCACAAACATAAGTCTAGTTTATTCCTGTTTTTCTTCTGTTTAGAACATTATTGTCTGTTTATTGTACATATTTTCATCTATTTGTTATCTCTGAGCAGCAGTAAACCATTTGATTGGCCTATCAGATACCTCTTCAGTCAATGACTGATGTGGCTATTGTTCACAGTTGCATACATGTAAAAAAGTTAGCGGAATGCAAGCCATTGGTGCAGGTATGCATTAACTACAGTGTATTAACCCTAACCACCCCAATTCCATCAAAATCCATCCCCCCAGTTTGGTGGATTTTGGAGGACTTTGTCCAGAAGGCCTGGCGTGACTAAATATTGATGGAGTATGATGGACTTGGGCCTAATGGCCTGAAGCAGTGCTATGGGTATCCAATTGATTTTGCCTAGCTTCCTGTACTGTTATTGTGATAAAAGCCATGTGCAGTAAGTCCATGAATGTCAACCAGTGCGTCAGTGGTGGATTACATTATGTCATGTACAGTTTTGTATTAGACGCACAGCGATTGATGGATTTTGATGGAATTGGTCCAGTTCTTAGTAAAAGACACTAGGGAGTTAGGGTTAAAAACATTGCTGACTCTACAAATCATAATGAAAATCTTGTTAGCTGCCTGAATAAATGAGTAAATAAAGACGTTTACAGCATTAACATAAAGACAGTCAACAGACATATGTTTACAATTGATTTTGGTTCATGTTCAAGCCTGAATATTTGCATTAGCTAGCTATTGCACAGTGTCACATGTTGAGCTTTTTCCACCTGGCATGCTTTGGGAAGTTTGCTATTAGTCAAGTGGAGCTCTCGTTAATACACCAAATTATACTGTACATGTACAAGGACAATGCAGGGATGCTAGCACACGTACATTCGTACACGTACTTGTGTAATTCTGAGACAAACGATTGGACGGGTGAAACTTTCAAAAGCAAGTGTACATTTTGCTTCAGTCTAACCATCTTTGATTCTTGCTTGTTTTGTAATTTGTAACAGCCAAGATCTTGAGGAGGAAGGTCCATTGGATGACGTGCCACTCATCATGTCTGAAGATGGCATGGACAGCGAAAATGAAAGCTTAACAAGGAAGGGAAAAAAGAGAGGAACATTATGTGGCTGCCTCAGCAATATATATGACTCCTGTACAAGGTAAATACAATGTATTGTCATTCACAATCTGGTTTAGTTAACACAGAAAAAAAGAAGCTTTGTGGTGTTTCTTCTTTGGAGATTAAAAGTTGAGTTGAAAACATCTTGTTAATGGAAGATAACTTGCAAGACCAAAACGTTTTAATATGACCAAGTATTTTATTTGAGAGGGACATACATGTAATATCTTTGTGTACCTCCTACGTGTACCTTCGAAAAAAATTGAATAAGATTGGAGATTGGCTTACTAAGCTTGTTAAAACCCGTACAGATTGCAGATACCGGGTACATGTAAACAAATGGTTCACAGAATTTACAGAAGTTCTTCCTTAGATTGGAAGGGAAAAGAGTTGTTTAGGACAACTACAGTTTGTTGTTGGCAAATGGCACGTGTTCAGTCGAAGCATATGTGTAGATACATGTATATTTGCGTGCATTCCAGCCTATATAGTAAACTCAAAAGTGAGACAAAAGTTGAGATGACAGACAGTAGTAACAACTTTCATGTATTCATAAAGTATATTTGGATTTCTCAACAGTTGCTGTCAGTCATGTAAAAGGGTCGTCTTCAAGGAGAAGGAACTGAAGCCACGTGATGTGTGGCTTGGTCGACATGGACCTGAAGAAGAGAGTTACCCAGCCAACAAAATACGAAACCAGAAATACAACATCATTACATTTCTGCCACTAGTAAGTTATTTCTTGATGATTCTAAAAATGTAATGACAGTAGAATGCCGCTGTAACAAACACTGCTATACAGAACATGAGGCAATCCTGTACAGTCTCTTTGGCTCCCAAATACACACATTTTTATGTCCCGCGGCAAAGCCGAAGGGGCATACTGTTTCCGCCTTGTCCTTCCTTGGGTGGGTGGGTGGGTGTGTGGGTGTACGTGTTCATCTTTTCAAACCGTGGACGAAAAATACCAGAGAACATAAGAGAACAATGTTGTCCATGATTCCCAGCATATGTCCGCGATTGGGGTCGTGTACAAAGCCTATGAGAGTCTTCCTAAAAACAAAAGAGGGACAATAGGATGTCCACGATTGGCGGTGAACACACGTTTGGGTGGGTGGCTGGGTGGCTGGGTGTGTCCAGACAAATCTTGTCAGCGCGATAACTTGAGGAATACTTAACATACGAACTTCAAATTTGGTTTGTGGATTGTTCTTGGTAATCCTAAGAAGCCTATTGCATTTGGGGCCGAAAGGTCAAGGGTCAAGGTCACAGTAGCTAAAACAAAAGAAATTTTGTCAGCGTGATAACTTGAGAAATACTTAACATGTGAACTTCAAATTTGGTTTGTGGGTTGCTCTTGGTAATTCTCAGAAGCCTATTGCATTTGGGGCCGAAGGTCAAGGGTCAAGGTCACAGTGGCTAAAACAATAGAAATCTTGTATTCATTCTGAGATTAATTCATATAAAACCTACAGACAAACTAGTGATGTCAATGAACGTTCTATGTGACCCAAGTACATGTACATGTAAGTTGATGCTAAAAGAGTGGCGTTATGTCATGGGAACAGTCACGGTTGTGGGGCATTTGTGTTTGTAAACACACCTGACTTGTTTTCAAATATTTCTGAATTTCCAAAAATGCTTCTCAAATACATTTGGACGTAAAAAACTGCCTCTAAGAATCTTTTCATCAGTAGTGCATGGCAAACTGGTTCCCTCCACAATAAAGATGTTAGCCATTGAAATGATAGGAAAGGACCAGGAACCAGTCTATACCTTCTAGTGTGCTCTATTACATGTATTTCTACATGAGGCCAAAAAAAAGAATAGTTCTGCTTCCGGTTACCCAACCGACCCTATTTTTAGGCTGCGACCCTAAAAATTTTATCGGCAATTCCAAAAAAAAAAGAAAAAAAGATTGAATAAATAAAAATAAAAACCTTATGTCTTGTCTGTCTTCACAAAATACCTCTCAACAACCCTTTTGCATCAAAAAATGCTTGTATTTATTGTTTTCTTACTTACATTCGCTATTTTTTCAAAAGAAACCTCCGTTATTTTTACAAATTCACTGCGCGATTCAACTACTTCGTTGTCTATAATCACGTGTGTAATAAGCGCAATGCGGCGACGACTGGTTCCCGCCGCGCCGCGCAGGGGCCAATTATGAAAATGCGGTAACTAGTCTGTGCACGGCTATGCGATCGATAGCGCTAGTAGTAGCATGGCTATGCAGCAGGCGCAGGCACATGCTCTGTCAACAGGTCGGACTCGACATCGTAAAAATGCTGAGAAAGACATCGTAAAAATGCCAAGAAAACACCGATGGAGAAAGAACATTTTTGCAAGTTAATTCACAGATTTGATCTAGCTTGTCTGTGTATGTATTTTCCGTGTTCACGAGTTCATTTTGAGATCGCACTACTCGTATTTGGAGTGATACAATGCAGCGTGTTTCCTGAAATTTTCGACCCGTTGGCCGCGGGCCGGGTACATGTACAGTGCATCACACACTTCGGAGTTTTGGCCAGTTCCCATTCTTGACTAGCGTTGTGCCTATGGTGCGAACGACCTGAATTTTCCACAATTTTTTTTGCGAATTATCGAACGTAAATATATTGACAATAATTAAGGTAGGTTTTACTCACTTTTTGTGGCCATTTTGTGTATAGCTTTTGTAGTGCAATGGAAATAGTTCAGGCTAAAACTTCGCATATAATTGAATACCCCATTCAATCTGCATAAAAAAAAATTGGCCAAAAAAAAAAATTCTGACCGACCGACCCTATTTTTGAAAGGCATGTAATCGGAAGCAGAACTATTTTTTTTTTGGGCCTGAGGAGGCAACCTCACAACCTGTTGCCTGCTTCAGGGAAGTCCCCACTTCGCAGGAAATTGCTCATTAAGCCTTATTTGTATGAACAACTGGTTTTCCATAACACCCTTAGTATAAGTGGCGATGTGCACATGTGTAGATATACATGTACATGTACACGGTGAACTATCTTATGTATTCCTTCCTTATGAAAGGATTATTGTGAAATACTTTACTCTGATTTAAATGATCCTCAGCTACAGACATTGTGACCAGAAATTAAATGAGTGATTAGAACACTGTTTCAGTACAAAGTAGAGCTCATGCGTTTGTTGAGTTACAAATGCAGAGTGATCAGGCAGGCAAATATTTAATTTGACATCGGCCAGTTCATATTTTATGAAGGCATGCAACTTTCAACGGATCCGCAGATTTCCGCGTTTTAAAAAATCCGGTCTTGAAACTTTTTTTGATGTTGCCACATTCAAATAAACCGCTTGTTTCATGCCATGGTGCCGTGGAATTTTGTGCTGATATCACTTTCAATAAATTGAAGGAAGAATTTTGCTTGGCTCTGTATTTTGTATACGTATAGTGAAATCTCGATGAGTCAAACTCTGATAACTCAAAACAACTGTTTAGTCAAAAAAAGAATCCATTTCCTTCAGTAGTATAAAAATGATATACAACCCTGCTTAACTCAAAACTTTGCTTAAGTCAAACTCAAATTTTGAACCTGTTCCCTTGAGGTTTGACTTATCAAGCGCAGAAAGCACAGAAAAGTACAGTACACATTCTCCAGCATACAGTCTGGCCATTTATGAATGAACATATCACTATAGTGCCTTTAGCTACTCTTGGCTAGTATTAGTCTGGTTCTGTAGTTTTTTCACATATGAATGCGTCTGGATACAGACATTACATGTGTATGCACGTGCAGCACTCCTTGGTGAAACATGGCCGGACCTACACCTTGTAAAATGGTCGAATTTGACATTGTAAAATGTCAAAAAACATCAATAAAGAAAGAAAATTTCTGCAAATTAATTCTCAGAACTTGATCTCTCTTTTCTGTGTATTTATTTATATATTTTTTTTGGAGGCCTTACCACTCATACAAGCTACTGCATGACCAGTTCTCATGGCAGTCCATGCATTTTGTTGAAAGATTAACTGTAGCCCAGTTGTAAACCAGCCCAAATCTTAACACTACAAAACCAGAGGGTCATAAAACAGGCGCATAGTGTATGCATGTATAATAATAATAATGTGGTGCTTATATAGCGCTTTACACCAAAGGTCTCAAAGCGCTTAGGCCAAAAAAAAGAATAGTTCTGCTTCCGGTTGCCCGACCGACCCTATTTTTAGGCTGCGACCCTAAAAATTTTATTGGCAATTCCCCCCCCAAAAAAAAAAAAAAAGATTGAATAAATAAAAATAAAAACCTTATGTCTTGTCTGTCTTCACAAAATACCTCTCAAAAAACCCTTTTGCATCAAAAAATGCTTGTATTTATTGTTTTCTTACTTACATTCGCTATTTTTTCAAAAGAAACCTCCATTATTTTTACAAATTCGCTGCGCGATTCAACTACTTCGCTGTCTATAATCGATAATCACGTGCGTAATAAGCGCAATGCGGCGACGACTGGTTCCCGCCGCGCCGCGCAGGGGCCAATTATGAAAATGCGGTAACTAGTCTGTGCACGGCTATGCGATCGATAGCGCTAGCAGTAGCATGGCCGGCTATGCAGCAGGCGCAGGCACGTGCTCTGTCAACTGGTCGGACTTGACATCGTAAAAATGCTGAGAAAGACATTGTAAAAATGCCAAGAAAACACCGATGGAGAAAGAACATGTTTGCAAGTTAATTCACAGATTTGATCTAGCTTGTCTGTGTATGTATTTTTCGTGTTCACGAGTTCATTTTGAGATCGCACTACTCGTATTTGGAGTGATACAATGCAGCGTGTTTCCTGAAATGTTCGACCCGTTGGCCGCGGGCCACACATGTACATGTACAGTGCATCACACACTTCGGAGTTTTGGCCAGCTCCCCTTCTTGACTAGCGTTGTGCCTATGGTGCGAACGACCTGAATTTTCCACAATTATTTTTACGAATTATCGAACGTAAATATATTGACAATAATTAAGGTAGGTTTTATTCACTTTTTGTGGCCATTTTGTGTATAGCTTTTGTAGTGCAATGGAAATAGTTCAGGCTAAAACTTCGCATATAATTGAATACCCCATTCAATCTGCATAAAAAAAATTGGCAAAAAAAAAAAAATTTCCGACCGACCGACCCTATTTTTGAAAGGCATGTAATCGGAAGCAGAACTTTTTTTTTTTTTGGCCTTAACTGTACTGTTTATGCTGCGCATTCACTGCTGTTTGGTGTACGACTCACTTACATGTACATGTAAGTACTAGTGAGGACCACGTGCAGTGAGGACGAACCACAATTTTGGACGAACCAAAATTTTGAGTGAGGACGAACCAAAGTTTTGATCTCTCTTTTCTGTGTATTTATTTATATATATATATTTTTTTGAGGCCTTACCACTCATACTTGCCTAGCTACTGCATGACTGGTTCTCATGGCAGTCCATGAGAAAGATTTACTGTAGCCCAGTTGTAAACCAGCCCAAATCTTAACACTCAAATCTTAACCAGCCCAAATCTTAACAATTTGCGCACTTTTGCAAAAGTGCACAGCAGAGTACAAACCACGCAGTTCGTGTAACAGCCAGGCGACAGCCGCTGGAAGCAGAAAATGTATGCGAAGAAAACTTGGTGTCTCACATTCTCTCCCATGGGCGAAACGATGATGACCCAAAAGTCATCAGCCTACCCACAACCAATTCCACATTAACCCACATTTGTCAGCATGGAAATGGCACATGAATGCCTTGAGATCATGGCTGATGAACAGGGTGAGTAAAAAAAACAACCCAAATTTCGGGACCATTGTTTTAGCTAACCCCCTCTTGCTTAAGAGGTCACCAATGGTCAAAATTTTCTTCCTCACCTCTTGGCCTACTGTGTACAAACCAATGGGGTCTTGACCAATATTGACCCAAGTTATAACCAGGCTGACTTTCCATAGGAGGGTTCTAATTAGTGAAGTTCTGCACTTTCAAAATCCAGGATGTGAAAGCCCAATTCATAAGCTTTCTTTAAGTACAAGAATCATTCAAATCACTCATGTAATTTTCAAGTTACGGAATTTTAAACACAACAAACATTTTAAAGTTCTGTCCACAGTTCACAAAAAGGTAAGTGTTCTTTCAGCAAATGAAAAAAAAATCACATAGGGATGTGTGAATTGTTTTCATTTTGCTGAAAGAACGCACACGTTAAACTATATGAGCATTGATAATTACATGAAAAATTTTCAGGACAGTCTCATAGAAGGATTGTTAAATGTAGGCCTATGTTTTATTAAAGACTTTATATCTACATCACGCATGGTTACTTAAAAAATAACTCCACGGTATTGGATTACAAATGTGTGTATTAGACATGGAGTGCGTATATTGTGAGTACACTCTTTTATCAAAACACAGCCTGTACAAGTGTACACGTACAAAAATGTATGTACATGTAATTATGCATAATATTCTTTTCTTTTTACTTTACTTTTATGTAATTGAAACGTGAGGTCTTGAGGTCTAATGGTCTGGAACCATCAGGTCTTAGTCTCAGTCTCAAACCTGAAATCTCAGTCTTGGTCTCAGTCTTGGACTTGCTGTTCTCGGACTTCCAGCTCTCAGCTACGACACTGCCTGTATGACACACTACATATTTAAGTAAATTCACAGCCAACTTCATGAGTGATAATGTCTAGTGGTACCACTCTTTATTATCCCTCAGGATTCCTTCTTTTTGTTATACTGTCTACACAGGCTTGAATACAATAGTGAATGTCCCGTATGATGACGCACATGGACTCACCGTGTACTCAATAACATCTGCGCTTTTGAAATGGATTAATACATTGATCGGTCGTGTACGTGTATTTTTCGGAGTACATGTAAGTCGATATCTGTACTCACATCAGCTGTTGCCCCACTGTGCAAACTGATTGTTTTTTTTCTTTTTTGCACACACACCAAATGGAAACAACTAAAGAATTGGAAGGTAAATTCACAAATTGTGTCTCTTCCTAGAAAAGGGACACCTTTTATATCCAAAAATTAGTAAAGCAAGGTATTAAGTGTTCTTTAGGCAAAATGAAAACAATTGTCATAGCTCATAGGGATGCATGTGAATTGTTTTGTTTTGCTAAAAAAACACTTACCGGTACCTTTTTTTTGTGATCCGTGGACACAACTTTAAAATGGTGTTTGTTTTCAAACTTTCGTAACTTCAAAATTACATGAGAGATTTGAATGATTCTTGTACTGAAAGAAAGCTTATTAATTGGGCTGTTCATATACTAGATTGTGAAAGTGCTACAGGCAGAACTTCATTCAAAAATTGGTTCTGCCATTTGGTTTGTTTTTTTACCGCTCACCCTGTACATGTATATGTACATTGGGTTTGCTTATCTGCTATGTGTGCACATTCCTGTCCATGAAAGGAATGATATCAAAGGGGCACTAGGTCCTGAAATCCCCCAAAATATTATGTTTTGGATTGTTTACTATTTACCTATTTCAAACATCTGGTTGAAAGGAAACCAACCTACGGTAATGTCTTACCATTCCTGAGAAAAGAAAAGAAAAAAAACGCTTGTTTACATCGGACATGACGGAGTACGAATACGTTTTTCATGTCATTCTCAGTGTACGATATACACGTTGTGAGTTTCGAGAACAGGGGTGACCAATCACCAATGCAAAAAAAGTGGTTTCTTCAACGTCCTCAAAAGGCGAACACTTTACAAATGAAATATCCAAACAGCTCGAATTTATGGAGTCGCAAAAGTGGACCCCGAAATTCGTTCTCGCACGCATAATACAGGAATAACACAAAAACGCCCAGTTTTGAAAGGATAGTTGTGTGGATGTATATATCCTACTTTTAAATGTTATTTCTGATGAACATCATCTCGTTCAAAGCGCGTTTTGTAGCCCAATTGGGCTGTTCTAGGACCTAGTGTCCCTTTGAGGCTGGTCTTAAATGGTTGATTAAAAAGAAAAAGAGTGTATTGCCTTCCTTGTGGTAATTACAAGCTTTTGATTCACTTTTAAACCGGAATCCCAGCGTCTAGCCCAATCAATTGAGACTGGAATCACTGTACATAAATTCCATACGTACGTGTCGTCTTGATCCTTGATCCATGCGCTGCATGCTCGATCGTACCTACATGGGTTCTGTGTGGTTGTGCACATTGGTTGTGAACTGGTTTCCTTCACCAAAAATATTCTTAGTTTTAAGGCTGAACCGATGAATGGAAACCAGCCATGAACACAATGGCGATATGAACACAATGGCGATGAACACAATGGCGACGTCATTGACTATGCATTTACTGATCAATGCACACGTTTTCGATATTTAGTGACAAAGTATTGAAAAATATACGAAGCAAAGATAAAACGATAAGATAAAAAATAAAAGAAACAAATAAAGGAACAAGATTTTTTTTAAATGACTGGTTTGGAACTTGATTTCTCCTCTCTCCATGTACGTAATTTTCATGTGATTTCATAGGTTTTCATGTTTGAGTTTATGTGCATGCTGCGCTGCGGTGCTAGGCTGATTCTGCCATGGCGCATACTACACAGGGGCGGTTCCAGGAATTTTTGCGGGGGGGGGGGGGGTTTCATAAGCAAATCAATGCTTAAATATAGACATTTTTTTCTCCGGACACTTGGCCTCCATAAAATCAATAGGGGGAGGGGGGGGGGGGGGCTCGTACCATACATTGGAATTGAAGTCTACCGAACGTCATTAGAATTTAAACCGTGTCATGTCCGCTGTATATGTAGACTTCAGCAATAAACTACTTACAATGCCCTGCGCTATGCGTAAATTGAATTGTATTTCTTGACAAATTATGTAGTCGTCGTGCAGACGAGAATTTGGCATTGTCTGATTTACTTGGCTTGAAAAACACACATGTACATATGGAGCAGCTTTAGCCCGTAGCCACTCCCATAGACCAGTGTGTTATTTCCAGCCCCGGCCTTTGCTTAGACGTGCTTGTTGCTCAACTCTGACATTGGTCCCCAAAACTATTCTTCGGTTGCTCAGTCAGTGAAGTACGCATAGTATCACGTGTTCTGGAAACGAGTTGATGAACATGTTCTCTCTTGGAAGTTGGAATTCCAGAAATATTTTTAACTGGCCACTAAATCAGAGTTGCCAAGATCACACAAAAGCTTGGCGTTAGACAGTGCGAGTGGCAAAGGCAGACATTCACAAGGCATCCAGAAATTGGGTACAAAATCGGTCACACTTGTAAATGTACACAATGCACTGCACCTGTACAGTGTTTATTGTTTTCTACAGAGCATAATAACCTTGCTGCCCACTTGTTGTTATAAACCCATGCATTCCAAGTCTCATTGGTCATTTGACATTGAAAGGTTCTCAGTAAAGCAGAAGTTTAAGATGTTTATCACTTATTCATAGTCATCTATATTCTGAGAATGAAGGAACCAAGATACATTGTACATGACTAAATATAACGCCATGGTCCAGTGGTTACGGTGTTTGACTCATGTATGAAGGTGCGTGGGTTCGAACCCTGCCAGGAACATGATGTTTGTGCCCTTGGGCAAGACACTTAACTACAATTGCCTCTCTCCACACAGGAGTATAAATAGCTCCCTGTGAGGGTCGAGGACTGATTGAGCACTGATATCGACTGCCGTATGGTCCCATGGCCTGATGAACGGGGTAATAATTGTAAAGTGCTTTGAAATTGTTGATACGATGGAAAGCGCTATACTGGTACATGTAAATGCACAATTAATAAATCTTTTCTTAAGTATTTATTTCAACTACATCCTGCACATGAGGTCATGGGTTCGAGTCCCATCGGAGTGATTTCTTTTTTGTTCACTTTCACTCCGGGGAGGGGGGGGGGGGGGAGTATACATGTACAGTGTTTATTCATCCGTGAAGTGCAAAACCTAATATTGAAATTACATCAACCCGACGCAAATTCCATCTTGTGAATGCATCCTGTTTCCACAGTAAGTACTGCCCCATGAGCAGTTGTTTCAATCAGTCAGTTATTCATACATTTTACAGTAGTGTTTACTATTCAGTATCCATTCTAGAAACAATTCAAATTGCTGCGAAATAAAGTCGTGGTTAACACATTCCTCAACTAAAGAAGTTTTTGTTTTGACAATCTACATGTAGTGTCCAACACTGCCAACTTCCCATTTGTACTACTCATACATACATGTAGTGCATACAAAAATAAGGTTGTCTGAAAATAATTGGTTGCGAAAGTGATAAACTTAAATAAAAACACTGTAAAAGTGGTTCTATCATAATGGATGACCCATAAGCTTTCCTAAAGTTGATACCTTGTTTGCATCTCTGCAGTCACGGATGACCGAACACTGTTGATTTCAAAGCAAAGCAGGCGTGGTTCGGGGGAGGGGGCGCTAGGGGGCTTTAGCCGCCCCCCCCCCCCCAAAAAGAAGGTGACGTCACATGTGAATGGTCTCCCCCTTTGGCTGTTGCCCAGGTGCCCACGCATTTGGTAACTTTCTTGCTTTTTTGGGGGGGGGGGGATGGGTGTGGGTGGGTTGGGGGGGGGGGGCCTACATTGTAAATCACCCCTCCCCTGTGGTCTGTGACTGGTTTCATGCAGCTTTGGGGACACAGATATTTAAAGTCTGTAACAAAACCGTTTCGCAATTTTGTTACTTAGTGAACATCCACAATACACAACACAGAGGGAAATGGACTTTACTGCACAGCTTCATGAAATGGACTTCACAAGCTCCTGCATTGAAAACAGACAATTCTGAAATGAAATATCATTATCAGTGGTCCTTTGCCTGGGACTGGTGACCTTACTGAGAAATAAATGTACAGGTACCAGTAAAAGCAGATATTTACGAATGTGTATAGGTGCATGCATTCGCAAATTTTATATCAAAGTAAAGTCATGTATGTATGTCATATAAGATTTTAGGTTTGAATGGCAAAGGTTAGTCTATGGAAGATCCCTTTGCACAGCATGGGTCTATGTGCAAGCAGTTTCGGCAATTAATTATGCAGCACAAGGCTGCGTCCTGACCTTGAAATTCTGACCATTCAGCGGCATTTTTTATCGGGTCATCCATAACCCGTTGAGTCCACATTTCTGATTGCAATGACAACGCAGTCTCTGAAGACCATGGGGTCACATAAAATGTACAGGTGCTACCATACATCAGATGTTCAACCGTGGTTCTGCCCACATGAATGTCTGATCCTCAGACTACATGTAGGTGGGCGTAGCAATAAGATAAAGACTTATGGTAGGTCCATGTGACAAATCTCTTTTTATGAAAAGAACCTGGGGGGGGGGGGGAACTCGACGTTTCGGACAGTATGCTCTGCCTGTCGTCAGGAGACTGGGAATCCAACATACCGGTAATCTGCCTTCACTGTAAGATTCCCTTCAGTCTCCTGACAATGGGCAGACCATACTGTCTGAAACGTTGAGTTTCCCCTGGTTCTTTTCAGAAACTCACCAACTCATAAAACGGATTTGTCACATGGCGCTACTGTAAATCTTTGTCTTCATTAATGTATACATACACATGTGTACATTAGTTGCACACACTTTTTTTGTATATTTTTTCCAGAATACATGTAAATACATACATACAACTTAGGATCATAACTACTTTTTACTTTTAGTGGTCACTACACAGTCAATAATCTTGGCAAAGTTCTGGCAATCACTAGACTTGCAATCACGTGTACCACCGATGTCTACGCTGAATGTACAGGTTGACTTTCCAGGGTTATGTGTAGTGTGCGGGTATGCACATGCAGGAATGTTCCCTGCATCCTCGGCCCTAGATGCGTGTACCTCAAATCCAGTTACAGACTTGAATAATATGCACCCAAGTTTGTACACAAGGCACGGAAAATGCTACCAAAATTAGACGGTCAGCACCCTGATTGGCTAAGAATCAGGAGGATTACAACTGGCATTTACTGGTCTCAGCATGCAGTTCACATGAGGGGTCGACTTAGAATATGAAAGTTCCATGCACAACTGAAATTTTTCCTTAAAATGGGCAGGAAAACAGAAAATTTTGCATACAGGCACATTTTACATGCGCAGATCCAAAGTTGCATGCGCAGAGCCAAAGTTAGTGAGCATCGTACTAGTAATTTTTTTTGGGGGGGGGGGAGAGCCTGGCAAACAAAACATGAGTGTCTAAAGGCGTGTCCTCAAGTCTAGGCAGTCACATGTGTTGAATTGTTGAGCATGCTGATTGCGGTTCAGGTATTGTGGGTGTACCATGAGGTTGTGGGTGGGAATATGAGATTTGCCTCTTCCTTCCACTGTCATCAACCGTGTAATTGCCATTTGATGAGACCACCCATTGGAACCAGTACTGCTCCAACCAACACTCTAGATTTGGAAGAGTCAGTACTATGTTGTCATCACCTTTGTGATTGATTTTCTGGAGAAATTCAATGGCCCACCTTCAACAAACTCATAGAGGACAATCTCCCACGTTGATTTAACCACTCTTTGTACATGTAAGTACATGTACATAACTGCTGAAGTCTTGGCCGTTCAGGAAAATCAGATTCCTGGAAACTGTGGTTTAATTGTGTTTGATGTTTGTGGCAGGGAATTGCTCTGATGTTTGTGTCTTTTCACACCTAAAACCACAGATGTATATTGCCTTAATTCTGAAGAAGTGATACAATGTACATTTTACGCACACTATTCCCTATGGGTTAGTACCGATTGGTCATTGAACTTGAAACAAGTCAAATTCCGATTACAAACTTATCATTCAACACATGTAAGCCTAAAGTGTGTGGGAGGCATGTACTTTTCAGAGGAGTACTATGTATCATTTGTTATTTTTTTTTTCATTTAAAAAAAAGTCAAAGGAGCAATAAATCAGATTTTTATACGGTATTCATTCAATTTACATATTGGCAATTCCACAGGTTGATGGACATGGCTTAGAAAAATAAAGTTTGATTTTCTAACCCACTTTCTCATTTTTGTAAATTAACAAAGAAAGCCCAATTTTTGGCCAATTTATTTGTGAGAAATCTTCTTGTAAAGTGAAGAATATTTTTTTGACGACAAAGAAGTCTAAAAATTGATTGCTACTAATGCCATTAGAGATATTTCAGTCATAACCTTATTTCTAGCTTGTATGATAGTGTTAAAGGGAATGTTCATCATTGGTTTTTGCTGTAATTTTTAGAAATGAACTATTTGAGGGGTTACTATGATAGATCAAATATTGTTACACTGATATGTTTGAAGTTTTGTGTTCGAAAATGCTGGAAAAACCAAGAAAAACACAAATGCTGGAGTTGTCTAGTTCCCTGACTCCACTAAAGATAAAATGGATCAATTTATAGATGCCGGAAATTTGTAAAGTAAGGGAACCAGTCTAGCTGGCCTGCACCCGCTCATGAACATGTAACCAATAGCAAACAAAATTTGGACTGAAAAAAATGGTGAAGTTAGAGCAGTAGTTGAAAAATAGTTAGGTTTTTCCAACAGTGGTCAGCCGACCACCGTTGGAAATGTATACAAAAATGCCATTTTCTTGAAGATGACTTAACACCAGGTGCCATAATTTTACAGGATGCTTTAGACTGTCATTTACCAACATCCTAGTAAGGTATTTCATAAAAACTTGGTAGTTTCATTTTTCGATGTTTGCAAATGTTGTATATTCCCTTTAATCTCAAATTTGGTGATCCAAATATAAATTTAAGTCAGAGCTTTTAGTAATTTTGATGCCTTTTGGGTTGTAACAGACTTACTACATGTATGGTACTTTACTAACAAGAATTATGGCATATAATTCTGAGATGGGTCGGACAAAATGTAACATGAGTAACCGTAACGTGAGTAACCATGTCTTTTGTGGATTCCAAAAAAATTAAAGATTCTAGAAGATTTGTTTTTCTCTTATTATGTGTGCCCCGTGACATGGTCTTTTATCCATTTAAAAGACATTTCCAAAGGTTGTTTGTATGTTTGTAACGTGAGTAACCAATTTTGTGTGTCTTGTGTTTCATACATGTATACATGTAACACGTTTTTCTGGATGTCATCTCTAGTGCTTAGGTACATGTGCAATGTAGGTCTAGGTCTACTCTATCTACCATGTGGATGAAACCCTTTCAGTAAGGTACAAATGTTTACAACTTCATGAAACTCCAAAGTACATCGAAAACGTAACATTGAGTAACCGTGGAATGTACAATACATGTAGTGTCATTGATTTTGAATTATTAATTTTACAATTAAAATATTCACAATAAAATCAAAATCCACCAGCAGTTGAACCATGCAAATTTTGATGGATTCTATGCTGCAACACACATCACAATTTTCATGCGAGCATGGTGTCCTGAATCCGTCAAAATCCACCAGAAATTTAGGCGATGGATTTTGAAGACTCTATGTAAAAACATGCTGTATTTTTTTTATGCCACCATGGTATCCTGAATCCGTCAGAATCCATCAAGACTTTTGCTGGTAGACTTTGGCAGATTCAGGATACCTCCAGTATCTACACTGGGGGATTCTGATGGACTCAAGATACCAGCATTTTTTGCGTGACAAAATTGGTGGATTTCGGCGGATTCATGATACTTTCTAGTAAATGAGCCCAAGGAGTTAGGGTTAATGATGGAACTAAATGTGTATTTTATGACTGAGTTTATTAGGGTTGAACGATTTTTAATTTTCAAATTTTCCTATTACATTTGGTTTGATAGTGTCATGACTTTTCCACATTTTGTGAAATTAAGACATTGGGTCTTGGCATGAAAACAATAAGTGAATACTCTACATCCAAAACAAAATAAGTGTCACGTATACATGGAAGTGCTATGCATGTACCGGTATTGAGCATGTTATGACTTTTTCGTTAAATAAAACCTAGGTTAACATTTTCATTATGGTATGGAGTGTTTGCTATAACATTTTCTGTATTGAGTAAGTCATGTGATTGATTTGATTTTCTTGAAACAGATAAAAATGAAGTGATAAATTTCTGGGATCTTTGTCACATTGTTTTGTAGCCTTGGTCAAGGCGCTAGTTGTTATTTATCCCGGCCGTAGCGCGGTAAAGATATCCTCGCTAGCGCTATGCATGCGGTGCATTAAACATACAGCGTGAACAGCGACCTCACGCGGCAACCATTTCTATGCAAATCAGTTGGACCCAATCTATCGCCTTGGTTCAATCGTCGGCAAAAGCTTATGTTTTTCTTTATTTTGCGCTTGATTTCTAGCGCACGACCTCGTATGCGAATACAGATAAGTGTAGGCGGGGCTAATATGTTGAGTGTCCAATCACACCTTGGTAAATCCGAACGTCATCAAATTATTTGCAGCTATTCGCCTTTTGCGGACGTGACAGGAACCACAGTGTTTGTGCATTGGTGCTGTGTGCAGAGACACACAACGTGTACGTGTATGGATTATGTATGGTGCGACGTTTCACTATGCAAGTTTCCACGCAACGATCGACCAATAAGAAAACGACATTTAAGGTCAGCTAAGGCTATTAACATGAGCACCACCCCCAAAACCTCACATGGACGATTGAACCAAGGCGCTAGATTGGGTCCAACTGATTTGCATAAAAATAGTGGCCGCGTGAGGTCGCTGTTCGCGCTGTATTTTTAATGCACTGCATGCATAGACATATGACTGCATGCATAGCGCTAGCGAAGATATCGTTTACCGCGTTACGGCCGAACAACTAGCGCCTTGACCAAGGCTAATTGTTTTGTAGAGAGATAAGAACTTTTCCAAAAAACTATTGAAGTTCCTTTTTTTTTTCACATGCAGGTTCTCTACAACCAGTTTCGGCTTTTTCTCAATCTGTACTTCCTAATAATGGCTATCTCCCAGTTCATCCCCTCTCTGCGAATAGGCTACCTGTACACATACTGGGCCCCGTTGGTAAGTCTCATCTTAAATGAAGTCTTCACCAGAGTTCATGTTTAGAATGAGGAATATTAGCATCACTTTTAAGTTTCGGCAGTCCTCAACCACAATATAAATGGCATTGCCAGTGTACACTGTACTGTTGATACAATTTGATACAATTTGGCTGGTTGTTTCTAATAAAAGAACTTACCAGATATTTAAGAACTTATCACATTATGTCAGGAATTTTGTACATTTCCATTTCAAGTTTAGAAGGTTGCTATTTATTGATCATAATGTCTGTTGTACTGTGAACAAAAAGACAGCCTGTAATATTTTTGAATAAGTTGTTAACTGCTGACACATTTGAATGAAACTTGTTAGGGTCGTGGTGAACTAGTACAATTACTGGTATATCAAGGGTGGTGTATGAAAAAAAATCCTCCTTACAAGTTGCAATTTTCTTATGGGGGGGGGGGAAATAATTATACTTTATTAATTTTTTCCCCTCAGTTTCTTCAATCAACTTTTCTGCTTTGTTTTGTGAGCCTATGATACTTAAACTTGACAATCTTTGAAGTCAAGGTGACATTGGGCACACATTGTAGAAATGTGTCCTGTTAAATTTGAGTGTGGGGAACAAAGTATTTAAACAAATAACAAGTCCTGTTTGTCCTCTATTGACCAAAGTAAGCCACTAACAAACATGTATAGGCAGTTGCAATCCTTGCCATTTGCAAATCTACTAAGTGTTTTATTTGTTGTCAAATATATTCAATTTGAAGAATATTTATGAAATTATAATTGTAAGACAGCAAGGGCAGATCCAGAGGTGGGGGGGGGGCCCAATTTTGTCGTCGCAAAAAAGGCAGGCACTGCGTACACCACCATCTTTTTCTCAAAAAGATTTGGTTAAAGTGGTCAGAAATAGCATCTAGAATCCAAAAAGGGCCCGAAGCCCACACCATCATTTTTGGACCCACTGTATGGGGCACCAAGGTTTGTTTTTTTGGGCCCCCAAAAAATTGTGTTCTGGATCGGCCCTTGTAAGACGGACTGTAGTAGTAGTTGTACATATGTGCATACGTGATATTCCATCAATTAATGTAATGTTCATCTATTTATAAAGCCTTATTACTAACTACATTCATGTGCAAGTATGCCCTAAAATTCACCAAAATACATGGCCGCGTTTTGCAGTATTTTAATAAATAGCAGACTGTAGGGTTAGTGAAAGAAAATTACGGGTTATTTTTAAAAAGTTTTTTTTGTTTTCTTCAGGCATTTGTTATTTTTGTAACAATGGTTCGTGAGGCACTGGATGACTTCCGACGTTTTTGCCGAGATCGCGAGGTCAACGGCCAAGAGTTCATGAAACTAACACGAGCAGGCATTGTCAAAGTTCCCAGCTCGGACATACAAGTGTCCGACCTGATAGTAGTGGAAAAGGTTGGTTTGGATTGGTTTGTCTTAGACCCTTACCTTGCAACTTCCTTTGCAGTGTTTTACAATTTTTTTGGTAATAGTAAAATCAAAACCTATTAAAAAACCCCAAAGATTTCAAGCTTGCAGAGGCTCTCGTACCAGAGACAAAGCTGACACAGTTGTGATTTAAGGACTTTACATTAGCTTTGCCCTACTAGTACTGTGCATTTTAGCCTGTGTCATTCAGCCCTGTTCACATTGCTTTGAAAAAAAAAGTAACATAACTGGCTCTGATAGCAATGTAAAGATGTACAATAAATTGGTAATTGTGACCTTTTGATTGTTCCATTAATTTTGCATTTCACCATGATTATGGAATACATGTACAGGTTATTCGTAGCGATTTGATATGGGGAAATATATTTTGATAGGCTCCCACAAAAATACCGTTCCAAAACAAAATAAAGACTGTTTGATATTTGTGTTGACCTTTTTATTGATAAGAATATAAGTAATATAATATGTTAGTCCAATTGCGGGAAAGAAACAGTAGTACACTTACAACCATCCACCCAAAGAAAGGGTTCTGGTATTTGACATGTGAATGTATTTTCAAAGCATGTCAACATGTTTTCAAGCAGAAACTTACATCTCATGTACTTGTGTAAACGATATAAAACCTCTTATTGTTTCCATGCTGACTCCAGGTAATGTAAATTAAATTAGGTTTTGCCCTTCACCGACGTATACTGTATACTCAGTGTGCTACTGTCGGTGAAGGGCAAAACCTAATTTAATTTACATCACCCCAACGCAAAATTCCATATTGTGATATAGTTAATGCAGTACCCGCTGCTATGTACATCAGATTCGAACCAGCCAACCGATCCCATTAGCTCGGTGGTCGAGTGACAAGACGTCTGCACTTGAAAGCAGGAGGTCGTGGGTTCGAATCCCACCCGAGTGATTTTTTCCAACTTTCACTCGGGAGGTAACACACTGAGTATACAGTGTTTATACGTCGGTGAAGGGCAAAACCTAATTGAATTTACATCACCCCGAAACAAAATTCCATATCCAGGTAATGTAATCATAGCCAAAATAATGTCAACAATCAGAGACTCATGAAATGGAAATTGAATTCCAAACCACTGACAGTAAAATCATAGGAATTGGATAACATTAATCCTGTCTAATGCTATCTAGAGAAGTATTTTCACAAATATTTGAGGCATGGGCTTTCAAAATACAAAGAGACTATTTTTGGTATTACTGAGAATAGTGAAACATACCGGTATAAGGTTATTGGGGCCACAGAATACCTTGTACACTTTCTTGGGTACAATACAAAGTGCATGCACATGCTGAGAAGCAGTTTTAAGAAGTTTCACGCGAACCAGTCAGGTTGCTAGTCTATTATGCATGAGCAGATTCGCTGATTAATTAGGCAAGACCCCGCCTCTTGACCTCCTAGATTTTGACCAATCAGTCTTCTATATTCTTCGGTCATTCATCCATTGCACGTCATATAGACAATGGGGGAAAAAAATGTATCACATGCTCGCGCCCGGCTGTTGTTGTATTACAAAACACTGCATTCGAATTGACCAATCAAACCATTTAGTCCTGATTTGGGAAGGAAATGACACGATTTAGTAAAGTGGACTCTAATTGGCTGGCGTGGTTCTCAATAAACAGGTATTTCATAGATAAGAGGGCAGGGTTTTGAATTATTTTGAGGGAAATTTGGGGGTAAAATGACGATGACAGCGCGGCGACACAACACGCAACCCGAAAATAAAGATGGCGATCTCCGCGCGTTGTACCGTGAGCACGCACGGCATTAAGGTACAAACCGCACAGGAAAATCATGATTTCTACCTCAAGAAACTGTTCAAAATTGCAAAACGGGTGTCATTAGAATTGACAAAAGTCTGCTTTTGATTATAAAGGTGATTTGCTAGTAATACAAAACATTTTTGACTCTAATTTGATCAAAACAAAACAGGGGCCCTACGCTACACAATCGCCATAAAATTTTCCCACACGTGCTGACGGTTTTCCCGACCAGTTCCGTCCCGTCCGAGCATGCCCTGATGAGCACTAAAAACTTGCTTCGTGGCAATAATTGCTGATTTTTTTTGTTCTAAGAACAAACAGGTCCTTTTACTGTGCCAAACTTATGAAATCATAATTATTTTTAGCAACAAGCTGACAAGTAGCTACCATAAAAAAATAATAATTAATCGATTCGCAACTCCATGATAAATTCTCATTCTGTACTGTGGGAAAAGTGTGGACGGATCCATTTTGTAAAAGGGTGTTTCACCCTCTTTTGGGCGATTACATTGTTTTTCGTATTCATTCTTTACAAAATAAAATATATTGCAAAAATTACGAACTTATTCTGAACATGGGAAAGGTTTCAGACTCCATAAAAAGTATTTTTTTAAATTCTGATACGGTGAAAAAAAACTGAAAATGCTGGTGAATTTTGCCGAGGAAAGCACAGCCTTCACCGCAATTAAAACGTACTACGTCACGCTGGAACACGGCGCAGCATGTAGGGCCGGAAACTGACCATGCTGGATGGCTGGATGAATGCAAAGAGCACTCTTTTCATTTAGAAAATCGCAAGGCGCGTGCGATTTTTTTCAAAGCGTATCGGCCCGATATCCTATTGTTTGCCTTGGTAGAATACTGCAAATCATGAATATGAATGCAGTGACTTGTCAACACGGTAAATTCAATCATCTGTGCGTTTTATTTTTGCCCTTTCATTGCAAGCATTAGCATTCCTAGCGCTATCAACAAATACTTGCCAAACTCTTCCAAACCGACATTTGGGTTCGGTTCGGTTCGGGTTTGGTTTGGAAGGCCAAGTTCGGCTATTTTTAGTTCGGTTCGGCGGTTCAGCTGCAGCACTAGTTGGATCTACCGGTATCGGCAACCCCTATATCACTTTGCTAGGTTGGGTCACTCATAAGCCACGTTTTCATTGGACTTTTCTTCCCTGGCCTCGCGGAAACTTACAGCAACTCACTGTCAACATTCCTTTGTGTAATTCTACCAGCCAATAATTTCCACTTGAATTTTTTTTTACACCAACGGAACATATATTCGTGTGCATGGCTGGTAGAATGTCACACATTTGACCACAGTGGCTATCAAAGCGGGTGACATAACTTAATTTCACATGCTCCAAATATTCAGCTACTTGACTGATGTGACGCAATGTGACTCCACGATAGTAGAGGGAAATGGCTTCTTAATCTTTCCCGCTGAATTTGAAACCATGCATACTTCCTCTTCGCGTTTGTGTGAATGAAAATCCTCCATTTCTCGTCTGCCTTTCTCCAACATTTTCACTGACATCTAAATCCGATCAAACTTCTCACATAATCGATAAAATCTGTCATGATTTGGAGGAGCGAAACGGATGAGAAGCATTTCTGTTTTATCAGTCGGGTTTTTTGACGTTGTACGGTGATTATATATTTACCGATACCTGTCCCTGTATTAAGAGAACAAAAGTCCACTTTTAGGCTATTCGACTCACCCAACTATATTCAGCAATATTTAAAACCAACAAGAGTGTAGTAGATAGAGGGCAGGAAAATTATGGGGTAAAACAGCATTGAAGATGACAAAATTTATTCGCATTCATAAAAACCTCATGAGTCAAAAAGAAATCAAAAATGTTCAGTCCAAAAATCAAAACAAGTCAAAAATATAAATTTCCAACCATTTTATTCAATAATTTTACTTCTTGTTTTTCGAAACACCCCTGTGGCTACATGTATATCATGGTAGTGTCAATGTTGTAAATAATTCCTTATATGGAGATGGGCGCGCACGTCGCGCATAATGTGCGATGTTGCGCAGAATGCAGCTGTGACAGTGCAGTGTGAACTTAGGACTATGAAATACCGGTGCTGACTCACTGGTGCATACATGTATGTGCATTGTGAAGGTTCAACCAATAAAATGGTAACTAAAAGACACCGGATTTCAAAGGAGTAACAATTTCATGTGACACAACCATTTAAAACCAGCCACGTGGCGGGTCCTCGACCAATAGGAATGGGTGAACTGTCTTAGGTATTCATGAATGTATGATAACATCAAGAAAAGAGTTGTCAGGAGTACACTTGGGATGCATCCAATTTTGACCAGGTTGTTAGTACATGTATATGTACCTGTATTTTTCGTTTTATTGAATGTGTCTGACATCAGTAATGATATTTGGGTTAAAAAGTTTGAAGAAGACTTTGGAACCGGTCAGTGTTTTGTTGATTTCATGCACTACGTAATCGTCCACGCTTTGAATGCTAATGACTTCCTGTGTGGTAAGCTATTAATGGATGGTTCTTTTATTTGTCACTTTAGTAAAACGTCAAATACCTCATCATGAATAGCCAGGTATGCGCACAGGTGACCAAGGGTCCTATTCTTGCACATGAGGGCCACATTCCACTCTATAGTCAGATGTTGACTTTTAAATAACATGTATTCCCTACCTGTCAAACCCTTTGTTCACTATTCTTCAGTCTGCTAGTCTTGCACAAAGACAGGTGTTTGGAGGACAATGTATTGTTCAGTTTGCACAAACATGAGACTCTTGATCTAAGGTTATTGACAGCAAGCAGGGTTGTAACTACAGAGAAAATTCTGGCTAAACATCAACACGATTTAGTTGATTAATGAGTTAAACCATAAAACAACAGTGCTATTGTCAAGCATGCAGTACCAGACTCTGGATAAACACATATGAACAGTAAGAGTTCATTTTTAAATGTTTACTACAGGGATGCCAGTCTTCCTTAAGCCGGAATTCCTGCTTTGTCAGGTTTTGGGAAAAACTTGGGCTTTACATTCCTTTGTAGGCCAGAAAGTAAATTTTGTGTTGTGTGCATTGAAACAAAATTTAAAAAATGAAAACCCGGCTACATGCCATCCTTCAGCAAATAGGATAATTGGTAGCGCATTGTTTGATAGTCACTCATGAGCCAATAAGAACATTTGTTTCGCGCTACGTGTTGTCAGCATGCTAGACTCGTACAGAGTGCACTTGATTATTGTATGTTTTCTGCATCAACTAACCACAATCACATTGTACAGCGAAAGATAGTTTAAAAACCAAGTGTAGGCCTACTGCTGTGCGAGTATCAGATCATGGTGCATGTGCTGCTCCATCATGATCACCATGCTTGCCTGTTACACGATGTATGCATTGTACATTGTCAACATTAGTCCTCAGTACTCTATAACAAATAAGAACAAACAGACCAGTCTAATTATTTGTGAAAGTTGTAATGTCTACAGTTTTCCCACCATTGTCAATTATGACTGTCAAATATCTTGATGCAAACATGGGCTGTCCCAGCTGATTTACCGGCGAGGTTCATAATCATATGCAATCATATATTGTCACGAATCTTTCAAAATCGTACAAATAGCTACAACACATAATAATTAATTCTTCACATAGCATTTTATATAAAACTCAAAGCACTTCACAAAATATCAAAACCACATAAAAAGAAAACTAGGTAGTTAAAAAAAAAAGTAGTAGTAATTAAAAAAAAATAATGCCTTTTAAAAAGAAATGTCTTAAGCTGTGATTTAAAATTTCCCACCTCGTTATTGTTTCTTAAATAAGCTGGAAGTCTGTCCAATAGAGAACCGGTAGGTGCGTAGATGGTAAAAGCACGATCACCGTGTGCCTTGCTAGGCTTTGGACGAACTTTAGCATGGTTAAGCTTAATCCCATCACAACTTTTAGTTTGAATGTTGGACACATGAATTGATATTAACTCTGTTAGGTACTGTGGCGCTGACTCACTATGGCGGATAAGTTTAAAAATAAAAGCAAGGATCTTGAATTCAGCCCGCACTGTAACTGGAAGCCAATGTTGTTTCTGAACTAGACCTGAAGTGTGGATGTCATTTCTGCATGACGATCCATTTTTCTCCTGATAACCAGTCTTGCAGGAGCATTTTGAATATGTTGCAATTTCTTGAACTGATAATCGTATAAACCAGAAAATAAACTGTTACAATAATCCAATCGGGAAGTAACGAACGCATGTACATGTATGTATTAGTTTCTCAGTTTATAAACTTTACTGTGGTTATTAGCTATCAACAATTTCAACAAGATGATTGGGGGCATATTATCTGACTTGGATTATACAGTGGCTATGCTATGGGGGGATTTGCCCTACCAAATTGTTTCCCCCCCCCCCCCCCCAGTTTTCCTGCAACACTTTATCGACATACAAGATTAATTATGTTTATTTTCTTCGCATTTAAGATTCATAACAAGTTAAAGATACAGAGTGAATCATCGGTTCTATGGACCATTTTGAGCCAATGAACGCATTATAAACATTGGTTGTTTGGTAGACAAAACAAGCCATATACAGCTGTACATGTAGATAGTGTGCAGCCAACATCTTTGTACATTTATACATTTGTTATACCATTCTGCAGTTTGATTCATTTCTGAAAAAATAAAAATTATGACCCTTCTAAATACTTCTAAGTTACTCTAGTGGCTTATTTCCAACCATTGACAATGGGCACGCGTGCGCATACACAGGCTATTGGTTGCCATTTCATTAATGGGCTCTTCCTTACTTTCCCCTTAGATTTTGAATATCAGATTTTATTTTGACTGCCCCGCAAAAATATTTCCTTGCCCCCCCCCCATCCCTCCCCCCCCAAAAAAAAATTGTTGAGAGTCTGGCGCCACCACTGCTTGGATAGTTACATGCATTTCACTCTTAATAAATTTATGAATCTATATGTTAACATGCATTCTGGTGTGTGTTTATACATGTAACAAGTTGATTTTTTATATTTTTTTATGTAGGACCAGAGGGTACCTGCTGACATGGTGTTCTTGAGGACAACAGAAAAGAATGGTAATATTTATTGATTATCTTTATAAACATTATAAGTGCGTATACTGTTGGAGTGATAAACACTCTGTTGATTGCCAAACCTAGGTTTTATGAAATGGAGCACAAAATAAGTGGTATTTATGAGCACTCTCATCATATTAACAATGGTTCACAGATTTCAGCTGGTCTTAGAAAAATCGTGCATGTGGTGTATCTCACTGAGTATGCAGATTATCACCTGGACTTCTTGCAGATGTTGTGTATTAGAACCGGTGGAATTCACGTACATATATATGTACATCTATCATATGGTACATGCAGCGACTCATACATGTACACAGGTAACGTTTACATATGTTTCATTGATTTACATGTAGCAAACAGCTGCTGCTGGCCCAGTATGTGTGAAGTTACATGACAGGAGCTAAGCATTGAACTTGTCCCAGCAGCACATTGAAAAAATCAAACACAATACATGGTTGACAATGTATTGTATATGGTTGTCTCCATAAAAAAAAATGTTGGTCAATTAAAATGAATTAATCAGATTTGCCGGGATGTGATCCAGTTCTAAGGTGCTTCTAATTAATGCTTAGCAATTTCAATAGGTTTACACAGAATCTTGATTCGTTATGAAATAAAAATTGAATTTGGATCTCAGGAATACAAGATCCATTCTTTAAAATGTGGGTTTAGTTAAACAGTAATGAATGGATTATGAATATTTTTCTAAATGTTTAACCATGTAATAAGGGCTATACCAATAACTAATATATATAGTACCATCATCAACGTTCTGCTTCGTATGAAATCGTGTGTGTTCCAGATGATCACTCATCTTGCAATGTCATTTTTTGTGTCAGGCCCCTGTGATTATTCGTTTAATAAAGTAAAGAATAATCTGGCTGATATAATTTGCCAACTTCTTCATCTTATAAAGCTTTTGTTAGTGTAAAAACAGATTGTTTTTGTTTTGAATATTCACTTACGGCCACCCACTTAGTTAATCCAGGAACTATAATAAATCATTCAAATGAATGCAAGCGTGAAAATGCTTCAAAGTCTGAAAAACGTTGTTTTTACTTGCTAAGAATATAAATACACAATCACAGTCTGTTGCAAAAGAAGATTGCAAATTTCAGGTTTTTATAATGCCTCTCTTTGCAAATCATGCTGCTTTCCAATCAGAGCTACTTCAATTCTGTTCATAACCAACTCCAAATCTTCTCAGCACAAAAAGTATTTGGAAAACCTCTGTAATATCTCTAGTATTGAATCAGTAACAAGCAAGGTCATCAAAAGGTGTGATTCCTTTGCTATACGTAATCATTGATGACATAAAATTGATTTTGAAGTGTCTGGAGTGTATAATTGAGGAACTGGAATTGGCTACTACAGGGAATTAATTCCTCAACTGAGTGGAGTAACCATTCTGATTTCAATTTGTGAATGGAATCTACTGAAGAAAGTGGACAAAATTATGAAGTAAAAGTTCAAAACTGAAGATGACTGTAAGCACAACATTTTTTTAGCTGTAGAATGAATCCTTAAAATTCACAGCAGAAATTGAAGTATCTGGACTTTCACTGCTACGGATGTGGTCATTTTATAATTTTTCCTTCCCTCAAATAAAGACATATTGTTGAACTTTTTGTAACACTTAAAAATGATGAAGGGTGCTTTTTGTTGATTTGACTGAGTTTGTATTGGCATTTGGCTCCTACAGACTTTCTATTACATGTAAATTATGACATAGCACTTTATCTTGGTCCTTATTCAGGTTCCTGTTTCATCCGTACGGACCAATTGGATGGAGAGACAGACTGGAAACTGAGACTAGCTGTGGGAAGCTGCCAGAGGCTAGCAAGAGATGAGGTACACATGTACTTCAAAATTGACAGAAATGTCTCTGCTCAAAGTTTCAGGGTTCAAAGTCTTTCTTTGGTCTTCCTTGATCTTCTTTCTTCTCTGGTTTTCCCTGTCTTCCCTGGTCTTTCCTGTCTTCCATAGTCTTCCTTGGTCTTCCCTGGTCTTCCCTGGTCTTCCCTGGTCTTCCCTATCTTCCCTGGTCTTCCCTATCTTCCCTGGTCTTCCCTGGTCTTCCCTGGTCTTTCCCACCTTCCCTGGTCTTTCCTGTCTTCCATAGTCTTCCTTGGTCTTCCCTGGTCTTCCCTGGTCTTCCCTATCTTCCCTGGTCTTCCCTGGTCTTCCCTGGTCTTCCCTGGCCATCAATGATCTTTCCTGTCTTCCCTGGTCTTCCCTTTCTTTCTGTCTTCCCTGGTCTTCCCTGGCCATCAATGATCTTTCCTGTCTTCCCTGGTCTTCCCTTTCTTTCTGTCTTCCCTGGTCTTCCCTGGCCATCAATGATCTTTCCTGTCTTCCCTGGTCTTCCCTTTCTTTCTGTCTTCCCTGGTCTTCCCTGGCCATCACTGATCTTTCCTGTCTTCCCTGGTCTTCCCTGGTCTTCCCTGGTCTTCCCTGGTCTTCCTTGGTCTTCCCTGGTCTTCCTTGGTCTTCCTGTCTTCTCTGGTCTTTCCAGTTTTACCTCATCTTTCCTGTCTTCCCTGGTCATCCCTAGTCTTCCCTGGTCTCCCCTGGTTTTCCCTGGTCTCCCCTGGTCTTCCCTATCCTCCCTGGTCATCCCATGTCTTCCCTGGTCTCCCCTGGTCTCCCCTGGTCTTCCCTGGTCTCCCCTGGTCTTCCCTCAGCTTCCCTCATCTTCCCTCCCCTTTCCTGTCCTTCCGTGTCTTCCCTTGTCTTCTCTGGTCATCACCGATTTTTCCTGTCTTCCCTGGTCTTCCCTGGTTGTCCCTGGTCTTCACTGTCTTTCCTTGTCTTCCCTTGTTTTCTCTGGTCATCACTGATCTTTCCTGCCTTCCCTGCCTTCCCTGGTCTTCCTTGGTCTTCCCTTGTCTTCTCTGGTCATCACTGATATTTCCTGTCTTCCCTTATCATCTTTGGTCTTCCCTGGTCTTCCTTGGTCTTCCCTGGTCTTCCCTGGTCTTTCCTTGATCGTCCCATGGCTTCCCTTGATCGTCCCATGTCATTCCCTGAGCTTCCCTTGGCTCCCCTATGCTTTTCTTGAAACATTCCTCTAGGAAGGCTTTTGTGCTTTGCAAAGTTATAAAGCAATTCATCTTTTTTGGTTTTGTTTTGTTAGGTTTATTTTTGCATATCTGACAGTCTTCTTGTTTGTTTGGTTTCCTTTTTTTGCTCTAAGGATTTGTTGGACCTGAATGCATTTGTGTATGCTGAGAAGCCACAAAAGGATATTCACAGTTTCATTGGCACCTTCAACATGCCTTCAGCAGAGGGTTCTACAGCAAGGGACACATTGAGTATTGAAAACACTATCTGGGCTAACACTGTGGTAGCATCTGGTGAGTTATCATTTGCCTTCCTTTGGTTGGACAGGCAATACCTTTGCCACTTTCCTATGTAACCTGAGAGGATACTTTTCAATTTTTTAAAAATTTGTTGGGGGGGGGCCTTTAACAGCTAATTCCCGTGTCTTTATGATTGTGTCAATTTCAGCATAAAACGTGTGTAATGAGAGCTAGAAATAGCCACTGGATCACTGGACGGAGTCCAGTGATATAAGTTTGGGCGTGATGCTTTCTTTGACTGCAGTACACTCTTGGTACAATAGTCTTTACAAAGTACCAACATTTTTTGTTTTGCTGTTTGGACAAGTCTGATTGTTCCCAGTAAGAAGTTTTGATCATCATAAATGCAATATTTTGTTTCCCATTTAAATAGTACAATGAATGTGAATATTCTTTCTCTTTAGATATGCAACTTGTTAATTCAAACTAAATCTTTTGGCACAGGTCTTGTCAAAATACCTCTAATCCAGATTTCAACCTGAAATTCAAGCCCGGATCCTAGGAAGTCATTTTCTCTTCATGAAGACTTTAAAGTCAGTCTTTGCTGTCATCTGTTTTTAGTTATCCCATTTGGAATGTATTCAAATTGTGTGTGAAAGATTCCCTTAACATTTTACAGATAAAACATGGATTTCCATTGTTATTTTAGCTGTTTATGTACCAGTAGGGAGCAGTAGTGTTATAAAAACATGCATTTCTGTTGATATGAGTGAGTTGCCTGACCTCACTTTTCTTGTCCTTTTGGGTGCATATTTGTGTTGATCGCATACAGAATGAGTGATGGCATACCGGTACCTTTGTGATTTGTTTCCCTTGTACATGTAGGACGGGCTCTTGGAGTGGTCATCTATACAGGACGTGAGACACGAGCTGTCATGAACACATCTTACCCACACTCTAAGATCGGTCTACTGGACCTAGAAATTAACACCCAGACCAAAGTTCTCTTCATTGGCACTATTATACTTGGCATTCTCATGATAAGCCTCAAGGTATGTACTCAGTCAGTTGCAAAGGTTTTTTATATGGTAAGAAAATTTGAGAATGCAAGTTCACCATTTTCCCTTATTGCATTAAGAGGCATCATCCAGCCTTTAAATGTTGAGTCATTGGAGATTTTCAGTGTAGAAGTGAACACAATGTTTGATGAGGTGTAGACCTGCCTTTCCTTACATGTTCTCATACGTTGCTAAAATATGAATGTAAACATATGCAACCACAATGTTTAGCTCCCACTGCCCTGACACAATGAGTGGGAAACCATTGAGATTTTGTCATCAGTAAAGCTTTTGTAATATTCAGGCAGAAAAGCTTGTGATAGTTTTCTGGTTGTAATTTGACAGGGTTTTGATGGTCCATGGTATCGGTACTTCTTCAGATATGTGCTCCTCTTCTCCTCCATCATCCCGCTGAGGTATGCTAGTAACAAATCAAGATTATTCAAGACAAACAATTTACACTTGGGGCTCTACTCTTTTTCATATAAAGGAAAAAATTAAATAGACCAAAAAAAAATAGAATTCAAACCATTGGGGAAATGATAAGCAGTATTGTTTTTGTTACTCGTAACAAGTATAATAGGTTATTTTTTAACTAGCTCTACCTGCCATTAAAAATATCTTTTTCAAACCCTGTCTTTGGAATCAAAAAGGTAGCTCACCAAATTCTTGTGTGGGGAAACCAGCATTACCTTGGGGGAAAAAGTGTCAATTTCAACCTTCCTAAAATAACCTAAAATAATGTACCTGCGTAAGTAATGCCATAGCTTCTCTCAGAAATACATGTAGCTGACAATTTGCGTAGCATAATAACTTTGTTGAAATGTGTTGAAGTTTAGAATGTGGCAAAGAAAGAATGTGGATGATGTATAAAAAAAAAGAAGAAGAAAATGTTTATGCATTGTGTTTATGTTTATCTGTGCAACTTCTTTTATCTTTTGCCAATCAGTTTGCGTGTTAACTTAGACATGGGCAAGATAGTGTATTCTTTCTTGATCCAACGAGACAAAGAGATTCCTGAGACAGTAGTACGTACCACTACCATACCAGAAGAGCTTGGTCGTATCTCTTATCTATTGACTGATAAGACAGGAACGCTTACACAGAATGAAATGGTAAGAAATAGATTCAAAACGCAAATAATTTTCACTTAATCTGGATCATTTGTTGGCTATAACAGTTCCATTATAGTACATCACATCACTTTGTAGTTTGGTTAGCACAGGTTGCCACAGGCCGCTACACCATGACCTATGTGAAAGTACAAGGTCTAGTTTGTTGCCAGTGGCATTTCCAGGTGTGGGATGTAGGCATGGATGCAAAATGGGTTATTTTTTTTTTTAAAAAGAAAAATTGGCTCAAATGTTTTTTTTGCACATGATTTTTTTTAAATGGGGGTGGGGTATTAAAACAAATATGACTTGTGAGGTGCTGGTGCTCTCATGCCTTATTAAAAAGATCAAAATGTCTCCTACCCCAACCAAATCAATTTGAATACCTCTGACCCTAACACAGAGAGTTTGATGAGATGTCAGTGAAATACATCCAAGCACAAACATTTTCTCATTTTGTTTGGTGGATTTTCATCATGAACTTTAAAATGTTAGTTTTATAAGTGCCTGTCCAAGAGTTTACGAGAAGATTTGCCGTGCTTGCTGAGGTAGGACATGAACCCATGACCTCCTGCTTGCCAGTGCAGACATCTTGGCCACTCCACCAGTGAGCTGGCTAGGGTTGCCTGGCTGGTTCAAATTTTGACACAAAAATATCGTAAACTCTTAGATGTGTGTTCCCTGTAATTCCATTAACAGTTTTAGCAGTTATAATCAAAGTCCGGGAAATGTGATACATGTAGTTACTAAACAATGCAGACATTGAATGTAGACATACTAAATATATACATTTTGATATTATAGGTGTTCAAAAAGCTACACCTTGGGACTGTGTCATTTGGCCAAGATTCCTCTGATGAGCTGCGGGCACACCTTCTGACTTCTTATTCCCAACCCACTATACCTGCAACTACCACCCCATCCCGTAAACCAGCTGTTAGACGGACAGTGGTGACTAAGGTTTATGAGTCAGTCAAGGCCATAGCACTGTGTCACAACGTAACTCCTACATATGAAGATGGAGAGATTAATCCAGAGGAGACTGAAGCTGATCAGGCTAATGAGAGCAAGGTGGTGTACCAGGCATCCAGTCCTGATGAGGTAAAATCAGCCTTCTCACATTGGATTTACTTCACTTAAGAGGAGTATGAAATATCTTCTTAACCCTTAACATGTGTCTAAGATTTCAACCAGCTATATTTGTTGTCAGTGTGACTCTCAAGGGCGGATCCAGCCCCCCCAAACGAATCCAATTTTTTTTGTTTTTAGATTACTTCGCAATAAAGGCAGGCAATGAGTAAACCACCATCTTTTCCTCCAAAAAAATGGTTAAAGTGGTCAGTTATTGCCTCAGATCGCACCACAGAGCATCTAGAATCTAAAAAAAACCCAAAAATTGTGTTCTGGATATTTTTTTTTAAAGTGAGCAGGGGCTTTTTTGGTACATTTTTTTTTTCATATTGATATATATACTCGCTCACTTTTAAAGGGAATATACAACATTTGCAAACATCGAAAAACAAAACTACCAAGTTTTTACGAAATACCTTACTAGGATGTTGGTAAATGACAGTCTTAAGCATCCTGTAAAATAATGGCACCTGGTGTGAAGTCATTTTCAACAAAATGGTATTTTTGTGTACATTTCCAACGGTGGTCGGCCGACCACCGTTGGAAAAACCTAACTATTTTTCAACTACTGCTCCAAATTTACCATTTTTTTGTCCAAATTTTGTTTGCTATTGGTTACATGTTCATGAACAGGTGCAGGCCAGCTAAACTGGTTCCCTTATCTTACAAATTTCCGGCATGTATAAATTGATCCATCTATAAATTGTATTACAACAACAAACGTTTTGTTTTTAAATGTCGGGGTCGTGTTCATTCCAACTAATCTTGTCATGGTTTGTCATCAACCAGGTTGCTCTAGTATCATGGACTGAGGACATGGGTCTTGCTTTGGTGAAACGAAACCTGAACTCCATGTCATTACGGACACCAACTGGGAACATCCAAAACTACTCCATCTTGCAGATCTTCCCTTTCACTTCTGAGACCAAGCGCATGGGTATCATTGTCAGGGTAAGGTGTTTGTTTGTTTGTGTGTTTGTTTTTGTTCAAAATCCAAACTAAGCACAATTATTGCATCAAAGCAATAGAAAGGTACTTGGGGGGGGGGGACTTGAGTTGAAGAGCTTATAGCAAGACACATGGGACTGCAATGAGTTCCCCAGTATCCCAATTGGTTGCCAATTTGTGTATGGAGTATTTCAAACGCCAAGCTTTGTCTACTGCCCGCACCCTCCAAACCGATGGTACTGCTATATGGATGACACCTTTGTGGAGGTACAGGAGTTGGCAATTGAAGGTTTCACCCAACACATCAATAGCATCGATGCCAACATCAGATTTACTATGGAACCAGAGACAGATTCTAAACTTCTGTTCCTAGACACCTGTGTTCACATTATGGCTGACAAATCCACCAAAGTAACCATCTACAGGAAACGGACCCACGCCGACCACTATTTGAACTTTGGTTCCAATCACCATCTTGAAAGGTCAGTGGTTAGTACTCTTTAACACTAGAACGACCAGGTTATCACAGCGGAGGAGAACCGTAAGACTGAGTTCACCACATCAAAAACGCTCTCATAGTCAATGGGTACCAGCCGTGGGCCTTGAAGATCCCTGAAAGAAACCAATACCTTAAGCTGCCTCCAAGAAGACCACCAATGCCAAGCAACTACCTATGACAGTCCTTCCATCCATCAGAGATCTGTCTGAACAGCTGGAGTGTGTGTTCCGTGAGCATGGCGTCATGGTAGCACACAAACCTTGTGGAACAAGCTGGAAAGGCAACTCCATCGCCAAGTTCGGCCACGGAATCAAGCAGAGTTGTTCCAAATTCTTCAGTAGATTTGGTATGGCCTGGATCATCAGATTCTTGCTAATCTGTTGGTGTCAATGAGCCCGCGGTGCCAATGAGCCGGTGGTGCCAAGCTGTATTAAATGATGGGGGAGCTTTTACTCGGTACTAACTGTTTGTCACTTTTGCGTCTTATGGGCACCGCCATCTTGGATTTTGTGATGGCCTCCATTGACATTGTACATGCGAAAAACTATGAATGATGGGCAGGCGTCGCCCTTTGTGAAATGGCTAAGCGTTTAAATGGTTCTTTAAATATTCGCTGCATGTATTCTTAAAGATGAAGCAGACGTGCAGTTTGGTAACCCTGTTGGTTGAAGGAGCCTAGAGTGTTTGCTTATTACCTGAATGCACCTTGTGCGAGCTGGTCACATCGTAGAAAATGGCCTTGGCTGAATTAGTCTATACATTTTCTGAAAACATTCACAGAATATTGGTCTTTGCTGTAATCGACAATTCAGTAATTACTGCAACATCTACTTGTTCACTGCAGAGCTTCAGTTCTACCTCATGTTTATTGAGTACAGAGCATGTGTTAGTCAAGAAAACCATGAGAGGACAGTGAGGTTGTGTTGGACAGGCTTGGATCCCTGGGAAGTTGAGTACCGAGTCTGAGTCTGAGTACGGCTAACCAGGTGTTCTGATTTACGGTACTTCTCAGCATGTTTGTTGCCAACAATGACTTGAATGGAATACTTGAGGTCGGTCACTCTCATGATTATAAACCTCCTTTGCAAATGTTGAAGTTGGAGAATAACTCTGTTTGGCACATCTGCCCCTTAATCTCAGTAGAATGTTTTGTTTTAGTAACTGTAATTTTTCAGATTTAAGAAAGTATGACCTCCATAGTCTAAGGAGCTGATCTCGGCTGTAGATTAAAACTGGTGATTTTATTTTACAACTCTTCACAGTATGGTCAACGTGTTCAATATCACCTTGTTAACTTTATGTTTGTGTGGACCTGGAGTCAAGGAGACATCCATGAATCTGGTAATGTCCACTGGGGTGTCACTACCAGGGATAAACATGCAGGTCATTCAATAGTTAGTCTATATCGGTATGGGATTCGAGATGCATTTCATGAGCAAGATGATTGCCATACATAAGGGTTATGACTGGTAATGCTTGGCATTAGCCACAGATGCTGGACAATTTATATGTTCAACAATCACCTTGTCAGGTCACCTTCAAGTGACTATGGATTTGTTATATGGCCATTGTTTATATTCAAATGTTGCCATACTTAGCAACTGAATGTATTAGCACTATTACTTTTTTTAATGGAGTAAATATGAGCCTAAGGCAGTAATGTCTTGTTGAAGTAAGAAGTGTATTTTTTCCTTGTACATTATATTAGGAGGAGGAGACAGGTCAAATCGTTTTCATCATGAAGGGAGCAGATACTGTTATGAGTTCCATTGTGCAATACAATGACTGGTTAGAGGAAGAGGTATGTACATAGGGTGCACAGGGCTCTGCCAAATATACCCAATATTGAAATATTCAATCACTCACTAAATATCTAAATAGCATTTTATCTGATTTAAATATTAAAAAGAAAGTGAGTGGTCTAGAGAAGATGAAGAAAAGTGTGTCTGATGTTATATTAATCTTATAAGAGTGCATCTTTTAAATATCAGCTATCTTAAAAACTATATGGACACATACATGATGATGTTACTGTTCTATTAACCTCAGTGTCAATTTTGGACAGGCGTACATACTAATGGACAGCCCATTTGATTCTGGATCAGCACACCCACAAGTGTTATGCAGTGTGTGTCCTGCAGTGCTGATAGTTGTATATATGCTTATATTGTAGTGTGGTAACATGGCACGTGAAGGGCTCCGTACTCTGGTGGTTGGAAAGAAAGTACTGACAGAAGACCAATATGCCGACTTTGAGGTGAGATAACACAACAAATGAATGGGTTACCCATTTAAAGGCCACACCGTTGACAGTATGAAATATCAGGTGTTATTAAGCCCTAATTCCATGGTGTCAGAATTTAGTTGCTTAGAAAAAATGAATGGACCCTCCTCTTATGGTGCTTGTCAGGATTTTTTGACAGCATAAAGGCAGTGCTTTAGATGATGAATGTAAAACAGTTACATGTAGGCAGGCAGGTCTTGAAGTGCCAGGGTAAGGAACAGAACTAATGAGGGAATGAAAGGGGCAAGAACATTGAGCATTTTAGGCTTTAAGATTGCATTGCATTCAAAAGTTATTTGTTTAATGTTACATGTATACTGACTGACATTTAAAATGAGGGAGGAAAAGGGGCCAGTTTTCCTGAAATCTTACAAGAATGGCTCGTCATTGTTATTGCATCAGTAACAAAAAAAAACTACTTCAAAAGTTCATGAAACTTAGTTACAAAATAATTTCAAACAACTGATATCAAACCGATCTGATTTGTTGTTGCTATCCATGTTTCAGTGGTAGGCATGTTGTTTACCTTTTTTGTACAGGTGCAAAGGCTAAGTAATTGACAGGTGTATACACATTGTTAACAAGTTCAAAAATCCCTCGGGGACAAATCTTTTTCAATAGCAGGCCCCAAACTATGGAACACCATTCCCATCAACATCAGGGACACCCCATCTCTCACCATTTTCAAGAAACGTCTTAAAAGTTTCTTATTCATAACATTCTAGTCCTCTCTTGTACAGCGCTTTGATCTATCTTGTAAAAGCGCTTTATAAATACTTTTATAATTATTACTGTAAAGTGACAACTACACAGAGCACTGTACGTGCAATGCCCAAAATATACAGCAATCCACATGTTAGCCTTATTGCAAGACCACCTTCTTATGCTCTTTACTTGTGTTGTTATGAAATTGAGACGAGAGAAATGTGCGTAAAAATGAGAGCACAGCACACAGCACAATATACAGGGTTATATACAACTATTGTTTCTATGTAATCAATATGAGAATTTCAATTTCCATGAAGTTTAAGTCTCATGGATTGATGTGTTTGTGTATGTTTGATCTTTACAATTTGACAGCATCGCTACCACCAAGCCAAATTGACCATTGTAGACAGAACAGCCAAAGTTGCTGCTGTAGTAGAGAGTTTAGAGAGAGACTTGGAATTACTATGCTTGACAGGAGTTGAAGATAAACTACAGCAAGATGTACGACCTACACTAGAGCTGCTTAGAAATGCAGGAATTAAGGTACCTCACTCATTCCTATTACCATATTTTCTTTCTTCTGGAAAAAATAATGAATATACAATGATATACTTTGAAGGGATAGGTGTAGACATTTGTTTAGAATTTCACCCAAGTTCTTTTGAACTGTTGGAGTACAGAATGAATTGCCATTATGACATTTGAGATGATGCATCAGCTCACCATATGAAAAGAGTGTAATGTTGGCATATGTAATGATTGTTGGTCAAAATTATTCAAATAAAAAAAAGAAGATCTCTGTCCCTTCAGTACACCTGGAATTGAAAACCTCAACAGACAACTCTTTGTTGACTGTGATAGATCTGGATGTTGACTGGTGATAAGTTGGAAACAGCTACATGCATAGCCAAGAGCGCTAAGCTAGTATCCCGCAGTCAAGACATCCACATATTCAAGAAGGTGGGCAATCGCTCAGAAGCTCATCTTGAGCTGAATGCTTTTAGGAGGAAGTCTGACTGTGCATTGATCATCATGGGCGAGTCTCTAGATGTGAGTACTCAAGTTATACAGGTTGTCCCAAAATAAGGTAACCAAAAAATAAGGGGATAATACAAACAAGCAATGAGCTTTATGGTCATTGGCATTTCATTGATATCTGGGATGCATTCCTCCGGTCACGTACTACTGAGTTCCATTGTTTTGAAAATGGTATGTGAAAACCCTCTTGGGACAGTGGGGGGTAAAACAGCGTGAACACAACCAGACATAAGACAAGTAGCTTCTAGGGATATTTAACTTTATGAAAACATTAACAAAACACAATAACTGCCAATTGATAAGCTTAATCATTCAGGATTCAACACCTCTTAGTATCACCTTCCAAATGTCCACCTGCCCTTTCAGCACAAAGTCCTCAGTAGTGGCAAATATTTTGTATAGCCCATGTCACCATTGCACATTGATCATACAAATCGTCCACCTTGTGCTAAATGCAGACCTGCAAATCCGGAAGGTGCGGAGGTGGACTGCTGCAAATCTTGTTCTTTAAATCCTACCCACCCCCCCCCCTCCAAAAAAATAAGTATAAAGGAGTCAAATACATTGACCTGGGAGGTCATTCCACAGCATGATTCAGTGTGATACTCTGTAGACCTTCCATAGACCCTGAAGCGATAAGTGACAGCAATGCGTCTGTGAGCTAGGGCATCGTCTTGTGCCTGCCATTGATGTTGGAAGCTACATGTACCATTTCCTTGATGTTCAAAATACAATTGGCACTGAGGCACAAGATCATTAACTGATGGAAATTCTGAGGTATTCACGTTTTTTAGAATATCCTTTGGACCTATTTGTCTTGTGTCTGGTTGTGTTTTACGCTAAACTGTCCAAATAGGGTTTTCAAATACCGTCTTTAAAACAATGGAACTTAGTGATGTAAGACCAGAAGAATGCTTCCAAGAATAATTGTCATTAAGTTCATAGTTTGTTCATATTATTCCTTTATTTTGGGATTATCTTTTTTGGGGAAACCCTATATAAACTACATTGAGATCATCTAATCTTGTACAATGCTATTATATCGGGCAAGTTTTGTTTGCATTGAAAACAGAATTTCTCTGGGTTTTTTTAGTTTTGATGATTATTGCAAATATTGGAGATTATTTGTAGTAATAGGGAAAACATGCCTGTTCAATACAAAGCCTGTCTTCTAGCATACACATATAGCCTGGCAATGAGGTCACTAGCGCACGTCTATGCGCCCCGAGGGACTGTGAGTGACCAGAAGAGGGTTCGGCCTCAGGAAATAGGACCCTCTTCAGGTCACTCACAGGCCCGAGGTGGCATAGACGTGCACTAGCGACCGAATTATGCCAGTCCATATGTGTTTCATAACTCACCTCTGTCCAAAATAAAAAAATAAGAAAATAAACCTTTCAGGGTTTTATTATCGAACTGTTTTAATTTAACAGTTAAGTCGTGAGTAATTCAACTGTATTAAAGCGATTCAACAATTAAAGGAACGCTTTTAGTTTCCCTAGATTAAATTTTTGAGTTTGAGTTTTGTGAGAGGGCGCTGTTACCAGTCAAAAATGTTTGAGTATAGTGCCTGATCAGGCACTATACTCCGGAAATTACGTGCGCGCGATGTCTCGACGCGCGTCTAGTTCACGCTTACGCAAGTTTCATACACTAGCATATATTAGTGAATCACATGTGACCGCGTTTACAAGCAAGAGGTGTGTTATAATTGTTAATATGACCATCTTGTAATACAGTGGAACGCCGCTATAACGAACACTGCGGGATCCACACAAGTTGTTCGTAATAGCGATCATTCGGTATAGCGATTTTAAGGTGGCAATGCTTCGGTACTCACTTTTCAATAAACAGCACTCTTCAGAACTTCACCCTGCATGCCCTGGTACATGTAGTTACTGAAAGACGACTGTGAACTCATGCCGACAATTGAAGTATGTAATCACACAATTTTTGAGCTTACTACATTCGGCAATAGGTGGCTTTTCCCTTCTATTCCTTGGGCAAATGATAGTCACTTGTCACTTCCTGTTGATATTTTTCAACAACAATGTTCAGTACCTTTTGTACACAAAAATCGGGAGCCAAAGACGGTGTTCAGTATAGCCGAGTGTTCGGTATAGCGACGTTCCACTGTATTATGTCTTTTGAAATGATAAACAAATTGTACATTTTGGAGGTTTACGGATTAGTTGGTTACTCCGTTGCCTATTTTCAGTCTGTTAGTTATTGATACTAGATTGACTCTGCAACACTGGGGATAACTGACTAGGATAAAACTATTCTTTATTGCTAGGAGACATGGCATTTGACTAATGTAATAAACTTATCAACTCAATATTACTCATTTGTTAATAGGTGTGTCTGAAGTACTATGAGCATGAGTTCATTGAGTTAGCCTGTCAGTGCCCAGCGGTAGTCGTCTGTCGTTGTTCTCCAACGCAAAAAGCTGACATCGTGGAGCTTCTTAAGACCCACACTGGCAAGAGAACATGCGCAATAGGTTAGTTGGAAAATATAGTCAAAAGTAATGGCACACTAATCTACATCACTAGAAAACTATTCTGAAAACTGTTTAAACCTTTTTGGCACAGTATGACAGAATACATTTGGAAACTGAAATAAACCAATGTAATGTAAAATATCCAAGTGGCACATACTTCCAGAAATGAGGTATTAAAATGCCACATTGTCATTTCTAATAGACCAAATGTCCAAATGAAATGCAATAGTGACGTGCACATGAATGTCAGCACTTGCAGGCTGTGAAGTATGCTTGTTGTAAGTACTGGTCCATCATATGTGGGTAGCCTCCAGAAGATGAAGAGAAATGTCCAGGCCGGGATTCTGAAGTATACATGTTGCATAGGCCTGTTTGAAGCTTAGTTTGAAACTGGTTTGGAAAACGTTGCATATGAATAGCCCAATTATCTAAGGTGTTAATAAATACAAATATCCAGATGATTGTGTTTGTGCCAGATAATATTGTATTTCAGTGGTCATAATTTGTCGGGATGTTTTGTATTCTTGCTTAGGTGATGGTGGTAATGATGTAAGCATGATCCAAGCAGCCAATGCCGGCGTTGGTCTTGAAGGAAAGGTCAGTAGCCAACGAAACTTGTTCCTTTAGCTATTATCCAATGGGTCAGGGTTTTTTAGCCAACAAGGTTAGAATAATGTAATAATGTACATTAGTGTGTATAATAATGTACAATTGTGTGTATTATGTCATGTGAGGCTCTGTGTGAGGTATTCGCCAGAGGTGACGGTTGTGTCGACAATATATCACAAATGATACTGTCGAGGGCTAAAATGTAAAGTCATTCAAAGTAGTTGTGCCAAAAGCAAAAGGTATTGATGTACCAAATCAGCACAGCACACATGAAGGTCAAAGGAAGTTGGCTACAGTTGACTGCAGAGTTGTAGTTATGTCTATCGTGAGGTAAAGCACAAGTCAATTCACAAGTAGCATTAACAAAGGAGCGGTTTAGTCAGGCTATTTTCACATCTGTATCTGTATTTGTATAGTGGGCATGGCTGAAAAGTGGAAACGTTATGAAATCTTCAGAACCGCAACCATCACAAACTCAAATGTGGTATCAAATTACTTAAATGTAAGAGACAACAAGACCTTTCATTTGTATGTGTCAGTAAGTATGTGTCAGTAAGATCTAGTTGAGCCTTGAGTTTTTGTCAAAAGTTTTTTTTTGGAGGGGGCCCTAAAATTATGTATTTTAGGTATTTATTTTGGTACCTTGTTTTTACATGTGAAATGCAAGTGTTATTGTGATTTTTTGTTTTCAAGGCAGAGATAAAGGCTCATGTTTTTGGCCAAGAGAGGTTTTTTGTTAATTAGTTCATATGTTTTAACTTGTACAAAAGATGCGCAGACAAACTGAATCCCTCTGGAGATTTCATTATTGATTTGTTTTTTTTTGAATGAAGTTATGATAGCATATGACTTACACCCCAACAATGTAAGGGCACTGACAAGATTTTTCAGGATCAGTGCACAGTTTGAGGAAACTTTCAAATGTGAGGTATTTAAATTTGTGCCATGCCCTTTTTTTTATAACATGAGCTATCGACAGAAAACTTATTGCCAAACCAACAGAAGTGTATTTGTTGGCCTTTTTCTTTTAGTAGCTTATGGGATCTAATGTGGGAAAAAAATCCACCCTAAATGTGATTACTTTACAGAATAACAGCACAGAGTTGACAGAAGCCCCTGTTTGTATTTAATGCGCGTTATCATTGAATTTATATTCCATAGGAGTACATCATGCATGTTATAGAAGCCTTTAACTATGCCAATAACCCGTCATCAAGTCTCCAGTCTTGGCTGCCATGATGACCTTCCTTTGTCATTATTCATACAGTGTTACTTGTGACAAACTTGTGATTGACTTAAACAGCTCCCTTAACAGTTGACCCTTAAACAACATTCCAATTTCAAAAGTTCAAAAATTTGCAGTACATGAACTCTAATTATGCAATATTTCGGTCATCACACATTATATGAAAGTTTCGCAGTGCATATAAGCCTGTGACTTATTCAACAAATAATGATGCAACTGAAACAGTCATTTTATGTGGCATAAGTAACAACAAACAGAGTTTAAAGGGATCATTATATAGCCTAATTGTCATTGTCAACAAACTTGCCACTGTCCAACTTATCAAGGTCAGCTTTGTTTTTGAAGGTGATAACATGGTGTCTCATCCATCTGTGGCTGTTTTGAGACGGATATCAAATTGGGCACAAACAGCAAATCACAAATAATTTTAAAAAAAATTGAATGGAATGCAGCTGCACCAAGTTTTGTTTTTTTGGCCCAACTTTGCGATTTAAAGATATAGTCCATCATTTGTAATTTGTGCATTTTGTTCGTTTGAAGCAACAAAAGTGTTCAAAATCTAATGAAGGATACTGAACAACTAACGTGATGAAGTTTCAGCTCAGCTTCAGCTGTTTATTCCGAGAAAAACAGCATTCTAGGATCTCAATTTCAAATCTAAAGTTGCTGAATCATGTTTTGAATTGGGCCTGAATTCAGCGTCCGAGACACGTTCTCACTGAGCCGATTGCAGCTATACGCGATGTCGCGCACTGATCCCACGAATTATAGCAAGCGCACGCGCGTGTGCGTCGTGCCAACGCTTGCGCGCGCTTCGCCGAATAACAAAACGAACTACTAATTTAAATTTTCCTACGGTGCGTCTTAAGATGCACTGTTGGAAAGGCCTTCTTTCGTTGATTACTTCTAAATGACAGCTTGCCAGAAAGAATAATTTCACAGGGAGTTTAGTCCACTTACTATCTTTCAACCAAGTACCGGTATGTTTTTCAACAATAATTACGCCAGTTACTTTTCGGATGGCTGCAAATGATGGACTATAGCTTTAAAACATCATACCTTTGAGAAAGTAGACTATTGTAATCAAAATTGATCTTGTTCTGATAACTCTATGAATATTCCTGATCATTCCAGGAAGGACGACAAGCCTCTCTAGCTGCTGACTTCTCACTGACTCAGTTCCGTTATGTTGGCCGTCTGCTACTAGTCCATGGTCGTAATAGTTACAAGCGGTCTGGTGCCTTGAGTCACTTTGTCATGCATCGTGGCCTCATCATATCAGTCATGCAAGCTATATTTTCCTCCATCTTTTACTTTTCGTCTGTTGCACTCTACCAGGGTGTGTTAACTGTAGGGTAAGTTTCAATTGTCATGTTATTGCCAATATGCTTATAAGACCAGCAAGCCAATATTGATTGCCAGTGGGCATCGTGTACATTGTGGTTCATTTCATGGGTTTTAATGAGCCTTAATGATCCCAGATTGTCATGTCATAGGTTTTGGTATTATTGCTGATGTTGCTAGCATTGCACATCAGACATGATCCAACACTACATTTCTCTAATGGGTTCATCATCCATCAACATAAACATTGATTGTTGGAGACCATCACCATGAGAGATGCGTAGTTCTGTTCTTACAGTGCTGGCTCAAATTCTGCTTAAATCAATGTCAAACTAACTCTTAGATTTGTGAATTGTAGACAGCCTTGTTGCTTGGCAGATCATCCATTGCAGTGAAGTCATGTGCCTCATATTTGTCTGCCTTTTGATTTTGTTTTAGCTATGTGACTGCTTACACCATGTTCCCAGTGTTCTTGCTGGTCATTGATCAAGATGTGACTGCAGAGACAGCGATGAGATATCCAGAGCTGTATAAAGATCTGATCAAGGTCAGATGAAGTAATCTACTCCTTGCAAATATACAGGACATCAAACTCACACAGTGCTTATCACCAGTTGTAACTGAAAGTCATACAAAATGTTAATACTGCTGAAAATACTGATGTTGCAGGCAATGTTTGAATGTTCACAGCTAGGGGGTGTAATAACACAATAAGATTAAAATTCAGGGTTCAGGTTTGTTTATTTCCACAGTATCAAAAGTACTAAATCATTTAGAGAAATCAAATACAAAAAAAAATCAATTTTACCAAGTAAATTTTAAAAAATATATGCAAAGAAAATATGATATCAAGAAATCCAGATGCAAAATAATTGTGATACTGCAGAGGGATCCATTTAAAAAGCAAGGCGTGTATTATTGGTCCCTTGTTTACATGCACATGCGTTGAGACAGGAATAAAAGAATGCTAATCAAACCATGCAATGAACAAAATATAATTGTAGGTCTCAATGCACATGCATGTTTGCAAAGTACAATATATACAAGAATGTGGACTAACATAAACAATGGACAAAGACTTCAAAATGACAGCTACAACAAAAAGGTCTTATCAAGTCAGCAGACAATATGGCGTGAATGTAGAACACTCATTAACAATAAGATTCCAATAAAACATTTATAAATAATGCACGTTTGAAAGTAGAAATATATTTTTGGAAGCTTTAAGTTGATCATTAAGCATGTTCCAAAGCATGGGTCCTGCATGTTTAATAGTTTTCTGAGCTAGAGAAGTATGGGTATAAGGAACGTAAACATTGGAATGTATTTTGCTAGAATAAACCTCTTTTTTTTTAATTACTTGGATTACGGATCTGCTGTCTAAAAATTTGCCACAAAAAAGTGTTGATTAGATGAAAAACAATTGTTCCAAGTGGTAACACAAGCTTTTAATACACGATTCACACTGCTTCAGACCAAAGAAAGAGAAAGGAACACTGATTCATTCATATCGCTTTTGCCACATGCTCTATTGTATTTGCACAGCATGCCGCAGTAGTCAGGTAGTGCACTGGTTTTATGAGCTAGAGAAGTACCCAAATATTTGCAGGCAGAATGATTGCCCACATTAGATGAACAGACAGCAACCGGCACTAGGCCACAATGTTGATCTGATGACATCGACTGATCGATGCACGTGTGCTGTTTGGCAAGGAATAGTTTCAATACAATAGAAAAGCCAAACAAACTTTATCGTACCACAGCAAGCTTGGTTTTGAAGCATGTTGGCTGTGCAATGCACAGCCAACATCAGTGTTGTAATCGAGACCATCACAAGACCATTCACAAGACCAGCCACAAGTAACAGGGCACAAACAATGACAAAGGAATGCCTTTGTTGCAGCTCATTTTGAATAGCTTGTGACTGGAATTGCGACTGAAGTTCTTGTGTTGGTCTTGTGATTGTCTTGCAGGGTCTCGACCACAACACTGCTTTGCAATTTGTCCTTTTTTTCAGATGTATATGATTTCTACTTTAATCAAAGCAATATTTTTAATTTTATGAGGCACTTTTCAAAAACGTTTGTGCAGTAAAATGGAATGACAGTATTTTGTTTGAGCATTTTGTGCCTTAATACTGTATCCAAATACTGTGTGAATCATTATGGGTGCTAAAAAGGGCATCCCCACACTTTAGATTTTTTTCTGCTATCCGCCAGACCTCAGGACCTGAAAGATCCATAATCCCAGTAATCAACTATGGCTAGATGTGTTTGCCACTTTTTGTTGCTTTTACATTCATTATCTTATAATAATTAAATTCTTTATACATACAGTATTTTACGGAAATAGATCTTGAAAAATAGACTTAGTACATGTAGTCCCACTAATACAGGAATATGTTGTACCTTACTGCCACAGGGTCGAGAGCTCTCATTTAAGATGTTCTTCCTCTGGGTTCTGATCAGCATATTCCAGGGTGGTATCATCATGTATGGAGCCCTCTATCTCTTTGAAGGAGAGTTCATCCATATCGTGGCAATTTCCTTCACATCATTGGTCATTACAGAGCTACTAATGGTAGCCTTAACCATCCGTACATGGCACTGGATGATGCTAGTAGCTGAGGTTTTTAGTATGACAGCTTACGTCATCTCCCTCTTTGTGTTTGATAGCTACTTTGGTGAGTGTCAAATGTTCAAACTCAAAAAGTTTTGAATGCCTTCAATCATGTAGCAATCACTTTCCATCATTTTCCATGTCGACTGACATGATTGGGCATTATGCACCATCAAATGTGCATGTGCAAAGCTGGAACGCTTTTCTAATAATTATTGAAATATTGTTTCCAAAACAAAAATGGAAAAATCATTTAAAAAGCTGAATCTGTGCCGTATGACATGAAATGTACAACAGATTTCTACGCCATCAAGTGTCCGGTTGTTATCTTCATAAAAAAATGAAGAAGTCTCTTTCTAGCTTTGACATCATTGCATTGAGATTCAACAGAATAGTGGATTCATTTCACCAAATAACATGGGGTGATTTAGGTCATATCTTAGTACCCTTTGCCATATCTCTAACTCTGAACATTTCTGTTTCTTTCTGAATACTTGAGAATTATGGAACATGACACATGTGAAAAGTGACATCATTTCATGGTGTTCTTATTTGAACAAGGCTGTACGTTAGTTATAGTTTTATAACAATAAGACCTGTGCTTCCATACAGGGAACATACCTAGGCTGGTAGCCTGGCAAGAGTGTGTTGTTGGTATTTCAAATTAAAACATTCTTGTGATTTTCCTCGAGTTCTCAAAAGGCATGGCAACTCAAGTAATGAAACATAATGTGTCGTATGATCCATTTCACAAAACCTACGAATGGTTTAAAACACTTCGCAAGTTACGAGGTATCTTTTGGTCATCGCAAAATAAGAACGTCTTTTTCTCAGCCAGTTGTTTGCAATAAAAATTTAATAAACAAGACTATAATACCCAGACAGTGTTTGTGAAGTTGTAAATGGGATATGCATCAAAGTAAAAATGAAGTGGCCTGGAAATAGTTGAAATTTGAAGTAGCTAACACTTGACTGTGAGTTTGGTTTCCTTAAAACTGCATCATATGTCGGCCATTTTGTTTCATGTTTTATGTTATACTAGATGACTATTTTATACACATAATCATCGTGTTGTGCTATAAATACACCTATGGCACGTCCCACGTAGGGATATGATGGGTCGCAGCCCTGCGATGCATCGCAAGTTACGATGAGTTTCTTGAAATCGGGTGCTGTTCTGAGACAGCAGCAGAATGTGAGATAAGAATGAACTGAAATGTCACAATCTTGTCTTCCTTGTTTTCCTACAGATCGTAATTTCATCATCACTGGAGCATTCTGGTGGAAGGTAGTTGTCATAACTCTCATCAGTTGTGTTCCTCTGTACATCCTCAAGTATCTGCGCAGACGTTTCAGCCCATCAACATACTCCAAGCTGAGTGATTAAAGTATGACCAAAGCCATTTGAAAACATATCACATGGGATATGCAGCGGTATTTAACTGCATTATTCACATCTACATCTCATACAAGAGAAATGCATCATAGTTGAGAATGGCACTAAAGCCTCCTTCCAATTGCTAGTTTTTCATGCTAATCTGTAGTATTGCTGACAGCACACTTATTTTGCACAATATACTGGTAACACATCCATGTACTCCTAATTCAAATTGACGATATTCAAATAGAGTTTGTCAATGAGTGCAAATATCCATATGTGACTCGGCATAAGATTTTTGAGACTTTGGACTGAAAACAGACCTGTTAAATCTGAAAAAAAATGCATGACTTTGCAAAGAAAGTAACACAAAAGAAGCATCTAGAGAAATTTCATCCAATTTTCAGACTTTTTGGAGTCTTAATTGGCAATCTCATTCCTGACTTGGGCACATATACCCTCAAGAAATGTAAAAAGTTTGTGCATTAACATGTAGAGATGATGTCGTATTTATTATTTGACAGTGTTAAACAAAGTGATGACTGAAAAAAGTATAGTATTTCTATTTGTCATAATTATATCTTGACATAAGTGGTGGTAAAAAAAACACCTTAAAAAGTGACAGAGGTAAAAATGGGTTTGAAATGAAGCCAAGAGAGCAGATAAGACTAATATTTATAAGAGTTACGGCCATGCAAGCCACAGTTTCATTCAATTGAAGTTACACAAAATGTACATTGTATATGAAGTGATATACTAAGCAAACAGTGGTGTTTAAAGGTAATATACATCATTTGCAAATGTAAACAAATCCCCTGCAAAAAAAATGCCCATTGTTATGAAATGCCTTACTTGACGGTAAGTGAATAATAGTCTCAAACATCCTGTGAAATCAAGGCACCCAGTGTGCTGTCATTTTCAAGGATAGTGGAAGTTTTGTATCAATTTCCAATGATGGTTGGCCAACCATCGTTGGGGATTTTTTTTTCAAATCCTGCTCTCAATAACCAAATTAAGTTTAGTCCACATTTTATTTGCAATCACAACCGTGAAAAGGTGCAAGCTAGCTAGTCCGGTGCCCTGACCTGACGTCCATTATTTGCTCTGTTTCATGTGGAGTAGGTTCAGGGGACCAGACTACAAGAACAGCATTTCTTTTGGACACAATATTTGCTATAAAATACTACCCCCCCCCCAATCCATCCATTTCTAAAAACAAAAAAACAAAAACCAAACTACAGCAAAAGCAATTGTATATTACCTTTAAGTTTGTGAACTATTTGGTGTTATCATCTTGCAGTTGAAGTCATGACTTTTTACACAGCTAAAATTAAAATACGATTTAAGTAATACCAAATTAATTTACTGATACATGTATTAACTAAATGTATTATGTATTCATTACAACAGCTTAATGAGGGCAAAATGAGAGGAATTGACATGCCTTTTTTTATTTATTGTAATGCCACCCTTTGGCGTGCTAAATTATTTCGTATTAGTCTTTGTTTAATGTTGCACACATTAATATGAAATATTAATTTGTGGGGCCATTCATTTTTTTTCTGCATAAATTGATGAGCATAACTGTCTAGAATAGTGCATGTCCTTATGAAATGTGAAACTTTGAATTCCTCACAGAATTTATTCAGTGTATGAAACAGCTTATAGTTTTGTTTATTTAGATTGTGGCAATGTCACTCCAATTTGACCCTACCATATCTGTTCGTTTGTTCAAATTTCCCACTCTTTTACATAACTTCACAAACAGAGTGTTTGTTGAATAACTGCTATACCGAACGTCATCCCTAGCTCCCAATTTTTGTGTTCAAAACGTTCTGAACAATGTTGTTGAAAAGTATCAAAGAAGAGCGACATGAGGCTATTATTTCTCAAAGGAATAGCAGGGGAAAGCCACCCACTGCCGTAGATGTTTGTTATCATATGTTTTCTTGTCATGAACTCAGTAATGCTGAACTTGCCTGTCCACACATTGACTGTGGAATTCTGCTGGTAGTATATGTATACAGTGTATATAGTATTTGTATACCTTCATGGATGTGTTGACTTTTTGCCTGAAGAAAGAAAATGAAAAAAACTCTACAAATTATTATATTGAGATTGAATATAAACACTATTAAAGATTATGTATCATTTTGGTATTAAATTCAAAATCCATTTACAGGGCTATCAATTTTTTTTAAATACCCCCCCCAAAAAAAAAAAATCCGGCAATCCAAAAATGAGAAGTGGTATTGTATGGTTAAATTACTTCCTATTTGAAATAACATGTAGCTATCCTGTGTAAAAATACAATCAAAACCCTATTGTCCACAGTGACAAGCTGTTACAACTCGTAATCTTTAACACTTTAAAGTAGGCCCCTTCCAAACAACAGATTTTCATACTTTTGTGAAAAATGTACTGTCCATTCTGTTCACAATTTTTCTTGTGATGAAATTTCATCTTGAATGTTTTATTTGACCCCCCAAAACATTTGTCCTTTTCTAATGCTCTGAAAAGAGCTTAATGTGGGGTTGCTTTGCACGGAAACAGAAGTTGCATGTGAGTATAGTAGTAGAGTGGTTGGTTGTCCCTGCATTATCAATCTTACATCGGTTTGAAATTAGAATACCATCTAAGAAATCCACTTTGTAAAGTAATTCTTCCAGACCTAATTGTGGGCTGATGTCATTGGATGCCTCATTCAAATGTGAATCAATTTTGTATTACTAGGAAATAGCAAACAAAAACCACCCAAAAATTTGAATGTCGAAACTCAAAAGTGGCATGGACAATACATTTTCTTCAAAGGAAACATGCAGTGAAAATTCAGCTCATCTTGTTTTCAAGCACAATATTATGTGTTGCAAAAATACACACAAGATCTTAATACTTATTTTCATTGGAAGTAACAAAAAGTGGTAATTTTTCAATTATTAGCAAATCCTTTCATCGATACATGTAAGAGGGCGCTATTTTGCTGTTGTCACACAAGGTACTCCTTGTCAAAAGTGCATATGAACAATACAAAAATAAGTTCTTCAAAATTACCCCCAAAAAAGTTTTGAAGAAATATTGGCCACTACTGTTGTCCAAACAAGCTGTTTAACATGATAAACAAGTAAAAAGTGGAACTTACTCAAAAGAAAATGAAAAAAAAAGTTTGATTTTTATTTGTACACAAAGTAAGCTACGGAGATGCTACTGTTCTGCCTTGAATGACATCACGCTTTGGCTCATGAATGTGGAAATGTTCATTAGCATAAAAGCTAAAAAGTTGATTTGTATTCCTTTTACTACTACAAAGGAGGTGGAGATCAGGCCCATCGCCAAGGGGGGG